>WPIO01000002.1:13510000-14110000 GCA_009760855.2 Cristatella mucedo
AGCATGCCCGTGCTCTATCGAAAGGGAATCGGGTTAATATTCTCGAACTTGGACACGGAGATCGGTCCTTCGGGACCCATCGCGGCAACGAAAACGAACTTGGTGACGCCGGCGCCTGTCCCGGGAAGAGTTTTCTTTTCTTTGTAAGGAGCTGACTCCCTGGAATCGGCTTGACCGGAGATAGGGACGTTGCATTTGTAAAGCAGCACGGTTCTTGCGCTGTCTGGTGCGAAGGCGTCTGCCCTTGACAAACCAAAGGAAGTTTCTTAATTTTCGTGCTGGGCCGTACCCATATCCGCAGCAGGTTTCCAAGGTGCACAGCCTCTGGTCGATAGAACAATAAGTACTTCCCTTGCTGGCATAGGCGAAATGGATTAACTCCGCCATTCTTGTAACTGCTCTTTAATACTATTTTCTCAAACGCATTCCATCGGCTTCATTTTCTGACGATGTTTTCTCCTCACTGTTGATTATTTATTGATTAATCATTATCTTGTCTATTCTTTATTAAGCATTCTGAAATGCTCGCATTAGGGTCATCCCTACTAGGCAATTAATTGTATCAAGTTGCACAGCTTTTACCCAAAATGTAATTCATTAATGTAATTCATTTATATAGCGCCCCAAGAGAACTTAATCTCTATTTAGGCGCCTCCGGGCTCGAGCCCGCGACCTCAGCCAGACCTTGGTCGGGGCGAGCACCTTAACCGATGGACCAAACCAGCTGATATTTACCAAGGTGATAAGGTTCTCGATCTTCACTACCGAAGTCATTCGTTCAAATCCCGCAGTGGGCGATCTTTTATTGCCAACTGCAAGCTGTGGCGGTAGCTGTTATGGCTCATGTGCCTTCATAAAAACAAAGCTCTTAAATCAGCTAATATATATATATATATATATATATATATATATATATATATATATATATATATATATAAGGGTGAAAGCGAGATACAATTGTCTCTCTTAATAGAACAGGCACACATTTGGAAGCCTAAGGGATATCTAAATACGCACTAGGAGGTTTTGCAATGCACGATCGGAATTCAGCTCCCGAATTCTAGACCTGTTCTCAAAAGCTGCGAATTAACGGCGCCAGGTCGATCTTTGATACACGCACAATCTTTTTATTTAGGGCAAACAGAGCGTTTTAAAAAAAAGTTGCAATACCGTTATGAATATTCCCTGGCCCTACATCAACTCCAGACACAGATATAGAGCATCTGGGATAGAGGACACAGAGGTTAGTGGTTCTTCCGATATGCATGGGTCAATATGCTGGTAGTTGTGGCTAGTAGAGTGCCAAGTCGGTGCAGTTGGTAGCTGACAAGAGTAAAAAACTATCTCCATATTTATTGATCTAGCTGCTCAGATATCCACAGCAGTATTGGAGGAATTATAAGTGCTTCCACTTTATGACTGCTAGACGCTGCCTTTACCTGACTGGCCGTAGCCACTGCTAGCATAACTTTACCTGACTGACCGTAGCCTCTGCTAGCATAACTTTACCTGACTGACCGTAGCCTCTGCTAGCATACCTTTACCTGACTGGCCGTAGCCACTGCTAGCACACGTATGCATCTAGATCACTATTCAATTCAATAATGAAGTCCTCGCTCCTGCTCAATTGACTGTTCGCACACTCATTGTTCGTGGCATGGCAGATACACAGGAATTGTCCCTTTGCCTTTTAGTAGCCGGATATATCTAAATTAGCCCGGCAGTTTTTGAAATTCAGTCTTATAGCTACCGGCTCATTTCTTTGGCGAGTCTATACAAGCTGTAAGCAGAATAAGTTGTAAGCACACCACTTACCATCTCAAGCTGCTTCTATCACTAATTGTTGGAAGAATTATTATAAGGTGCGTGGACTGATGTTCAAGCGATAGCCATATTTAGCCCTTCGGTGTCTGCTTGTGGACCAGCCACTGATTTTGATTTTTTTTATTACTTTGATTTTGGGGGCTGCCCCACTGTGCCCACGTATGACCTCACGCCTTGGATGTAATTTTATTGCCGGCTCCTCTGATAAGAATATGTATGTAAGGGCAAGATAGGCAGGCATTGGTGCTTAAGTAGTTGGCTGCCCAGTTAGCGCTGTGTACGCCCGAGTGAGGGCGCATCCGAAATACAACTTCTTGGCGTGCGGATTTGTGCCGAAGCGCTCTGTCCGGTGTAATTCGTAGTGGCATCGTTCACAGGACCGCGTTCGTCTCATCTGAAGAGGTCTGTGATTTGGCCGCGTCCGAGGTGACCGTCAGCGAGACGGAAATATTGGTCAACGAGAAGGTTTCGGCCAGAGAGATGGCAGAGGTGAGCCAGACGGTGGTGAGCCGGACGTTGGTGAGCGAAACAAATGCCCAACAGACAGACCCGTTCGGTGAAGAGGGAGGCGCGATAATAAATTGTGAGTCTGTGACGAGATTATTGGCGACGCTCTAGCGATGCCTTAAAGCAGGCGACCGCGTAGCTTACGTACTCATCAAAGGCCGCGAGCTCTCGCTGCTCCGAGCCTTCTTCGAGTGGCTGTCAGATAGCTTGAATTTTAATGAGGAAGTTCTATGCCTGCTGTTTTAATGAAAAGCCATGTTCACGTCGCTGCTTTGTTTTCCGATTTTGTTTTTTGTTGCCCCACTTAAGCTGCGATTTTTAGATCACGAGGGAATGCGGCCTGATGTTCATGTGTTTTTTGGCATGTTGTCACACTTCGATGTCTGCTTGCGGACCTGCTACATAACTATGGCGCTAGATTAGAGTGGTTACTCTTTGGTGCCTGTGAACGAACTGCCCTTTGAAATATATATATATATATATATTTATTCGCGCGTCCTTCGATAAGAATACGTATATAAGGGCCGATGGAAGAGTGCACAGGTAGTTGGATGCATAGATAAAGAAAGCATGCAGGCCCGAATAAGGTCCAGTCGAAATGCACCTCTGAGGCCTTCGTGGGCGTGCGGTTTGTGCCGGGGCGTTCCATCGGGTGTAAATCGTTATGGTGGCGTCATTCGTCGGGCCCGCGTACGTCTAAGCCGGAGAGGGTAAGCGGGCGTATCCGTCGTACAAGGTGCTTAATGCAGAGTAATTACGCGACATTGTATGGTTCATTTATGGCAACCTTGCATCGTATACTTTTTGTGTAATACATGTTTTGCTGTTTTCCATATAGGTATTATTTGATCAGGTATACCAGAAACTTCTACTTTGGCCATTGATGGAGAAAATCGATGGAAAAAATCGACGGGCATCTCTCTTGTGGACGATTGATCCGCCGTTGTGCCCTAGGGATCTCACTCTCTCTCTCTTTCTCTCTCTCTCAGCATTCTTTCGCTTTGAAATTCATTAGGTAATATACATGAATGGCACAGTGGCAAATATAGGATGCATAGAGTGATCGGAAGCAGCAGCAGCTTCAGCGAGAGCCAGTGGGGGAGCAGTGAGAAGTGTTGGCAAATGCAGCAGAAGATGCAGCGGCGGTGCAACGGCGGCAAGCTAAATAAGCCAGATTGTGACTGACATTCATTATTTACGGTTTGTGAATTTTAATGGCAGGAAACCAATTATGCGATAATCTATGGCCGAGGCCCGCATAAAAGCGAGCGCCGCGAGATAGGCAGGCAGGTGTATTTTTAGAGCAGGCCCATGCATTTGAGCTGATTAGCCACCGAGAAGGTGTATCTCATGGCCGCCGTTGAACGCTTGTAACCACCGGCTGCTGTCAAACAGACATCTACATTATTGATGTGGACTTGTTAGGCTATGGTATCGGTGCTCTTTGTCGCTGCCGCTCTGTTACGGTCGGCATGCCTGCATACATCGATGCTGGACCTTCAAACCTTCCAAGAAAAGGTTCGTGCGAACTTTGCATGTTCTTCAGCTGTACGTGGCCATCACGAACCAGCGATGGATGGTTTCTGAACCTCGCCTGGCGGCTACTAGCTGTGGTCATTCGCAGCACAGCCCGTTTCAAAGCCTCGGTCCACCGCTTTCAGAGGAGATATGACAGCTTCGGGCTAAAATGCATTCCAGGGTGAGACAAACCTGACGAGTTGCGGGGCCTCTCCGGCGGAGGTGCAAAGAACGGCAAGAACCGTGCTTCCGGTTTTCGGCAGCTTCGCGCTCGGGTCTTGTTACACGAAAGCGAGCACCTCCGCCTCCTCGATGCTCTTAGCGGCAATTCTCGGAGCTACAGAAAGCTCCTTCGAAAGGGAAGGGTCAGCGACGCGATTGCCAGCAGCTCGGTGCTGTAGGAGAGATTCTCAGCCGCTGGTGCCGTCGCTCGGCGAGCCGCCGCTACCCGGTCCGCAGAAGAGGAGCTGCGAGCGCACGAGAATTCGCGAGATTTATACTGCTTGTGCATAGAGATTAAGTCATCGTAGCGTGCATCCGACGCGGCTAATTATCCTTATTGCACACAAAGTGTAGCAGCGGTGAAACGGTATATGCTTTCTATTCTGAGCTGCTTTTCATCAAGTATATGCCCGTATACAACCAAAGGTTCGACATAGAGGGTTGAGGGCAGTTGAAAACGACGGAGGCTTCCTTAACTATTTATGCAATTCCTTTGCATAGGCCCTGAGAGAGCTTAATCTCTATGCGGGCGCTTTAAATATGCCGCGGGCTCGCGACCATAACACCGGCCACCAAATACATTCATCTTGACCTCCGTCGCAGGGCGAGCACCTATGCCACTAGGCCAAACCAGCTTTGATTAAACGATGACTGAACGAGAATTCTAAAGATTACTAAATGCCATATCTTGGAAAATCCCTATAGCGGCAGACCAGTGTGTTACTTCCGCTGGCCCAATCTGAAGCATACATAGGCTAATTATCAACTTTGCTTTGCCGGTGTGTCCACTAACGAAGTAGAAGTGAGAGTAGACATTTGCACGACAGCTGGTCGTGTAATTCATGTTCTTCTCACAATTATCGCTTAAGCAACGAGAATTCAGGCCACTTCCACGAGAGCTGTACTCAGCAGGCAAGCCAGCCACCACAGGGTCTCACTTTTACTTCTCCCGCGGAGGCCGATCATAAGATGAGCGCCCGATGAGCGCTTCGAGCCGTCAGCCGTATATGCGTCCTCCTTGGGTCGACCCCTGATCCCTGGCCCAGTCTTATTGCTTCCGTTACCTGTCACTTGAGAAGACTCACTTTTCCGCGAAGGCTACCGCTGCTAACTACGTTCAGCGTGGCGGTTCGTCTGCAACTTCACGTTTGCCAAGTGTCTTCTCATTCGGAGAAGGTCTGTCGGTCACTCCCGACAGCGCTAGCTGGGCCTTAAGGACATTTGGATAGTCTGACGCCAGTTCCCGTGACGGAATTCGAGGGAAAAATTGCACAAGTCCTTGAGCATAAGCCACTGTTCACGAGGGTGCGCTTGGGTCACTGGTCATGGCAGGCGTTTTGTCACTTTTTCACAGTCTTCTGGGTACCGAGGGCACCGATTTTTCGCCATCGACCGCTACCGCTCGGCTCGGTCTACTCTCTATACTCGAGACCAAACCGAAACGCGCCTGCGGCTGCCAGCTGTGGTCGCTCAGCTTTTGAATGCTCGTTTGTTGCTGGCTATTTGGCAGTTTTTCACTCTAGTCCATACTACGCCCAGTGCCGCAGGCGTCCGCTAGAGGCTGTACAATTCGTTGAGAGGAAGTCGCCGAGTCTCGCTTGTAGTGCGCGTGAGTCTGTGACTGAATCGGATGCGAGGCGATCCCTCGAGCAGCCCCTCTCGTCTTCGTAACCGAGGAATTTTCACGCCCAGCTCAGCTACCCACGCGGTTGTAAACGAGTTATTTCGAACAGCCAAGCACGCTTTGCAGCGTACTACTCGTCTTCGATGGAGTGGTTCACACTCACTGCCAGCAGAGCGAAGAAGGCATCCGAGTTATCCTTCAAAGCGCGGGTACGTCACGTGGGCTCCCCACTTCCAACCCTTTGCGAGTCATGCTTAGCATGGTTTAGCTTTCCCGTGACCAAAGCGGTCGGATTTAGTGACTAACTCACCCCCCCCTCGCTCAAGTAGGGGAAATTAGTCAAGCGCACACCAACAGCGGGTCGGCACAGCGGCCCCGTACAGCGACCGTGTACACCAACAGATGATGAAACATTTATTTCATGTTTCATTTTCAAAGGCATTTCATCGGTCACATCTCTTAGGGTAGCAAGCGCGCTTAGTCCGCGCTAATGCTTTGCAAAAGGCAGACGCTCTATTTTGGCCAAGCGTGAGACCGATCCGAGGTCTAGGTCCGAGGTCCAGGGCCACTCTCAATATCCTCGTCGACTAGAACGAAAATGCAACGTTGGGCCCGCCAAAATCGTCTTCCCCGTCAGCAAAGCTTGAACTTCGGTGCCGTCGGCATTCAATGAGCCGTCGGTATCCCATTTTGATAGGCCACCAAGGAGGAGTACCGAGCGCATGTTGCCGTCGCAGGCGCGCATACGCCTGGCGTCGTGGTCGCATGGGTCGCATACGTCCTGGTTGCCGAGTGATTGGATTGCTGCTTTTTCTACGTGTGGATACCGCAATATGGATGCAACCGTACGTTCAACGGTCCAATTTTGAGCGTATCAGAAAGCACTCTTTTGACATCGCGACTGTCGTGTGACTCAGAGAAGGAGAGCGATTCGGGGTCTGGTCTTGACTTTCACTTCCGGGTATTTTTCTAGCTATCCATTCGGATGGCGGCGCTTGCCGAATCATCGCGGGAATGCACGAACAAGTACCCACCCGGAAGATGTTCCTCTTGCGCCAATCATCGTCGGCCGTTGGAGCGCCTTTATAATCATCCGGTCAGTGCCGCACACACATATCTACTGACGGTTACTCGGCGATGAATCGCAGCGGTGGTTACTCGGCGGCGGTGGTGGCGGCGGCCGTCCTGTCGTGCGTGGGGGCGCTCGTGGCCCACGTGGCCTTTGCCCAGCCGGTAAGAGTGATTCGAGCTCGGCGCTGTGCAGCCCGGCCGCAGCCACCGCTGCTGAGCCAGTTTCAGAGCCAGCTTCGAGGGGTTGGTGGCGGCAGTTGCAGCAGCGCAATGTCGGGTGTCGACGTCCGCAGCAGCTGGCCACGATCCGCCGACACGACGGCGCGACTGCCGATTTGAATCCGTTAGAGACCGGCTTCCGGCTGCAGTCGCTAGCCGGCGGCCGCACGTAAACGCCTGACGCTCGGCGGCATACATAGGAGCATGCCAAACGGCGTAGTTAGCTGCCGGTTAACTGGCTGTTCGGCGCACGAAACGAGAAATAAACCGAAAGTCGCCTAAAATCGGCGTTTCTGACGCTACCCAGCTTACCGTCATCTAGTGGTCGCGAGTTCGTTGGCGTGAATACCAATTACATACAGGGGATTGTTCGCGAACACACCATGTTAGCTATCTAACAGCATCCTTTATAGAGCGAGCGTAACGGCTCTCGCCGCCGCTTGTAGTTGGCAACATAGGTTCGCCGCTCACGGCAGGATTCGAAACCATGACCTTGGTCGTGAAGAGAGCGAGTACCTTACTTCCTGGGTTATCGTTGCTCCAATGTCACTGAGGTGTAGAATCAATAAGTGTTATCCCCGCATTCCTCGCAATTACTCGCCAAGACAAACGCTCGGACTTAACGCTATACACCGACACCCACTAATGAGGAGATAACTAGCAGCGCCGGTTCAGGCGTCCAGCGGCTCCATAGAAACCTCGAGAGCCTCGAACGTCGCCGTAGCGGAAACTCGCTCCCTCAACCCCGAGAAACGTTCTTGCATCCGCCTCTATTCTGAGCGGCAGCAACCAACTGTGCCGCAGCAACCAAGTGGCAGTAGCGCGCGTCTGACGCGAACTGTCCGCGTCTCAAGCCATCTGCCGAACACCCGACTCCGAAACTCCTGTCGTCGACAGGTGATGAGGGTGCCTGGTCCGCTTCGTGCGTGGCAAAGGCTCATTCCCCCTCGTAGGTGTCATTGGCTGGCTGACTCGCTGCTCCGTTGACGCTCCGAAAATCGTGGCTAGCCGCGCCCTCAGCGGCTCGGGTGCTTCGGAGCACTGACACTTCGCCATCCGCTGACACCGGTCTTCCTAACTCTCTACACTCCTGAGTCACTCCGACTCTTTAAATCTGCCGCTTCCGCTGAAGCTGTAACTCCATAGAAACGGGTCATGATAGCCCAGGGGGTAAGGTGCATGCTCTTCAGGACCGAGGTCATGGGTTCGAATCCTGCAGTTCGCGGTCCTTTGTTGCTGACTGCGAACGGTGGTGATTGCCGTTAAGACTCTTTTGCAGCTAGAGAAATGACTATAAACTATAAACCTAAGCCTCAAGAATAAATGTGCCAGAGCCCTTATCTGGGATACAATATAAAACCTAAATCTGCCGAAACGTAAAGCAGTCGCTGGTCTCAAAAGCCTCACCCCCCCCCCCCCCCCCGCAGCAATACGCTATAACGTCGAGTGGTCGCAACGTCGGCACAGCGGCTCTCCTCCCCGCGCGGTAGGGTGTGTGGCCCA
The DNA here is from genome assembly GCA_009760855.2 of Cristatella mucedo. Classification (NCBI taxonomy): domain Eukaryota; kingdom Metazoa; phylum Bryozoa; class Phylactolaemata; family Cristatellidae; genus Cristatella; species Cristatella mucedo. The sequence continues at coordinate 13,518,489 of WPIO01000002.1, forward strand.
GCCTGCCTTTCACTCTGTTATAACCTTAACTCTACGGGCGCGGCTTAGCAGCGGGAGTGGTCGGGCACGTGACAGCGCTCTGAGAACGATGACTGCTGTTGTTGCAGCACTGCACTGCTTAGCGCTGAACGCATCGAGAGGAACGCCCGCGAGAACGTGGCGCTCGCGAAGTCCTTGCCGCGAAATTGGGGCGAGCTGCACCCGCTAACGACTGGAGCGACTTCAGCAAATGCGGCTCGAGCGTCAGAATCTGACAAGTTGGCGCGCAGCGTCGCAGACCAGCGTTAGGCGGATATAAGGAACGTGGTACTTGCAATCTCTTGTCGCGTAAGGTGGTGACGAAGTTGCTCAAAATTCTCAATTTCGACTTATCGACGTTTTTGAGGTTTCATGGCGGTGAGCTGACGAAAGATTCAACTGAGAAACCGGTACCAGAATCTTTTGCAATCACGCAGTCGGTCTTTCTCGGATAACATACCGCAGATCTTTTAAGGTGCGTTCTTCGACGTTCGGTGACGCCATTTTGCTTCCTGCGGTTTAGCTAAAATAACGGGCAGAGTGCCTCCAGTTGCTCTGCACGTTAAATTAAGATTAATTTCTTGGCATGGCGAGGTGCTAAAAACTGACTCGTACGATAATTTTCAAATCAAAATTCAAATACATAATAAAGCTCTGTCAAGGTGATAGCTACGACTAACGATAATACTCAAGCTTTGCAGATTGACACGCAGCTATTTTCATCCGCTAATTTTAATTCATTTACAGAATTCCTGTGACACAACACAAGAATATGTTGATCTGTCACCGAAGTCCATGCCGGAATCTGCAATAAGGTATTTTCAAGGACGAAAGAAGACAGGTATATTCTCAAAGTGCACATTGAATGTTGATAAAAAGCTTGCCAAGCAGCACTACGTTGTTGGCATGTCGGGATTTTTTCCACACGGTCTCTTTCTTCGACGAGCATGAACAGTTTCTTAGGAAATTAGTTGGACATTAAACATCCGAAAACCTTAAGAATTGTCTGCAGATATATAACTTAACTTGCACCGATACCTTACATGCTTATTTGTAAATGTTGAGAAAATACGGAGAAGATCAGTCCAATAGTGAAGTTGTTATTTAGGGTATCGCTCAAAAGATTAGCGTATATCAGAAATGTGACCTGAAGTTCCGAAGATTTTCAAATAAAAAGGAAATTAGTAAAAACTATTAGGCAAAAGCGTGTCTAGCCTGGAAGTAAACCGGAAGTAATATCTGCAAATAAAAATTATTTTCTGATCTCTGCACTGTATGCTGCTTGAGTCTCGAGTTGTTTCACCTAGGTATATCGAGGTAAGGGTTTGCTGCTCTTTAGTATAGCCTCTAGACTTTTAAGCAGCTTTTTTAAAGTGCCTATTTGTGCCTTGTAATATACAAACACACACAAATATATATATATATATATATATATATATATATGTATGCTATGTATATCGAGCTCACGATACGGGTCATCCAATACATTTACCTTAATCTTGGTCATGGCGAGCACCTTAAAAACTGGGCCAAACCAGCGCGGCTGTGTAAATTTCATAACTTGGCTTAAACTTGACAGATCGCCGTGAAATTGCAAATATATGCGAGTTCAGATCTGCTCGCCACCACTGCAGTAGTTCGCTTCTGATTTTGGTTGAATATATGTTGAGCTATAAATGTCCATGAGTGCAGGGAATATAGTTTAGGACGTTAGTCACATGTAGAGCAAAACCTGTTGATGCATATGAATGTCAAATACTAGAGAATTAAACTTCCAATCCACTCTAATTTAATGATACAACTCAGTCTTTACTTAAGAGATGTTTTTGGTGTTAAAATTTCTTGAAACTTTACAGTGCCTTGTTATTCTTATTTTCGCAAGCGAACACCACTTTTCGGAGAATAGCCAAAATTGTCTAGCTGCATAATACCGGCAGACTAAAATCAATGCCTATATGTAGAGATTTTGTTCAATTTAAAGCAACCACGTCATGGGATGGGATCTCAGGACGTCTGTGTCGATAGCTCTGTTATCTCGGCAGTGCCGTGCGCGTGCTTCGCATAGAGGCGACGAAGTCGGTTGCCTCTGCCAACAGCAGCATGACCTCGTCAGCAGCTCCAAAAGTAGGACGCAGCCCTTTTATGAAAATGACTGAGCACATTAAGGTTGGAACTCACTCCCAACCTGCGTCGCGATATCTGATTTTTTCACATTGAAAAAATAAAAACTCATCTATTTATTACGGCATTTAGTGCCTCCTTGTGATTTTTCCTTTATGCTTATGCTTGTTGCCAATGTGCATGCGGCCACTAACCATACTTTCATGCTGACTCTGTGCAGGCCACCCCTAACCATGTTATTCTTGCTGTTTATTAAGCATGCTACCACTAACCATTCGATCGTGCTTCCTTTGCAGCAAATGTAAAGCGCCTAGAAAGAGAGAAATTGAGCTCTCTGAGGGGGCTACATCAAATTTATTATTGTTACTATTATTATTAGCACCTGCTAGCAGCTGACGGCGAGCGTTCGCACCGTATGCCAACTGCTACAGCTACCTTGTGGCCGAGCTACCTTGCTACCTTGCGGTACTACCGCGCAATCAGTCACCTATGGATGTTGGTATCAATCGACCACGTTTCTTCTTGGCCCAGCCCCAGGCACAAGACACGTGATTCGCAAGCTCGATAGCAACCGTCGGCTGGCTGCCTGGCATCCAGGGGAACAGTCGCTTGAGCAGGCAGTCGCTCTATATAGTGTATCTCCGTCCGTCACTCCACAAAGCCACAGAGACTACGTGGCTGTTACCCAGGAGAGTTTTGTATAGCGCTCACACAGCCTAAGCAGCTTTCGCTACGCATGCGGTAGCCAAAAGACTTCATCTCACGAAACAAAGGGAAAGTGGGAAACATGGCAGAGTCAGAAGAGCAGTTGAGGTGGTGAGCAGCATGGAAGTAGCAGCTCAGGACGGCTGGGAAGGATGTGCCATATTTGGCAGCGGGAGTGTAGATGTCGTTGCATAAGAATTGTGGAAGCGAGTTCCAAAGGCGCTGATTTAATTCTGGTCATTTTTTTGGGCGCCCTATCAACCCCATATCTTTTTCGAGACCGAGCTATCAATTACTATACTACCATGTCCTTGAACTTGCTATCTCCTTAGGTTAGATCATCTCATGATTAGACGGCGGTCAAAAAAACAACAAAATGTACCATTTCCTCACAGCTTATGCTCCACCCGCGTGAAATGCTCTTTCTGTTATTATGCGGGTAGACATTTTGGATTGTCTTAATGACCAATTGTTGGCTACTCGAGGGGCAAGTGATGGGCAACTTCTGTGCCGGAAGTACGTTGACGTGCAACCGTTGTGAAGCAATGACCACAGGCTTTCAGATCGAAATGCCTTCGCTCTTGCAGGAGAAGCGCTTCGTTCCGATTTGGAAGAGGTACCAAATAAAAGAGATGCCTCCTGTTTCCCGCGCCCCCAACTCATCCAGGTGCCGCACGTGCAAGGCGTCGACATCAGCGACCCAGAGTACGTCGTCGTCAATCGCTGCGGCGGCGGCTGTGGGAATTCTCTGAAAGCCTGCGCTCCCGATCCAAATCAGACTGCGATTGTATCGATCGAGGTACGTAAAAAGATTGGCAGAGAGCGACGCGAATATTCTTGCGCGTCCGAATTTTCCTTGGGCGACATTGGAGCCGGCGAGGCGGTCCTTAGTGGCAAGTGGCAGTGAAGGCAAAACTGGAAGGATGGATGAGGGGGTGGGGCGACCTCTCCTCTGCCGTAGGGGCCTGCCCTTAGTAAGGAAAGATTCAAACAGACGTCTAGGCAAGAATTTTTTTAGGATTTGGAAAAATCGATTCACTTCCGCTGGCCTTTGGCCTCCGGTCACCTTCCGAGTGATACAGCAAGGAGAAGCGGCTGTGGGAGGCAGATTGGCTCGGCATCTGGTGACCGGCTCGTGAGAAGGCTGCCATTGCCATGCACTGCAATAAGGTACCCGGCGAAACCGACCGAAGCCAGCGAAGTTTACTCCGCAGCTATGCAGTATCTAGCCTGCCGCCCAAACGAAGTAGGGTTTTAAAAACACCGATCATTTTTGTTGGGGCAAGATTGAGATGGATATTCAAAAATTTCTGAGTCGCGGCTTATGGGATTCGGGCAAAATCTGGCTTGAAAAGTGAAGATTCAAAATTAAACCATGATCAAGTCAGAGGAAAATGACATTCTGCGTTTGCATCGGCACTCACTTGATTATTACGGAAAAAGGATGCTGGGTTTACGGTCAGAGACTCACCGACAGCTATACTTAAGGTGCTATAAAAATTTCTTGTTATTACTAGTATTTAAGCTTAATAAATTGGCTGCTTTATAACCACCGATCTTTCAATAACTGTGTTCAAAAGTTTAAGATTCTCTTTGCTTTTCAGGTTATAAGATTTCCTAGCGTTGGCTTGTCGCACATGGACAGAATCCTCGTAGAGGAGCACTCGGGCTGCCAGTGCGGCTGTAAAGTGAACCAGAATCACTGCGACGCAAGAGTCCACGACTACGGTAACTTTATGCCCCTGCTACCTTGCCGTATATCGCTGCTGAAAAAGGTACTGCTAGAGTGCTGTATTCTTTTCACTGTAGTCAAGGCAACTTCGAAGAGAACCACAGTATGAACCAGTGTGCAGGGGGCTGAGCAAGGTGCCATCCATGTGCGCATGTCAGCAATACATGCAGTGCAAGCGAGTTGAGAGAATTTGACATGCTGGATGGCTGGGAGGAGTGAAAGAAAAGGTACAACTGAGTGTCATCTGCACGGAAGTGAAAGCCTAGATTGTGCTTGGCAATCACATCGGTGGGTGGGAGAAACGCTGACCAAGCACTGAGCCCTGAGATATATATGTAAAATATATCATTCATTTGTATAACGCTCCGAGAGAACCTAATCTCAATTCAGGCGCTTCACATATGCCTCAGAGCTCGAGCCTACGACCTCAGCCAGACCTTGGTTGGGGCGAGCACCTTAACCGCTGGACCAATCCAACTCACTCTGTTCAGTGGTTCCTCGGATATCGTTTTTCGTTCACATCGATGCTCTGTAGTCTCCTGCTGAGATATGATCGGAACCATTGCAGTATAGTGCTAGTGTTGTCTAGGCGAGATTATAGGCCCTAGAAAATAACTTGTTGATCAATAGTATGAAACGCTGCAGAAAGATCTAGTTTAATAGATCTTTCTGCAAGCAAGCAGACAGACTTTAACCAAGCCTGCTTTCCTGATAAGGTTGTTATCTACCCAAAGTAGTGCTCACTCCATGGAGGGATTAGCTCTACACAATTACTGGAACTTACTAGGCTTAAATTTTCAAGATAATAACATTAACAAGAGTATTACATTTTTAAGCACTGTCAGTGAATTTAATCTCTTTTTAAGTTCTTTGCATGTGCTGTAAAAAAAGCACGATCAAATGATTACTGGCAGAATTCACAATGTCAACAAGCATTAAAAATGGTTTAAGGTGACATGCACACTCTCCACATGTAAACAGTTTAGCTAATCTGCCACAACTTGTTCGAGTGTCTTTGATAGGAATGGTAGGAGGGAGACTGGGCGGAAGTTGCTCAAGCTCTCTCGGTCTAGTGTTGCTTTCTAAATTATTGGCCCTAATTGAATCCTTTTAAAAGGTACTGTAACGCGACCTGAGACCAAGGGCGTACTTATTATGTTAGTTATTCATGGCAGCAACAGATCTTTGCATTGTAGAAGTAGGACAGTGGGAATACCGGTCTAGAGGGTTAGTTGTCTTTTTTGAATGGGAGATGGAATTCAAGATGAGGCCACTCGAGGCGGGCTTGAATGTAGAAATCGGGGCTCTGCACGGAATTGAGAGAGAGAGAGGAGTCAAAAAGAATTTTTATTGAGGGACAAGAGCTCAGAGGGATGCTTCTACCTTGGCGATGGACTCTCTGATATTTTCTATTTTTCTAACAGAGAGGTAAAAAACGACGAGATAGATCGAAAGGAAACAAGGCTCACTTGGTAAGTAGTTGACCTGGTAGTGGTCAAGGAGAAGGTTGGTGGTAGAAATAAGCATTTTTTTATTGCGCATCTGCGATTCAACAAAATTTTTTTTAAGAAGCTAGATTGGCATTTTCTAGGATCGTTTGGTATGATCTGCAATAGTGCTTTCATGTCTGTCGATGGACAGTCAGTCATTCCGGATATTTTGTACGCTTTTTCAAGCTTTCACCTAATAAATAAGTATTATGTTAGCTGATTAAACAGCCTTATTTGGATAGCGGTATAAAAGCCTTTGCCGGCTGTCATCGCCGCTTGAAATTGGAAATAAAGGATGGCTCACTACAGAATTCGAACCCACAACCTCGGTCGTAAAGAGCGAGCACCTTACATGTGGGGCTATCACGATCCAATGTATCCAGTTAGTTCAATGTCTCCGGTAAACCACAGGAAATCTAGGCGTGGGTGCATAGTGTGCTTAAATATCAGAAGTGCAAACTCGCTAAGCACGCAAGGTAGTGTCGCGTTGTAGCCTTGTACCAATGATGTCAGGTCGGAAGGGGGTCGAGCAGAAGCGACGAAGATGATGGTGCTTTGGGGTGCAGTGCTCGCTAAACGGTACTTGGGCTGCACTGTTCGGTGCAATGTGGCTTGGCTAGTGACGCGGCTGCGGGAAGCTGCAAAATTTAAGTCCACAGAGTGTAAGCTTGTGCGCAAGTAACTCTGATCTAGTTTGTTCATCGAACGGCATGCGAAGTGCCTACATCCGGTTCGGTCAAACGTGGAAACGCAGCAGTGAAGCAAGCTGTCGGACAGCCTACAATAGTTAGACTATTAGATGTCAAGAACTGCTTACTGATGTAGTTTCAATTTCCACATTGAGCTAGCTGATCCAAAATGTCATGAAACGTGCGTGGCTTGCACGTTTCTTGCCATGCAACGTGTTAGTGATCCAATTTTTAGGGAGCATAACTTATTTTGAGGCACCATTGAAGAGGTGAGGACGCACATCGATGAGACCAAATAGTTAACTACAACATATTCGTGACCAACATTATACAGACCCACCCCAATTTAAGTTCAAAACAGTTGAGACCTTTCTAGGCTAGAATAGCACTCAACTTGTACCGGCATCAGATGAAATAAGAACACAGCCAATTTTTGACCATACGTCGCTCTGTGATCCTAAAGGTATGCTATTAAATCAGAGAGAAAAAGGAAATTTACACGTACATGCCTATATTTATTACGAACATTGTAAAGCGTATATTGCGACATTAAAAAAATTCAAGTTAATGAAAAATTAGGCTCGATCCGTCAACAGAACTACCCACACAGAAACCTGGTATATAGTATATAATACTGAGTCATGTGATAAGCCTGACTATCAACTCATGTATGCTTTTTTATTACAACTGTCTAATTTTCAAGTCAAAATTTGTGCGCAAAACTCGGTGCTCGAGATCATTTGGATTCGGATTAATCGTATAGAGCTGCCGATATTGAGCTGGTACAAAGTTTAAGATCGTATGATGAGTGGGTTCAAATGCACGGCAGGTCATCGCCAAGTGCGACAGAGTTCATTTATAATGCAATGGACTATGCCTGGTTTATATTTTAATGGGTCAGAGGTGTCCCGCAGACTTGAATCTAGGGCCGTCACTATGCATAGCGAAATAAATCTCAAAAGACAGGGCCGGCAGTAAATTTGAGTCTTCTCGCACATTTTGTACAGGCGGATAGATCTAATTTACACTTAAATTCAAAATTATTCCTGAAATAACTTGATAGATATTATTTTTGCTTGTTGGATGTATATATTCGCACTGCTGCATGCCCACAAGAATTTCCTCTGATTTTTCCATGGGCCAGATTTACTGTAATTGCAACGCTGGCTGGTGCCCATAAACAACTTTCAGACAAAATATTGAGAGACTCGATTTTTTTGTAGTTGACGACTTGTGTCTCTGTCAATGCAAAGTGAAACAGGAACGGCCATGTGAGCGTAAGAAATCATGGAATTACACTACTTGCTCTTGCGAGTGTTCCAGATCAGAGTTTTGTCAAAGAAATCAAGAATTCAACAGCAAAAACTGCTCGTAAGTCACGTACGTAGTAAGAGGTAAATTGCGGCAGGGTAGTGTTTATAACAGTGGCTCTGGCGGCAGATGTTCTTGTGGGAGTCTCATGGAGATACAGCGGGCGAACGTTAGTGGTAAAAGTGACTCTGCCTTATTACTCTTAAAGCTTAAATGTATATATATGAGAGCTCGATCAATTGCAGCAGACGACACGAAATATAACATGCATCAGTGGCCTGACGCTCCGCTGTGTCAATGGCTTAACTATTGGCCACTGGTGAGGCATGTACATTAACGTCAAAGCTCTTCACTAACTACAACAGCAGAAGCCGCAGACACACAGGACGGTGGGAAATTACATTGCAGTGGTATCAGCTGATCAATGGATGCTTAAAAAAATGACAACGACTTCATTGGCCTCACCAGGATTCGAACTTTGACAGCTAGCGGAAACTAGTAACACACTGGCTAAACTACTAGAGCTTTCTCGTACTCCCAGATCCTCTGAAGGCCCTAAGTTAATTTGTTCCTTACCTAAAGACCGCTGGCAACCGAAGCTGTTCTGGAGCTGCCACTTTCCGAGTGTTCATTTGTATGTGCATGCGGTTTTTCTTTAATACTTCACGATTCCATTACAGCCTAGGAAAAGTGATTAATGGGAGATTTAGTTCTATGGGAGTGATATGTAAAATTATGGTTATTATTTTCTTATTTTTATCTCTTCTTTCTCCGCAGTCCATGGCTGTGTCTGTGTGCAATATTTTTTTTAAATCATTGCTCTATGGCTTTGTCTTTCTGTCCATGTGCGATGAAAGCAGTTGCTTACTGTCTGAACTTATAATTTGAGTGCTCTTAAGAAAAATCTCTGTCAAGTACCTCCCTATTTTTTTTGGCTGTGTGGAGCTAAGCTCAAAAATACATACAACGACCCCAAGTTCCACAAAATTCCCAGAGCCCGTAGCTGGACTACAAAATAATCTTAGGCATTTTGCAGTTTTGCAGTTTTGCATGGTTTATGAATATCAGCCAAAACAGAGTATATCATGAATGTGCTAGCTCTAGAGTGAAGGTAACTGCTGCTGAATGTGCATCAAGGTAATTTTACGTCAATCAATTCGCTGGCTCAAAATAAGTTTGAATTAGATGCCGCACGGGTGACGTCTTTTTACAGGTGCGTTTCAATATGCTAGCAGAAAAACCGAGGCTGAATTCAGCAACTCAACTCGTGCCTCTCGAACCGCTCAATCTGGCACCCAGCAAGTTTATTCCATGCGAGACCGCTGCCAGCACCAGGAATTGGACTCACGTTGGAACCTTGACACACTTAGCTAGTTAATTTCAAAGCAAATTACGGAGAATGATTGGTGCTCCATGGATACCCCATCATTGCGATTCAGCTCCAAAGTAAGAAGCTAGGAAAGCGTTGTATCTAGGCAAAGCGTCATCGACTGTACATACTGTATTCGAAAAAACAGTTACATACACTCATATGTGTGCCCAATTAAGTCTTTTACTCAGACGAGCTCTCACGGAGGTCTGTTATTCAGAGACTGGAAAGTGAAACCTTGCTAATATTTGATGACTAATGATTATTGATGGCGAATAAACTGCAGCTCGAGTTACGTTTGACTCCGAGTTGGTGCCATCTAAATGATCGCTGCCCGTTGTGTAGACACTTCAGTGAAAGGGATGGAGACATCAAATTCCAAGTGAAACTTTATAAACTAAGAAAAACTGGAGTGGCCACTTTACACACGTCCAATTTGTCTAATTTGTTTGAACGCATTGAATTGTTCAGATGAAAGAAGTTAATTTTTTGCGTACAGTATCCTCAGGCTGCACCTCCGGCAGACATTGATTCTGGCATGACCTTTGATTCTGGAATCTGGAACTTGAAAATATAAAAGTGCACTCGTCTTCTTTCAGAGCTCAAAATTACCAAACATTACTTAATATAGGGAAATAGTAATAAAAATAATTATACATTCGATACAGCTACCTCAGAGAGCTCAATCTCTTTCAAAACACTTTACACTTGCTTCAAAGGAGGCAGGATCGCAAATATTAAATGCAACGCCGAATTGGGACGTGGGTTATTTGGAAAATTTTTTGTCGCCAAATAGAAATCCTTTTCTATTGAAAAGACATCAGAGATATCTGAAAATGCTTTCGTCCACTAGCATGCCACTTATATGACATCCGAATGATGGAAAGGAGTAACTAGCAATTGCTTGAACCTGAAGCGCCATTCAACCACCTGCCATTACCCGTTAGTGACGGAGAAGCGACGCACAATAAATAAAAAGGAATACACAAAGATTATCGGCGAGGAATGAACTACTCATCTTAGTGAATCAAACCGCCATGTTCGCAGTAATGGTTAATTTCAAAATGATTCGGCAACGCGTCGTAGAGACGGTTCAGGATCATGTCGTGGCCGGGCCTGGTCGCCGGCATCAACGGGCGGCAGCTCGACAGCGCGTGCCATAGCGTCTCTCTCTTTCCTCGGGGCAGCGACGGCAGTTGACTCCAAGGAGTCAAAGCGACGGCTCATGGCGCGAACCACAAGCAGGTTCAAGAGGGCTCGGTGAAGGAAGCGCTAGGCCTTGAACGACACTCCGAAGCCGGTACGAAGAAGCAGCTGTGTGAAAAAAGCAGCTGTGAAAAAAGAAAAAAATGCGAAAAAAGAAGCAGCTGTGCGTGGCGTAGTGGTCGGTGCCGGTGCCGTAGGCACCGGGACACTCTGCCCTGGTCGAGCTGGGCAGCTCACTGCTCTCCGGTGGCGGCTGCGAGTCACCTCTGGAGGTGACTCATGCGGATTACCGTCTCAGCCGGTTTGAAGACAACGTCGGGCAGAGGTTCGTCGCTTCGGCTGATTTCGAGCTCGGCACCGCACAACCTCACGTGGTGCAACGTAGCTTCCGAGCCTCGGCCCACAGTGATCTGTAGCCATCTTGGTTCCCAGTGGGCACGTCACTGAGCTGACCGCCGCTGAGGAACAGCGAGCCCTGCTCGTCGGTGATGGGAGCGGCGGCACTCATCGCCCGGATCGCCAGTCCTAGCCGGTATCAGGCCGCCGTCAAGACGGTGGTTTGTGGACGGCAGAGTATCCCCGTGTGGCTCAGTGGTGCGGCTCGCAGGATCCACGCATTCTTCCCGGTGTCGCACCACATCCAGCCCCCACCAGCCGTCTGCGGAGCGAACGGGAGGTGAGCGGACGAGCGTCGCGGGAGGCAGCAGGCGGTCCTGCACAGGCGCATAGCAGCAGCCTCCGTTGGCTCAAGCAGCCAGGCTGGCACCATCCTCGCTCGGCACAGGTTATCGAGTCTGGGCAGTGAGAACGTCCACAAGGCGTTCGGCTTCTGCCAGGGTGCGAGGAGAGAGGCGTGCACTGCACTGATGTCCCTCGCAAGGGTCTGGTACTCCTTCTGGTTGTCCGCCTTCGGGGCGCCCGGGTATGCAACTGCTTCGCCGCCGGGCAGGCTGGGGATGGAAGCGCCATGCAGCCGGACGCTTACCGTTGTGCGGCCTTTGCAGAGCTGGCCGACTGAGTAACATTTCTCTGGGCGTAAGCGTTGGCAAAGAGTGCTGGCGGCCTCCTCTGCGGCTGAGTTCCTGCAGTCCGTGCCGCGACGATGAAAAGAGCGCCAGGTCGTCGGCGAGACCATTGACAGCGAGGCGCGAGTCACCCACCCGGTAGCTTGAAGCGTCGCGTGCCACGATCGACCTCACGATTGATTCAACGGTCACGTCAAACAGGATGGGCGACAGGGGATTGATCGCCCTGCCGCACGCTTGCTGTCGCATGAAACGTCGCGAGGTCTTGGTCGCGCACATGCAGCACTATCGATGCATCTGTGTATAGCCGGTCCACAAACCCGCAGAAGTCCAGGTCCGCCCTGACGCTTCGCAGGGCACGCATGAGCACCTTAGAATTACTTCTAATTCTCTGACCAAGCCACCATCGCACTACTCAAGCCAACGTATACCTCTGTGAACGCCTTGGTAAGAGAGAACAGATTAGAGTCTCCATCTCGTCATTCCCATCCCTTCTGGTCCGTACCCTCTCACCGTCCAGCTCTTCTACAATCTTTTCCTTCACGACTGTCTCCTTGGAGCTCGTCTTTACATTGCTTCCAGAGCTAGAAATGCCACCAGTCCTCTAGACCAAGCCTCTTTATGAGCTGCACAGACAGAACATTTTTTGCCTATCGTTGAGGATATTTTAAATGTGTCTATGCTTACCAGTGAAGTCACCTCCTCATCTGGATACGGCTGTTGTTGTAGTTCGATTGTATGCAGGCTCCTCTGATCAGCCGCTAGTGAACAGCTGTTAGGAGCATCGCCGAGAGGGGGCGGTGCACAGCTGTGGTCCGCCTGTGACGTTGCGTGGACACAGGCCAGTAACCAGCTGCAGGGTCGGCCAGCTCACAGTTGTGGTCCTCCTAGATCAGTCATTGGGGTCGACCAGGGGACAGTAGGAGTTAAGTCGAGAGGAGTCGAGTGGGAGAAGGAGGCGAAGAGAGCCGTGCGTCCCTCGGCTTCATGCGTCGCATAATAAACTGTGGGTGTCGGTCATCGGCTGGCTCTGCTGTGCGAACCGAATGACAGTTGTCAGGAAACTTATTTGAAGACCTTTCCGAGGCCACGGGAATTGGAAAAACGTTCGTTGAGTCCACCTTCTGCAGCTATATTAGTGTGGCTATTTGATGAGCTAACCATCACCTTTTCCCTCCTAATTTAAGACTCTTGAGCAAGCGGTGACTCAGCAGCTAAACAATACAATCAGCTCACTAGACCATGCTAGCCAATTCCGACGTCGATTTATAGCTAGCCCGTCCATCGAAGGGTTACATCTGCAAGCGTTTTAAAATGTTTGTTGTAACAAAGCCGATCCGCTTAGGACTTCTGGGTAGGGCCTCTCTGCTACTTCTCTCAGGTCTCATATTCGTCTCGATTAGCCAGTTCCTCCCGGAGCGAGCCTTTGACCCACCCCACCCACCCCTAGGGTCGGCTGCCGCAGCGATAGCCAGGCCATGTATGTCCTATCTCACTTAATGCAGAGATGCCGAATCTTCGACGTAAATGGCTCCAAGTCGGCCCCAGGGGAGCCCATAAAGTATGAGGAACCTCAGCGTTCGGTTTCGTTCGGGCTTGATTTTCGCAATCTGCACTTTTCCTCGGACACTTTGTCGCCGAACATATTGTTGCCTTCTATTCTGACGCAACGCACGCACGCAGCTCAACCTTTCCAGCGACTCATCTTTGCCATAATCAGCATCGAATGACTTAATTCCACTATGCAGCGTGCATCGACGACATTCGCACTTGGATGATCGCTAAGATCCTGCTTCGTGACGACGATAATGCCGGGTACCTGGCAGTTATTTACACGCTTATTTCACCTTTAAGTTTGAAGACCTTAAAGTGTGACGCTCTGGCGGCACACCAGCGACGACACGGAAACACCGAGGGCCCTTCATAAACCTTGTATTCGGCTGACGCTTGCAGCGAGCAGCCGTTCTCACCTCCGCCTCTGCCCGAACTCCAACTCACCTTCTGCCCGTTTGCTCATCCAGCGTCTGCCTACCAGTGGCAGCTCATCAAACTCGAATTGATGAGCCACCACTGCCTGCTTGCAGCTTGTATCTAAGCTACGTGCCCTAGCTAGTCAAGGATAGGCCAGGTGATAGCTGCATATCGGCCTTTGTCCAAGCCGTAGACCTTACACGCCAAGATATCGCATAGATAGATATTCAGTTCGTTTAGGCATGTATAGGAAAAACAAACTATTGTAACCACCATTATAGAATAGTTTGTATTTTTTCAGGTTGAAAGTGTTTGTAAAGATCGTCAGCGTAAAGACTAGGGTTACGCTTTGAGCCAGTAGAATCTCAGCGATTGCTGTAAATTCGTGATATTTCCGGTTCGAGCTCTCGAACCTGGCTCTCATACCTGGCTGTCGCACCTGGCTCTCGTACCTCGGCTTGCGACGGTCGCCGTGCCATTCCTGGCGACTAAATCAAACAGTGTTGCCGATCGAGCTTTCTGTTCGCTAGTTTGGAAACCGCCTCTGGCCAAGGTTTCCGCCTGATGTGACTGCACATCCTCTAAGTACGGGCCGACGGCGCGCCTCTTTTCTTTTCTCATGCTTTGTTTGCTCACCTATGCATTGCACGCTACATGTTACTACCGTGGATTCTGCTCACTGGCTGCCCTGATTGTCGTCTTGTGTAGTTTAGCATACTGGCCGAACCCAATATACCTCTGCTTTCTCATGCTTGTGGCGAGTCAAATAGCGAGACACATGTAAAAAACCACGGTCATCTGTTTTCTCGTGCAGCAAATTGTAAGGCGCCGAGAGAGAGAGAGGGAGAGAGAGAGAGAGAGAGAGAGAGAGAGATACAATTTTATTAGGCGCAATATAAATGACCTTTTTTATACTAAGTTATCCATTTTCAATTTGAACTCTGAAAACAAAGTGTACTTTCAAAATTCCGGTTGGATGAAATATAAAGCGCATAGAAAGAGATTGAGTTCTCTCAGAGCGCTTTTATCAAGTGCATTATTATTATTATTATTATTATTATTATGAAGTAGATTGAAATAGCTATAATTAAAAAACTCTGCATTTGTGGCAAGAATCACGAGACTTTAAAAATCAGAGTATTGCTGTGAGGCGTGGTATGAATGTCAAAATTAAAGTTATTGGTTAGCTTATTCAGCAGCCTCATTTTCGGAGCAACAGAGGGGAATTAGTTGGTATCACCACTATTTAAGTGCACGGGCTCGAACCCACGACCTGGGTCGTAAAGAGCAAACACCTTACCACAGGGTTAAGACCAAGTTTGCACCAATAGCGCGGTTAGCGCCATGTTATGGCAGAATAAGAGAATAGCAAATAGCCGTATTTGATTTTCATAGAATCAAAAGGTTGATTGCACCCAGCAGTTGCATTTGCATTTGGCTAGATTGGTAAATAATTCATAAACTTCTAACCATTTGATCTTACTCCTTTACAGCAAATGAAAGTGCCTACAAAATATTAGGTTCTCAGAGGGTGCTTATACAAATATATTAATCGTATTACAAAGATAATAAGGGTGCTATGCAAATATATTATTCGTTTAACAAAGATAAGAGCGAAACAAATACTTCATGAAAGCGTCTGCAAAGATGTGCTCATCCTACAAAGCTTACTTTGGAAAGCCTGCCGATGATAAAGACAGGACCGTGGAATCTCATTTCACATGCTAGCACTACAAACAAACTCTAGATGGTACGGTAAACAGTTCGTGCGTGAGTATATATAGGTTTTTCCACACTATTATTTGCTGTGAGAAATATAATATTTCAATTCATATAATTAGTGTATATTTACTGGTTGGTACCCGAAGTTTACCATTATAAGAGCTAGGCACTACCCGACTGACCACTCAAGCAGCTACTAGGATCAGCATACCCGATCCTTCCAATTGTATAGAGGAAAACAGCCCATAACGTATTCACACATTACTTTATAAACCACCTCAGTACCGCACTGCTCTGAGCTCGCCATTCCAACCATACCAAGAGAGATCGGAGGGATCGGTCATTTCAAAGAGAAGTTGCGATTTAGACAGCGAAAACAATATCGCAGACCCGGATAGAAATTTCACTAATGCGGCAGAGTAGAGAAAATCAGATTTCCCAGGCAGAAAGACCTTGGCGGTGTAATAAAAAACTCTGGTCTTACCAAGCTCAATGCCGAGCTTTTGACATCTGGGCTCGAGGTGAAACTTTCTTAAAGAAAGTACGAAGGGCAGAGAAAGCTTCGACAGAAGTTTTACCGACGTTCTACAGTTCAGATGGGCCGTGCTTCTGCGACGGCGTGGCAGGTCCATTCGATGCTATAGTAATCGCCTGTAACCCAAGTGAACGGCACCTTTTCATCGATAGTTCGTCCGGGTGCCTCAAAGTCTCGCTGGTTCATAACGGAATAAAATAACAATAATATAAAAGGTCATCCGGTTTAATAGCCTCATTTTTATTAGCCGCAGAAATACCTTGACAACTACCAGCCCGCACGCAGCATTTAACAAAGGATTGTCAGCTGCAGGACTCGAACCCACGATCTGAATTGTGCAGAGCAACCATCTTACCACCGGGCTAAGATTCAGTAGCAAGTAACCCTATCACTCGTAGATGATGCTGTGAATCTCAAAGAGGACTACACAAGTGCAAAGGTATTTCTGAGTGCCTTGAAGAATGGCGACTGTGGCTAGGGGGTCATTGCAGACTTCAAAAATGATGTCATCCTTTCCGAAGGACTTACAAGGAGTTTTGAATGATTTTACCATGGTACAGCCTACTTATCGCGCACCGTCGCGAAAGTAGCTTGCCTCAGCTCTTGACTCTTGTCTCTCTAGGGAGGGAGGAACAGTATCAAGTAAAAGCCGTTGGTAGATCCTAGGAAGGCGCCAATGCCGCCACTGCACGTCAAATTAGGCTTCATCAAGCAATTTGTCATGAATATAGACTAAGTTCTCTAGTAAATCCAAGAAGTCCGACCGCAGCAGTCGAGGGCCAATTTCAGAGCTGGTATCTTCGTCGGAAAATAGATAAAGATGATCATGGAGTGTGACGAATGTGCTGAGAAGCAAAACACAATGGAGAACGTGGCTCGGAACCGTTTCGCGGCAGTGGTTCATAGCATTTTGGAGAATCACGTGGCTCGAAAATACGCCAAGCTCATCGAGACCCTCGTAAAGAACTAAGCCAAATGAGATATACAATGGTCCTCAATGACTTAGTTCTAAACACATTTTGACCAATTCAAGAGAGACTTTGAAGCAAACGACTCTGGCGAGCAAGGTAAGCACTTTCAGCATGATATACCAGACTTTAATAATGAAGACAGTACAAAGGGATTTAGTGTTCAGCCGTAAATATAATCTAGAAAGCGTACTAATTGCAGAAACCCTTTTATTAATTTTGTTTCATGTGGTGTTATTTCTTATTAAATTTGAGACATGAATTTGACAGTATTCTGATCGCATATGATATTATAAGATATATATATATATCTTATAATATAATCTATCATATATATCTTATAATATCATATGCGATCATAATACTGTCGAATTCAAGTCTCAATTTTAATATATATATATTATTAAATTATATATATATATATATATATATAAGATATAGATATTTTAAGTTAATTAATGGCTCAGTCACAAAATCAAAGTTTTTGTTGAGGAAGTTGCCTAACTCCTATTATTCTGCGGCGTATTTAATTGGAAATAGGATGGCTGGCCAGCAAAAACTCGGCTGCATATTTTTACCGTTGAACCCGCAGCTATAGGTGGCGACGAAGGAAGTTGAAACAAAATGGCTGCTATCGGCACAAGCTAAGCCGGTAGAACAATTTAAATTTGCAGCTAAAACTGCTACATTAAACATGTTGAGATACCCCGTTCATTTTAAAAGATTCGTCTTAAATAAACCTCAGCTAGTCCAAAACTCTTCCCAATTAACGCACACGTCTGCAGTACAAAACGTAGCTGTTAAGGTTTTTGCTAATTTTCATTAAGAATATAGAACCGTAGAAAGGTTTGATAACAATTTGATCATTGTTATCACCAACTTTGTGGTAAAAAAGGAGTGTGTATGACCACATGGCTATAAAAAAGCGCTGCCTATGAAAAACAGCCAAAGGAGGTCATTTGACTAATGTCTCAACTATGCCCACATTAAAATGTTCTTCGTTTTTTTCATCATTTTACATATAGCGGCTGTAGTTATGAGACTAATCTTCGAACTCACTCAAATGAGTGTCACAAAAATTCCCGATCCTGAGTGGACTCTTGCAAATACAGCTGATAATAGCGTCATTCATCCTGATGAGAAGCAATTATGCTGTCGACTGATGACAGGCATTACTATCGTTAGATCATCGGGATTCGCCGCCTCACCATCAAGTTTTTTTGGAATTTATTTTTCCATTGAAAAAGGCAGGCTTCTTGAGAATGATCCAAAATTAGACAGCTCCGCTTGTAAAAAAATAAATAGAGAGAAGCTGCTCTAGCAGTCTCACATCAATGGACTAACCACGTGTCATTACTACTAACCAGACGGGTTGAATCATCCAGTAGTATGTCTGTACGCTAATTCATGTAAAATGGACGAAAATATGAAAGTTGTGGCATAATAGCTCTAGCGATTTTAGCTAATGCACGTGATGATATTTCACAAAGCTCATTTCACGAGGTTTCTTGCAAGATGGCACCCATAGAAATGTTTCATAAGCGTCAATAAATTCTATCCTTGAGTTCGGCATTGATGTCAATGACGTGTTGGACTTTGCTACTGTCAATGAAAGCTATATGGAGAAAACGCCTTAAATGAAGGTTTGAACGGCTTGGTACCTCATTAAACTCGTGTAACACTCTTGGCACACTTTGTCTACTTCACGATTTAGAAATGCCCCTCTTCAATGATGGATTTGAACAAGCTCCTATGATATTGTAAAGACAGTTTTCAAGATCACCTCAAACGCTGGAGGCAATACCTGAATTTCACGAAAGGTCAAGGCGTACCTAATTTGAATCCGACTGTCGTCTTTGTTAGCAAAACTTGGCTATCTTGGGTCCTGGCTGAGCATTATTTGGTCAACAGTGACAATGTCAAGGTACTTCAAGATTTTGTCTTCGGGCTTAGATGAGCAAATGAGGCAGAGTCCAAGAAAAACTCACAGATCTTTCTTTTACTGTAGATACTCACGCAGGCAAAGCCACTTTTCGAAAATCCCCCCACAGACTAGACCAAGACAAAGTCATTATCAAGGCTGCGTGCGGATGGCAAGAATAGCATACGCAACGCGCAACGTCTTTTTAAATCTAAGTTGTGGGAACCTTCTCTAAAAATATAGAGTTGTGCAATGTGAACATCCAAGTAAGAATTAAGTTTAATTGTTCTTATAGATGTAGAGAATTGATGATGTACGATGTTTTTAATGCTGACCAAGATGATTCGGAAAGCTATTTTCACGAGTCTGATCGCAACGCCTCCGATTTTTACTATAGTTTTTTGCGACATCGACAGAATTTTGTATGACCTTACACATTAGCTTTAAACCAGCCAGTCAGCTTAACATAACTGTGCACTGTGCCGAATTATTAGCATGGTGATGCCGTTACTCAGAGGTTTCAAAATTCACTTTCCGTTCTAAGAGAGCACATGCAATGCTGTTGGATTGTGTAACGTGGGGTGTAGTTATACAGACTAAATTTCTATTTATAGATTGATTCGAAACATTAAATCGAGACTCTAGGTCCGGTACACCGGACACTACCCACTAGGCTAGCCCGACAGCTCAACACTGATTTCTATCCGAGCACTTGGTGCGAAAAACGAGCGAATCGTCATTGCCCGTGATGCGTAGCAAACACTATCTTAGTCTTAGGAATGCTCCTCATTTGAAATCTTGTTACGAACGCTTATAGTTGATCCTAAACTAACGTCAATAGCCGAACGAAAGCACAGTGCTCACACCGGTGAATGTCCTCGTAGGCACGTGTTAGATATTTATGAAGCGAGAGCTTGTAGCCACAGTTCGCGAGTTGATTGGGACAGCAGCACTAATCCACGAAAAATACTTTATTTGCATAGCAGCTTAAGATAACTTAACCTCTGTTGTGCAGGCGCTTTACATATGCCGCAGGGTTCGAGCTATAGGTCAATAACAGCGATCGCCACAGGGTCAATCAGGTTATCGGGTCGTCACCTTGGGTCAACCTAGGACGGCACGGCAGTGTGTCAATGCTAGCAGATCTCGACAGTATCAACGAATGCGCTTGCCTTAATGATGAGTCCAGTCAATTAACTTGGAGCTGCATATTATTTCACAGCCACGGAGAGGCTACACGTGCCCTACGCTAGAGACAATACGTACCAGATACAATACAACTTCTGGTGGGCCTGAACGCTGTCTAAACCGTCGGTTAGGACGCATCTGATTTCTCACACATAATACTATTCCGTAATCTCTAATCTATTAATAAAATAATAACTCAATAGTCTATTCCAATAAGTTTCCATCCACAGTTTCAGGCTTATATACTTCATAATGTTTAGTATGGTTTCACTAACGTTTAGGTGTCCTCAGCCTTTAGAATCTTTGCACGCCAGGCTAAGTTGAAAGCGTGATTCATAAAAATGCATCGCTATTGAACTATATGCCTGTCTCAAAGGCCCATATTAAATGTTCCTGAAGGTTAATAATAATAATAGTAGTAGCATACTTGATGTAGCGCCCTCAGAGAACTCAATCTCTCTCTAGACTCTATACATTTGCTGCAAAGGAAACATGATTGAATGGTTAGTGGCAGCATTCTCAATAAACAACAAGAATGACATGGTTAGGGGTGACATGCACAGGTTCAGCTAGCAAGTGTGGTTAGTGGCAGCATGCAGTGTCAGCGCGCCTAAGCACATAAACGACGAATCACAGGCATCCACTAAAATGCTGTCATAAATAGGTGCGTTTTATTTTCTTTTTAAATGTGGTCAAATCAGGAGATGTCGTAACGCAAGTTGGGAGTGAATTGAAGGCTTTGGGAGCATACCAACTAAAGGCACGGTCTCCAAAATATTTGAGATTTGTACGAGGTATAAGTAAGCATTTAGATTACGAAAAGCAAGTGGTACGATGCTTAGCCTGATGGAGCAGTAGATTTGATAAGTAACCTGGAGTCAAAGAATGAAGAAACCTAAGAGTGAGCGACAAAACCTTAAAGTCAATCCGTTGCTTGACTGTTAGCCAGTGCAGGTCGGCGAGAAGCGGTGTGATGCGGCAACCGCGAGGCTCAAGACAGAGAAGCCTAGATGCACAAACCAAATTTCCGCCCCTAGTCCTTGGCAATGAACTTAAATATAAATTATTTTGGTGATCAATGAAAGCATCTCAAGGCTTCTAATCATATTGCACCGCTTGCGGCATGTATTGGGGCGTTATTTGAGTGATTAAGGCCCATGGAATAGGATATGACTTTTATGCTGATAATACTCAGCTGTATTTGTCATTCAAATCGTCTGAATCTGCTTCAGCAACAGTGAAACTAAAAGTTTGAGTTGCCAACATTCGATCCTGGATGCTGGAAAACTTCTTAAAACTAAATGACGATAAAATCAAACTGCTGCTCATAGGACACCCTAAGCGTGTGGCTGGATTCAAAGGCTTTACTCTTCTAATAGGTGATGCTGTTGTGCGACCATCACTACGTGCTTGAAATTTAGGTGTCGTGTTCGATAGCTGCCTAAATTTCAAAAACTTCATTCAGATGACTGCTTCTACAGCTAGCTATCACGTCCGATCCCTAACCAAGATTAGGAGCTATCTTCCACAGTGGCTTGCAAAAATTTAACTAGCTCCTTAGTTCTGTCACGGTTTGATTATTGTAATTCCCTTTTGGCTGGGCAATCAAAGAAAGCAACTAAGTCATTGCAGCTGGCTATGAATATGACTTCAAGGCTAGTCTTCAAGTCCTAGAGGTTTGAGCACGCGTCTCCTTTGCTAAAGAGCTAGGATGGATGCCGGTTGATCAACGGATACAGAGCGGATTCTTACGCTGACGCACAAGGCCCGCCACGGCTTGGCTTCTTCGTACTTCGCTAAACTGCTGCGCCAGTTTCAGCCTCTTTACGCCCTCAGGTTCTGTATGGACAAAAAGTTAGCCGTTCCGTTCCTCCACTTAAAGACCTTTGGCGGCAGAAGCTGTAGCTCTGCATGTCTTAGACTGTGGAACTCCCTTCCACGATTCGTACGCACCGACAACTACTCTCCTGCTGCTGACTATGGCTCATCCTTTTCAGCGTTCCTGAGTTGCTACTTCCATGCGTACCGAAAGCGGCATAGGCTGTGAGTGCGCTATACAAAACTCTCCTGCGTAACACCCATATAATCTTTATGGCTTTGCGAAGTTAGAGACGGAGATGCATCACATATGCATGCTGAAGCGAAGACCGCAGATCGTGACGTCAGCCTTGCAGCAGGATTGTGGGATGCTTTCTAGCAGGGAATGCAGCCGCTTGAACCTTTACATTGCACTCACAGAGTGCTGCTAGGTTTTTCATATCTGCGCAGAATGCCTATGAAAACTAATTCTTTTTTTGAGTGAATAATGTGATATTTACATACATAAATGTGTAAATGAAAAGCTAAGACATCTTCAGAAGAAATCTTTATATACTCCTGAGCTTAGTACGTAAGGTATTTCGTGAACACGGACATCTAAACGTATGCTTTCTGCGCAAGCCGTCCAGTCGGCTCGCGCATCGGAGCCAGCTACCACTGCCACTAACTTTGCCGGCTTTTAAATTCTGACCAAACCATTCGGTAGGATCGTGCACGCCAATTATCGTCTGGATATTTTAGTTGCTATTTTGGTAAAGCAACTAAGGGACATTGACCGCATTTAGACAAGACTGCAGGATCCAAGAATGAACTTCAAAGAACTTCCTTTTGTGACCTCCACCATCTTTAGATTGAGCTTCTCAAGACTTTGACAGAAGGCCTGTACCCAAAATCACAGCCATCGATGCCAAAAGGAGATGCGAATTGTGGAGCGCTTCATTTGAACAAAGAATCAGTCACAGGACGCCATGATGCCAGTGGAACCCTCTCAAGACTGTGGTCTCACGGAAGAGGTGGAGATTTCAAGAGGCATGAAGGACATAATAATAATAATAGTAATAATAAAAATGCACTTGATAAAGCGCCATCAGAGAACTCAATCTCTTTTTAGGCATTTTACATTTTTCTGCAAAGGGAAACGCGATTGAACGCTTAGCAATATCATGCTTGATAAGAAATATGAATAACATGGTTAGGGGTGACATAATGGACTATTTCCGACAAGAAATTGCAGCTAGGTTTTCCCGGCTCACAGATCTTGATGACAAATTTGGCTTCTTATTAGAAGTTGAGCAGCTTTTGAAGACGCTTGACCAGACCAACCTCTACCAGAAATATCTAGATCTTGGAGTCTTCTATTGTTCCAACTTTGATGGAACGGAGCTGTGCCACTAAAAAGGTTACTTTAAAATGCTTCTTGTTACACGTCACGGCTAGATTCCAAAGATCCCACTGGAACTCATGTCTCCCATTGTCAGTTACGGAGCAGAGGTGTTTCCTAACTTGATAATTTCCTTGCAAGTTCTTCTCACCGTAGTTGTACCAGTTTCCAGTTGCGAAAGTTCCTTTTGCAAGCTGAAGAGAATGCTATCTTCAGCAGAGAGCATCAATGGGGTAAGATTGACTCTCCGATTTGGCCTTGTTAAGCATAGAGAAAGAAACACTGGAAAATACTGACTTTCAAACTGTAATAGACCAGTTATCCACATTCAAGACCAGAAAATTCACCTAAGTTAAAGCTGTGATAGCTACCTTGTGCTTTACAACAGTTAATACAACTTTCTCGACTCGATATGGCTGCTAACGTGTGTTTCTCGCATTTCTTCTGTGGTGGAGCTATTTTGCAGCAATTTTTGACAAGGGAGGGGGCGCCATTTGTAGCTTTGTCCCTAAGCGCCGAAAGGCATCCTTACACCTCTGGCTTTGAGAGCATATGAACGAAAGGCACTGTCTCCCAAGGTTTTTTGGTTCGTACGAGCTATAGCTAAATAATTTGAATCTGAGCAGTACGATTCTTGGCCTCGTGGGATATTAGTTCTGATAGGTAGGCAGGAGCTAAAGAATGAAGGGACTTAAAAGTAAGTTACAGAACCTTCAAATCAATACACTGCTTGATTTGGAGCCGTTGCAGGTCAGTGTAAACTTGTGTGATCTGGCGCTCAATGACGCTCACGACAGACACGCTTAGCTGCTTAGTTCTGCACCAGCTGCAAGCACCTGATTGCACAGGCCGGTAGACCAGCAAGCAATACGTTACAAAAGTCGATTTGGGATGTGACAAACCACGGACCAATTTGGATGTTGTATCACGGTCTAAGCAAGCCCGAATTTTAACAATGCCATGTAGCTGAAAGTAGGAGCACTTGACTGTGGAGGTTATGTGCTCATCTCTTGAAAGATCCTATGTAACAACGGATGAAACAGGAGATATTCTAGTGGAGCTGAGCTTTAGTGATAATCTTTCCAGTTTCTGAGTCACAGCGATTCGCCCATAACTAGGAAAAGCACCAAGAAGCCTTCCGCCACAGCAACACATTCAAAAATTTCTCAACTCACTTCCTTGCAGCACCTCAACGTCTGCATTCAAGCGATTAGTCATTAGTTTATTCAAGTCATAAGTGAATAATAATAATAATAATAATGCACTTGATAAAGCAACCCCAGAGAACTCAATCTCTCTCTCAGTGAACTCGACTTGAAGTTCATCTTAGTCAAAGAAGACTGCTTGCCCTATAGACCGTATTTGAAATGTCCTACTTTGCATTGCATTGAACCTATCTGCTGCTGCAGCCATGCAGGACTAGCATAACACATACGTCATTAGCTGTACGTCTTGTTTCGGCAACTCTCAAAAAAGCTGCTGCTAAGCCACTTAATAAGGACGGAACAACGGACCGGAAGAACTTAAGCAACTCTAGAAGAGTCTTCCCTCTGCCGTCACCGACAAACACACTGGAAAGAGTAGTGGGAGACAGGGTATGCTGAAATTGACTCTTTTATTGAAACTTCAAACCTAGCTAATATTAGAGTCAGATTTAATCGCTTTTCCTGAGTCAGCATTGCTCTGGGTGTGGAATAGTCTTCTCAGGAATGCACACTTAGGTGAAGTCTTTCTACTTGTTTTGCCCGATTGTTGGGCAGCATTTGATACTATTAATCACCAAGTCCTTCTCGAGCACCTCTCATCTCACCCGGGAATTACTGGTACTGCACTGCAATGATTCTGGTCTTATCTCAGTGGGAGACTACAGAGCATAGTTGTCAATGGGTAATATTTAAGTAATTTCTTTTAATTGTGATTGAACTATTAAATGATTTCTTAAATGGTTTCTGACGATTATAATCACACGAATCATTTGGGTACAGGGTACTTCCAGAGCTTTCTGCGATTCGCCCACTGTTTTCGAGATTTAGTTTCTCCCTCTTGCCGATATAATTACCAAGAAAAATCCAGGTTTTCAAATCTAAGCTAATAGCACGCAACTGCATCTATGCCTTTTTCCATCCGCGCCCCTCAGCACGTTAAACTCGCTGTACTCCAAAGCAGCTGATAGTGCTGAGCTCCACACCACCAACGGCAGCAGACTGTCTCGTATTGCATGACGAAATATAAAAGAAAACCTAATAGTTACAGGAAAACCTAGCGTGACTCAGAAATGGGAAAAGCCCTACCCACAAAGTCGCTGCGCCAGCATATCCCATGTGCCATCCATCTGTGCGAAATCCGGTTTGTCCAAAGAGACTTTTCATTCAACAGCTCCACAGTCACGTCTGTCGATTTTTAGCTAAATAAAACTGCTAAACTTGGAAGATCCTTAGAAAGAGTTACTAATTCTAACTTGGTCCTCCTATTTGTGACATACCAGCTCGACTTCTGTCAATCACTGCTTGCTGGTCTACCGGCATTTGCAATGAGGTGCTTACAGTTGGTGCAAAATTGTACTTTCACGGTTTTTCGTCTTGATCGTCGCAGTTGTCATATTAGACCACTTCTCAATGAACTGCTTTGGATCCTAATCAGCAGAAAATTGGCTTAAAAAGGATTTGTCACTTTTAGGTCCGTTCATTCCCTCTCTGCCATCAAACTATTAGAACTACTCCCCAACAAGACTGGGTATAGTATAATACGTTTTTCTTACCCAGATAACCTAGCTATGCCTTGAAAAAAAGCTTAATGCTTTAGAGACCACTCCTTTAGTCACACATACTCGAAAAGCCTGGAACTCACATTCCCGACTTACGTCACAACATCCTCTGATATGTCAAAATTCAAGGTGAATTTACAAACGCACCTGTTTCTCGCAGCATTCACTGGGTGTCTGTGAATTGTCCGTTTTGTGCTTACTCGCGACGACACTGTCCATGGCATCCTTAATCAAGTAGACATGCTTCCAAATCAGCGTATTTGAAGTGCCTAGACAGACGTATGTCTGTAAGGTGTTGATCTGTGGGTGCAATAGAAATCTCAGATTATTATTATTAACGTGAAAATATAATCTCCAGTCATGGGAGGCTAATAGGCTTCTTTGTAGCTTTGGGGTTTACATCCCAAACAATCCTTTTAAACTAAGAGCGAATTACTCTGAAGACTCAAGCTGCGACCGCATGCTGCTGGTGCGAATAGAATTTTATCTCTCAACAAAATGAAAGCGAGGGCATGGTAAAATTGGAATGAAAGTTGTGGAATAGAGTTTTATGGACGTATTAGCTCATGATGGAAAGGATACTGTTTTCTTTACGATTACGGGACCCGTGGCCGGAAAGCTTCTGTTACCAACGATCTTTTAGTGGGAGGTGAAACAACTAATTAATGTACTCGGGAGGCAAAGAGGATTAGCTTGAGTTCGTCATTCAAAACGTGTACTTGTAGGTATGAAGGACCAATCAAACGCGGGCCTTGGCAGCCTCGTGGATCAGAGTTGAAACTTTTCTTTGTATCAGTTGCGAAACTGGAAGCCATCATTGAAGCTCCTTTAACCACTGAAACACATCAGACTTGGGTTTATTAGCCAGCGTAGCTTCCATATTAGGCACGAAGAACGCTTTAGAGGCATAATAATAGCCCATCTGGTAGCCCTTCATATCTCCCGCTGCAGTTGTCTAATCTAGACAGAGCCACGAAGTAAATAAAAATTTGAACCATCTACTACGGCAAGTAGTAGCCTATCCTGAGTAGAGATTGAGCACTGTAAATAACTGTGGAGGGTGGCCTTCTGCATAATGCAGCTGCAGTTTGTTTTTGGCCAACAGGGAAGTCCCTTAACAAGAAAGAATGCCAGGAAAACGAGGAAGCTGATATCGTGCAGCTTGTTATTGATCTTTGGCTGAGTCACCGAGTGTAGAATGGGCCTCACGAGTCTGCTGTGAGCTGACCACCCCCACCTTAGCTGATGCACTTGATGCTTTCATCGAATTTCTTGCGAAATATAGTACTTCCTTCCCTCAAATTGAATTGTCCATCCTGTTACGTAAGTCTTCCTAATGCATTCAGTGACGCACACAAGTCTTTCATTTGCGAAGCAACTCATTCCCAAAAGGTCAATTCCTTAGATCTCTCTCTCTTTCTGCGTGTGCGTGTGTTTGTGCTTGCGCGCGCGCGTGTGTGTGTGTGTGTGCGTGTGTGTGTGTGTGTGTGTGCGTGTGCGTGTGTGTGCGTGTGTGTGTAGATTAATGGATAGGTAGATGCATAGATAGGAAGATAAGAGTAGTAAGTAAGTAAGAGTAGTATGGAACATGTGCAGAAATAAATCGATAGATATGTAGACTGATAAGCAAACAGACGGACAGGTACGCAAGCAGATAAATACAAAATGTGTGAGAGCCAGACCGCCTGGCTGGTTTCCGTAATTGCAAGGGTTCCAGTTGAAGAGGGCTGACGTAGGCAGCTGGTTTACCGAATCGACGAGTAGGGCATACGTTCTGCAGATGAATCATCCGCTAGTATGACGAAAACCTCGTCAGCTTGCACGAAATGACCGACGGCATACTAGCTTGATAGCTGTGATTAAGATAGCTAGCTCCGTCAACACTCGCTAGGGAAATATGTTAGCAAAAAGAAAAAAATTCAAATGTGCCGGTCGTTCTTCCTTAATTTCACTGTTCATCAACTGAGGGCACACACTATCGACGAGCCGCATAGATCTACCGAGTCCGTCTACAGAGCTCGAGGTCAAATGTCGACTCGATGCAATCCTTATGCCACCGTGTCGCGACACGTATGTCGTGCCACGCATGTTGGGAGAGGGTTGTCTTTGCGGTTGACCAGCAACCGTATGCTACCAGACAACGGAGTCAGCTCCAGCACTGGCTGCGCGTTAACAGGTCAGGCTAAAATCCGCCTGGCACAAAATTGCTCGCCTTTTCGGATGCCGCACGATAGCTAGCTAACCAAATTGAAACAACACCATAGAAAGTCAGCTGGAGCTCTGGAGGGATGCTTGCCACTTCTGGAAATTATCATGGAAGGCAGACAAAGTTTATTTCAGATCGTCAGGGGGGCCCAGTAGAACTCGCCTGTGGTTAAAAGCCCTCACGGGAGGGGCTTCCAGTCTTGTGGAGCTGGCTCCTAAGGTTTTTCGGAGAAGGTGGGCACCTGCGACGTGAAGCTTCCGTTTGTTTCTTCAGATGGTGGGCTGATTACTTTTCGAATGAGCGTAGCAAGGTTTATGGCCCGGCGCACCATCAGCACCCAAGCTCGAGGCAATTTCAGCAGTTTTTATGGGGTTTCTAGACCTAGAGCTTGTAATGTATAATGTACTACAGTAGTTCTTCTCCAACGAGCGTCGCGGGCGGCTGACCGGCAGCTCGCACCTGCGGCACGAGCACCCAAGTGATGACTTCACGATGGGGTGAGTAGAGTGCATCCGTTCGGCTGGACTTTTGCAAAATCCTATTCAGGACACTTCAAATAAGAGAGGTGTTGTAAGTCGGAGTTGTAAGCCCGAGATACTGAACCTGAGTTGTACTGCAAAAGTCGGCGACTGGTGTGAGCCAAACAGCGAATCTCAACCACCTGGTGATATTAAATTAATTGCATTTCACTTTACAGCAAATGTAAAGCGCCTAGAGAGAGATTAAGTTCTCTGAGGGCGCTTTATCAAGTGAATTATTATTATTATTACTCCGCAGTCGCTGTATGGCATCCGAGACGAGCGAGAAGCTGCGACAGAATTGCAAAAAAATTCCAAAGCGAGGATTCGTCACAAAGTACTTCACTTTATTCACTGTTGTTCACGCAAGTTAGATTTCAAATCTCAAGTGCTCTGCTTGGGGATCGTTACATTTGGCAGCAAGATAGCAAGCCGCCTTGATAACGGCTAGTGGTGGAGGCAGAGGGTTCAGCCTACACCTGTAGCCAACCTTTTTAATAAAACTCAAACTCAGTGAAATCTGCTGCACCGGAGGATACAGTGCAGCTACTTGTGGCCTCTACACCTAGTTAGACAGGGGAGGTCACACATAATCCTGGTAGGATGGCAACGCACAAAATGCATACATGACAAGCTGCATATTTTTTTATTTTGGGCTGCCGATAAATAATTTCACGTGCTTACAAAATGACTGTAGTACGCATGGCATCGTAGAAAACCCTCTGGCTACAAAATGAAACTTACAAACAAACTTACAGTCACTGAAACGGGGGTGCCATACTGTGAGGACTTTTGCACCTGAGAGGTTATGTACATACGTGTATCTGTGTGTGTATCTCAGTTTGGACTCGGAAAAACCAAACAGGCCGAGTTTATGCTACGTCAGGCAGCTTTATAGGCACACAGTCAACGTCTTTGCGCCGACAGAATTCACACCGTAGCCAAACCAGTTTATTTAGCACGGAAAGGATTAAGTAATAAGCGTAGCTGAATTGGAAGGATAGTGAAGGCATTAGGCACCATGAAAGCAGCTGAGAAGAGCAACTGAGAAGAGCCATTCTCAGCTGCTCTCCCGATACTTAGATTGGTTAAACAGAGTCACTATTGCTTGAGAATTGTTAATGCAATTTTCAAAGTCAATGGCCCGCAGAGAAAAAAAAATTGTCTCAAGTAGACTTGAGTGAAAGATGGTAAACTAAGTTATTTTTCTAAGACGACAAACCGCACCATACCATCTCGCTTACCAAATAAACCAGATGAATACATTTCTTGGGTTTAGAAACTTAACCGTATTATGTCGTGGTCATGAGCATCCCCAACTGTAGGGTTTTAAAGGTCACTTGCTAAGTCTGCCAATGCCAAGCTGCAGTAGTCCGGTCTATAAAGAACTAGTGAGCATATACAAATTCTGAAAGAACACTTTTATGACACCGTGTTAGTCAAATACTCTGTCTGGGCGCTTTACACATATGTATGGGCATATGCATATGGGCATGACATGTGTAGCCCGGCACCCTCCGAAAGCAGTCGATCCTCTGGGACAAAAATCAAATCTCACTGCTAGGTACAAAAGACTTTTCTGAATAATACGCTAAGCATAAATCAGCCTCAAAGAGGACAAATAAATTACAATCCCTCGAAATTGTGGTCACACATCTGCCCCTCCAATTAGGAGAGCTCACTCGCTCCAGCCATGGTTGTAAGGTATCCAATGAAGAGGAGTCCGGATCAAGGCAATGTCAAAGTCACCAGGGTTTTTATCAGCATTAAGCAATTCCTCGAGACCCAGACCGATGCGGCCAATGGCAGGACAGAAGACTACAAAGACTTGAGGAGCTGACAAGTGATCCTAAATTAGTCTTCCGGGTAGGCCCAAGATATTCGCAGAGCCCTCCGACATCCACTCTTCCTGGGGATTCTTAGAGTGGTCCTGGTGAGCAATTAGGCACTACCGAGCAATAATAATAATAACAATACAGTTGATATAGTGCCCTCAAGAGACCTCAATCATATTCTAGGCACTTTAAATTTGCTGCGAAGGAAGCACGGTTATTTAGTTAGCAATGGTTAGTGAGTACATCGTGTTCTCTTTAATGTCTCCCTCGTTTGGCTGGCTATGCCCATGCATCAACTCACTGGGACCCTTACAATACAGTAAGCGATAGAAAATGGAAGATGCACTGGTTTGGGCCAGTGGTTTAGTGCTCGCCCGCCAAGGTCAAGGTGAATGCAGTTGATGACCGGGGCCGTGGGCTCGAGCCCCGTAGCATATGCAAACCACCTGAATAGAGATAAAGTGATCTTAGGGTGCTATACAGATGAATAATATATATATGTATATTCTATAAGGCAGGCGTGCAAACGCCAAGACCACTCAATCGGGCAACGACCAATCAGCGATCAGAGATCGCAACAATCTCAAGTGGCTGCCGGAGGTCTCGAACGGACAGACGTACTCGAGAGCTGTTCGCCAGTCCAGCCGGCGTGGCTGCTGCTGCTGGCCGACAGCTCTCGCATTCGGCCCTCTCGAGCGAGAGAGCTGCAGATTGCTGGCTGCTCACTAAAAGCCGCCTGCCGCCTTCGCCGATCGCTCTCAGGGTCGATCTCGCCGTCGACGAGCTCGACCTGAGAGAGAGAGAGAGAGAGAGAGAGAGAGAGAGAGAGAGAGAGAGCTCCGCCATTCGCAAAAGTAGCTCGAAAGGCGCCGATTGCGACACCAAAGCGGCCATGGCATGCGGTGCGGGCGGATCGGATTTCTCGGCCCAGTGACGCGGCTCGGGGCTCGTCCAATCCCCGAGCCGCGTTTGTGCCAGCGTCAGGGTGGAGCACGCCGCCGCTCTATATCATCGGCCGCCTCCCGACCGAGTCCCAAGCGTTCGTCCAACGGCAGGTGCAGCCCAGCGTGCCTCTTCAGCGATGCTAGCCTGCAACTTGGCCCTGATTGTTCTCTCGTGCCTGGCTTCGCTGGCGGCGGTCCAGTCCTACACCAAGACGGTAAGCAACTTGAGCTGGGCGCAGCGTAGACTGCTGCGCCCAGCTGCTGCTGTAGCTCTAGCGGCGGCGGACAGCTGGGTCGCCCCGGGAAGAGTCGGAGCTCGACTTGACGGCTCAGCGGGCTACGGCGGCCGAACGACGGCGGCGGCGGCCGTTTGTGATCTGCGAATGTAGATATGAAGCAGCGTTCTCACGTAGCAGCAGCAGCAGCAGCAGCAGCAGCGGCGGCGGCGGCGGCGTCGCCCGCAGCCAAGTGATCCCCAGGCTATGCATGTGGGCGTGACGATCGGAAGTTTGGTCAACTCGGCCAGCGTAAAATAGCTTCTTGCAGCTGTAAGCTAATAAGGTCGCGTGCTTGCAGCGAGGATTCATAATGCAGTATAGCGTTCGGAAATCACTTTTGCGAGTCCCGAGGAGTAGGAAGCCTCCTGCGCTCGCTCTGAAAGCGGCATCCGATTTATTGCCATCGAGACACCTCTTCCGGCTCGCCAGCTACGCGGCCGACGCACGAGTATCTGTTCACTGACAAGGCGAAAACCTGGTAACAAGTACTCTGCAATTGATAAAAATAATATGCACTACCTGGTTCAGACTTTAAGAGAGTGCAGTGGACTATATGAAATCGGCAGGCCCTGGCAAAATGACGGCCTGAGCAGCTTCGCTGATGGCAACGTAACTGCCTTTGTTCTTCTCGACCTATAGACTGCGTTTGGCTCAATTACGCTCACTTACTTGAGTATAGAGCATGTCGGTTTCGGCTGCTGATGAGGCGCTGGCGTGGTTCGAATCGTGCTTTTTCGATCGTGCTCAATTTGTGTCGCTTGGTCGTTGGGTCTCAGCCATCAGACCAATCGCTGGTAGAGGTAAATGGCAAATAATAAGGTAGATGATAAGCACGGGTCCATTCATGATTTTTGCTAGTTCTAAATTTATACTGAACCTTTCGGAAAAGTGATCCGGGTCCGTGAGATCGGCCGTCACTTCTATGCTGAAAATACTCAGCAGTACTTGACACTTAAACCATCAGTGGGCAGGTGCAGTGACTGATAAAACCGAATGCTCGCCTTGCAGACATTATCAGATCATATCATAAATGTCGGCCAGTT
The DNA here is from genome assembly GCA_009760855.2 of Cristatella mucedo. NCBI lineage: Eukaryota > Metazoa > Bryozoa > Phylactolaemata > Cristatellidae > Cristatella > Cristatella mucedo. The sequence continues at coordinate 13,551,247 of WPIO01000002.1, forward strand.
TTCTCAAATCAAACCATGATAACACCGAACTCATAATCAACAGCTCTGGCTTGTCTCTCGGCCAGAGACTGGGATCTTCTAGTTGGTGACGCATTAGTGCGATCGTCATCACATGATCTGAATTCAGGTGGATCCTTTTTATATGTAAGCATGAAGTTCCTAGGCTTAATTTGGAATACCGCTTTCACTGCAACTCATCCCTTTTTGAGATTACGGATTGTCCACCCCGGTGGCTGGCCAAAAAGCACACTAGCATCCTGGTTCAGCTTATGCTGAAATAAACTAATTCAGTTTTTACTGGGCTAGTGAAACTTAGCCCAAGGGTAAGGTGATTGCCCTTCGCGACCCAGGTGGTCGTGACTTCGAGTCTTGCAGAGGGCGATCCCGTATTGCCCGCTCCTAATGGGAGGGGGGTGATGGCCATCAAGGCTTTTCTGTCGCCATATAAATGAAGCTGTTGGATCAGCTAACCAGCTTTTAATTAAACCTCTGCAGCTGCTGGTGAATATGGCCGCGGGTTTGGTCAGCAAATTCCTGACGTTCAGCCGGGTCCTCTTTGCTGAAGGAGATTCGATGGCTTCCTGTTAATCAACGATGTAGCAAAGTTCTTACCCTGACCCACAAAGCCGGCCGTGGCTTGGCTCCGTCATATCTAGCTGAACTGCTTCACTAGTTTCGGCCTCCTCACGCGATCAGGTTCTCTAGGGATCATAAAGTAGCTGGTTCATTTTCTTAACTTAAAGGCTGTGGCCGAAAGAAGATTTCGCTCAGCGGGTCCTAGACAGTAGAACACACTTGCACAGTCCACATGCTGCGACCTAATCGTTCCTGCGACCTAAAGTTGTCCTAAAAGGGTCGCATCATGTCCAGCAATACTGAGCTGCTACTTCCATGCAACACTTCATCAGCCGGCCATGTGACTCAGTCACGTGTCTCATTTTTTCTTCGTTGCCTGAGATAAAGTCGGGCGGCCTTACTGTGCGTGCCGAAAGTCACTCAGGACTTGAGTACACTCTTTGGCCTAACGCCAATTTAATTCTGCTGCTTTGTGGAGTTACACGCGGAGATAAATTGCATTCGCACAGTCGTCTTTGCTTTAAGCATAAGAACTATGTACAAGATTAATTAAGATTAATCAAGCATACGAACTATTAAGCATAAGATTAATGTAGCACGCGTGCCGCGCGCTCATTGGCTGTGTCAGACGCCGTCCTTGGCTCGAGGTCGCGCGAGGCGTGCGGGCTTGATGCGCTGCGAAAGTGTCAGTCCAGCGTCGAGTCACGCGAACGCGCTGCTGCGCGTGTTTCGCGCCCGAGCTCGCTCTTCGAGCTCGGGCGCGAAACACAGTTAATTAAGTTAATTATTAATTAAGTTAAAAAATACAGAAATTACAGTTGAGCACTCGGAGAGCGAAACGGGCGGAACGGGCACGAGTCCGCACGCGAGCCCCAGCTGATGAGCGAGAACGAAGCGGCCGAGAGGAAGTCGCCCAGTGGATGGCGAGGGGGCGCAGTATTGCGTCATCGGCGCGCGCTCGAGTCAGAAGTGGGCTTTCCCGTGGCGGCCTCACGTTCCCGCCCGCGGGGCGTTTCCTCGACCAACTTCCTCGGTTACTGCCTCTGCATTTGACAGATTAGTGCGAAGCACTCTTAAATATAATTCGTTTATATAGCGCCCCAAGAGAACTTAATCTCTATTCAGGCGCTTCACATATGCCTCGGGGCTCGAGCCCACGACCTCAGTCGGACCTTGGTCGGGGCGAGCACCTTAACCGCTAGACCAAACCACTCTTCCTTGATTGAGCGCCGGCTCTACGAAAGCCGAGCGGGGAAAACCTTTGCGTCAGACTTAGACATGCGGGCATTAAAAGAAAAACGCAAACTGATGACGCCAAGATGTGACTCACGCTTGCCGTGCCGTAGCTTCCCGAGAAAAAAGGGGGCAGTCTGATTTAGTTACTCGCTCCGCTACAGCACCGTACTCCAGCAGAGGTCAGCTGATCGTCTGTCCCTCGGTCAGCTGACCTCGTCCAGTCTCGGTCGGTGCACTTAGTAGCCGAGCCAAGGAAAGGGCGGGGCGGCATTTGCCCCTCCCCTCCTCCCTCACCCGCGCTCAGCTGGGCAGCTCCCTGGGAGGACTAGGTGAGCGGTTATTGTCTGGACAGGCCAAGGCGCCATTTGACCTACCCCGAGGCTGATCCGAGCCTCGATAAGCCTCAAGTATCCGTCAAAATGAACGAACACGCAAGCACAACCAAGAGCCCGCTGGCGCACTTTGCATGCCACGCCGCCGCCGCCGCCGCCGCCGCCCATCATGAACTCAGGCACCGCGTCACCCTGATGCAAAATAAACGTTCTTATTTTACGGGAAACCCCGTTCGCCCGTTCTAGTGATCGTGTATACCTGCCGTAGTCGCCGACTGAGTGGCTAGTAACTTGATCTGGGTGTCAACTCCATACGTAATACGTAATACATACGTAATACGGATGCGAGAGCGTTCAACAACATTACGTATTTCAACAACAATGTATATTCATCCAATAGTACGCTCCCAATTCGCTGCTTTGATATCGCTCCCACGATGCGACTCCGACAATGTAGGCGATTCGGGGTCGGGGCAGTACTTCCGCGCATCCGGGTACTTTTCTAGCAGTCCATTCGGATCGGCTCAGGATGGAGCCAGGGCCCGCATGTGGTTGTAAAGAAATAACCATCTGGGAGAAATAATCTGAGCATAATTCACCTTCAATTTGACGGTCTGCATAGCAATGCGACCCATCTTTTGATTTATGGTTCACGCCTAGGTGACCCTATTTTAATTAGGCATGGTCCAGCTAAGATTACGGGCTGAGGGCCTTCGGTTATTGACATTGTATTTTGAAATAAAACTCCTCGATTAGCACTGCCTGGTGCTCCATATTCACTTGCAGTGGATGTTTTTTTAAATCAAACTGTTAACAGCTGTGGTACAGCTCTTTGGAGGTGGTAGTTATGAAACTAACTACCAGTATAGGCGCATCTCCGACGATACTCAGTCAGCAAGCTATTAGCATCCGTTTATTTTGAACTATTTACAGATTACATATGACTCGACACAACAATATGCAGATCTGTCGCCGAAGCCAATGCCGGAATCTGCAGTGAGGTTTTTTCGACAAAAATTACAACAGACAACAAATACAACAGGTACACGCTGGAAGCGCAAGGCTGACTGCTGTTAGACTGCTATGTAACTGGTCACGTGACTTGATAGCGGGTCGCCAGTAATTTCAAATCGACTTCTCCTTTGATGTTCGCGAAACACTCAGTGACTAAATGCTCGGCCGCAGCACATCACGTTGTATAACCTACTGAATATGTGAAAGCAAAGGTGTCGAACTTGGATCAGGCACAAGCAAGTCTTGGTCACCTCTTGAATCAATATTCCATTACAGCTCAGTCCACAAGCTTACCTTGCCGAAGGGCAATATGCCTAGCTGAGAGAAGCTATAGTTAAACCGAGCTCTCAGCTCGGTTTTTTCAGTGTGTGTCCATTATTACGGTGCCTTTCCAAATCTATCGTAAGGGCCCCAGCAAGACGATAGAGTAACCTAGAGACTTGGATTGTACCACAAAACAAGTCAATGAATGCAGGTGTTTGCAGGCTGCCAACGGTTACTCGACGTCCAATGCCTATGCGGTTAAATTAGGTGCGCAGTAAGATTAAGAGAGAATTGTTGATGACTAGGTCGTTAGCTCGTTACCAGGTGGGGCTAGGTTGCGGGTTTAGCTTATGAGGTCGGAAAACATTTTCTTATTCCAATTCTCAAAGAAACTGTGCTTTTGGGGGCAGATTGAACTCAGTACACAATTGACTTTTGATTTACCTTCGCTTACGCTTTTTGGCTTTTGTTGCACTTATTGACTCAAATAAACGTGAAACACAAGTAAATGCATGTACACACGCATGCATACTCATACAAAAAACAGATGGTCAACTACCGAAGTGCTCACAAATACCCGGGAAGGGCAACTTAGAGTAACTCTCAGCTCTAGATTATTACTTTCTCAAACAAATAGCTTTCAAGACTCATGATTGTGATTGTCAGATAAAATCACAGCCAATTAAGTAATTCTACATCTAACTCTTTTTAAAGTTTACTTTTCAGGCCCTGTGAAGCTCCCAAATTAAGGCTCTATTCTCATGGAGCTGTAAAATGCTAGCGATCATAATTACTATTCTCATTGCGTAATGCTCTTGTTATTATCTGCGCTATGTGTGTGAGATGTATGCTTTAGAAGTCTCGAGAGCTTCAACTCTATTCTATTCTTCTTCGCAGCTCTCTGACCCGGCATTCTAGACCAGATGCTGTCTTAGAGGCATCGTCTGTTGAGCCGGCAGCATTCGGTGAGGCAGCCCTTGTTGCAGCTGCGAATATTTCGACATTCTGTCGTAAGGGAATGGCTTTGGTGCACATTTTTTTGATCCAGCTTCGTTTGCTGCCAGAAAAACGTAACTCATCTGTATAGCGCCCTAAGAGAACCTAATCTCTACGCAGGTGCTTGACGCAAGCCGAAGGGGCTTGTGAACCCAAGAGTTTGGTCGTTACGGTTCGTTAAAGGGGAGCAGGACCGACCTTAAGCAGAGCGTTAAAGGGGAACACCTGACCTTCGGGCCAAACCAGGACTGCACCATACATTTTCAGGCTATCGTTGGAATATTCTATTCACAAAAAAAATGCTTACTGGAAGAGTTGGCTGCCATATCGGACTATTTCTTTACAATCGGATCTCTGTAGGATACTGTAAATCGGTGGTTCTCAACCTTCCTAATGGCGAAACCCTTTATTACAGTTCTTCATGTTGTGGCCACCCCCTAACCATACAATTATCGTGTAAAAAATGTGGAAATGCGTGCTGTCCGATGGTCTTAGGTGGCCCCATGTGAAAAGATCGTTCGACCCCCAAAGGGCTCGCGACCCACAGGTTGAGAGCCGCTTCTGTAAATCAATCGTTGCAACCTTATTTACCAACACAGTAAGTAAAGGCGACCATCCAGTCTGGCAGTAAACATGTGATTCCTCTCAATATGATCGATTTTACATTAATTTCTATCCCGAAAGACATGCACGGATCTTTGATTGATCACAATATGGCTCAGAGCTGTCATTTTGCCGTGGGTTCTATCGGCAGCCTCTGATTGGAAGCCTGGAACCCTCAGGGGGTGGCGCTACCAGGGTTCCAGACGGGGATGGGTGAGGTGCTCTCGGCAAGTGAAAGCTAAAACTTGCAAAGCTGAAACGGCTATAGCTTTGGTCAGGGCACGGACCGGTCTCGTTCCGTCAGCAAAACCACTGGGGTGGGGCACGAGTGCCCCCCCCAGTGTGGGAGGAAGTCGGAGGAAGTGGGAGGGGGGCACGAGCACCACCCCACTTCCTCCGATTTCCTCCCTAGGCTGCTGGCTCTGACGCAGGCTAAGCTGTCTAGCGGCAGCGCTGAGAAACACTGTTTACGAAACTAAACAGTATCCGTGCTTACGCCGAGCAACGAATCCGGTGCATAGATTCAGCTCGAACCCAAATAGGTCCTCTCTCTAGAGAGTACAAGATGTAGCTTTGAGTCACTTTCGTCGATTTAACATAATCCAAGACCCTGCCAAAATCTACAAACTTTGTACTTGGTTGCAGGCTCGGTGATGCAGCCTCGCAGGCAAGCCGTCGTGGCAAGCCGTCCGCGGCCAGCTCTAACGGCTGCGATCGGCGGTAAGTCTCAATATCCGTGTTTGTCCTCAATGCAGCCTTCGCAGAGAAAAGCTGGCGTGCCTCGCGCGAGCATCGCCATTGAGCTGACGGAATTTACACGACTAGTGCAAGCGCACTGAGCCGGTTCCTTTCGATAGATAGCTATACTGATGGTGTTAGGATATCGCTAGGCAACGGGCAGCAGCTGAGTGGGCAGCAGCTACCGTCCGTCTTGAACGTCATGTGCGGCTACGCCCTCACTGAGACGCTTCAGTTCGATACAAGCATGGACGACTAAGAATATGCACTGTTTGCTGACAATAAGAGCTGCAAGCAAGCGCCCGGCAAAAATGACAAAACCTTACAGGGGCATCGTTCTAATCAACAAATATAGCTTCGCTGCAGTTCACAAGCGCGTCAAAGTAACCAGTCGCAGCCTACTAATCTTCAGTTTTTTCTATGTACTCAAGGCTGAGGCGAAGGGAGAAAGACGAAGGAGAAAATAGGAGAGTTCGGAGGAATTTCGGAAAATGTTAACTTGAGAGAAACTATACGACCCGTTTTTGGGGGCCACACTGGGAACGGATGCCTAGGCTTTCACTCCAAGCCCGAGGCCATCGTGATGTAACTGCTACCGAAGGAACAGAACGACTCAAACGGAATGTACGAGAGAAGTTCGTTTGAATTTCTCGGAGAGCCATACAAACGTACACGCGCTAGGTGTGAATAATGAATTGCACTTGAGAATCTAACCGAAGCAGGTCTCTTTTGGATCTCCCTCTCTCTCTCACTCTTTCTCGCTCTCTCTCTCACTCTTTCTCGCTCTCTCTCACTCTTTCTTGCTCTCTCTCACTCTTTCTCGCTCTCTCTCGCTCTTTCTCGCTCTCTCTCATTCTTTCTCGCTCTCTCTCTCAATCTCTCTCGCTCTCTCTCTCACTCTCTCTCGCTCTGTCTCTCTCGCTCTGTCTCTCTCGCTCTGTCTCTCTCGCTCTGTCTCTCTCGCTCTGTCTCTCTCGCTCTGTCTCTCTCGCTCTGTCTCTCTCGCTCTGTCTCTCTCGCTCTGTCTCTCTCGCTCTGTCTCTCTCGCTCTGTCTCTCTCGCTCTGTCTCTCTCGCTCTGTCTCTCTCGCTCTGTCTCTCTCGCTCTGTCTCTCTCGCTCTGTCTCTCTCGCTCTGTCTCTCTCGCTCTGTCTCTCTCGCTCTGTCTCTCTCGCTCTGTCTCTCTCGCTCTCTCTCTCTCTCTCTCTCTCTCTCTCTCTCTCGCTCTGTCTCTCTCGCTCTGTCTCTCTCGCTCTGTCTCTCTCGCTCTGTCTCTCTCGCTCTGTCTCTCTCGCTCTGTCTCTCTCGCTCTGTCTCTCTCTCGCTCTGTCTCTCTCGCTCTGTCTCTCTCGCTCTGTCTCTCTCGCTCTGTCTCTCTCGCTCTGTCTCTCTCGCTCTGTCTCTCTCGCTCTGTCTCTCTCTCGAGTGAGAGAGAGAGAGAGAGAGCGAGCGAGAGAGAGAGAGAGAGAGAGAGAGAGAGAGAGAGAGAGAGAGAGAGAGAGAGAGAGTCTCTTTTGGGCACGGTCCGCTGGGTTGCTTGAGTCATAGTTCGGATCGCTAGCCCTGCAGACTTTTATATGCAGAAGAATCTGCTTGCTCTCGTGGGTTCGATGCTGTTGATAGGGTGGTTTTCCGATTTCCAAAGCTCGGCATTAGTATTTACCCATTGGGTTGTACATGCGCATTTTGCCTGCTGTTCGCTGCCCCCTGAACTCGTGTGGGGTATGCTGACGTACCGATATGAACTACTGAGACTGACTGCGGATAGTTAGAATACATTAGAGTCACATTCATCTTTTGTCTTAGCTCCCAGCTCACAAATGACTGTTTTTGAGCTTGCAATTAAGAGAAAAGTGTAGCGCATGCTAGCGGCGAAGCCAGGATTGGAGCTCCGGGCTGGCACTGGAGTCGGGGGGGGGAGCAGAGCTCCATGTAATGGTGGTGTGATGGCGTCCGAGACGAGAGAAGTATCGCGTCTTGCGCCAGCCGCAAAATAATGGCTATTCATTTCGAAACGGCAGGCGCGTGCTCTTACAGGTGCAGTGCTTCATCCTGAGTCGGCGGAAGAGGCTGAAGTAGAAGCGAGAGAAGTCGAGTGCTCGGTGGCTCCGCTTCTTGTCCAGGTGCCTCAGACGCCCGACGTCAGCATCACTTTTCCAGAGTTCGTCTTTGTAAATCGCTGTGGTGGTGGTTGCCGGAATCCGCTAAACGTCTGCGCACCCAAGACAAGCCAGATTGCAATGAAACGGATTAAGGTACGTTTAAAGGCTGCTACTCAATGATATGCATTGACTAATCCAAGTTTGTACAGGGAAAATCACACCCCGGTTGGTGGGGCCCGAGTTGCTAAATGAAGACAAAGGCAAGGATGGGAGGTGGGAGTGGGCAGGCTGACAGCTCCGCACTGGTAGAAGATTTATGCTCTCAAAAATGAAAAATAAATCTAGAGGTCTTGACAAAGGTTTCCGCAGAGATGACCAACATCGTCAACTCGGCTATCGATTGGTCCCTTCAAAGCGAAGCTGCGATCGGGAGCTGCTGTAGGTGGCATCGTGGCTCGTGGTATCTGATGTGGTATCTGGCGCAGGGCAGGATTCGGATGCTACAGCATTTTGCTAGGGTAATGGGCCCAGCAGAACTGCTGGCACCCGGTGAAATGTTTTCAGCAGCTATGTCTATCTATGTCTGTCCAGCTGTTCACCGGATGTAGGCTATGAGAAAACGCTTTCTTTTCGACGGGCTGGCAGTGCTGTTGATGCATAAAGGCACACCCTAATAGACGAAGAGGTTCAAGCATAAAAACGCGCTCTTGATTTCGAAGTTCGACTATCCACTATAGCAGATATAGTGAGACAGTATCAAGTACGATCTCTGATCTCATCTGCCCGATCGAGCATGAGGACTGCTGGAAGTTGACATTCTCGCTGCGTTCAGAGAAGACAGCAATGCGTGCAACAATTTAGCTGATTTGTTAGTGCTCCACTTTCGATATGCGACTGTTACGGATGAGATTCTCTATACTTTTCAGGTAAGGAGGTTTCCGCATTCTAAACCGGAATACTTGGAGGACGTAGTAATAGAAGAGCACTTGGGTTGCCAATGCGACTGTCGTGTCCAAGAGACACACTGCAACGCAAGTCTTCACACATACGGTAAATTCATCCCTGTTGCCCTGCCTTCCAGTATCCCCTAATAGTTAAGGAAACTCTTGAGCAACCCATGGCGTGAACACAATTTTGGCTGCACCATACGATGCAGATTGAGCATCGGTCTGCTGTAACGCGATGTAGAGCAATGCGACTGTCAGTCGGGGACTGTTATCTCAAGTTAACATTTCGTTTAGTTTAAAATCGTATACACGTCGGTGCCATTAGTAGCCTACATACAGAATAATCAATTACTCACATAATCTTTAGCATTAATCAGGATAAATCATGCCCATCAACGACAAAATAGCTGCACTTCAAGAGTTACATTTCACCACTAAAATTAACAATAGCAACAAAACGTGGCATCTGCATGGTACCATAAGACAATTTATTCTATCTCTAAATACCTTACACAATATAAAAATGATGTACCACATTTATTTTGTCATAACGTACACACATGTTCAAAATAAGAAGGTTGACAAAGGACCGTTCACCCAATCCAGTAAATGCTGTAAGGAACTAGTAGGTTTTTTGAGCTTCTTTGTGAATGATGTCTAAAAAATCAGGAGTCGTGATTTTATTCGGTTTCGAGTTTTTGTCTTAGATACTCTTTGTAGAAAAATGCTTTTTTCGCATATGTCGCTTATAGTCAACAGTAATCGAGCAAGACTGGCACTTTCGTAGGCTTATGATCAAAAGTAGTGGAACAGGTCTGGCACTTCATGTCTGCCTTCTTCTTATTCGTGATCATTTCTTACTTTATTCATGAATGTTACGGATGTAACTTGTGTGCAGTCTCAGAGGAGCCAGTGCAGACACATTTAAGTACTTTGCCCTATGTTTTTCCGTATGTGAAGCACCTGAATCAAGATTACGTTGTCTTAGGGCGCTATGTAAATCAATCATATTTTTACATTTTATCAAGATGAAAACGTTAGTGCACGACGTAACCTTTTTGAAGGAGTCTGTGGCAGTGGATGTGAAGCCTAGATCACAAGCACCGCAGATGGGGGCTCAGTGAATAAGCACGGTGGTTAGGGGGTGCACGATAGTACGATACTTTAACAGCAGAGAGCAAGTGAAGCAAGCTCTGGGATTCTGCAGCTTTAAAATCCTAAAATCCAAGGAGAAACATCTTGTAAGCTGACGAGTGCCGTGCAGCCTAGCGAGTGCAGTGCCGCACGTGCTGCCCACGTGCTGCCGATGCAGCCGATCGTGGAGCCATGCCAGCAGCTGGACCTGCCCCCACGGTAGCTAAAGCATTAAATCACCTGACACATTTTTTAATGTATTTAGATTGCATCCATGAGCCGGTTGAACTATGAGTTTGAGAAACATGAATAGCATGAAATATTCCTGTTGCACATACTACACATTGGTGAATCTATTTAAAAAAATAACCTCAGCCAATATGGGCTGCCTTTTTAGAGACATTAAAAGTGTATAGAAAGCCAATTACACTTACTAAATGCAATAGCATGAGAGCGTGAACAGAGGAGAAAAATGATTTATTGGCTTCACATAAACAAAATGACCATTTGCAATGAATCAAATATATAGAAAAATTAAGATTTCGACTTATGTATTCGCACTCTGTCTCCTTTGTAAAATTATGGAAGCTTGCCCATAGCCCAATCGACGTATAACCACGTGGACCTCAGACCCAACTCAAATTTGATAACATTAGGCCTCACCACCGGCTTGATTATCACTAAACGTGTACCTGCATTACATCAAGTAGTAATGGAAGTGCAGTTCGTAATGTTTTCGCCTAGTGACGATCTGAAGCGATTGACCGGCATTCGAGGTATCAACGAGAAAGAAGTTATTCGCGTGCGGATATCCGTATCTAGTGTGAATACCAGTATTATATTCATATATCAGTCTTATATTCATACTAGATATGAATATCGGATATGGATATTATAAATATGGATGCTATATTCTAAGAGAACATGATTTGATATACTGCACAATTGAATTTAAGTTAACTCAGGTTGCATGCCTAGGCAGAAATATCCAGACGAAAGCATACTTTGGAAGCGAAAGCTATTGGGACCTGTAAAGGTGTGTGGCATTCAACTCGCTTCTGCTGTGCTTGTAATGAAGCAGCCTACTGCTGTGAAGTCTCGAGATTCTGAGGGAAAAACTGCAGTCAAGATCACGAGGAGTACCATGAATTCCAAAGAGCAGCAGAGATTGAACTAGTAGATCCAGCTTTGATATCACGTGACGGCTAGGTGGGGCCGAAAGGCTGGCTCTCATTATGTGCGACGAAATTCCGTCGGATTTGTGTGTCTACGTTTGGCGTATGCTGAATAGGGTAGGAGTGTTCCTTGCAAGATGTATACCCAATATGACCTTCATGCATAGAAGCGTAACGAACATCAAAAAGCATGTTTAGCTTAATTATTAAGCGGTTTTTCGCAGGTGCAATGATAGTGGCTAGATATAAATTACACGAAATCTCACATGGCTTTCTGAAGCAACTTCATGCAATAGTTTATGAAATGAATACGCGATTCGGCTACACATTGCAGTGCTTGCACTTTCTCTGTTTTTTTTCTGAGGGTTATTTAAACGCAATTGCAATGCTCGCACTTCACCAAATTTGGAGATTCAGAATTTAAATAATGAACATCCTGTTTCTTTGCAGATGAGAACTCGTGTCAATGCCAATGTCGACAGTCTAAAATCTCAAGGTGTCCATCTAACAAAACTTGGAATTTCAACAGTTGCTCTTGCGAGTGCTCCAGATTAGAGTCTTGTCAAAAAGGATACGAGTTCGACCGCTCCACTTGCTCGTAAGTCGCGCTATAAGAGAAAAGACCCTGCTGATCTAAAATTAAAAAAATGTAGTACCAGGTGATTACTATATACACAGAAAACAGTGCTGCCAGTAAGGTGTACCTTCCTAGCTAGCCGAACCGCTGCACCTGCAGCCTCGTTTTGGTGCCCACCGTTCCTCTCAAAACTTTACGCTAGCGTTCCATTCTTTCTCCCAAAGGCAGCTGGAGACAGGAACCGCGCTTGGAGCCGTGGCGCCGGATGAGTAAGCACCGCTCGCACCGGTGCACGGTGTATGCGTGCACCGTGAGCTGAGCCGTCACTGCTGGTGACTGAATAGCATTAGCTGTTGCTACTCAAATGTCCTATACTCGCCTCTTCACCCGGACCATACTTATTGAACCAGACGGTGTGGCAGCAATCACGATATTTTTTATGTATGCCTCACATATCTCGCTTTATCTCCGGGCCAACACCGCTGTCCGTCTAGGTGTCATCGTGCAAGTAACTATGTATATTCTGTGTATGTTTATGGCTTTCCGTCTCAATTGGTCTAACGTATTCTTTCCCACCTGCTCATCCTTGTCTGGATGTGAACGTCGTGTGTCGGGGTCTTTATGGCTCTGCTTCTCTCTCTCTCTCTCTCTCTCTCTCTCTCTCTCTCTCTCTCTCGGCTTATATCGGTCTCTGTCTCTCTTTATTTCAGACTCGCTGTCTCTCTTCTCTCCCTCTCTCTCTCTCTCTCTCTCTCTCTCTCTCTCTCTCTCTCTCTCTCTCTTGGCTTATCTCGGTCTCTGTCTCTCTTTATTTCAGACTCTCTCTCTTCTCTCCCTCTCTCTCTCTCCCTCTCTCTCTCTCTTTCTCAGTGTCTTTGTTCCTCTCCATGTACTTCTTTTACCACCTCTTGTATTTTTTTCTGCTCCCCTTCTCCACGTCTCTATATCAGCCCGTATCTCTGTCGCAGTCAATCTCTCTTTGGTGTAGCTCTCCGATTCTTTTTCTGTCAGACTCTCTCTCTCTCTCTCTCTCTCTCTCTCTCTCTCCCCTACCCTCTCTCTCTCTCTCTCTCTCTCTCTCTCTCTCTCTGTGTATTTGTGTGCGTCACTCGTTCGTGTGCATTCGTTTTGTTTCTCGTCTTCTCTCTTTCTTACTCACTTTCTCTTTGTCGCTCTCATTATTTACAACGGTCGCTGTTTCAATCTGTTGATTTACGTATGCGTTGTTCTTTATCCCAGTCAAAATCACTTGCCGGATGAGTTTTATCCATAAAATACCTAACTGGTGATTCAACAATGATAACAAGTCTTTTGTATAGCACCCTTATAGAGCTTACACTTGATTACGATACTTTATACTTCGATGAATAAGCAGCAATAACTAATTGCTTTTTTAGCCGAGCTGGCTTGGTCCAGCGGTTAAGGTGCTCGCCCCGACCCAGGTCTGGCTGAGGTCGTGGGCTCGAGCCCCGAGGCATATGTGAAGCGCCTGAATCGAGATTAAGTTCTCTAGGGGCGAAATAAAAATCAATTATATACATGTATATAATTAAGTAATTGACCATAGTTAATAGTAATTGACCATAGTTAATCAAAAGCTGGAATCGTGCTTAGGGAAGCATGACAAAGCACACAAAAGTCTCAAGGCCGCTGTTTAGTGGAACCCCGGTCATTCATTCAGTTATTCAAACACAAGCAAAACACAAAAGAGTTCTCATAGAGGCTATGTAGATGTTTTATTCTAGCCGTCCTGCCCTGCGGCTTCAAGACTTTTCTCTTCCACTACTGTCCTCCCGATAGACTAAATCTGCCGTGACACTAGGTAAGGCGGTTGCTTTTCACGACCTCGGTCCCGATGTCGTGGGTTCGAATCCAGCTGTGGTTGATCCTTTATCGCCACTGCAAGCGGTGGTGATAGCCGTAAAGACTCTTCTGTCGCTATACAAAAGAGGCTGTTAAATTAGCTAGGATTTATTTATTATTTTTATTTACATATATCGGTATATCAATCGTGCCTCCTAATTTCTCTTCTGTTTCAACAGATAAACTTTCTTGACCAACTTATGCCCACCAATAGCCGCCTAGGCTGCGAATGAGAGCAATGGCGAGCTCTGCAGGAGAACATCAATTTAGTTCATGTGGTTTTGTGCAGCTATCTGACGAACTAAACACTTATGGCTTAGTTTAACATCAAATACCGATTCGGTTGCACGGTGACGGAATAATGAACACTTTGCTGCTCTTTGCGGTCGGTAAATATTGTCCAAAGCTAAGGGTAGAGAAAATGTAGTGGCTCTAGATGGAAGGTAGCTTTGACTTATCTGCAACAAGATTTCTTTACGTCTTCCATTACCCTGGCTTAACGTTATTTTGAGTGGACCCACCGCATGTATGGCATCTTCACTATGTGCTTCTAGAGCACCTCTCATCTCGCCTGGGCATCAGTGGCACTGCTTTCAATAATTCAGGTCCTATCTCAGTGGGAGACTCCAGAGTACTGACGTGAATGGACAAAGATCATCCGAGGTACCTCTGAAATATGGGGTACCTCCGGGCTCTGTGCTAGGTCCGGATCTTTTCACGGTTTATACTCTCCCTCTTGCTGATGTGATTGCCAAGCATAATCCAGGCTTTCACTTCTATGCGGATGACACTCAGTTGTACCTTTGCTTTGATCTCTCCCAGCCTTCGAGCAGCTCAAATTCTCTCAACTCACTTGCTGCGTGTATTGATGACATCCGCACATGAATGGCAGCAAATCTTCTTAAACTAAACGATGATGAAACTAACTTAATAGTTATGGGCAAACCCCGTGTGATTCACAAATCGGAAAGGCTGACGCTCAAAATTGGCTCTGCCAGCATATCTTCTGTTGAATCAGCTCGAAATCTAGGTGTCATGTTCCAAAGTGACCTCTCGTTAGACGACCACATCAGCTCCACAGTCAAATCTGCCTACTTTCAGCTACATAACATTGCTAAAATTTGGGCTTGTTTACATAAGGATACCACGTCTAAGTTGGTCCGTGCATTCGTGACATCCCGTCTCGACTTCTGCAACTCACTGCTTACTGGCCTACAGGCATGTGCGATCAGGCGATTGCAGCTGGTGCGAAACTCCGCAGCTAGGCTTGTCTGTCGTGAGCGTCACAGTTGCCACACACTCCACTTCTCGCCGACCTGCAATGGCCACAAGTCAAGCAACGTATTGACTTCAAGATTTTGTTGCTTACTTTTAGGTCACTTCATTCTTTGGCTCCAGCCTATCTCTCAGATATACTCCCCACCAGGCCAAGCATCGTACCACCTGCTTTTCGGAATCCAACAGTTTACCAATACCTCGTACAAACCTGAAATCCCTTGGAGACCGTGCATTTAGTTCGGATGCTCCCAAAGCCTGGAACTCCGTCCCGACCTGCGTCAGAACGTCCCCTGACTTTACCACATTTACAAAGAACTTAAAAACACACCTATTTAGGACAGCATTTAGTGGGTCCCAGTGGTTCGTCCTTGATGTGCTTATGCGTGCTGACACTGTGCATGCTGCCACTAACCACATTTGCATGCTGACCCTGTGCATGTCACCCCTAACTATGTTATTCATTTTGTTTATCAAGCACGATATTACCCAGCATTCAATGGCGTTTCCCTTTGTAGCAAATGTAAAGCGCCTAGAGAGAGATTGATTTCTCTGAGGGCGCTTTATCAAGTGCATTATAATTATTATTATTATTTTCACAGGTGCGTAACAGCATGCTCGGGAACCAAAGGCTGAATTCGTGTAGCCTATCTGCACTTTTCGAACTGCTTAAGCTGCCATCTATCAAGTTCATTCCACGTGACTCCTCTGCCAACAGAAGCAAGAAAAAGCGTATAGAATCTTTCGTTTATTTAGTGAACTAACCTCATTCCCGACAATTTTGAGGGCCAGTTAAGCTCCACATTAAGGAAAAGGAACGCAGTGATTCCAAGAGAATTCATCGCCTGTATGCTTTGATGTGAAAACAACAGTTACTCCTGCATGTGCCAAGTTATGACTTTTTTCAAGCAAAAGCTCGATCACTTGTTTAGAGGATAATGTGCATAAACTTGACAGTTAAGCTTTATTGATTTTTGATGAATAACGATTGTTGATGACGAATAAATTGCCGTAAGAAGCGCCTTAGATCTCAATATTGCTTCTACTTAAATGATGGCTTCTCATCGAATATATAGACTTCCGCAGAATGAAAAGAGACCAATTTGGAGAGCTACCACGCCCACTTTATCACTTTCGCGGCCGTGTTGGCTCACTAGGTAACACGAAGGGTCACAGGTCAAGGCTGGATCGTAATGGCTCACTAGGTAGGGCGGTTGCTTTTCACAACTTCGGCTCCGAGGTCGTGAGCTCCAATCCAGCGGTGGGCGATCCTTTATTGCCGCTGCAAGCGGCGGTGAAAGCCCTTAAGGCTCTTATGTCGCTATATTAAAGAGGTTATTAAATTAACCAGCATTCTTTTGATTGATTTATTTATTTCCTGCTTACCGTACGCAGTCCGCACTCCGGCATCCGTTGTTTCATCATTGATTCGGCCTTATTTTGGACTCGTCCCTGCAGTAATGCAAAATACACATATACTGGTGATTATTTTGCTCTCAAAACTCATCATAATGGCTGAATACAACCTCTGATATTTGGAGTACGGTATATTTAGATTTACCGTATTTTTGCGAGTATAGGTCACACCTTTTTCTATTTAAATTTAGACTTGCGACTTATACACCGGCAAGTCAATATTTGACGCCAGTAGGAAGATTTAGAAGCTGCAGTAAAAAATTTTTTTTTAATGGGTTTTAAGTGCTTGAGAGAGCATCAAAAACAGAGGTCAGTATGAATTTATTCAAGAAAATAAGGATTCCAAGCATGCTGTATGGAGCTAAAGAGGATGCAATCTATGAGGATGTGACGATTAAGACATTGACAATGTTGCAGAAGACTATGAAGATGCTAGCAGTACTATTGATGACGAATTTCTTGATAACTGTGATGATTACAGCAAACTTATATTACTAAAAATCAGCTATATATTCAATAATAGTATTTATAAATTACAACTTTTATAAATACAACCTGTCATCAATTTATGCTGTGACTTATACTTGGTTGTGATTATACTCGTAAAAGTAAGGTAGATGGCGATTGAAAGAACAAGTATTCCTGAAATTATCGCAAAAAATATCACCAGACGTTTTCTATTGCTAGCCAATCACTCCAGTGACATGGGATCACGGAAGACGTCAGCGAGAAACAGCCTGAACTTGAAGCGGGTTTTGGCATCAATACTGTCTTTGGTGTGGGACATATCAGATACAGGTGACGTAGAATACGTAACCAGTCGCATACCGAGATTTTCAGCTAGGAGCAAAGTCATCCTCTTCGCGAAGCAAACCTCCTTGTGGTAGTTATGCTTAATAGAAGAAGCTTATTATCTGCCATCAAAAATGAAAGTGGCAGAGTTAGTGCCAGCCTCAACTGCGTTTTCCAACCGGCACGTATCTTTCCAACATCTTTAGTTTAAAAAGATCCGGAAAAATATCATTAGGCCGAGACGGGTAATTTGTTTTGCGGTAATTCGTCAATAGTTATATTATTGCAGTAGGTGGTTCATAAAAAACACCTGAAGATGGTCGTAATTTTTAAGGTTCGTGTAGCAAACGTTAACTATTCCAAAATGCTGGTTCGAGAAGTTAAAGACCTACACGATCTAATTGAGCATATACTCATTGCCATATTATCAGCAATAAACATGCGAAATAAGCCCTCGCGTAGGTGCATTTAAAAATACTTTATGTATATGTCAACGTATTGGAACGCTCGGGTGACTTAGGTTCATAGCGTTTCAAAGCCGTTGATGGTAATGTTTTTCCCTGCCTTAGCAGAATAAGACCTTACAAATCAACTCTGTAAACGCTGTAAATTGGTTATGCTCCAAATACGGCAAATGAGGTCTAGAAGTGACACTAAATGTTAAAATAATTAAACAATTACTCTAGCCCCATTGAGACTGCAGCTATATGGACATTGAGTTGTATTACTAATAGCTACTGCATCTTCGACATATTGACTCGGAATTCATATGATTCTTTGCCGGGCATTGCAGGCATGCGTTTTCATCGAACGTAATGACAATCCAAAATGATCTTTTACAGCCTTACTCGCTAACCTAGCCTCGGAGGTTAGGTGTGCGATAAAGGCTGAGAGCTAGAAAATGTATACGATCGTTTTAAGCGAAGAGTTTAGTAATACGATGGATTTATCCCGTTTGTATTGCACATTTGTTAAGCACATCTGGGATTGTTGAGAGGCTTTGTGGAATTTTGATTCAGCAAGTTCTCTCGCTTTTCCAATAGTTAGTGCTCTGCATGACTAGACTAGCAGTAGATTTTTTATTCGATCGCTTGCACTGAGCTGAAATGGCGTGACGAGCAAGTACTGAATTGGTTATAGAACATGCCAGATACTGAGAGAAGTGCCTGCTTGCTTCCAACTTATTAGTAGCGTATGCAGAAGGTCTAAAGAATCGAAAGGATACTTCAAGATCACTCGATAATGCCGGATTTTAGTTCTGCTACGTCGCTGTCTTGGGCACAGGGCAGTTATCCATGCTGCACAGGAAATTGCTCTCATTTGAACTACACCGACTTACTCTGCGGCATGGCCAAAGCCGGAAGTTACTATGTGAACCTGACGTGTCAGCCCCAGTAATTTTGTATACTGGCTTGATCGAAGAGCCGTTCAGAAGGAAATACTGACTAGAACTTGGCTGTTCTATTGGCTGCTGTCAGAATAGCCGACACGTTCTTTGCTTAGTTGAAATTACTGCCTCGCAGAGTTCCAGCCACTGTACAGTGCTTAGAATATAGTTCGTTACAACATAGCCGGTACTAGCTGTATTCGATGCTTTTTTTAATACATTACCTCAGCTTTTTGAGCAGGATTGTGGCAGTGGCATCCATACATGCTCGCATTCAACCGTAGCACAACAATACTTAAGGAAAATCTGCTAATTGAGGCTGCAATGGAAGTTTGATTGTAAATATGCTAAATGTGCACTGGGAAAGCAAAATTACACGCACAATGCATTGCAGATCAGATCAACTGGAATAAATGTACTGAGATCTAGGTTTTATCTTCAAGATAAAATTCAATTGGGACATGCAGCTGATTAAGTCATTCGTAACAGAGTGTCGCAAATGTGCCATTTAACAGTATCGCCTTAAAGAGTAGATTGGTAGCGTCTATTTGAACTCAGCGCTTCGGTCGCATTGTCAGCTATTGCTAAATCTTTAAAAGGGTTCGTGTGAGATATAAGTGGGCAATACGTTTCAAAATATTTAAGATTTTAGTTAAATATGCCTACAGTTGTTCCAAGTCCTTGATTTTTACGATAGGAACACACGAAGACCAATATTGCACGACCGGAATAGCTAGAGGCTCACAGTGTATTGGCAAACCTCTATGCCTTAAGGTGAGATTACTCTTTACAAAAGTGCTATTTTCCTTCGAGCACCATCAATACCGGTAAATCTACTTGAAGGCACACTTTCCCTTAAACTGTTTCCTACTACCCTGTTAGTCCTCCGCTTAAAGACAGTTGGCGACAGAAGCTTTAGCTCTGCAGGTCCTAGACTGTGGAACTCGCTTCCACAATTCTTGCGCAACGACATCTACTGTCCAACTGCCGACTATAGCACATCTTTTTCAGCGGTCCTGAACTGCTACTTCTATGCTACTCACTACCTCAACTGCTCTCCTAACTCTGCTATGCTTCCCACTTTCTCTCTGTTGCGTGAGACGAAGTCTGTTGGCTACCGAATGCGTACCGAAAGCCGCTTAGGCTGTGAGTGCGCTATACAAAACTCTCCTGCGTAACACCCACATGGTCTTTATGACTTTATGGAGTTACTGACGGAGATACATTACATTACATTACATTACATTAGCTAGATTGACCTGCGATGGGGACGGTCCATGATACTTCTTAGCCAACTTATTCGTTGGACGGATCTAACTAGGCTTCTGGCTGGCGGACCGTAAGTGCTCACCTTCAGGTTCTCTCCAAACGGACATTAACCGGGAATTTGTAGAGGTTCTTTGTGGAGGACGCTCTTGGGAGTTATTTTGGCAGTGCTGAGAGCCTATCCGAACGTTTCTTCTTCCGCACACTGGTAAGAGTTGGTTGGCAGAAATGATGAACGATAACGCGAGTTATGTGAATCAGTTTAAAGATTCCTGTAGGACCGAGCCCCTTTGACGCTGCTCAAAGGCGATCACGACGATGGGTCATCGTCGTAGAGAAGTGCTGAAAAGGCGTTGCCTCTCCAGTTAAGAGCCACAGCTCCAAGTCGGTCACTTGGAGTGAGAGTTGTAGCTAGTCTCGAACCACTCTGATACATGCATTTCAAAATGAGCTCCACAGGCTGCCAAAGTTGAGTGAACTACTAATGCTTTGCGTAACCCATTGAGTCGTTTTAACATGTTAAAATTGAGCCATGTCCTTGGGGTGGCTATGTCTTGCCTCTACCGGGGCGACATTTAAATAACGTCTGTTCACCAAGCTTATCAAGGCTTTGCCTATTTAATTGATTGACATTAATAAAATATACTAGGAAAATGGTAAGCACTGGCTGTCGACAACAATTTTTTACTTCTCCCTAGACTAGTACTATGTACTTATCCGAATACTGGGAAACTGCACGAACAAATGAAGGCTAGGACACCCAAATGCTAGGTTTTATAAATAATTGGTTGCATTAGGAAATAGATTGTCTTGTTATGGCTACGCAGCAAGGATAGAAACGCATGGAGTGACGTAACCTCGCAGTGGCTGACAAAGGTTTTAGCAGGCTCCACGGCTTTCTCTAGATTACACTACTCATTGTATTCGTGAGTGCGGGTAATCACGCGCGCCAGAATATCCCGCAGACATCTTGGATGCTCGGATGCAAATCGCAGGCAGCGACGCGGGAGAAATAGGATTTGCTAGCCTACCCTATACCTCACAGACATGTTGGACTAGCAGGCATGCTTTAACTGCTGCCATGAGCGCTGCCATATTTGGGAGGCGCGCCGAACAAAGGAATATAGTAGCAGCGGGTCGTTCTTGTAAGACCATAATATAAATGCATATCAATCCAGGTGCTTTACAACTCGCTGCAAGAGAAATAAAGATGTAGATCTTGGGTTTGTATTCTAGCTGATACCTACTACTCCAATGACAGTTATTTTGTGGTTTCCATGTGAAAAATTGTACTATCTTAATAAATGTGTACCGATATAGGAGATAATAATTTTGCCTGGTATTTTTTTCTGTTACCGCTCTAGGGTATGCAAGTCCAAGGGGGTGGCAAAAACGTTCTCCATGAATGCAAACACTTTTTACTGTGCGATTCCCTGAGATCGGGTTATTGTGTGTCTTGCAAACTTCAGCGGGTAAATTAACAGTATGCAATTCAAAGCTAGTAAATAAATCTCCGAGGTTAAGCCATGTGTTTACTTTGTTGAGGTAGCTGAGATGGCCTCCGGTCTATTGATTCTTTCACAGCAAAGTTCTCACTACTACCATCAAAGCACATCATGGCTTGGCTCTTTCACAACTAGCTGGACTGTTGCACCAGTTTAAGCCTCCGCGTTCTTTCAGTTTCTCAACGAACAATGAATTAAATGTTCTATTACTGTGCTTCAAGATCCAAGAAGCTTTTGGTTTGCAGGTCCTAGACTGCATACTCAATAATGTAATCCTTAAGCAACAAAATCTAATCTCGTGCATCCGACTAAACCATGTCATTTTCTGTCGTTCAAAGCCACTACCTCCACAACTCTACTCAATTTCTTGATTGCCCTCCTTACTCAGCTAAGCTTTTAACTTTCTTTTCACTGTGTGAGATGATGTTTGTTGGCTACGGCTTGCTGACCGACCGAAAGCCAATTAAGATTTGAGTGCGTCATTTACAACTCTCCTGCTTAGCATCTACTTTGCTCTTGTGGTTTTATTGAATGGCAGACGGAGATAAACTAAATTAACAAAGAAGGCTATTTATTCAGACTAAAGCCCTTCATCCAGGCGGCTGCAGTTGAGGCATGGAAAGTGCTGGGTTCGAGACTGATTTTCAAGGTAATTCTTTACGCTCTACCTCATATCCGACTGCAGACAGGAACCTGTCTCATTTATCGTAGTGTGCTGATAATTTACTCACACAGTTGTATTTGCCATCTACTTCAGCTTTGTACAGCTAAGACACGTAAAATTAAATTATACAAATTCAGTAAGCTGCCTAGTAAATTAAAACTCACCCGAACGACAAGATCAATATACATTCAAACCCCCCCCCGTCTTAAGAAATAAATAGGGACCGAAAAACTTATCACAAGTTAAATTTTCATAAGTAGAGAATAGTATATATTAATTTCTGATATGATACTTTCAGACGAAGACATAGAGAGGTAAAAGAATTGAATCTTGGCAAATAACAAACGAATAAGAAATAAAAACGATTAGAATATATTTGCCTACCATAATTTGGAGTATTCTTGGGCTTGCAAGAGCTGGTAGTTGTAGTACTTTAAATTGAGTACTATTGAGAAGAGGGTGGGGTGGAGTTGGACGATCGTGCTGGAAGATTGTCAACTCCCTATTCCTATTCCTATTCCTATCCCTATTCCTCTCAACTATCGTTACTAATAGATGGCTGAGGTGAATCAGCTTTTTTGCTAGTGGATAGTTGGGGTTCACTCGTTTCTACTTTGATAAAATAAGAAAAGACAATTTCACGATTACAGGCAAGACAACAATTGATTTGCCTTTACATGCTAAGGTATTGTTTGAATTAGCAGTCATTTTGAATTCTTTTTGCGTGACCTTTGCCGAGCTCATATCTCAGAATTTCTTTTAAGTTGAACCATCGTAAGTCGGAAGTGACTGATACAAATTAATAAATAAATATATATGCATATATATTTAATATATGTATGGACGCACGCGTGCGAGGATGCGCACATGTGTGTTTGCGTGTGCACCTCTGCCTGCACATCCCGCATACTGTTTGTGTATTACGTCGCGAAGCTTTATCTTACTCAGATGTTACTTGGCTACTTTGGGCATATAGTCGCTGGTGAATTTCATCGTGCACAACAAGATAAAGTAAAAAGGTTAACATGAAGAGCAGTCGAGAAAGTAAGTATCCTTGACGTAGAAACACAAGGTAGCTAGATAGGATGTGCCTGTCAGAGAAGGTAGGAAAAGCAAACATTTCATTGCCTAATGAACTGTGGGAGTAAGTTAAAAAGTTCCGGGCCACTAAAAGGCCAAGGGTTTTGTGATCCGTCGTCTTACTTGAAAGAACGGTACAACTAACTTGCGGTCCTGAGAGGACAGTGCTCTCGGTAGCAGCTTCCTTACCAAAGGAGTAAGACGTGAATTTGTTTGATTTAGAAACCACCATTGTAGCCATATTCGCCACCTACTTTTGAGGTCAAGAGGCTTTTTTGGTAACCCAGCAAATGCCGCGTTACAGCTACCAGGTCTAAACAGAAACAAAGTGCCAAAAATGAAGACAACAATTCTGTTCGATGCGCCACAAGCCACTTGTCTTCGTTCTAGGCACTCTGTGTAAACTGGGTAGCAAATATTAATCCGTGCTTTTTAGGAGCTCCGCCGTAAATTCAGGTCAGGAGCCGAACACAACGACTAAAGGACAGCTGAATTTCGAGAGCACTCTCGATGATGTTCGGACTAAATCTCCAAAGCCACTCCGAATAGGAAAGCGAATCCCTTGTTCGAGCCGCAGGCTTGGAGTTTTCTATGAGGAGCTGTTCCAATTAAGAGAACATTTAGACAGAGCGGATCGTGGTCTTAGCATTGCAAGCCTCAAATCGCCGAGGTTCATCACCTGACAAGATTGCTCGTCCTCGGTGACACATCGCAGACGGCCCATCAGAGGCGGACCCTCAAGCCGCTGGGGGTGCGAGCACGCGAGGGAACATGAAAAAGCGGCACGAGCGAATCTAGTGCCCCGCCCTTTCCAGACAAGTGCGGCGGGAGTCGCACGGACTCGATCCCCCGAGCTGGCGAAGAATCTCACTGCCCTACGGAGGCAGGACCTACTGCATGCCAAGTTGCCGGGATAGCTAGATACCAAGGGCGTCTCGCACTGGGAAGCGCTTTAAGAATTGTGAAACAGCGTTGGTAAACTTCAGGTCTCGCTCGTTCGGCGAGGGGATTCGCAAACAAATAGATGCAAACACGTATTTAACTGCTTTTTAATTACTTGCCTATACTTACAGAAGCCGTATTCAATCGCTCCCCCAGAAAGCACGAAATAAAATCGTTAAAGCTCAGGATATCGCCCTGTGAGCGTGAGCCTATGGGCAGCATCCGAATGGACTGTAGTAAGGACTGTATTTTGTACTAAATCTAGCAATATTGTGCCCGTAAGCGTCAATGGAGAGAGACAAACAGTGATGGCACAATAGGTAAGGCTATTGCTTTTCACGACCTCGGGAACGAGGTAGTTGGCTCGAATCCTGCGGTGGGAGATCCTTTATTGCCGCTGGAAGAGGTGGCGATAGCCGTAAGGGCTCTTCTGTTGCTATACAAAAGAGGCAGTTAAATCAGCTAGTATTTATTTATAGGTATAACCGCTCTACGTACATATATAGTATATCCTGGCTCCAAAGAGCACGATAGTCCTCGAACGAGCTCGTTTGTTGTTTAGCTAAAAATGTGCCGGAATATATAACATAATAGTGTAATTCATTTGTATAGGACCATACGATAACTTAATCTCTATTCGGGCTCTTCAAATATGCCTCAGGGCTCGATTTCACGACCTCAGCCAGACCTCGCTCGGTGCGAGCACCTTAACCGCCGGGCCAAACCGGACCGGTGAGGAAGAGACCTTAAACTAGGCGTATCTAGCCAAACCGACAATACGGCTAGTCGATATGAAAGGGTTGTCGAAAAAGTACGTTAGCTTCAACACGCATAGATCAATATAGCCGGTTAGACTTGCCATCCGAGAAATTCATGCATCTGTCAGCGAAGAAGCTGCCACGTCTCCTGATCGACCGAGGGACGCAGAGGAAAACCTTTACTTTTACCTACTGGACCTGCCGCAGCTTGGCTCCTTCGTACCTAGCTAGACTACTGCATCACTTTCAGTTTCGCTGTGCCATTGATTCTCTCACAACAATGCATTTGCTGGTCCGTCTTTCACTTTAGCCAGTAGTGACATTATCTCAAGCCACACCAAACTAGCCCATCGTATGACCAAATAGGCCTGGTGGGCGGAGACGTCGTCGCCCATTGCCATTTCGGTGGGCCTGGGATATTATCAAAACCACAGACCACACTTATAGGGTACTTCTGTAACGGTCCCGACGGGCGGTTAGGCGCTTGAGAGCGATCGGTGCCAGGGCTACAGTCGCCCTCTCTCTTAGCTCGGAATTCTTACAAGGTAGCTCACAGAGGGCACGAACGATGCACTTGGCGGCAGTGCGGCTGGGCGGGTCAAGAATGTTAATGCTGAGCCTAAGGAGGCGTAGCGGGACCTTTCGGCGCCCGGAGAAAAAGCTACAAATGACACCCTATCCCTTGTCCAAAACACCCCCTGGTGTTCTCCAGCAGCCACCAGAGGGCGCATTACGGTCTCTCCAGCTCAAGCTCTGGCTGAAGGTCCAGTCGACATTGGCTGCGACTCGTCGACATTCGTTTTACAATCGACGCCTTCAAGCGAGAGCCGCGACCCTTTCGCTGCTCACCGGAAGCCGCTCGTCGCCTTCGGCTGCTTCCGGGGCGAAGCTCCCGAGCGCGCGAGCTGAGAGCGCGTGGCCACGCGCTGCAGCGCCCTCATGCGAACGTCAGGCGACTCGAAGGCTTCGCGCCCGACACAGCCCAGCGGTCCGGTTGGGTTAGCTGGTCTGCGCGTTCAGTTCGAAGCAGCTTTTCCTAGAACCTCGCCTTCCTGGCCGCTAGTTTCCGCTTGGGTGCGGGCCACCGAAGCCACCAACGGTACGCAGCAATTGCTCAGCCGTGGCGCCACAGTTGGCCTGCGGGCGGATCCCGTTGCTCGGCTCAGTGATGCAACTCGGGAGTTGGCCAATTGTCGGGCGGATGTTGGTTGCACAGTGCAGTGCAGTGCGAGGCCGAAAGCCGCGTCCTCACCATGCGCCAGGTGGCCGGGCGTAAAATATTCGGCCGTCGGTCGGCGGCGGCGGCGGCGGCGGATCCGGTCCTGCGCCGGTCCTCCTCAGCGATGCCCGGTTGCAACTTCGCGGCGGCAGCCTTTCTGCCGCTCGTGTGTGCGCTGGCGGCGGTCCAGTCATCCGCCAGTCAGCAGACGGTAAGCAGCCGGAGCTCGCTCGGTGCCGCGGAGCGCGCGGCTGCAGCGCGAGCTCCGAGTCCTGAGCTCTGAGTGCTGCTCCGAGCGGAGCCCCAATTCCTGCTCTTCTGCCCCCTTCCGATAGAGCCGCTATACGGCCGCTCGGTAGGCTGCTGCCGATTGGTGCCGCCGCTGGCGGCCGCAGAAGGCAGTCTGGAACAGCTACCTGCCACGATTCGCCAGCAGGAGTGGCAGCGAGGCCGCTGGGAGATGTCTTGGAGACGGACTGGAGTGGCTCCCGCAGTGCAGTCAGCGCCGACTGTTCTGTGGGAGCCCGGCAGTTTGTCCGCTCTGCTCGTGTCTGCGGCGGTTGCACTTAATAATAATAATAATAATAATAATTCACTTGATAAAGCGCCCTCAGAGAACTCAATCTCTCTCTAGGCGCTTTAAATTTGCTGCAAAAGGAAATGCAATTGAATGGTAAGTAAAATCATGCTTGAAAAACAAACGAGATGAATAACATGGTTAGGGGTGACATGCACCGGGTCAGCATGCAAATGTGGTTAGTGGCAGCATGCACAGTGTCAGCACGCATAAGCACGTGAAGGACGAAACACAGGGACCCACTAAATACTGTCCTAAATAGGTATGTTTTTAGGTTCCTTTTAAATGTGGTCAGGTCAGGGGATGTTCTGACGGATGTCGGGAGGGAGTTCCAGGCTTTGGGAGCATATGAGCTAAATGCACGGTCTCCAAAGGATTTAAGGTTTGTATGAGGTATTTCTAGACTGTTGGATTCCGAGAAGCGGGTGGTACGATGCTTGGCCTGATGGGGTAGTATATCTGACAGATAGGCTGGAGCCATAGAATGAAGGGACCTAAAAGTGAGCGACAAAACCTTGAAGTCAATCCGTCGCTTGACTGGTAGCCAGCGCAGGTCGGCGAGAAGTGGAGTAATGTGGCAACTGCGACGCTCACGACAGACAAGCCTAGCTGCAGAGTTTTGTACGAGCTGCAATCGCCTGATCGCATATGCTGGTAGGCCAGTAAGCAGTGAGTTGCAGAAGTCGAGACGGGATGTCACGAATGCATGAACTAACTTGGACGTGGTATCTTTATCTAAACAAGCCCGAATTTTAGCAATGTTATGAAGCTGAAAATAGGCAGATTTGACTGTGGAGCTGATATGGTCGTCTAACGAGAGGTCGCTTTGGAATATGACACCTAGATTCCGAGCTGATTCGACAGGAGATATGCTGGCAGAGCCAATTTTGAGCGTCGGCCTTTCCTATTTCTGAATCACACTGGCTTTGCCCATGACTTGTAAGTTAGTTTTATCATCGTTTAGTTTTAGAAAATTTGCTTCCACCTATGTGCGGATGTCATCAATGCATGCAGCAAGTGAGTTGAGAGAATTTGAGGTGCTCGAAGGCTGGGAGGGATCAAAGCAAAGGTACAACTGAGTGTCATCCGCATAGAAGTGAAAGCCTAGATTGTGCTTGGCAATCACATCAGCAAGAGGCAGAGTATAAACCGTGAAAAGAACCGGACCTAGCACGGAGCCCTGTGGTACTCCATATTTCAGAGGTACTTCAGATGATCTTTGTCCATTCACGTCAATACTCTGGAGTCTCCCACTGAGATAGGACCTGAACCACTGCAGAGCAGTGCCAGTGATGCCCAGGCGAGATGAGAGGCGCTCTAGAAGAACTTTGTGATCGATGGTATCAAAAGCTGCCGAAAGATCAAGCAAAACAAGCAGAGACACTCTACCCACTTCTAGGAAGACGTGCTGACTAAGAGAGGAAACTCTCTCTCTCTCTCTCTCTCTCTCTCTCTCTCTCTCTCTCTCTCTCTCTCTCTCTCTCTCTATACCGTCTAAATTGACGCTACCCGTACGCAGAAAGAGAATGCGCCTCGACCGTATGCTAGGGCAATCGGCGCCATGTCACGTGACTTCCTCGCCAACCTGGTCGTGCCTGCCATTTCGCCCATTTCACACCTTGCGGCGTCGCTGAGACGACTGACATAGTGAGTAGTCAAAAGTGAGCGAGTACCATAAGTGTGTTTTTTCGAAGCACTAAATCCTTCAGCAAATGTAAAGCGCCTAGAAAGAGATTCAGTTCTCTGAGGGCGCTTTATCAAGTGCATTATTATTGTTATTATTATTGGACCAAGTGTTTATCTGGAGATTTTAGGGTCACCGTTCCTGTTCGTCAATGTTTTAAGCAAGCCTGTACGCACTCATTAAACTGCAACTTTCGCCAGCTCATCCGTTGTATGTACTTAATTTCCAGAAATAAAGCCCTCATTTTTCGAACTAGCTCAAAGCGCTCTCTGGATATTGAATTCGAAAGTGGAATTTTTTTCGGACAAACGTCAACTCTTGTTTCTAGTTAGTGAGATAAAGTGTAGAAATAAAGCACTAGCACCACATGTCGGCATTAATGTGGGAGAAAAGTATAAAAAAATATTTGACGTCCGGTATTGCCGAAGACAAAAGGAAAATAGTTACTTTTGCAGCACTATTTATTTTGATAACAGAGCGCGAACGTTTTGCATTGTCAAATACGGAATTTATGCGTTAGCGTGGATGATAGCGTTCTTTCTTTCATTGTTTATCTATTTAGGCCGTATATTCAGTGCTTTCTGCTAAGGTAAAAGAGGTCAAGCTGTCTTATTTTCAAAATCAGTGCCGCAATCTCGATATCAATTAAGTTATTATCAATATGTTAATGCAGAAATAATATTTTAGTTATATATCGGTTTTTTACACCTAAAGAAGTCTATGCAAGCCAGATTACGCAAGTGGGAAGAACAATTGAAAGCCGAGAAAAGGCGTGGTCTCAGCCCCCCACATATTAAGGGCTCGGCCAAGTTATCAGCCTGAATCACTGAAAGAAATTGCGCCCATTCTTTCTTCTTTCTTCTATAAAGCCTCTTTCATCTAAATCAATTTTTGAATCGCGGCCTCAGACCTTCCACCTAAAACTTTAAAACTTGGGACCACTTTTTAGCTTCTCCGCTTAGAAATTTTCCGAGGTTTCTGCATGCGATGTATCTACCTTAATAGAGTCTAGTAAAAGAAGCTTGTCCCTTGACGACCCTATATCGTGCCCACTTAAATCTTTACTCTCTCTCTCTCTCTCTCTCTCTCTCTCTCTCTCTCTCTCTCTCTCGGCCAAATAAGCCCAGCTGTAGCTGAGATTTTGAATGCTTCTCTCGAAAAAAGGGTTGCGTCGCAGTCCTAATCGGTCGTAGCTAGACCAATGTATAGAAAGTCTGGATTTGAGATAGAGGTCGCTACAAACTATTGCCCAGTTTACCTTTTTCCTTTTTGTGTCCAAGATTCTTGAAAGAATTGTCGCAAAGCAGCTGGTAGCACACATTAAATAGAATAAGTCGTCAGAAGAATGTTTGCCTGGGTCCAAGAGGCAGCACCCCACTGAAACTGTTCTCCTCGGTGTAAACGATGACATTATATACAGCAACGATGATGGGGATGTTAATGCCCTAGCGCTACTAGATATATCAGCTGCCTTCAACGCAATTGACCACGCTATTCTTCTTGAACGATTGAGAAAAACGATTGGTCTGGCAGACGAAGGCGTGAGTCAAATCGTGCTCGTCCGATCGCGTTCAATCCCTGTTGTGTGGGGGTCAGGCATCATTCACTAGACCAAACATTTGTGGCGACCAGCTGTGTTCGTCATCAGTCCATTGCAGTTCTCCATTTATACCTAACCTCTGGAAAGTGACTCGGACCCATGGAATAGGCTATCACTTTTATTCTGACGATTCTCTGCTGTATTTTTCATCTACACCGTCGGAATCTGCTGCAGTGGCTGATAAATGGAATGCCTGCCTTGCATAAATTAGATCCTGTATGTCTGCAATTTTTCTTAAAATTGTCGACGGTAAAATAGAATTAGTACTCGTAGGACACTCCTAAGTCTGTGGTTTGACTAGAAGGCTTTGATCTTCTAATAGGAGATGTCTTTTTGCAACCATCACCACGTGGTCGAAGTTTAGGAGTCGTGCCTATACTGTTATAAATTCGTTAAGAGGCCTTCTTCCATAGCTCACCTACATGTCCAAACCTATCTGAGATAAGGACTTGTCTGCCATGGTGGCTTGTAAACAACTTCACTAGCTCCCTGGTTCTGCCTCAGCTAGGTTATTGCAATTCCAGTTTGGCTGAGCTACCAAAGAGCCACTGGGTCTCTGCTACTGCTTATAAATATGGCTGCAAGGTTAGCGTGTGAATACCAAAGGTTTGTACACGCGTCTCATTTGCTGAAAGAGCTTACATGGCTGCGTGTCTATCAACGGAAGTAGAATACAGTTTTTACGCTGAACCACAAGGCCCGCCGCGGCTTGGCTCCTTCATACCTAGCTGAACTGCTGAACCAGTTGCAGCCTCCTCGATTCCTCAGGTCCTGCGTGGACAATTAGATATTCCGTTGCTCAGCTAAAAGACCTTTGGCGTCTGAAGCTTTAGCTCTGCAGGTCCTAGACTGTGGAACTCACTTCCACAATTTTTTACGCAACGATGACTCCTCTCCTTCTGCCGACAATGGCACATTATTTCTATTTGTCCTGAGGTGCTACTTTCATTCTACTCACTACCTCTAATGCTCTCCTGGCTCAGATATGCTTCTCACTTTCTATTTGTTGCGGGAGATAAAGTCTGTTGGCTATCGAATTCGTACCGCAAGCCGCTTAGGCTGTGAGTGCACTGAAAAGCAAAATAAAAAATCCTCACGTGTAACACTAATATGGTAATTGTGGCTTTGTGGAGTTGAAGATGTAGATACATTGTGTTGAGTTGTGCATTACCGTATAAATGCGGCTAACGGTCACGGCCGAAGCATTTCTCATTCGTCCCATTGTATTCAAAGTTCAAGATGCTTTTCACATTTCATTTTTAGCCACTTTTTTCCAACCGGTCACTTCCTTGAGCTTCTTCATGTCCGTCTCCACTTGATTGCTCTTAATAGTCTATCTATGTGTAATCTAATAAGCCTAGTGGGCTTGAAGTGCTCAGCAGAAAATATTTTTGAGTAATACATCTACCTGGAGCCAGAATAGGTGGCCATTTGTAAGAGCTATATACTAGCGTAAAATATTCATAATCCCTATTCTTTTTAATCTTGAAAGAGAATTTCCGAAGTGCACATCACGCACAAGACTTCTAAGCAATATAAATTGACCACCAGCTCTTCTGTATACACTATTTCTTTGTTTTCAGCAGATATCCAGCGATACGTCACATGATGATGTTGACCTGTCGCCGAAGACGATGTCGGAGTCCGCAATAAGGTATTTTCAACTACACAAAAAGACAGGTATATTACACTAAAGTAAAGATTTGCATTTTTAACTCGAATAAAAAGTGTGTTTTCTCATATATTAAGTTTAAAATAGATAAAAACAGATTATTATTCCACTAAAACTGCTTCTGCGATCAAGAGAATTCTATTTTAAAATTCTCTGGTTTGAAAATATGCCTAATGCTGATGTCAAGTTTACAAATATTGCAGAACTGTTGCATAAGTTTCAGCCTGTTCGCACCCTTAGGTCCTGTGTGGAAAATAAATTAGCTGTCCCATTCTTCCCCTTAAAGACCGTTGGCGACAGAAGCTTTAGCTCTGCAGGTCCTAGACCGTGGAACTCGCTTCCACAATTCTTACGCAACGACAACTACTCTCCTACTGCCGACTATGGTTCATCCTTTTCAGCGGTTTCGAGCTGCTACTTCGATGCTACTCACTCCCTCAACTGCTCTCCTGACTCTGCTATGCTTCCCACTTTCTCTTTGTTGCGTGAGACGAAGTCAGTTGGCTACCAAATGCTTACCGAAAGCCGCTTAGGCTGTGAGTGCGCTATAAAAAACTCTCCTGCGTAACACCCACATGGTCTTTATGGCTTTGTGGAGTTACAGACGGAGATACATTACATTACATTACATGTATTGCGAGGGCTAGGTGGCTGTACGACACTACAGAATAGAATCAAGAGTGGTGTAACAACACAGTTTCTAAAGGGGCTTTATATTTTTTTAAAGAAAGAGAATAATCAAAAGTCGTATTTGAACGGCATGACTTTAAAAGAATGCTTTCACACAGCAGTTGCATTTTCTAGGCACGTGGACAATTTACCAAGACAAGAGCAAACAGAAACTCCATGAAAGCGTCTGCTATGCTGTAAAAAACGTACAAAGCATGCTCCAACACGCATGCCGGTGATCAACATTAGCCCTGGGTACCTCATCTCACATGAAAACACGGCGAGGTCATTCTTGTAGGTAAAGTGAAAACTGCTGCTCGATAGATGGCACTTCTTGCCCCCCCCCCGATATTAGGCTAATGTGTTCACTAACATTTTTTGTTTTTGTAGTTCTGGCATATTTAAAGGCTAGTACAGGCGATAATGAGAGCCGTAAAGTTTGCTACCCCGAGAATTGGTCGCGAACCGGCTGTCAATTCAGGCAGCTGGTACTTCTGAACTACGGACCCTTCAAAGCGTCAAATCGGCTAGGGTGCTCCTCCTGTTATGCATCCACACTCATTCATCAATCGTTCCAGAACCACGGAACATTCCAGAACCACGCTGCCCTGAGCTCCCGGTCCCACCCATCTTAAGAGAAATGACCATATAAGTAGCGATCATATAAGCGAAATGATCATATAACTTGGCCTTGCTAATTCCAGTGTCGAGCTTCTGACGTATATGGTCAAAGAGTAAACATTTTTAGCTGTAAGTTTGAAAACGACAGATCAGAGGTAGCATCGCAAAACTTTTAAAACTTCTTCAATAGTCCAGATGGACTGCGCTTCAGCAGCGATAGTAGCCTATTCGAGACTAAATGAATCACCCGCAACCAGAATGAACGATGCCTATTCATTGACAGCTCATCTAGGAGTCTCAAAATTGCGCCACTTATAACGGGTGCAAGTAATCGTCTCTCTCCACGGTGTGTGCATTTCAATGAGGACTACACCAGTGTCAATAGGTATCTCAGTCTAATGAAGTATCGCGACTATAGCGCCGAGGTCATTGGAGACTTCAAAATGGTGTCATTCCTGGTGGGCGTTCAAGGCTGTTTCAAGATTCTTTTTCTTATTTTATTTCCTTACATTGAAAACAACTAGGACAGTAATTTAATGAATGTAATGTATCTCCGCCTGTAACTCCACAAAGTCATAGACACCATGCGGGCGTAGCGCAGGAGAGTTTTTTATAACCCACTCACATCCTAAGCTGCTTTCGGTACACATTCGGTAGCCAGCAGACTTCTTCTCACGCAGTAAAGAGAAAGTGGGAAACATAGCAGAGTCAGGAGAGCAGTTGAGTTAGTGAGTAGTGATTAAAGTGCACTATCTCAGCCTGAGCTGTCCTCGGCGCACCGGTTTCTCTGTACTAAAGAACTGCATTAAGTTATAGCCACTGATAAATCCTTGGACGGTGCTGATGGCACGACTCCACAAACTAGTCCGCATCATGCAGCTAGTCGCTGCTTTAGACAGCGTACCAGCTGTTTTCAAGCCCCTTCGAGACGTCACTCCACAGTTGTTCAAAGCAAAGATCGAATGTAGTATCTTCGTGGAACAGCAGATAAAGACGATCGTATAATGTGACGCATTTTCCAATAACAATAACAAGACGGAGAGAGCTGGTTGGGGCCGTTTCGCTGCAGCGGTTTGCGGCTTCCTGGGCCTTCGCGAGGCTTATAAACTATGAGCAGCAGGCAGGCTCGCCTTGAGATCAATGCAAAAATGAGATGCAGAATGTCCAGCAAAGCCCATTTGTTGTTCATCTTGATTCGTTTAAGGAGAGCCTTGAAGCTCACTCTGAGGACTAAGAGGGGACCTCTTGCCTGCAGATATAGTGGGCTTTAAACCTCGTTACCAATGATATAACGAAAAAATGATGAGAGACTATATTTGGGGACTTTTTAAAAGATACGATGGGAAGCATAGAATACTCGCTCATTTCCTAACTGTTTTCAACGATCATTTGTATTACTTAGGAGTACATAAAGTGTTAAATTTGATTTATTGGCTGTTTTTGTCACCAAAATGAGCGACAAGAAGTGAAATCACGATTTTTCTCATCGGAAACAGGTTAATTTAAAGTTAATCGGTGCCCTGGTCATATGAGCAAAATCTTTAGGAACAAAGCTCATTTTATTTAATTCCGGGCCATAACCAAATAGGAAGTAATGATTATTACTCAGATAAAATAAACCATGCTGCCAAGTATCAACAATGAACTCAGTTGAGTACCGAGGGATCTATTTGGAATTTCTGAAACATCCTCTACGGCGAATGCTTGGCAGCTGGGTATCATTAGACCGTTCGAAATGTCATAGAAAAACTCGCAAACATTTATTCGGCCCCGCTATGCCTGCTGAAAATCAAGCCACTGGAGTGCACATGTACCATCAAGCCTATTGGAACTCGGTGGACAAGATATCAAAAGTGCAACAGTGGTAGTTGATCGAGAGTTTTCAAAATGTCAAGCATAGGTGCCCAATTCGAGTGTCCGTTATTAGAATGCATGCTAAGATTCGTATCAATGACTTGTTAACAGAAAGAATAGCAACTGAGACACTGGCTACTTCTGCAAACTCTTTCTAGGTTGAGGTGAATAAGCAATAAACCGATTAATACAACATGCCAATTAATCAAGTATTGGTATACTAAGTTGTGTTTGCTGCACCTGACAGTGTATGTATAGCTTCAGCGGCCTTTAAAACCACATTTGTCTACCTCTCCCGCTAAACGCTAGCATACCTTACAGGGCTCTGCTAATTCAGCCATCTTTTGGTTTAGAAATACGCTGCATGTCTATATAGCTCTCAATAGTCGCTTACTCATCCCAAATTCACACTGTTTAATGCAGACCATATATGTGCTTCATATGCAAGACGCTCAAAATCCTCCCACTTTTGCAATCTTCTGCATTCCTTAGGCTCAAAGTTGCGACATTTTCATTATGTTCAGCTCTCTCAAGACGCTTGTTTGGGGAATCTGCAATGCCAATAGCAAGCTATCATGAAGATTATCAGCTAATCAGCTAAAATTATTCATTTCCAACCACAGGTTCAGAGTACAGACCCAATCATCGAGTAGCAAAGATGGGACTTCAAGGCGCACTGAAAGCAAGTGAAAACCACTTGCTTTATTATCTATTTGCATTCACTCAGCTGCAAAGGCCAACGAACTTAAAGTACGCCCTTAATGGGAAACCGCATATTTACCGAAGGGCTCCATATTTCAAGCCTGGACGCAGTTTGTTAAGCCTCTAAACTTACTGTGCCATTTTCATCCAGGTTGCGTGTATTTTCCCGATTTGGCTAGAGGTAAGGTGCTGGATTTCAACGAACAAGGTTGCGGGCTCATGCCTATTGAATCTGGACGAAGTCTAGGCGTCATGTTTCCGAGTGACCTTTCGTTAGACGACCGCATCAGCTCTACAGTCAAGTCTGCCTACTTTCAGCTAAATATCATTGCTGAGATTAGGGCTTGTTTAGACAGGGATACCATATCTAAATTGGTCCATGCATTTGAGGCAACCCGTCTTGACTACTTCAACTCGCTGCTAGCTGGTCTACCCGCCAGCGCTCTCAGGCGCTTACAGCTGGTGCAAACTTCTGCAGCTATGCTTGTCTGTCGTTACTGTCGCACTTGCCATATCTCACCACTTCTCGCCGACCTGCACTGGCATCCAGTCAAGCATCGCATCAACTTCAATTTTTTGTCACTCATTTTCAGGTCCCTTATTTTTTTGGCTCTAGCCTACCTATCAGATATACTCCCCTCACCAGGCTTAGCATCGTAACACCCGCTTTTCGGAATCTAACTGTTTACCTCTACCTCGTACAATTCTCAAATCCTTTGGAGACCTTGCCTTTCGATCGTATGCTCCCAAATCACGGAACTCACTCCCAACCTGCTACACAACATCTCCTGAATTGAAACATTGAAAAAGAAACTAAAAACGCATCTGTTTATGACAGCATTTAGTGGGTCCATGCGATTCGTCCTTTAGCGTGCTGATAGTGTGCATGCTGCACATAACCTCACTTGCATGCTGACCCGGTGGATGTTACCCCCTAATCATGTCATTCTTGTTGCTTATCGAGCATGCTACCAATAACCATTCGATCGTATTTCCTTTTCAGCAAATGTATAGTGCCTAAAAAATATTGAGTTCTCTAAGGGTGCTATATAAAATTTATTATTATTATTATCATGCCCTGCAGAGCCTATAAAGCGCCCGAATGCAGGATATGTTATCGTAGGGATCAATACATATTAATCAAGTATATTTGATTGTTATCGCTGGATCTAATTAATTTTTAGCGGCATCGCAGCCGTGTGACATACAGTGGCGTAGCTAGGGGCGGGGGATAGATGTCCGAGGGCACCAATGTCATTGGGGGCGCTATAAACAAAATGGATTGTGCATTTTGAAAAAAAGTAATGCAAGAATACCATCTTGATTTAAAGCAAGTCCTTTTTTCGATGGACTTGACTATTTCTGGCTGAGTTAGTTAAGCATGTTTACAATCTGAGATCAAACTGGACTTAGCTTGACACACGCCAGTGCTCATTCAATACATACAGTGTTGTTGACAGGCTATTGTCTGCCACTCACACAGACTATTCGTCTCTAAAATGATTAGTTTGAGAAAGCGATTAGTGCGAGCGGTTATTTTAGATTCTATCCTACATAGAGATATTGTGTGCATTGAGTCTCCTGGTACCAGAATGCAGACGACGTCTGCACTTCCAACCTTCCCAAGCTTTTTTGTCAGGTTGCCCTAAAGCTCAACCTCTTCATCTTGAGACGGAGTCAACGATGTGAACATCAGTATTACTACAGACCAGCTGCCGTGAACTGCATTGTAACTTCGGCTAATGTGTACAATTGTGCATTCTTATCACCAGATATATTTTCGGAAGAATTGGGAGGAAAAAATGCAAATGGTGCCTTCTACAGAAAATAAAAACTCGAGGAGAAGAAAGAATCAAGCAAGTACAGTCAAAGGCATTAGAAGGTTCGGTGAAGGCGGCAGAGCTGATGAACAATGAAGACGCAGAACAACACTGTGCAATTTTTGAATATCACAAGGGGAATAAGCAAGAACAAGTCTAAGGAGGACGAAATCAAGCGGAATGGAGACGGTGACAAGAATGGGGAAGATGAGGAAAAGAGTGGAGACAGAAAGCATGACAAAATCGGAGAAGCAAGCAACTTATTTTAGGCGAAAGCTTCATGAAAAATAAGGCCTTGCTTTTTGTAGACAAAGGCAGTAACCACTGACTACCGGGGGAGAGGAGAGGTTTGAAAGCATTACCACAAGAGTAGAAGATACGGAATGTGCTGCAATTTCCCAAGCGCTGACTCTGAATGACATATTGGCTACTTGAATTTCGACCAAACCTCTATTTTACACGTAATTACGCAGCAACATGGAAAATGAACTAGCACTATGAGGGTCAAGAACTAGCACTATGAGGATCAAGACAAGAGAGTTTCAGAACAAAAAAGGCAGATTCGCTTGAAAGTGTGGTCACAACAAGAGCACAGCCGGGCTCCAGAGGCGATTTGCTAATGAGCATCGAGTTAACAGGATATGGTTGGACTCGCTCTCGCTCAAAGTAGTCGGCATATTGCTTTTGTTGTTTTATCTACCCTTTGTCCACCCAAAATTTCCGATTGTCACTTAAATTGGCAACTGGGTTTAGCCAGTGGAGCATACATGGAAAACTCAACGATCTTTAAAACAGCTGCTCTCACCTTCAAGCTTTCACCACAGGAAAAAAGCACAGAGTTGACTTCTCAGAGGAAGTGGAACAGACACTGCTGTTGAGGCACAACTCATATAAAAAAAAACGACGAAAATAGGTCTTAAAGAGAGAGTTCTCAGATGCTTCAAGTTTTTGATTTCTCAAAACTTGGCATTGCGTGGTCACCACGAAAGTCTTGGCCAGCTTTTTGGCCAGTTGGTGTGAAGAACATTGAAAAAGTTTTGAGACTTCATCTTCTAGCTCACTACGATCTTTTTCTGCAATCACTCCTGGACAGCACCAGAACAAATCCAAAGTCAGTCTCGCATCTGTCCCCTCAATCCCAAAGGCAGTTACGCAACACACTTGCACCCACATTTAGAGACAAGCTACTCTGTGACATGTGGCGAAACAATTATTATGTACTAATATTTGACTTGACTCCTGATTTGGCACAGCACGAGTAGCTTTCAAAGGTCAACGAATACGTGGATGTTTATTTTTACAATAAAACAGTCATCGTCGAAGAGTCTTTGCCAGGATTCCTTCACATCTATTCCAGCGATTTAGGGTGCAATTGAACAAACTCGAATCTGACTGAATGTACTTGCAATATTGCAGGTCACAGTGCTACAAAAACGCAGAGTTCATGTATGGCCAGGTGTTCGAAAGAGAATAAGGTCCAGAAAAAAGAAGGCAATTTCTGTAAACTCTGATAATCACAGCTTGAACCTGGCAGGAGTTCATGCTGAAAGTCAAATTTCCGTTGCCCTTCCTTTTTTGGAGCAATGGAGTGCGCATACATATTATTTTTTAGGTCAACTCCTAGATGGGAAGAACTGAAGACATTTTAGTCACCATTGTCAAAAGTGACTCTGCAGCAAGGTGAAGTGCAAAAGCGGAGTCTTTGAAAGCTATTAATGATGGACTGAACAAACGTTAGTCTTTTGGAGCAACTGTCTGAGGACACAAGTGGAACACTTGAAACAAGAAGTGAAGCTGACAGTCTCTTAATTGAATTGTAAACTTTAATTTGTTGGCTCTGTTGTCATTTTGGAGCAGCATCTTAAGGAAGATTGACCAAATCATTCAGCAAAGACTGCACCATCCAAAGATAAACTTTGAGGACCCCTATCCTGACCACAATCACTCGAGATTGAGATGTCAAGACTTTGAGAAGAACTGTGCCAAGAATCATGACCGGATGCCAAAAGGAGATGCTAATTGTGAAGAGTTGCAGTTGAACAAAGAATCCGAAGAAGGACGCATATGCCAGGAGAAATGTTGGTCTCACAACAGAGGAGGATATTTCAACAATAACGCAAAATAGCAGACTATCTCAGAAAATAAATTACAGCTAGGTTTTCTCCGACTTACAGATCTTGATGTCAAATTTGGTCTCTTGACGACCCCTCTTGAACTCACGTCTTTCATTAGCCGAGCTGTTTTGTTCCACCGCTTAAGGTGCTCCCCCGACCGAGGTCTAGCTGACGTCATGGGCTCGAGCCCCGAGGCATATACGAAGCGCCTGAATATTCATTAAGTTCTCTTAGGGCGCTATACAAATGGAATATATTTATGTAGATATATATATATTTTATTGTCGGTCATGTAGAAAATTTACTTTTTTCTACTTTGAGAGTTGCCACAGCGACGTATCAGCTTCCAGTTGTGAACGTTCCTTTAGCAAGCTGAAGATAATCCTGTTTGATTTGAGACCGTCATTGGAGCAAGATCGACTCGCATAGAGAAAGAAACGCTGAAAAATATTCACTTTCAAACTAATAAACCAGTTAGCCACGTTGTAGGCCTGAAAGCATTACATCAGTTAAAGCTGCGATA
This sequence comes from Cristatella mucedo, assembly GCA_009760855.2. NCBI lineage: Eukaryota > Metazoa > Bryozoa > Phylactolaemata > Cristatellidae > Cristatella > Cristatella mucedo. Next base: position 13,590,943 of record WPIO01000002.1, read on the forward strand.
GCACCTTGTAACTTTACTACAATTAACAAAACGTTCTTAAAATCGATAAGCCTGCTCGCGTATGATTTTTTTATTTCTCCTGCAGTGGGGCTGTTGTGCAACAACTTTGAAAACGAGAGGGAGGCGCTTGTTGTTGCTTTGTCCCCGGGTGCCGAAAGGTCTCACTGCGCGGCTAGCTAGACATGCGAGCGAACACACTACTGCATTTTTCTATTTTTCTCACCGCCGCCTGTTGCCGCCAACCCGTCAGCAGTTCGCAGGAAATTCGCGCTGCCCTATGAGAAGCTGCGTCACACCCTAAACATGTGGCGCCGAAAGAGTGCACGCTTGCGTGCCTAATCACGGCTCCCGAACGCCTATTTTTTGCGTTAAAACAGTTTAAATCCGGGCAGTATAAACTGTGGCTACATCATATTCTCATCTATTGCAATTTCCGGCAAGCTGAGGTGTGTGTGAAATTTAGAAGATGCTGGCTTGGTTGCAGATTCGGCGTATTCTGACCAGAATCAACAAGTGCAATTGTATTCGAAGCTATCGGCGATGGCGATGTCCGTCTGCCCTTCTGATGAGAGTAATGCCTTTTTTACATGTCGCATAGCGGGGAAAGCCCAGAGAAGAGCTTGCAGCGCGATAATCATAGTAGAGAAGACCCCAGTGAGAGTATTTTGCATTAACTATACGCGTTCTTTGAGAGAAATCGAGACTTGGTACACACGAGTGGCTTCCGACTGAGCAGACAGGCCTTTTACAGCGGAAGCATCGCACCCTCATGCGTGTCGGCGTGCATCTATTTGATATTGAGAAATACGCGACTCTGAGAATCGCAACCCACGAGGCCTTCAGTACAAATTTAGGAAAACATTACTCGAGCGTGCGTTCAAGGCACTAGAAAATTACGAGTTACACAAAAAGAGAAAACCTCGAATTGAAAAAACTAGGTAAAAAATGGTTCTTCAATACCCTCCGTAACTATTCCAGACGCCAAATTATAAAGCCTAAGAAAAGACAGATTTCCAATCATAATAATGTTGTAAACATGTTAGGTAAAAAACCACAGACATTTTCACTTTGATTGATCTTGGTCCGCCTTGACATGTGGACCAGGTGCTACTGTGTCAAGAAAATCCAATAGTTATAACAGCTTCTCTTTGTGGCTAATACAATATATATATATATATATATATATTGTATTACATATATATATATATATATAATACAATATATATATATATATATATATATATATACAAATATACTTGTATATATATATATATACAAATAAGCCGTAAAAGGAATTTTGTAGACTTGGTTTAAATTACGTTTGTTAAGTTACATCTGTAGTACATTCACATATAACGCATGTTCTATATATACATCGAACATGCTTGCAAGTACAATATGTCTTTGAACTCTGTTGCAAGGACAGACGCAGTGTCATGGCTAATTTGACGCACCGAATAAAATCCTCCGAACGGAGTGATATTCAAAGTGACAGAGAATCAGTGCTGCTTGCGTAAGCTTCCAAAAGTATTATTCAATGCAACGGGAAGTTGCCACTTCATTTTTGAAGCAGCAGGTATGCGAACCACAAAACCAAGCTTAGCAAACGGTGAATCATGAGTTAGACGTTTTTCAAGTACCTTAATACTAACTGCACTTTCATTGTATGAGAGAGATCGAATGGAAAATGCTGGATTTAAGCGCTGTATTTCTACACTAAATAAGTCTCAAAGGATGCTTTTTATTGAGTCTTATTGAGGCAGTGAAAGTATGTATTGCCACTGCAATGCAGCATCGGTAGACGTCAGTTACATCCTGCTTTTCTGTAGATGTCTGTGCCATATCTTTAAGGCGTTAGCCTGTATCCAATACACCATTCAGCCACAAATGGTTGCAAATAAGCTTTGAGTAAGCATCAACGTATTAGTATTATTTTAAGTCTCTTGCGCTTTGAGTTACAATATTGCATTTGTAAATTCCTAGCTGCTTTTTCTAAAGTCTTTCAAAGGTTTTTCTGGCCTGCTGTTGTATGCCAGAGTGCAGGTGCGTTTTATTTGTAAGGCATGTTTGCAAATTTCTGAACGAAAATTAATGCAATATTACAGATCAAAATGTGTATCCTCGGTCGGACGTAACTCCACAGGAAGAGCCTGGAGTCACGTGTTCCCTGGTCCCGCATCTTGTCCAGGTACCGTCGAAATCCGACGTCAGTATTACTAATCCAGAGTTCGTCATGATGACTCGCTGCGGTGGTGGCTGCCAAAACGCACTAAACGCCTGCACTCCTAAGCCGAACCACACTGCAATGAGACGGATTAAGGTGCGTACAGACCGGACCGCTGGATAAATGCATCAAGCTGAATTTCGGCTGCACACAAACACTGGGGATCGCTGCTGTCGGGTGCGTTGAGGTGGTAAACGAAGCAGGAGCAGCGACCGAGCGTCAGTGTCGGATGTCGGCTCATTATTGCAGCTCATCGAGCACGGGAGATGTCATCACAGATCAAAGACCAGCTAAGACACGAATGGGCGAGCATTTCACCGCCAGTATGCCCAGAGAAGTCGCTGAGTCTGGCCTCAAAGTCAAAGACAATTTTCGCGTTGCTTGGAAGACCTTCATGGCACCTGCAGGCCACCTGTCACAGCAGCCGGAGCCGGCTGCTGTGGCCCATCGCTAGGATATCATGACAAGAGGAACATCCAGCCAGTGAGGCTTATTCGTTGGAGTGTTAAGCCGGCTGATCACGGGTAGACATTGTCCGAGAGAGATGCGTTCGTATTGGTGGGCTAAAAGCGTGATCTAAGCACAAAGACCGTTAGACGCCGGCTATGAGGATCGCGGACAGAAGCAGAAAAAGGAGCTTGAGAGAACTCCTGCTATAAACGTAGAATTGCTGGGCTTTTCGTCACTTTCGTCGCGGCCATTTTGAGTCCGCGACGAAAGTGACTAGAATCACGCGCTACGGCATAGGACTCACAAAAGTGCTCTATGTAACTCTCTGCTCGAAGCAACTTGAAAGTGGATCGTTGGATTGGCAGTAGATCTGCTGCAGCAGATCAGCCCTGTTCCCCATTCGATATCCGCACTCACCTTCACCAGCTTCACCTTCACCTTCATCAGCTCTTCTCCATGCGCTTGCCAGGTAAGAAGATTTCCACACTCCCGCGAAGACTACTTGGAGGACGTCCTCCTAGAAGAGCACTCGGGCTGCCAGTGCGACTGTCGTGTCAGAGCGGAGCACTGCAACTCAGCAGTTCACATTTATGGTAATTCAATCTTGTCATTTGACCTTGGTGCGCTTTCACGCCGTCGCGCGTGTACAGACATTATTCATATGCAGCACTGCCGAGAAATGAACCGGTAGTGCCTATTAGATAACATTAGGATATACCAAAATAAGATGGCGTGCGACGAAACTGTAATTCTTTCTGAGCAGTGGCTGGGTATAGATATACATTGAGCGGCTTGTCTCTGCAATTTATTGCTGAGTCTCCGAACTTTTAGAAATCAGAGAATTCACTACCACTCGCGGCCGAGAAAAATTCTATCCTAGCAGAAATTTACGGTAAGGCCGGCTGGGTTTGTTTCATGACAATTACGAGAAAATCTACTCGAAAATCTATGCACGCTTAATGTTCCGGTATGCCCTTCTCATAGTGCCGAGTGTTGAAGATTCTATTAAGAGCATTTGATGATGAATTGCGTCGACCCGTACAGCAATGTATTTGATTGGCTTGCGAAGCTTATCCACTGTAATAATTCAGCCAATGGCACAAGCCGTGCTTCCAGTCCAGCATCTGTATCCCTGAGCTGCAACCGAGCGGCGTCTATTGTCAATCTCGCAAGGCATACTGGACATCAATGAAAAGTGTATCCTTATAGGTCAAAACATCATCGTATTTTTAAACCTGCGCCTGGCGTATAGCTTAGCTCATCAATGCGTTTACTTTGGATTGACTAGAAATTGGGTCTTTTCTATTGTTTGCTAACAAAAATCGATCATGTTTTCTCCACTTCAATAGCTTGCTGATGCAGGTTGCTTTATCCAGAGCTATAATTTATTTCAGCTATGCTTGATAATCTTCAGTGCAACGATTCAGGTTTGAATCTTAGTGAATTGCTTCTAAATTAATAATTTTTGGACGACATACTTGGCATCGAAGTGCCAGATAAGTAATGTAATGTATCTCCGTCTGTAAATCCACAAAGTCATCAAGACTATCTGGGTATTAAGCATACGAGTTTTTTTATAGTGCACTCACAGCCTAAGCGGCTTTTGGTACGCATTCGGTAGCCAACAGACTTCGTCTCACGCAAAAAAGAGAAAGTGGGAAGCATTAGCAGAGTCAGGAGAGCAGTTGATGTAGCGAGCAGCATGGAAGTAGTAGCTCAGGACCACTGGAAAGGATGTGCCGTAGTCGGAAGCAGGAGAGTAGTGGTCCTTGCATAAGAATTGTGGAAGCGAGCTCCACAGCCTATGACCTGCAGAGCTAAAGCTTCTGTCGCCAACGGTCTTTAAGCGGAGGAATTGAACAGCTAATTTATTGTCCATACATGACCTAAGGGCACGAAGAGGCTGAAACTGGCACATAAGTTCAGCTAGGTACGAAGGAGCCAAGCCGTCGCGGGCCTTGTGAGTCAGCGTAAGAACTTTGCTCTGTATCCGTCGCTCAACCGCCATCCAACCTAGCTCTTTTAGCAAAGGAGACACGTGCACAAACCTCTGGGACTTGAAGACTAGCCTTGCAGCCATGTTCATAGCCAGCTTCAGTGGCTTAGTTACTTTCTTTGGTAGCCCAGCCAAAATAAAATTACAATAATAATAGATAAGCTCATACGTACGCCATCCAGTACGCCAACATAAGAGACAACTTGAGTGTGACGCGCCAGCTTGCATGAGTGTGCAGTATCGTACATACAGTAAATACCTCAGGTCATCAACAATGATAATACGCGGTGGTTGCTTAATAACGAAGATGCCGATGACGCAGTAATGTAAATGATCTAGCTACTATTGGAAAATTGAAGCAATTGAAGCTCTTGATGTACTTTGAAATTAAATTCCAAGGAGAATGTTATAATTGTACAGTAGCTGCATCCTTTTACTACTGCAGTTCATGCGATGGAAGGACCTACGACTAACAGTTTGGTTGGTTACGCCAGCTGATGTGATTAAAGATGGCCTCAATGCAAGGAAGATACTTAAGACGTAAAATTATGTAAACTGCCTATTTAATATGGTTGATCCACTATTTTGGAAAGCTGAGTAGCCTACGGTTGTCGTTTTCTAAAATAGAACTTTCTACAAATGCCGGCATTTTTACAGAATCCACACAATTAGTTTTTTATTAGTTTTCTATTTATTTCTATTTTCTATTCATCAGTTGTTGTTTCACTGCTAGAGAGTTTGGAATAATTATTATTGTGGAAACCAATAACAGCTTACCACTTCAGTCACGTGGAAAACTTTCTGTAGAAATAACCTCATCAAAAAACCGGCTTCTGGCCAAAACATAATCACGAGTAAACTTAAAATGTAGGTCTGCGTGATTTTACACCAGCACCGTGTAGTGCGACTGTGGAATCGCTGTAAGTAGGCACCAATGCTGCTGGCTTTGATCTAGTGTAAACTAAACATTGTTAGGAAGCAAAAAATGATACTGCCGTTCGCACTTTAATTATTGCATGGTCTGGTTTACTTGCAGATGAAAGCTCGTGTCAGTGCACCTGTAAAAATCCAGCCAGGCCGTTTTCATGTCGTCGCCCGAAAGAATGGAACTACAGCACTTGCTCTTGTGCGTGCTCACAGCGAGCTTGTCCGAAGAGGCACGAATTAAACCAATCCACTTGCTTGTAAGTAGCTCTAGAACGTAGTGTGTCTTTGTTGTGTAAGAATGCAAGCTATTACAAGCTTGATGCGACCTTAAGGGCTCAACATCTAGTCACAGGGCAGCAGAATAAAAAAAAAAACATTCGGTATGCTGGTACGGAGCTTCATGGTACTGAATGCGCAACGAAGCTGAGTACAGTACAACTACAGAATAAATGCTCTAGAATAAATGCAAGAGCTGGCGCGTGGACAGGTTTTGCTATGTCTTTAGATATGATTGCTCGAGAAAAAGGTCAACCTAGAGACTACATCTTTTCACAGGTGCGAAGATATATGCAGAAAAAATGGCGGCCGCTGAATTTCGCCAGCATTATAGCGATTCCTAAGAGCAGACCGGCCAGCTATTTAGAGAAGTCATTCCACCTGCTTCCGCTTCCACCTGATGCGAAAGACCCATACAGGACACTAGAATTGCTTATTTAAATGAATCAAACGAGAACTTACTCCAAGTCAGCTCCAGAGTGAGAAGCATGGAATGCAGCAGCAGAAATGCCTCGGAAACGTTCTGTCCTCGCCAAGAAATTTCTAGGGATCTGCTTTACAAATCCACATATATAACATCCGGTTAGGGCGATTTCTCACTACTGTAGCTCATCTACAGGTCAAATCTGTATCGGATAGGAAACTTACGCTTGCTTTGCCAACCTGTGATGCATGGACGACGAATTAATAAACTGTCCAATGGTGCAATTTTTCCCTCCACATGGCTTTTACCTAACTGAACGTTTCATTGTTGAATCTAAAGAATAAAGATAAGTCTCTAACAGAGTTTTTGGAGAAAAAAATCTCTATCTAAGCAAACAGCCACTGACTGCTGGTTAGAAAGCAACCAAGAGTTAATGACATGCAAGGTGAGACCCGCTTAGACGAGCGTGCAAAAGCACTCGGGGAGCTGGGTAGAATGCCTCCATGTTTTTGTAGTTTGCTTAATCATGTGCAGGTAAGTTGGCCGTGCATTCAGGAAATATTTTGAGTTCTCTGTTCGGTGAAAGGAAAGCGGACTTGAGAATATTCGTCCGTAGCCGAGACTTTAACAATACAGTGCCACTGAACGTGCAGCTGAAGGAAGCCAGGAGCGAGCTACATACTCCTGTTGGTAGTATGCGAACTAAAGGCCCGATCACCTAAAGATTCCAATACAGTTTGAAAAGCGGCGATATGACTGACAACCAATGAATTTCTGGTGGAAAAAGAGCACTTGAATAGCTAAGAGATTGAATTGACATGCTTGAGCACGGGAGTGAAGAGATCTGCAGGCCAAACAGGGGATCTCAAAGCTGATTCAATGCTTGATAAACAGTCAGTAAAGCTCGGACAGAGTTGCTGCGATGTGGCTGCTACACCGTCAATGAGAGGCCAAATAAGCTTCCGAGTTGTGTACCAGTTAGAGATGATCATTTAAGGCACGGGCAAGAAGTTCGGAGGGAAGACAGTCGCAGTTATCCTAAAGCGGCACACTAACGTTTACAGTAGCTTAGATACACTACTCAAGTCTTAGCAAGTTCCAATTTTGCAGTAGGGATGGTCGATGAACATGTCTCATTGGACATGGATAAGGTTACCAACGAAGACTTTTCGAGGTAACAATTACTGTGCGCTGGCGAAGCACGTAGCCAGTCTCTGCCATGGTCGAAGTGACGATTGATCTTGAACAAAATGATTGAAAATCCCCTGCTTAACTTGATCAAATGTATAAGGCTGATCCTGCTGGCTTATAAAAGAATCACGCTGCCGACTATGTGATTTATCAAAGATAGTAGCATAGCACCTCCAAACTGTGGCACTCTGTTAATTCTCGGATTTTCTCCTGAAAACCGTAGGGAGCTCTTTCGCCGAATGCGAAGCGCTATTTTTCTAAATTAAACTCTATATTATCTTTGAGGGATTTAATCGGCGAGACCATCAGAACGTGCGATTTCTAAACATGTGTGCTTTCCTACCAGACATAAATTGACTTTTTTATCAAACGAAAAGTAAGAGAATATCGCCAGAGCTATACTAGTATGATGCTTAATTAAATATTCTGCTGGCCTCAGTGATATCGTTAATGCCGGTTCAACGTTTTGCTTAAGTCTTCGCTATGCCACTGACTTATATCGTCCTCGCACTAGGGGTAGTGGGCTCATACTTCAAAACCCAGGTCGTGAGTTAAAGTAGTTGAGAAGGCGTCTTCCAACTAATAATATTAATAATAACTTTGAATTTATATTGCACCCTCAGAGAACTTAATCCCTTTCTGGATACTTTAAATTTGCTGCAAAGGAAGTAAGATCGATTGTTTAATGGTAGCCTGTTTAATGTCACCAAGCATAACATGAATAACATGGTTAGAGGTGACATGCATAGATCTAGTATGAAAATATGGTTATTGGCAGGATGAACAGTGTCAGCACATATAAGCAGACGAAGGAATTATCTCAAGGTCATACTCTCAATTCTGAGATAATAATAATAATAATAATATTGCACTTGATAAAGCGCCCTCAGAGAACTTAATCTCTTTCTAGGCGCTTTACATTTGCTGCAAAGTGATACGCAATAGAATAGAATAAACAGATGGCTTTTCTAGATTTTTTCAAATGTCATGTCGAGGAATGTCGTGACATCAGTGGCGAGGGAATTCCATATTTTTGGAGCATACGAACTAAAAGCACGGTCTCCACAGGATTTGAGGTTCTTACGAGGTATAGCTAAACAATTTCACTTAGAAAAATTGTGGCCCTGTTTCTAGCCTGGTAAGGGAGTAGACCTGATAGCTAGGCTGGAGCCAAAGAATGAAGAGACCGAAAAGTGAGCGACAGAATTTCGAAGTCAGTGGGCTGCTTGACTGGGAGCGAGTGCAGTTTGGCAAGAAGTGGTATAATGAGGCTCGCTACGAACGCTCCTGGCACACGAGCCATCGCTGCAGCGTTTGTATTAACTGTAGCCCCTCCTTGCACAGGTCGGTAGAGCAGCAAGTAGGGAGTTACAGAAGTCGAGACGGGATGTCACAAATGCATGGGGAAATTTAGATATAGTATCCATGTCCATCTTGATATAGTATCCATATCCAGGAGATTAGAAGTGCTCAATGACGACTAGGTGATCGATAGTATTAAAGGGTTCCGAAAGATTGAGCAGAACAAGCAATGAGACTCTACTTAAGTCTGCATTCCTAAGAAAGTCATTATACATGCTAAGCAATGCTGACTCTGTGGACTGATTAGCTCTTAAACCAGACTAGAACTTATTAGCTAGTTGTGAAGTTTCGATGCATGAGTTTAGCTAGTGTGCAACAACTCACTGCAGTGTCTCTGATAGGACAAGTGGAAGGGAGACTGGGCGGAAGGTGCTCTGGTTCTCGTGGTCTAGTATTGCTTTCTTGAGTAGTCGCCTCACTACAGCCCTTTTGAAAGGTTGTGGGACATGCGAAGAGGCTAATGACATAATTATGAGTTTATTTATGCATGGCAGCAGCCGGTCTATGTGTCGTAGACGTAGCACGGTAGGAATAGGATCCAGAGAACTAGTTATATTCCTTGATTTGGATACGAACTTCAGGATGAGGTCAGTCGCGGCCTCCTTGAATTGAGACATTGAAATACTGATATTGAGATACGGAATTCAGGGAGAAAAGTCCAGATGAGATGATGCCACCCCCTATGGATGGACTCTCTGATCTTGTCCCGATCTTGTTTACAAAGAAGCTAGAGGAGCGATCAGCTAGATAATCGCATGGATCACAGGGTAAGGAGCTTATCTGGAAGCGGTTAAGGAGGCGGTTGATCGTAGACACTAGCATTTCTGGATTTCGCATATGTAATTCAGCAATGTTTTGTAGAAACTACACTTGGGATGTGCGATTTGGACGATTAGCAATAATCCTCATATGCCTTCGACGGACAGTAAGTTCGGATCTTTTATATGGTTTTTCAAGCTTGCACACAGTAGACTTGGATTGTTTAAAGTCTTCGGTAAACTAAAGACCGTCTAGGCAAGTAGGCGCACTGCACATAATCAAAAGTTCAAACTCGTCAAGCATGCCTGCTAGTGTCGTGTTGTAGCATTCTTCAAATGATGACAGGTCGGAAGGGGATTAAGCAACTAGGGCGACGACGAGATGGCATCGAGTCAAGTGTCTTAAGGTTTTGATACTCACTGGTGACTTTGGATAGAGAGGAGGGTACATACTGTAGACTGACTGAGATCCGGATGTGTTCAGATAAGTAGAGTTTGAAAATAATAGGCGATGATAGTGTGCAGTTGTAGGAGAAAATTTGGTCCAGTGCGTGACCGTGATGTGAACAGGGCCATGCACATGAGCCTTTAGACAATGAGTCAGTCGGTGCATGAAGTTCTGTGTTAAAGGCGTCAGATAAGTTATCAATTTGAATTTGAAATCACCCGCAACGAGAAAAGACTGATTTTTTACACAGAATAGAATAGAGATAAGAAAAATCTGAGATCAAAGAGGACTTGGTACCTGGGGGCAGCAGACTACTGATATCATTAGCAGCTTCTTGTCGGATTAACTCAAAACTATAGATTCGAATGACTGCTTCGAGGGGACTCCAGAAGGTTTGAAATTGAAGGATGAGCGTGTGATAATGTTAACTCCACCACCAGTTGTGATTGATCTAGGGGTATTGAAGAAGGATATTTCTGTTGGGAGGTTATGGTTGGCAAGCTCTTCTGCTGCTATATGGGGTGAGGCTGTTAAATTAGCTAATATTTACTTTTGTCACGTCGTTCGCACCGAAAATTCCATATGTACGACCTTGTAGGCAGGCAACAACACTTTTTGGCGAATTTGATGTCTGGCGGTGGTGTTATTGAAGTTGCCTCCATGCTGCAGTTTATTCCCGAGCTCCACGTGGGCATTTTTTTAACATTACTTTCTTTGGTATAATTAGACGACGAAAACAATCCTCGCAACAGCCCGATTCAACCATTTGACACGAGGGCCATAATCCGCAATACTCACCTGCGGTTCTTCGCGAGGGCCCGTTGTAAGAAATGACAGATTGCCCAAAGCGTAATAGTGAGTGCTTTGGCACTATCTTTGGCCTGGAACAAAGGAGACAACTTCAAATCTTCAAAGCGCTTGCGATCCGTTTTCGCAATCTTTCCCTTTGCATGTGCCAATATCCAGCACGATCTGATTAAGTTGCTTATATTTGAAATACTTACCCAAAATTTTTTTCCAGTTTGACTATAAACTAGTTTAGTTCGTACGCCCCCGTCATAATTTAGTAGGTGCATGAAACAAAAACGTGAAAGCGAAGCCGTCTTCTATTGTCCGAAGGCAATGCAAGTGCAAGTTGTGACGGTCGTTATTGCTAGATCAGCTATAGTGCAACAAATATTCAATCGAGAAAAACACGAGTCAAGGCAATGTCACTCAGGAGAATGATCAGCAGCATGGTCATGGAATTATGATCATTGAGAAAGATATAAGCTTTTCAGTTTAATCGCCGACTTTTGGTTTGACAGATTGCGATTAGGCTGTAAAGTGATCAAAAGGATGGCGCACATGACAAAGTTAGGGATCAGGATTAGGATAAAATAGCGATATGGAGAGAGAGAGAGAGAGAGAGCAGAGAGAGAGAGAGAGAGAGAGAGAGAGAGAGAGAGCAGAGAGAGAGAGAGAGAGAGAGCGAGAGAGAGAGCGAGAAAGAGAGCGAGAGAGAGAGCGAGAGAGCACAGAGCAGAGAGATAGGGGGAGAAGAAGCAGAGATACCAGAGACAGAGAGAGCACAGAAAGAGCAGGGTGAAATGTGACAAGACAGCCGAGAGCGAGCGAGAAAACGCTTGGCACTCCACAGACGTTGCCTTATATTTCTTCTACCGATTGCGAAGATTAAAATAAACGACTCGCCTATCCGTATACTTTTGACAAAGGGAACTGCTGAGACTCCACTAAATGACTACCTCACGCTGAGGCTCTGCTGTATGACAAAGAGACACCGATAACCGAGAAAGTTATTGATCAAACACCATATAGTTTCATTCTTCAGTGGATTCAATTGTTTGCTTCTTCGGAAAATACACGAGACACTCGGCTAGAGCAAAGTCTCGATTTTTGTCGCATCTTTAAGTGATAGTGGAGAGAGAGAGAGAGAGAGAGAGAGAGAGAGAGAGAGAGAGAGAGAGACGATGGAGGGAGAGATCCTGTAAGAGATGAAAAGAGGAAATGATTTTCTGAAATAAAGTCATCAGAGTTAAAAGCGGAGAGGATCAAATACACATCTGGTGCCATTTTCCTCAACCAGGGCTTCTAACTGGAGAGCGACACCTACGAGCCGAGGCAAACTCCCACCTGCGTCTGTTCATTGTAACTTTAAATCCGCTGCTACCACCTAGATTGACACCTCTTTGTTGCCATGGCCACCCATAGATCATTATGATGAATCAGATAAAATTGCACTCACACCTCCCTCGGCAGGATCCATCTCGACTGACACACTACTTGGACCCACGGCCTCCTACAACAAAATAGAGACCATGCTAGTATTCACTTTGGTAAAAAGTACAGTGCCTAGCTCTTTCGGAAGAGGCGCGTTACCAGGCCGACGGCTCGTATGATCACAAAAGTGAGCCGAAGTTGAGCTTGAGAAGCAATGGCAATCGGCTTGCCTTGCACCTCTCGTCCAGCGACGCTCGCATCACCAAGTGTTACTAGAATGTTAATATTCACGGTGATACTTCGCAATATGAAGCTTGAGCTGCTCTTTTTCTTCACATGATAGATTCTTTAATCAGGAGCTCAGGAGTTCAGCGAGAGAACTCTTGCACAGATTACTTTAAAGAGTGGACCTCGAGTTCATGCAGGCCTTCGCATGATCACCATAGATGGCAAACAACGGACAGACAATCCCTTCCTAGGAGCCTGGGCTAGCGGCGGTGTGTAACACCGGTACCTCGTCCCATGCACTCAGCACTCAGGGCCAAAGGTCGCATCTATAATCAATTCGAGTTTTGACAGGAAGTTGGCTTGACACCTGGACGAGGAAGCCTGCCGTTCCAAATTCTTCGCTAGGAATTTCCTGGCCAATCCAGGCTCATGACAGCCCTCCAATAAAGTTCTCACGTTAAAGCAGCACTGCCGACCAGTGCCACTACGAGCAGCAGAGGCTCGGCTCCCTCGGCGACAATAACAAGTAGGCAGCCTAAGCAGCCGGTCGCTTACTACAGTGTGTGCCCCTGCAGTGGAAGACCTTGTATCGCTCTCCTGTCCTGCCTTAAGTCTTCGCTTGACCGATGAGCCACGATCTTTAGCGATACCAGCATGCTCTCTCCATAGCCCCCCTTGTCAGCTAAACCGCCTGTCGCGCTTGTTTCGAGCCTTTCGAAGCGTACTGACTTTGCAGGATTAGATTGTCTGAACAAGGTTCCAACTACAATATCGTGTAATTCATTTGCGTAGCACCCTGTGAGAACTTTATCTATATAAGGACGTTTCATATGTGTCGAATGGCTCGAATCCATGACTCAGGTTGTCGAAGGGTAGCAGCGCCATAGGTCATGGATGACGAGCCGCACCGCTCCCTCGTTGGGACGAGAAATATTACCAATAGCTGGTCTCCATTCGTCCCAAAGCATGCCTCGATAGCCTTATCTAAATCACGAAGGAATACCTTGTGTACCTCTTAGGGAAAGGCTCAGCAGGGTGCCACGGTGGATAACTCATCCTCGAAGATGCTGAGTCACTGAAGTACCTCGACCATTCTTGGGTTTTCTACACGCTTTATATAATCTTATATAATAATAAATAAATAAATAAATATATATATATATATATATATATATATGAGAACTGAATTTTTCATGCACTTTATTTATGATTTTAAGAAAGCACGAAACCTTTTTTAAGATGACATAAACATTGTCAGGATACTAAAGCTTGCACAAGACAATTCGCACGGAACCAGCAAGTGCTTTTTATGGTTGGTTTCTACTTTATTAATAGCTTCAAATTTGCTCATAAATAGTAAGTTGATTGTAGTCATTTAATTTTAGAAAGTGTATAGCCATCCAAGCTGCAATCTCTGAAATACATTCACCTAGGGACCTGAAAGGGTTTGATGTGCTGGAAGGCTAGCTGTGTCAAACTGCAGGCATACAGCTGTGTCGCCTGCATAAAATGAAAGCCAAGATTGTGGTCGGAAAATGTTTCGGCAAGGATATCATACATTTTTGAAAAATTTGGTTGAAAAGATTTACGGGATCTCCCATATTTTAAAGGGGGTTGCGCCTTTTACCGGACCTTACTACATATCAAAAGCCTCGAGCTCGTAAACCCTACTAGGTATATAACTTTACGTATACACATGTATTTTAATGGTAAATAAAATAATAAATATTAACTGATATAACAGCCTCATAGTGGTCGATAGCCTTATCGACTATCACCACCTCGAGCAGTTATCAATGAAGGATTGCCCACAGCAGGATTCGAACCCACAACTTCGGTCGTAGGGAGCGAGCACTTTTACTCTTGAGCTGTCATTTTCCCACGCAAGCTCTAAAGTTGTAGGCAGCAAGAGTTGTATCAAGTAAACATTATATATTGATTAGACGATCATAGTAATTGTGAGGTAGAAAAGAGTCATATATTCCATTGGCGCATGACAAATCGAATAGTCGCTGCTTTGCAATCACAAAGACATGGACAGCCAACAGGAAGATAATAGGGGTTGTAAAATCCACGAAGCTCTTAGATAAGACACCAGCAGAGGCACAACCAGACATTGCAAAGTAGTTGGACCAGTATTAGAAACAAACACTATTCATATCAGCACTTTCCTGAATAGCAGCCTCAAAGACGTGTACCTCAGTGACGGGTTCCACAATGACAATAACTGATACATGGAAAAAACGATCTATTCAATGACCACGTCGTAACTCAAAGCCAAGGTTCTGAAAACCGGCATCCATAATAGTTTTTCGATTTTCTCAATTTCACAGAAGGAGCTTTAAACATCGTCTGTGCTAGCCCGACAATGGTAACCTTGTCGGCAAAAATGTTTACTGCAGCAGGTAAATTCCTTCTGCCACCCTTTGGCACTTTTCTTTATGCTCTGTCCCAAGTAATTCAGCATTACTTTCACTTGAAGGCTGAGGGGCAGTTGCTTGTATCATAGTAATAGTAATAATAATACTAGCCGATTTAACAGCCTCTTTTTCTATATATAGCGACAGCAGAGCCTTTTACGGCTATAGTCACCGCTTGCAGTGGCGGTAAAGGATCGCCCACCGTAGGATTCAAACCTACGACCTCAGGGCCGAGGTCATGAAAAGCAATCGCCTTACCCAGTGAGCCATTGCGGCTCACCGTAGACCCTACTGTCGCTTAAATTTGCTCTAGACACATGTGTTGCACTACCATAGTTGTTAAAGAGCCCAAGGCAAAGTTTTCCTGATAGTATATAGGCATTCTGCAGGATCAGCACTTTCAATTTTAGTATTCTAGATCTCATGAGTCCAGATCTATTAAATTACTCCATCTGAAAAAAAGGAAATGTATACGCCTGGCACGATGCTCAAGAAATTAGTAGCTAACATGAAGCTAACACAAGATGATGGCTGCCTAAAAATAGTCCCAAATATTGGAGACAAAATGTGCATATCCATAGCAATTTGTTTTACCTGATTCTGCCATAAAATGTTACGAAGGAGTGCTGCTGTTTAGGTCAAGTGTCTCGCATAATTGCAATGTAAGTAATTGGTTCTAGACCTCCGGCAGCGGCACCGATACTCGTAGAATTAGCGCCTCGTAGGAGCACTGCAAATCAGCATCGTCCAAGCACACGTATATATTCACGCAGTGGAATTAACCACAATCAATATTTATGTACTACTGATCAGAATAAAGTTTGCATGTCTGTGTGAGTTTTTCTAGCTGGATTCAGCATTAACCTTCGCTGAGTGACATTTAATTTGCCAGTTGGTTCGTTGCCATCTGCTGTGATTGATATTTATTGGAATGCTGGCTTCAGTAAATTAACTATGAACACTCTCTCTAATTTGCTTTTCAACCGTCTATTCTCGAAAAATACTCGTGGTCTCCAGATCCTATCAATTGGAAATGATTAATTCATTTCTTACCCAAAGGGGTTACCTACCATCCCGAAACTTACTCTAGAACTTTCCACGTGTCTATTCATGTGCTGCTGCGGTACTAACTTAATTGGCTGTCTTAGCTATGTTTCATTGTCACTTTTCTCCGTGTATTTTGAGTTCGGAGACCGGTGGCTATCAAATGTCTATACATAGTGACTTCGGCTTTAGGTTAATAATGGAAAGTTGTCCAGCTATGAATCACGCTGTTGCTGGAGTTTAGGAGTGACCTTTGTGGAATCGGCTACTTTTGCTCTAGCATTAAAGTACTCAGTACATGATTTCAAGAGTGGGCTTCAATATCATTATTTAATAATGAAACGAGAGAACAGAATTGTGTTGCTACATAAATATTACGTCTAGATCCCGTTTAGTGCAAATATGCCTTCTAAATTGCTGTTTTTGGTTTTGTCAAACCTTGATTAACATTAGTGGTCCACTTTGGTTTTCTTTCAGAAAAGTTTAAGAAAGCTTACATTCATAAGTGTTTAATGTAAAGATTATATTAACGATTGCTCTTACTGCTTAATACGAGTCTGGGTTTACTCATCCATTATTTCTAATGACTCTCAAAATTACAGACGGGAGTAGAGGCTGATACTGTGCATAAAGGTAGTAAATAAGCATGAGTGAATCACAGGCGAACGTTGCTCTCATGCTATCTGTGTCTTTTCGTGGTAATTGTAATTTTAAATTATTTGGAGCCCAGACTTTTTCGGACAGAAAGGTTTTTGTAGCCACTTTACACTGCGGCTGCCGTATAGCTGAACCTTGGGAGTCTGCTGGTTGTGACCAGCTCAGTTGTGACTTGCCATCCAGCCATGCATCCTAGCAATATTAATCTAGCACTAACGTGTACTCTCTAAAAATTGGTGGTAACCGATGTGCAACCTGACAATTAGAAATCATGCGTATAAGAATGTGTACCATGTCTCAATTTAGAGCACACTACGAAGACAGGATCCGTGTCTCGGAAATTTAAATTTTGCAACTTTAGTAAGATGTTATCATAAGATTATTATAGCAAATAAACATATTATAGAGCACCCTTGAGAAAACCAGATATCTTTCTAGGCACTCTATATATCTTGCAAAGCAAACATGTCAAACGCTTAGTGATATCATGCACAGTGTAAGAACTCATCAGCACAAGAGTCACTTTGTGCACAGACTGTACCCGATAATTGACCAGTTAAGGAAAAAGCTTCCGTGACTATTCTAAATAGGTCTTGTGCATACTGCCAAGCTCCAAGTCAACTGCCCACCTCACGGCCTCTCGACTACAGAATGGTTTACCAGTCCCTGGGTTTCAGGCAGCTTCAACATGAGCTCATAAGGCATGGCCCTCTAATCCCACAGCCACCGATCCCAAGCTGTGACCAAGGCTGCAGAAGCTTTAGAAGCTCTTTGCTTCTGGCCTTGTGCCTCTTTGCCTCTGGCATAGCCATGGAGCTACTGCGGCTTGGCAATGCCAATAGTCTTTGTCACCCGGGTCGTGGAATTCAAGCATCTTGCCCAGGGCTAAGACTACAACATTCTGGTGAGCCAACACCTGACCAAGTCCTTTCGATAGCCAAAGGTTCTTAATCTGGCGGTAAAGACAGTCCAGTGGTAAGGCACGATTGCTATTTGGCAAGTGGCTGCCACTGTCAATCGCTGTCTGTCGAACCTCTAGAGGCAGAACTTCCAGCGTTTGCTCATCGCGTACACAGCGCGTGATCAAAGAGAATCCACGATAGAAGCAGCGAAATGTTGTAATTAAAGCTTGATATGTATCGTTCTGATTGCCAGCTGCTCGGCTAGAGAAGAAAAGTACTGCTTTCTGTCGAGGTAACTCGGTCATCTAAGAGTAAGCTTAGTAGTTAAAGTCACTCATGAGATATCTTTGAGGGTTCTGATACAGCTGCTTCATAGAATGTTCCGCGGCTCTTTCTTTCTCGAATGCTTCACTGCCTACAATAAAGGCAAATGTGCACTCTTTTGTCAGCAAGCCCAGACGATCTTGCGAACGCCCAGATGCAACATGCATGCAGGCACTTGCATACACACACACACACACAGGCCCTCAAACCCACTCACTCGCACGGGTGACGTAACGAATATCTCTAGACAAAGGCATCCCGACAAAAAGTTCACAAAAAAAAGACTGCGATGCTAGCAATCCCGACACGGGTGAGCATTACAAAACTTTGCAACAACAATTTTTAAGTGATTCAATTGATTTTACTAACTTTCCGTCTTCCAAATCAGTTCCTAATATACCAAGATGAAAACGACATTGCACAGTACGGCTGATGCTCGGAAGCAGCCGTAGCATGTCCAGTTTTACCATACAGTAAAAAACAGGCACTGGAATTTCACAATGCAGTCCAAACAAAGTTTCAGAGTAGCACCGGTCAGTTGCTCAGCAGCACCATGGCATAGCGCAGCTTCCCAGAGGAGCTTGAGTCGGTGAGCTGCTGCAATATGCCACCGCCTTGAGCAGTGAGAGATCGGTTGGCTGTCCAGCGCTGGCATCGGTATCGGTGTGTCGTGGTTCGTCGTGACGTCAGATATGATCTGGCTGGCAGTCGTCGGTGGTTATCATGGGAGCAGTGTACCCGATTGCCTGTGTAGCACGAGGTGGGAGGGCATGATGCTAGCCGAGATTGATGATCGATTTGACGCGTGGCAGGTCAGTTCGGTGGTATGGTGTCGGTGGGCATCGATGCTGAGCCCTTTTGTTCGGGGCAGTACAGAGCTAGTGAGTGAATTGGATAGAATGACAAATAAATCATTAAGACAAGATCAGGTGGTAAGGTGATGGTAAGGTGATGCTAAGCTAACATTGGGATCTCTGGAGCGACTGGCTGATACAACTGAAGCTCAAGCTGCTAAGATATAAGCTTTTACCACAGCAAAAACCCAGTAGTGAGTCATGCCCACAAGGCAAATGGAATGCTGCTCTACAAGTGTCGAGAGCTCTTTGCCGAGGCAGGCTTTGGGGTAAAAATGTCAAAGAATAGCAGACTGTGACCAGCCGTGGTAAGCCGTGGCACTTCTTTCAATAAGAATAATAATTTTTCTGATGAAGTGCCTCAGAGAACTCAATCTCTTTCTAGGTGCTTTACAATTACTGCAAGGAAGTACGGTCAAATGGCTAGTGGTAGCAAGCTCAATATACAACAACAATAACATGGTTAGGGGTCAAGAGTTCAAAATTCCTGGTGATGCAAAATCGTAGCAACCCCAATAGCAATTATTATCTGCATTGTGACAGTGAAAGGCTAAAGAGAAATGGACGACTCTCTTGCGTAGCCGTTGAGTAGAGCTGTCGAACCATTTCAGCAGTTACTTCGGATAACGTGGAAATTGTCGGGTTTCACCATTTGTTGTGGCGTGTGTTCATTGGTGGTTGTTAACACATAGTCAGGTTATGACTATTTTATCAGCCTCCCAGAAAAGAGACAGAGACAAAGAGTGAAGGTCCGATCATGCCAAATGGCGGGCAATTAAGGGTGCATCTGCTTAGCACAAGCAGTGGAAGAGAAGTGATCTTTGTCTGCCACCAAAAAGAAGGATGTGGGTTCGGGCGTGTCTGACATCGAGGTATTGGCCTCACTGCTGGCAAGCTATTTATTAGCCAGCAGCTGCTACAAACTCACTAATTACAGAATTTAAAATCGGTCATCTTCCGGCGATCCTCTGCAGCAAAGATATAGCTACAGTGTGTGTGTGTGTGTGTGTGTGTGTGTGTGTGTGTGTGTGTGTGTGTGTGTGTGTGTGCATGTGTGTGTAGATCTTCACCAGGGATCTGTGAGCACAGCTGGCTGATGAGGGCAAAATCCTCTCGCAAATTTCTTTCCAAGCTGATCTTCGTCGGAAACGTCAATAAACTTGAGTGCAGCAGCACAGCAAAGGACACAACCGATTTGCTGTAGCAGTTGCTGCTTTATAGGTGAGTGAGAGTGTTGGCCATTGGATCGACAGCTGCAACACATCACGTGACTCTCTTTACGCGAGCACTGGGCTCACCGACCTCATATTCCAATGGCAATACTAGTATTCACATAACTTTGGAATCGAGCAGACAAACTGCGTTCTATATAATAGTATGTAGCTTTCTCTTTATAAGGTCTGAACTCGGCTGTCTTAAGTATCAGTATAAATTAGAAGGGCAGTTTGCATTCCATCCGGAGGTCAATTTACTTCTTCCTCTTCTTCTTCGTACTCTGAGTTAGTTCTCTGTAAAGCTCTGCAGGACATGGAATTGAGCATGAAAAAGCCAGCACCAAGTTCAAAATGACTAGACGAGCTAAGTAAGAAGAGTAAGAAGTCGAGGATGTGAGTAGTATTGAAGTAGCAGCTTAGGAACGAGCTGGCTGAAAGTGATGCAGCAGTTCAGCGAGATACGACTGAGTCAAGCCATAGTGGGTCTTGTAGGTTAGAGTAAGAATTGTGCAATTAATCCCTTGATCATCCTGAAGTCCCCGAAGCTGCTCTAGCAAATGAGATGCGCGGAGGAACTCTAGGATTTGTCGCCTAACCTAAAGCAGCTACATTTTTCACCAGCTGCATACGCTTTATGCTTGTTTCGGTAGCCGAGTCGAAACTGAATCTTTGTAATCCAGCATCCACAGAAATTATGAGCTAATATAACCTTTAGCAAACTACCGTCTTAGAATGTCCCTAATCTTTGGCTGAGATTGAGTTAGAGTTCTATCTGTGGAATTGGTCTTCTTATTGATGCTTTTAAACGTCAGAAGATTGGCAGAAAGACTGGCAGAAGAAGATAAGCTGAAATTCAGGATCATAAATCTTCCAGGCTGGCTTAGAATTTATCAGTAGCGGCAGCTGATTCCGATCGCTTAAACTGTGAGTAAATTTGGATTTCGTCATCATAGTATTGATAGTCCAGGTCATTGTTTCATTGTCACTTGCCTCTAGATGCTCGACGGATATGAAGAGCAGCTAACAGATGGTGACAACTCACCGACGTGTGGACCTCCAAACGTAAGTATCCTGCTGGACGTGACTTGACATAAGATGTAGCCAGAATCTGCTTATACTGCATAAAAGGCATGCGACACTCCTACGGTAAACACAGGCTGCGACCAGCCACTCCGCGGATTAGGTTTCTTATGCTCAACATTACCTTAAACACATTTCTTGTTCCAACAGGCGTTGTCTTGAGAGCCGGCCTGGTCTCCTTTGCCACCACCGGCTGATCTGCAAGCCACTGCTTGGCTTCCTGCTCCTACACCATAGGCACTTTCACTTAGCCTCGCAGATGTACCTACTGAAGATATGGATGGCTGACAGTGTCACAAACGTGTCAATAACGATCTACCACTATCTCCCAGCTGCAGCACTAACGTGCAGAGCTAACGCATGCGCATACTCTACATCGAGGCTGCTGTTTACAATTTGTATACATATATACAATCTGAGAGTGGGCTCTTCTTGCAGAAAATAGTCCAGCTTAAATATTAAATAGTAATGTTTGCGATTTGTCGGCCAAGGCTTTCCTGTGGCTTCGCTAATTAGCTGTTATTTTCTTTTATCATTGGATTTGCTGTCATAAATCAAGCTTCGCGTTTTTCAGGTTAAGCTTGCCGAAATAACTAGGCTTTCTGAAAACAGTCATCTTTTTAAATAGCTGTTTGCTCTTTCTATTTTTCAAAAACAGCTGCTTTTTATTATTTTTTTTTACTAATTTTACAATAAATAGCTTACTTTTCTGATGAACGTCTTTTTATTACATATCTTTCGTGATAATTTTTAAATCAGTGCGCTTTTAATTCTTATAATATAATTTTAAGAATACTACTCTATTAAGCGAGGTGTCTGAGACGCGAACTTATTTGTATACAGAATTTCGAGAGGATTGAAAAGACTCTTTCAACGTGCGTTGATTTCGGTTTAATGAATAGAAATACGTTGCCCAATCTCTGGAGATTTTCAGAGTGATGGCCAAAGTTCCTTAAGAGCCTGAATTTGGGCTTGACCCATATGAATCTGTTTTGCCTTCCGACTGCAATTGATGATCCATCCTTTTGAAGCAACAAAATCAATTCATTTGAAGAGACAAGTTCAAACTTTCAGAATCATTTGACAATTGCTCGACTAAAACTTTGACATCGTTGACTCCACATAGACGAGACTCTAGACTTCCTGCGAAATTTAGCATAGTTTTTGATGGGGCTACAGATGGATCTTTGAGACTGCGAAAGAGGTTTACGACATCATTTCTCAATAGCTCTGCAACGAGACACTTGAATTTTTTCATGAGCTTGGTATTAATTTCAGTATTCATGTTAGAGAACTTGTTGGAAATTAATTCTATAATTGTTTCAGTTGCGGAAGTCGAAATCCAATGTCTCAATCATTTCCAGCGCCTCGATAATTTGTTTAGTGTCTCGATGATGGCGACTTCTGTCTTGAATAGCGGCTCTAAAATTGTTGCAATGGAGTTCCCGTGCGTCTTCACGTCAAGATATAGTTCACAGTTGCGTACAAACTCAGCTTTTACTTTGTATTGAAAGACGTATTTTAGAATGGTTGATTTTTTGATGAATTTGACAAGCTTGTGAGAGCAGATCGTAGTAATCGACGTCTCATTTTAATGCATCATCGCTGATCACTTCACAGTCCGTAACTCCTTCCAAATTGTCTATTTCATTAATATCGTCACCATCCAGGTTAAATCATCCATCTCCGTACTCTTCTCGAACGATGTGTAATATACTCCAAGGTGGAGACCATGGTTAAAGCAGAACTATCCGATGACATCGGTGTGGCTAATGCATTGCATATTTACTGCAGCGCCGTCCTGAGTGGATCCTGCCAAATCGCTCTCCATTATTATTCCTAAAACGCTCAAATACTGTTTCATCAATTAGACCGTATCGAGAGCGGTGCAACAACAAAATACGCGAACACGATCAGTCTTAAACTCAAAAGAATCAGCGTCCTCTCGCGGCTGTTCATTCAAGGTCAATTCATTTCATTCAAGGTCGAGCTTAACTTTACTCCTCTCTGGCGTTGCAATCGACTTGCTTCTCTTTTCTTCGAAATCATCATGCATCACCAGCTTCATCTCATTTCTTTCATTCGCTGGAAGTTTGAATCCGTCCCGAGAGATTGCTTGCCGTATACTGCTGGTTCTATTGAGGGGCTCCATGCTTTTTCTTTCCACTTGGGCAAGTGATTTTTTTTAACGGTGGACCCCGGACTGATCAGATACGAGGCGGTATCTCGCGAGGAAAGAGAGTAATGCACTGGGGCAGCTTTCAGCTTAGCCACGATGGGAGCCCTTGCCTTAGTGGGGTCGACTCGGGCGCCTAGTACAGACCCAGCTCGTGACCCACCACGCTTTATGTAAGTGCGCGATTTTTGCTTCGATCAGTCGCGATTTGACTGAGCGTTTACGCGCGCTTGAGGAAGAGAACGTGCAGCTACTCGCGGCGGTGGCTTCGCGGGTCAGCCGCCCCAGCACCAGCACACCAGCCGGGTCGGTAGCTTCGCCGTCGACCTGCACCCCGCCAGCCGCGCCGCATGGCGCTCCCACCGTACTTCATTTGCCGTCGCAGTACGCGGTCGGTCCCTTACCGCGCCCGGAGGGGTTCGCAGCTCCCACCGCTTTGCGACCCGCTGAAGGTTACGTTACGACCCGTGAACCATCGCCGTACGTTACGACCTGCCCAGCAGAAGTCGCTCCTCCGCGCCGGCGGCTAACGCAGGCGGAGACTACGCCCGAGCTGTCGCTGTCCTGCGCACTGAGCAGGCTCCACGCACGGCTGAGCCGGCATTGCCGAGCCGGATCTTTGTTGTGCCCGCACCCGCACGCCGCGTTTGACGGGAGCGTAGAGGCCTCATCGCTGAAACTGGCATCTTTCCGGGGGGAGACCTGACGTACTCCTTCCCACGGTGGATCAGCGATTACGAGGTGCTTTCTAGGTCATGCGGATGGTCTCCGGACCTTCAGCTATTGCGCTTGAGGGCATATTTTCGCGGCCGAGCGCTCGTCGTATATCGCTCGTTCTATGAACGGCTCTGCGCTGAGCCAAGCCAACGATGTACATTCGAGGAAATGAAAGTTGAACTGGTGCGAAAGTTCACCTCTGGTGTGCGTCGCGATGCTGCTCGCGGGGCCCTACAAGGTGATCGCCAGGGTGCTGCACAAAATGTTTACGACTTCTATAGGCACCTTGTAGATACTGCCACCGTCGCTTACCCTACTACTCCGCTGGCGGACCGTGACGCCATGGTCCTCCCCTTGTTTGTAGGAGGCCTTCATACCGACATTAGCGGCGCCGTCTTTGCCAAAGACTGTGCCTGCCTAGACGAGGCCCTAGCTTTCGCTGAAAGATGCGAAGCCAACCCTCGCTTCTTTAGTCGCTGGGCTGCTTCCGCCGCGAACGCCGGCGACCAAGGCCTCGCATGCCCATCCGGTACGGACAGGGCCGCTGTTTCGCGCGATATAGAGAGTAAGGTGGATGCATTGGCCGGGCAAATGACCCAGGTGTGTGACCTGCTTGCCAAGGAAAGAGGAAAAACTTCGCCCCCCCCCCCGTAGGCTATCGTACGAGCCCTGCCCGGCGCAGCGTAAGGCCTTTAATTCTTCATCCGGCTTCCATACCAAGGAAGGCCGCCCTCTCTGCAGGATTTGTTCCAAACCAGGCCACACCGCTGGTAACTGCCCACAGGCCGACCTGACTATCGGGCGTAGGCCATTCGCACACAACAGTCGGCGGTCCGACGACCAAGCGCAGGCTGCCATGGGTCACGGGGAATGGGTCATGGGTCACGCTGGGCGGACGCAGGACGTGGCAGGCCATTCCATTACGAGTCGGCTGATCGAAGCCCTAGCGAGCCAGTACGCTACAATCAAGGTGGTTCCCCTCCACACCTTTTGGACTGGCAACCGCACGGGCCGGAATCTTCCGGTTCTCTTGGTGCGAGTGGGTACGCGAACTTTGCTTCGGCTGGGTGGATACCTTCGCCCTCGACCGGCGCCCAGACCCACCCCATGGCTGGCCAGGCATCGGAGAGTTTTGGTCTTGGTGGCCGCGGTTTCTGGGACGTTCGGTCGGCACCGTCGTAACAGGAGTGACTATCACCGGCGCCGATGTGGCATGACGCCGTGGACACCGGATCCTCCGCCTCACACACCATCGCGCTGGTAAAGGTGAATGGTGTGCTGGTCACGGGACCATGGGACACCGGTGCGAATATTTCCTTGATATCGGCCTCCCTGGCCCAACGGTTGGGTCTCCCCTTATCGATGGTGTTTGTTCGGGCCTCCAGTATAACAGGTTCTTCCCTGCCTATAATCGGGGCCGTGACAGCGAGCGTGCAAGTGGGTATCATCACCCGCGAGCACCAATCCTTGTCACCGCCGAGTCACTGAAACCGCTGCTGCTGGGTACCGGCCTTCTTGCTACCCTACCGCCCGTCACGTACGACTATAGGCACGGGGCCGTGCAGGTAGGTGACCACCATGTACCGCTGGTAGGTCCCTCTGAGGCTGTACTTCCTCCGCGCCGGGTGTGCCTTGAGACAGAAGTCATGACTGCCCCGCGCTGCCAACGCTTACTGCAGGGCGCAATGGAGGAACTCCCTACACTAGGTCTTCTCCTTTTCGAGGCAAATGCTGACCGACTTAATTGTAAGGGGCTCACAGCTGCTCGGGCCGTGGTGGCTCCGGTGGGCGTACTTCTGCCAGTTAGAATCTTGAATACGTCAACACGTTCGGTTTTTCCTGAAAAAAGGGACCTCCTGCCTCGGCTTCGCTGAACCGGTGTTCCCTGCCGCCGACGCTCCTGAGAGACGACTGACCAATCAACCGCGCGGGCTTCGTCGGTACGGATAGTGTGCAATTTGAGCTATCCTAGTTGGATCTCTCTGAGACCCAGAAAAGAGCCCTCACTCAATTGTTATCGACCTTTCGCGATGCATTCGCGGCCAACAATCTAGACCTGGGCCTAATGGACTCTGTCACCCACAGGATTGACACTCGCGACGCAGCGCCTATTCGCTGTAGACCGTATCCGGTCCCCGGGCCCTGCGACACGAAATTGTCCATCAGATCGACGAAATGTTGGAAGGAGGAATCATTGAGCCCAGTGTTGGCCCATGGTCTTCTCCTGTCATCCTGGTGAAGAAGGATGGTACTTATTGGTTCTGCGTAGACTATAGGAAGTTGAACTCGGTCACTGTTAAGGTCTGTTATCCGCTACCTCGATCCGATGAGGTCAGCCAGTTGTTGGGTGGGGCACACTACTTTGGTACGCTAGATTTAGCGTCGGGATACTTGCAGGTTGCCCTGTTCACCCCGACGATAGACAGAAAACTGCGCTCACCACTTATCGAGGGAAATTCCAATTTTTGAAAATGAGTTTCGGGCTATGTAATGCCCCTAGCACAGTTCAGCGTGCCATGGACTATTGTCTAGCCAATCTCAACTGGTCTGAATGCCTGGTCTACCTAGACGACATTCTGATATTCTCGAGAACCTTTGAGGACCATTTGTCTCGTCAGTTGAGAGTCTTGGAACGCCTACGCTCCAACGGTCTTAAGGTAAAACCGTCAAACTTCCAAATTGCGCGGCCAACAGGACGCTACCTTGGGCGTATGTTGTCGTCTGCCGGGATGCAATGGCATTTCACTTTACAGCAAATGTAAAGCGCCTAGAGAGAGATTAAGTTCTCTGAGGGCGCTTTATCAAGTGAATTATTATTGTTATATTATTATGCATCCAGACCCCAAGAACGTCGCCAAGGTGAAGGCATACCCGCGACCACACTCGCTCGCCACAGTGCGTCAGTTCTTACTACCGAAAGTTTATCCCTTCTTTTGCTAAAGTGGCTACACCGTTGACTAATCTGCTCCGCAAGGCCAAGCGTTTTGATGGACTGCAAATTGCAAACGAGCATTCGCTGTACTTCGGGACCATCTGAGTAGGGAGCCGGTTCATTGGTTTCCAGATTTTGTAATACCCTTCGTGCTCTGCACTGACGCAAGCGCGACTGCTGTAGGGGCAGTGCTAGGACAGGTAGTTGATGGCAAAGACCATCTTGTCGGCTACTACAGCAGCGTCTTACACGATACCGAACGCCGTTATTCGACTTTGACGTTATTCAACGCTATTTGACGTTACCGAACGAGAGGGTCTTGCGGTACTGACGGCCATACGCCACTTCCGTGGGTATCTGTATTGACACAAGTTTGTGGTCCTCACCGACCATCAACCGCCGGTATGGGTCCTGCGGGGCAACCATGACTCCAACCGCTTGGCTCGGTGGGGTCTTGAATTGCAAGAGTACGACATGGAGGTCCGGTACCGTTTCGGCAAGGCTAATTCCAACGCCGACGCCCTCTCGCGTGTTCCTACTGAACCGGAGCCTCGAGTAGCTAATGCTATTATGGCCGCTGTGGCTGATCCAACCTGCGTTCGCGAGGCTCAAAATTGCGATCCGTTGCTGTACTGTTTGCTGGCCAAGTTACAGGCCCATGATCGAAGCAGCTGCTCCGCTGAGCTAATCCGCTATGCCAACGCTGAGCTGGACACGTTTGTGATCATGCCGAACGGCCGCCTTTACCGAAAGGATCCAGCTCGGCGAAACAGGCAACTAGCTTTACCGGCCCACCTGAGGGAATGCGTCTTGCGAGAATGCCATGACGGCCTCTTTGGAGCCCATCTAGGGCGTCAGAAGACGCTTAGAAAAATTCAGGATAAGTATTTCTGGCCAAGCATGACCGAGGACGTCGCTACCTGGGTAAGGACGTGCGCTTCATGCCACACTAGAAAGCCCCCAAAGGAAAGCGCTCGGGTGCCCCTCCAAAGCATCCCCGTAGAACGACCGTGGCTGAGAGTCGCCATAGACATCGTGCAGGTACCTGTCTCTAGCGCAGGGAACCGCTATCTGTTAGTAATGACCGACTGTTTCACAAAGTGGCCAGAGGTTCGCCCGATTCCCGACCAACCGGCCTCCACGTGTGCACGCGTGTTCGTTGAGGAGATTGTATGCCGGCATGGGGTACGCGAGCAAATCCTCAGATCGTGGTGCTAATTTTCTTTCTCGAACGATGGAACGCGTGTGATGCCTACTCTCTGTCGAACGGCTCCATACATCCCCGTATCATCCTCAAACAGACGGTCTGGTTGAGCGTTTTAATCGTACGCTGGTAGAGATGCTCTCTCTGTACGTGAGGACGGACCAGCGCGACTGCGATACGTATGTGCCCAACGTACTTTTTTCGTACCGCACGAGCGATTCACGATTCGGCCTTCGGTGCACGCCTTTCTTCGGGGAGGAAGCACGGGAGGAAGGCGCGGCTTGAGCCATGCTTTTATTTCCACTTGTGCCAGTAGGTTTTTTAGAGCCGACACCGAACCGATCATATACGAGGCCGTATCTCGCGAGATATCTCGCGAGGAAGGACAGTAAAGCACTGGGGCAGCTCTCAGCTTAGCCGCGATGGAGCCCTTGCCTTAGTGGGGTCGACTAGGGCGCCTAGTACAGACCCAGCTCCTGACCCACCTAGCTCAAGGTTATAATGAAGCTTTATGCAGGCGATGCGGTTAGGAGCGACTAATGTGCTTGCCTTGAAGGGTTCGACTAGGATACCTAGTACAGGCCCGGCTCCTGGTCTACCCGCTAAAGTTAGAATGAAGCCTGGTGCAGACGATGCGGTCAGGATGTGCACCGACTAGTATGCTGAAGTAGAAATAGCAGCTACGCGCGAGGTCAAGAGTTTAGAGGAGAGAGAATATAACGGGACGACTGACAGAGCTCGGGGCTGCAGCTTCGAGAGCACGAGAGACGAACCTACGGCGACGAACAGCGAAGTGCAGCTTGGACTGTGCAGTTGTTTTCTGCCGGCTACTCAGTTAGCTGCTCGTATCTTGGGGTGCTGTAGCGACCCGCCTTCGGGGCTGGGACAATCGCTAGCAACGTGCGCATAGGATAGTTTATTATACGCGGGCTTCGGGAGTTCGTGCAGTTAACCCCGTCGGTCCGGTAGGCGCGCGCGCCGCGTAAAGCGCTTTCGCCGGCGCGTAACCACTACTAGGAGGCCCACAATAAACTGTCGCTTTCGGTGCCCAGCTGTGGCCGCTTGTGTCTTAACCGCACTACAGCACTGCATCGCACAGTCCACCGGTAGAGAGCCGGGGGGGGACGAGCTTCTGCGCTGTTACAGCTCTAATCGACGTTCCATCAGTTGCCAGATCTTCTTGCAATCTTAATCTCAACAATCTTCTTTAGACCCCAGGAAATCGGCGATTTTAGACCCCAGGAAATCGGCGATTTTAGACCCCAGGAAATCGGCGATTTTAGACAGGAAATCGGCGATTGTTTTCTTCCTTTTATCATTCCCTGGCTCTTCCGTGGATTTACATCCTCAAGCAGGTTTATCGAAATGAATTTCGTGTATTTTCTGATAATTCTCCAACGATGCCTTGGAGTTTCCATAATATTTGATGATTTTAATGAATCTTACATCTTTCCACATTCCGCGTTGACTTTCTAGCTCTCCTGCAACTGGATCCTTTCCCTTAGCGGCGTATTCCCAAACTGAAGGCATAGCTGAAAATAATAATAGTTATCGTTGGTGCCACAAGATAAGCTTAATTAAAATCTTAGTTTTGCCAAATTAAACTTTAGTTTTTGGCCAATTTTATAAAAACATCAAAACAAATTACCAACACGTTCAAAAAAAATTTTATGAATAATTTGTTTTCAGTTACATATTTCCTATCCATAATGAACGTTGGAGTTTTAGCTTCAGTATCTTTATGTTTATAAATTTCCGTTAGAAACAGTAAAACAATTAGAAAAAACAGCTGTTTACTGTTTTTTATTGTGGGCGAAAAACAGCTGTTTTACTGTTACTGTTTAGCATTACAGGAAACCCTAGAAATGACTTTTTACTTCCAAGCATCAAGAGCATAATAATTACCGACAGATCGCTAGGAAATTTCACGATTTAACTCGGGATCATGCTGATTTCAGGGGCGAAGTTACCGCAGTACCCATAAGCAGTTATAGCTGTTTTCAGGCTTGTTACTACAGTCGGTGTATGGTCTTCTTTCAGTCACTATTTCTGCTGCAAGAGCCACCGAAACATATGCAGGGACTTAGCCACCGTTTGTTGCTCTGCTTCTAGTGGCCAGTGCAGATCTGTCTGAGCTGATCTGCTGAGGCCAATCGTCTTAGGAGAGCGGCAACCATTCGAGCAGGGCCGTCAAATTGCTTGCATCTGTATAAACGTGTGGCAGGGCTTCAATGATATGACAGCCACTAGGCATGAGGTAACACTTACTCGAGTTGTTAACATATAAGATTGATCGTATTGAAACATTATGTAGGCTCAGCAATTAGCAATTAGTAACTCGGTGACTCTCATTGAAGTTGGCACTATAATGGACATTGACTCTAGCTATTGCTTAAGAACTAGATGAAAGATGCTAGAACTCTCAACGCCTGACGGTGTCAATAGAGGTCCAGAGACCAGCCTGCCGTCACCCCTCCTCCACCAAACAGCGTTACCGAGGGCGTCTGGTATTTCAAAATAATGCCTGCCTTACTGCTGCAGGTCATTCGCTGGCATCAGACCAATTGCATGCAGCCACCCACGGCCTCTACTTCCCCTGCCTACGTATTTTAATGGGCTGACCGTAGGGAGCAGCTTGTATCTAATTATCTTGCAGCAGTAAGCATCCTGGAATAGACCCGCTGGAGCAGGCAAAGCAAACAAGCAGTTTTTCTCGAACGCACGTTTCAGCAAAAAACCTAGGGAGATGGCAGCAGAAACGGCAGGCCTGCTTGTATCTAATTATCTTGCAGCAGTAAGCATCCTGGAATAGACCCGCTGGAGCAGGCAAAGCAAACAAGCAGTTTTTCTCGAACGCACGTTTCAGCAAAAAACCTAGGGAGATGGCAGCAGAAACGGCAGGCCTGCTATTCTGGGTCACCGTCTTATCTCTCCTGCTCTCCTGCAATCACGCTCAGCGGGTAAGTGGACACAGCGCTGCGTCGGCCCCCAACAGCCGGCGATGGCCTATTGAATTTGCTTACTCAGTATGCCGCTTTGCCTATGTCTGTCCAAAAGGTCTGCCCATATTCTGTGTGGTAGGTAACCTGTGTGGTAACTTAACCATTCCTTTCTCCAAATGGCAGCTAGACCAGGCATGTTTACTTGTGCCATTATTTTCCCCGATTCACCTTAGGAAATGCTGAGGAGGTCTATAAGCCTCTGTTGACCAGCTGCGATAGCATTTTGACTTCTGAGAAGCTGCTTAAAAGTGCAGCGTATCAGCATTTATAAAAGTCAAATACCGTTTGAGCAAGGCTTCAAAAGAAGATATGAAGAAGGAGGAAATTTTTTCAGATATAGGTAAGGCAGAGCAGAGAAAGAGGGAGAGAGAGAAACAGAGGGATAGAGAGAGAGAGAGAGAGAGAGAGAGAGAGAGAGAGAGAGAGAGAGAGAGAGAGAGAGAGAGAGAAGAGAGAGAGGGAGAGGGGGAGATAGAGACAGAGAGGGATGACACAGAGAGAGGCAGAGAAGGAAAGGGGGAGATATATATAGAGATAGAGATAGAGAGAAATAGAGAGAGGAAGTGACAGACAGACAGAGGCAGAGAAAGAGAGGGGGGAGATAGAGGCAGAGAGGGAGTGACAGAAAGAGAGGCAGAGAAGGAGAGAGACAGAGAGAGAGAGAGAGAGAGAGAGAGAGAGAGAGAGAGAGAGAGAGAGAGAGAGAGAGAGAGAGAGAGAGCGAGGACAGAGACAGAGACAGGCAGAAGAGACCGAGAGACATGAAGCGACAGAGAGACAGAAAGAGAGAGAATCTGAAAGAGAAAGAGAGAGGCAGAGAGACAGAGACAGAGAGAGACAGAGGCAGCGAAAGACATATGGAGACAGAGAGACAAAGAACCTGAGAGACGGAGAAACAAAGAGGCAGAGAGACAGCGAGACAGAGTGACAGGGATCTTTTATTTTAAGTTAATCCAACCAGCTGCCAATTGTAGCAGTAGTCTCACGCCCCCGGGTACCAAGTCCTTCTTTGTCTCAGATTTTTCTTATCTTAATTCAACGGTGTGTGTCAGAAATCTATATTTCATTTTTGTGGATGATTTTAACATTCATTTCGATGATTTATCAGTCGCCTTGAGCACCGAATTCGTGCACTGTCTAACTCATTTTCTCGTGTGGCTCTGCGCTTCACCAATCTCACATCTAGGGTCACACACTCAACCACATTGTGTCCTGCAATTGAATGCTAATAAAACACAGTATTAAAAATTGTTGCTTAACTGACCACGTGAAAATTTCATTCATTATGCAGTCTGTTCCCTCCTTTGAATCAAAGGTCACCTGTGAATCGTAAAACGTCAAGACATAGACGTATGATCCTACCTTAATTTCTCGATGAGTTTTCCACTCGAACTACGTGCATTATTTGCCTCGACCTGAGAGCCTATGGTTTCCGATGACATTGAACTTACTAGGTATATTAAGCGAAAACATGAACAAGCAGGCAAAATATCAGGACTAACTGTCCATCGATAGGCATACGAGGACTGCTGTAGATCATACCAACCAATAGTAGTATAAGCCAAGTTTAGCTTCTATTAAAAAAAAAACATTGTTTAATCACATATGCACAATCCAAAAATGTCCACCTGTAACCATCTCCACAGCTGATCCCATGTTAGCTCCTTACCTGGCGATCCTTGTGGTGATCTTGCCGATCGCCTCTCTACACAAATGTGCAAGACGTGCTTAGACCTCTAACAAGGCTTAGAAAAGGTGCAAGACATGCCTACACCAGAAGTCTTTCTTCGAACGAACTAAGAGGTATTCCTTCGGTCAGTTGACCGCCTCTAGTACTCTCATCCGCACCTCATACACCCATCTGACCCGGGCTTAAAGCTCATCGTAAAAACCTTCCCCACTTCGCGCTTTGTAACTCGATCTATCGCTCGCCAGAGAACTTGTGGAGCGCTTTCGAATGGCGAGATGAAGAATGATGAACGATGCCTCCCCACAGAGTGACGAGTTGTGAGCGTGAAAACCACGGCTGTACTATATGCAGACGACGCTAGATGTCGAGCGTACAAGCTGATGCCATAGCCGTCATGTAAGCCGCTCCAGAGCGGGACTAGACGACTTCGGTGCCTAATAAGCTGACGCCCAGCCCCCGTGGGTGGGTGGAGTGACGTCAGTCTGGCTAGGACAGAACAACATTTTGGCGAGGCCACCCGTACAAACTCACGACCCGATGTAGCGATCGGCAGAATTCTCTCCTGAAACGCTTTAGGTGGAGAGACCTGAAGTGGGCTCGCGCTTTAGCAGTAGCGTAGCACGCCAATCTCCCATGAACGCTTGGATTTACATGACGGTCTCTACACCCAGAAGCCTCGACGAACCAGGGCTTCTTTTTTATTTGCACACTAACGTGATGCCAATCAATCCTTGAGCAAACTTAGAGGAAGAAGAAACATTTGCTCGAAAATTATTGGCTAATACGTTATTCTTCATCGGCTTTGCAAAATGGCGGCTGCGTTCTAAATCAGCCGGATTTCGGCTGGCAAATATTAATAGCGGCTTCCGAATTAGAAAGGCTGGAAAAAGATGATGCAGCCATCTATGGTTAATGTGGCAAAAAACCGATGCCCTGAAATAGACAGTGAGTTATGCAATAGGAGTTAGCCTTGGTACTCGAGCTGATTTGAGCTCTTAGCTTTGCGTCACACGAGAATTGCCTCGAGCCATAGTCGCTATTGAATGCCTTGTTAGCCCTAGTCGCTATCAGACATCTCTACACTACGAGTATGACTTTAATGCATAAGTGCTCTTCGTCACCGCCTCGTTCGGCTGCTGTCGTCATGCCTGAGTGTATTGTTCCTCTAACGTCCAGTCGTTAGCAGCGATTCCAACGCTCAGATCTCCAGCAGTAGTGGCCTTGCATCGACCGATATAGAACAGCTAAGAGTGCTGCGTTTGCGGCATAGTTCGCTGCTGAGGTAGAAGCCACTAAAACCCGTTTGTAACGAAGTTGGATACCAACTCGCATAAAAGCAGGTATTGAATCACAGCCTGTGAACTTCCTTTTTAACTTTATCTTGAGATCTTGTAAGAGCTTTCTGTACAAGACTTTTTTACCGTTAATTAATTCCAATGTATAGAGCTTTTGATCTGAATACCCTTCACAGGTGGTTCTCAACCTGTGGGTCACGACCTCTTTAGGGGTCCAACGATCCTTTCCTAGGGGTCGCCTAAGACCATCGGAAAACACGCATTTCCACATTTTGCACACAATTATTCTACGGTTGGCGGTCGCCACAACATGAGAACTGTATTAAACGATCGCAGCGTTAGAAAGATTGAGAACCACTGCCCTATACATTTGTTCTTAGGTCTTCGCTGGCTGAAAAATCTAGTTCAGCTATAATGCGTTTAAGAACGCAACACAGAAGAGCTCCGTTTTGTCTCCAAACTCG
Organism: Cristatella mucedo; assembly: GCA_009760855.2. Classification (NCBI taxonomy): domain Eukaryota; kingdom Metazoa; phylum Bryozoa; class Phylactolaemata; family Cristatellidae; genus Cristatella; species Cristatella mucedo. The sequence continues at coordinate 13,625,422 of WPIO01000002.1, forward strand.
TCATGCTCTTAGATCCTCGGTGGAAAATACGTGAGCTGTCCCATTCCTCCTTCACTCACAGACTTCTGACAACTGATCATTTGCTCTCCAGATCCTAGACTGTGGAACTCAGTCTCATAAATCATACGGATGCGCGTGAAAAAACTCTCCAGCATAACACCAGCTTAGTTCATGTGGACTTTTGAAGTTACAGACGGAGATACATTAAATGAAATAGTAGGATAAAGTATGGTTCTGTACCTCGCCTGCAATCTCCAATCAAACAATCACATGTGACCCACCATATAATGTAAGGTCAATGTGTTACCTCCCCCCCCCCGTTTACCATATCCTCGTGAAGCCTTTGAGGTCACCTTCAAGGTTACTATTTGGGTTCATGAAAACGACTATTGGTGATGCACATATCCGTGTAAAGAAGTCAAAATCTTACTTATATAAAAAATGGCTGCCTGCGGTAATGGAGACACATTTTTTGTGCTATAGGGTTATGTAACCTTTCAAAATAGCTGCAGGTAAATGCATGACCAATTTTTTTTGAATCAAAGACTCGCATTCCAAAAATGCTGACGGTGACGATCAACCATCTTCTCAACCGCTCCCAGGTTAGTTCCTTGCCTAATGATCCCGGCGATGATCTAGTCGATTGCTTCTCTTTCCAGAAGACAGGCAAGATCGATCAGGGAGTCAATCCCTGATCGATGGCAGAATCCCCCTTGAATAATTTCCGTCAATTCCTTGCAGCCCCTCAATGTCTACATTCAACGACTTCACTAGTGACCTCGTCCTGAAGTTCATTTCCAATCAAAGAAGGCAATCCTTTGGACCATATGCCCACTTTCCTGCTTCTGTGATGCATTGATCTGCTGCTGCTATGCATAGCTATTATAATCGATATGCGATTAGCCTCAGGTCATGACCCAGCACCTCTCAAAAAAGCTGGAGTCAGGCCACTACTCAACAAAGCAACACTAGACCAAGAGAACTTGATTGACTACCGCCAAGTCTCCTTTCTACCATTCCTATTAAAAAGACACAGGAACGAGTCGTGGCAGACCAGCTGAACTTATCTATTGAAACTTCGAACCTAGCTACTAAGTTACAGTCTCGTTTTAGAGCTAATCAGGCCACAGACTCAGCGTTGCTTCGGGTGTACAATGAATTACTTAGGAATGCAGACTTAGGTAGAGTATATGTGCTTGTTTTGCTCGATCTTTCAGCAGCTTTTGATACTATTGCTCACTAAGTCCGTCTTGAGCGCCTCTCATCTAGCCTGGGCATTACTGGCACTGCATTACAATGGTACAGGTCCTATCTCAGTGGGAGACTCCAGAGTATTGATGTGAATGGACAAGGATCATCCGAGGAACCTGTAAATATGGGGTACCTAAGTGCTGCGTGCTAGGTCCGGTTTTTTTCACGGTGTATTCTCTTCTTCTTGCCGATTTGACTGCCAAGCACAATCTAAGCTTTCACTTCTATGCGACTAACACTCAGTTGTACCTTTGCTTTGATCCCTCCCAGCCCTCCAGCACGTCGAGTTCTCTCAACTCCCTTGCTGCATGTATTGATGACATCCGCACATGGATGGCAGATAACTTTCTTAAATTTAATCATGATAAAAAACTTACTAGTAATGAGCAAACCACGTGTGATTCGGAAATTGGAAAGGCTAATGGTCAAAATCGGCTCTGCCAGCATATATCCTGTTGAATCTGCACGGAATCTAGGTTTTTGTTCTAAAGTGACCTCTCGTTAGACGATCACGTCAGCTCAAAAATCAAGTCTGCCTACTTTCAGTTACATAACAATGCTAAAATTCGGGCTTGTTTAGACAGGCACACCAAATCAAAGTTGATCGACCCATTTGTGATATCCAGTCTTGACTTCTGTAACTCACTGCTTGCTGGTCGACCAGCCTGTACAATCAGGCGTTTACAGCTGGCACACAACTCTGCAGCTAGGCTTGTCTATTGTTAGTGTCGCAGTTGCCACATCTCACCCCTTCTCGCCGACCTGCACTGGCTACCAGTGAAGCAATACATCGACTTTAAGTTTGCGTCACTCACTTTTAGGCCCCCCACCACCTGCCGCCAGGCAGTCACCTGTACCTTGGACGACGTTGGACTTTTGTTCCTGGACAGGGACGCCGGTTACTGTTAATGACTGCTGTGGCCGTTTGTGCGACTTCACTCCTCTAGTAATGATAATAACAATAAGTCGTTTGTATAGTAGCTTAATGGAAATTAATCCCTGTTCAGGTGCTATACAACTCGCTGTAAAAATCAACAATCAAGGGTTTGCTAGATGCATGGTCTCAAACATTAGAAGCAAGCGAGTGTTGTACATAAGCTTGTATCCCAAAATTCCTCGCACTTAAAAACTATGAGCTTGGCCAATGGCTTGGAACTGGCATTCGCTTACCCAATAACCACGACAAGCCGAGGCTTAAGAGCAGCGCGATATATAATAATGGATGACTGAGACTTTTCGCATAATACGACTTGGCCGATACATAAGACGTGATCCTCACCACTCTCTCTTTCTTTCTCTCTCTCTCCCTCTCTCTCGCTCGCTCGCTCGCTCTCTCTCTCTCTCGCTCGACTCTCTTTCGATGCAACGATCTGCATGATCCGTCGATAAGTTGAAGCTTGCCTATCAAACGACTTTCTAGCAAATGGGCCTAGAATAGCAATCGTGCTGCTTGTCGTTGGGGGCGAACTTACGTCATGGACAACAGAAGCGACCTTCGAAGCGCTCTGTGCGTATCGAGGAGCCATCGAAACCTCTTCCGATAGACGATCGTCAGCGATGCAACTGTCGGCAGCACAGTAGTGTCGGAAAATTCTCTGCTGAAAGTGACCCTGCCATCGTTCGGCAATCCACTGCCGAGCCCGAGGAGTACGACGACCACCAAACACTCGCTACTCTGTTCTGCGTCACTTGCCGTATCACCCGTAATAAGCAGGCAATTGTTTTCCCCTTTTTTTTAGTAAGGTTTCGTTTTTAATGTTGTTTTCTGGATATCGAGCTCTGCATCGTTACCATTTGGCGCATTGAGAGCAACATTCAGCGTTCCCCATGGTTTATTGTACCCATGGTTTCCCAGTAGTATTGTCTAGTTTCCCTTACCGTGTGCGTCGCCTACATCTGTGGCATACAGTTCCGAGTAATCCTGGTGATAGCCCAGAGAGTAACATGCATCTAGGGACCTGCAACAACCTGATACTAAGAGAGGTCCTCGCCTATACCAGGTGCTCCCTGGTCTGACCTACAAAATCTCATGTTCCATTTGACTAATAATTTAGTGAACATCTTAAGCAGCCATCTGGTGGCTGCTGAGTTTGGGATTATCAAAAATCCCCAATGTGGACCATTGTTTAGACCATTTCACTCTATGCTACGTGCATTCATATGACAACTAGAATAATCTCTGGAGCGTGAAACCCCTAATTTAACTATGCAAAAACCTTGCACGGGAAGCTCGGCCATTACATGCCAACTTAATAAGAAACCTTTATTTCAAACCCTTGTGGTTGGAAGATATTTAGATGCAACGTAGCTTCGTCTCCTCGGTGGTAAAAGTAGATATGCAAACCCAATTGCAGACTACCGAATCACGACGTAAACTGTTGCATGATGAGGGAAATAAAATGTTCACACCTAACATCACCCTGTGTAAAATATTAGCATATGTTGGACCTGGACAGCTACGCAAATTTATGAAATACAATATACCGACTTCAATGTTTTGTCGCTCACTTTTAGGTCACTTCACTCTTTGGCTTCAGCCTATCTCTTAGATCTACTCCCCCACCAGGCCAAGGATCGTAACACATGCATTTCGGAATCCAATAGTTTGCCTTTACCTTGTACGAACCTAAAATCCTTTGGAGACCGTGTATTTAGTTCGTTTGCTCCCAAAGCCTGGAACTTCCTCCCGACTTTCGTCAGAACATTCCCAGACTTGACCTCATTTAAAAAGAACTTGACAAAACACACCTATTTAGGACAGCAGTTAGTGGGTCCCTTTCATTCGTCCTTCATGTGCTTATGCGTGCTGACACTGTGCATGCTGCCACTAACCACATTCGCATGCTGACCCTATGCATGTCACCCCTAACCATGCTATTCATACTGTTTATCAGCATGATATTACTCAGCATTCAATCGCGTTTCCCTTTGCAGCAAATGTAAAGCGCCTAGAAAGAGATTGAGTTCTCTGAGGGTTCTTTATCAAGTGCATTATTATTAGCATTACTTTATTAATATATCAAACTCAAAATATCAATGCAATGTAAAGTAATGTGTCTCCGTCTGTAGCTCAACATCACAAAGACTATGCCGGTGTTACGCTGGAGAGTTTCTATGGCGTACCAAAAGCCAAAGTGGCTTCCTGTATACGCTCGGTAGCCAACCGACTTCAGCCCACGAAACAAAGTCACAATGCGAAGCGTAGCTGAGTCAAGAAGATGGTTGAGATTTGAGTACTTTTTGTGGAAGTAGCAGCTCAGGGCGGCTGGAAAGAATGTGTCATCGACGGCAGCAGCAGAGCAGATCTATTTGCATAAAAATTGTGGAAACGGGTTCCACTGCCTTGGATCTACACGGTGCAAGCCTCTGTCGCCTTCAGTTTGTTAATTATCAAAGGAACAGCTCATTTATTGTCTATAGAGGATCCAAGGGCTGAGATGAGGCTAAAACTGATGCAGCAGTTAAGTTAGTTATGGCGGAGCCAAGCCGTGGCGAGCTTTGTTGGTCAGCACACAACTTCACACTGAAGCCATTGATGAACCTGAAGCCATCGAAGCTCCTCCAGCAGAGGAGACACGTGGCCAAACCTCTGGGATTTCTTCACTAGTCTTGCAGCCATATTCATCATCAGGGCAGTGGCCCTGTGGCTTTTTCGATAGCCCAGCCAAAATGTAATTGCAATAATATAGCCAAGACAGGACTAGGGAGCTAGCTAATTTTTTGCAAGCCTTCGTGGTAGGCACTCCATAACCTTAGATAGGGATCAGACGTGATGGTTTGCGGTGGAGGTATTCTACTTAATGAAACTTTCAATAAAATGTAGGCAGATTTCAAAGGCGACACGTGAATTCCGAGTACACTGTAACAATCGCAAAGCAGCACGGCCTACGAGAAGTCTATCTAGGCACCGCAGTGCTCCAATGTAAGAACGCTGTATCTTGTCTTCGGGAGTTGAACCCACTACCTCACTGTCCCAAGGTGAGATTTGTACCAACTTAGTTATTTAAGCTGCAAAACGATGGACAATTGTCGTGCTCAAAGTGTACCGGCCTAGGCAAGTCCAGCATCGTCGGCTACATCAGATAGGAATTGATGATCGGTACGAAAGTATCAGGCTAGTGTGGTACTCCGTTGAGAATACCTTTGAGCGACCAGGTGTCATAAGGCTAAGCCGTTGTAGAAAATTCGGATTAATAAACAGTTGATTGACTTTTCTTAATACTTAACTTATCAAACCTTTCTTGCAGATACTGCCAACATGCAGCTATCCTGATTATAAAACTGCTTCCACTAAATTGCTCTAGTTAATGCCGACAAATTAGTGAAACTACTGCTTTAATTTGGAGGCCAGATTTATTCAGAAATAACTTTTGGATAGTTGATAAGAACTTAAAAAAAGATCTGCAGTGGTCTCAGCTATTCCATCTGGGTTGTAGAGTAAATAGAAAAGACTTTTAGTATAACAGCATTCATGACCTTCGTGACGGCAGGTTATTGTGTTAGGAGCTCTGGGCTTGGGAGTGTGGCTTTCCAGAACATAGAACCCACACAATTTTCGATCCTCCTTTCATCATTTCTTCCGAAAAGCCATGGCTAGAAAATGAAGCATACGCAGATAGCTTCAGGAGCTGTCAGCTTCATGTTTGCATGTCGTAACGGTCCAGCAGCAACGTTTTTGGAGCTGCCAAGACTACACATATAAGAGTAGATGCAGTCGACTTCGCGGTCGGCTTTCAGCTAATCTACTGATGAGTAACTCAGCCAAAATCAATCGCCGAAACCACCTTTGGGTGTCAGCAGGGGGTAAGGTGCTCAATCTTTTACGATCCGGTAGGGGGTGGGTTCGAGTTCTGCAGTGGGAGATCCTGTATTGACCACTGCTAGCGATGGTGATAGAAGCTAAGGCTTTGCTGCCACTGTATAATGAGGCCCTGGAATCAGCTAAATCTGCATTCAGGAAGGAAGGTGTGGCCCGGCCAGCCCGATGAGCCTACAGTGAGACAAGCAGCCAAGTGCATCAGGGTCACGTCGGTCATGAGGCTAGCCGTACTAATAGACAAAGCTTCTAGCCTGCACTTTCAGTGGTTTCATCAGGTGTACCATCCATAGCAGCACATCGTGCTGGGGATTTATATTCCAGTCTTGGTAGCAGAATTGCTTTTCAATAGAGGCCATGCCGATTAGGTGGACCTGCGACCCAGAACCAGAAGGGACAATGGTAAAATAAGTATAGACCTACCTTCAGTACAAGTTGCCATTAGGCTAGGCAGTCGCGATAAACTAGGCAGCCGATGGACAGTATACTGTGCATGATTCTTCTTTGCACTAAAATATCACAGGTTCAGTGGGAATATTCCTGCAAACCCAGACACCACCACCGCCACCAAGCTCACCATGCTGAGACTCTTAGGGGTCACTGAGGATGCTGACGTAAATGAGGAACAAATTATACATATATATTAAACATATATTATATAACACATAAGCCGGAAAAGCTTCACCTATGCAAGCCCAGTGCTCCTGGCATGTCCAGTGACATCTCAAACTGACTAGCTGCTGAAGATGAGAAGCCTGATGTCCGGGGAGGAGGCTATGCAGCAGGAAGCACTCGAACGGATGGAGATTGAAGTGCTGCTTTAGGTAAATGTCGAAGATCACCCAACACGTGACCGGCATTATTCAAACATACCGTCACGCTAATAGATTCTTTTTGGCATGCTGTGTCGAGAAAGAATAAATTTTAACACTTTGCTTCACTGCTTCTTGAAGGCGGGCGGCCCCCAAAGTGCTTCATAAACCAGGAGTCCACATTCAAACTGCTATTTATGATACGTCTCGGAATCGGTGAGGCAGCATGCTGGTAACGCAGGCTCGTCTTATCGGATAAGAGGATGAAGCATCACTTTCCTATTTTCAGGCTATCGATCCGGTCACAGCACTAATCGTTGTGGACGTGCAACGCGACTTCATCGACGGTTCACTTGCACTCAAGAGCTTTGCGGCTAGGCAAGATGGTGCCGATGTGGTGCCCGTGATTAACACTTTGCTCAACAGCGTGCTTTTTGACTATGTAGTCTACACGCTTGATTGGCACCCAGCAGACCACATATCTTTTATTGACAACTTCGACCGTTATCCAATTATCAAATCGAATTCCAGTGTAAGGCACTTCTATTTATATCTGCAAGTTCCCAGGCTGCTCAGCTTCTGTGACATGTCACCTATCTGACATAACCAGCTTTGCGGGCATTGCAAAGGCATCTACTCGCTATATTGGTAACCCACCACATCGGCGGGATTACTTTTCCGTAGTTGGCCTATTTACACAGTCTATTTATTCGTTCAAGCAGGTTTCTACCCGACCTAAAGTGTTCGACAAAGTCACATTTGATTTCAACCCTCCACGAGAGCAAGTGCTCTGGCCGCGGCATTGTGTGCAGGGTAGCGCCGGAGCTGAGCTTCACGGCGATCTTGTGGTACGTATAGCTCCTACTCCTCCACTGGGCTCCTTCCATTGTCCGTCGCCATCATTCGGACTTAGCCAAAAACCGAGTGCACTCATGACTCCCTATATGCTCTCCGAAATCCAAGAGCTTTTGCAGCTACACTTTACTGGAAGAGGCAATTGTCAAGCTGATTCTTTTCGTTCTGTAAATTTTAGAGGAGGACTGATGGGATCACCATACGGAAAGGTTTCAGGTCTGACGTCGATAGCTATTCAGCATTTTGGGACAACAACAAGCTCTCAGAGACAGGCTTGTACGCAGAGCTCAAGAAAAGAAACGTCTCAGACGCATACGTCTGTGGTCTGGCATACGACGTTTGCGTCGGTAAGTCGAATATCTGCCAACATCTCGGGAAATTAGATTAGCGGCATAGTCTGAATCGTCATTTCCTTATAGTCCAATTGATTCCTCAAATAGCTGCTTTCTGAACGCAGCGGCGGCAAAGCCGTACTAAATCTGTTTTCTTAGCATTTGGCTTAACGTTTTAAGCGAAATTGTCGCCCCAAAGCACCTTTGTAAAACTTTATCTACAGAATGGTTTCGAGCAAGAATAGATGCAAAATTTAATAAATGTGTGCGAAGCACCAAACGCAAGGACACTAAAAGAAAACAGATCTCAATCTTCATCCAGTGCAACCACAATAAAGATAATAACCATATAATAATAAATACAACTGTTGTCAGCACAGATATGTGAAATGAAAAACATCATACACGTAACAAGAGGGGAAGCCAGAGTTTTAAACTAGAGGATAAGACCAGAAAATGTTCATGTAGGGGGCAAGACCAGCAAACTAGGAAATAGTATTGCGAAGAAACCACTATGCTCATTCGATACGAATTCGTCAGTTGCTTATCGAGTGTAATTAGCACATAATTTTGTGGTTTGTGAGAGCCGATAGGCATAGTAATAGGGGTGGCCCAGGTGGGGGGGGTCGAACAAAAGCTTGCTGATTTGGCCCACTGGTTAAAGTGCTCGCCCCGACCAAGGTCTGGCCGAGGTCGCGGGCTCGAGCCCCCGCGGCACATGCGAAGCGCCTGAATAGAGATTAACTTCTCTTAGGTTGCTATGCAAATTAATGTTATTGATTTATTCTATTTAAAAGCCCCCTTACCCCTTCCCCTACTCAGCCACGGTCTGTAGCTCCTGGTTCAAATAAATTGTGCAATAGCTAAAGGCTCGCATAGAGTACATGATAGACTAGAAAACTGGACTGAAGTGTAAGTAGGTGCAGTAAAAGGGCACTGATTACCAATTCACGACAACTGGACAAGCGTTTAGTTCTGTGTCTATATCAATTCCACTGGCTTGGAAGCGCCAGATAGTTGAACGGCATAGTAACATACTTGGGCCTATTCTGTACCCTTGTCATCATGTTGTAATAATAATACATTTGATAAAGCGCCCTCAGAGAACTCAATCTTTTTCTAGGTGCATTACATTTGCTGCAAAGGAAACACGATCGTGTGGTGGATGTTGTAGCTACTAGCATATCTATCAACAGGCATTGAAGCTTTCCCTTTCAATTATAACAAACTTTTCAGGGCTGATGTCGAGTAGTTGGGCATCAATAGATACAGTGCCGGCCTTAAGATTTCTCCCACCGTACGAATAACAAAATCCAAAATTTTTCAGATTTAAAAAATCAAAGCCTAAAAATACTACTAGGAGATATGAATAATACGACGAATTCACACGTTTTTAAATTGTACATTATACCAGCTTGGTTATCCTATTAAGTGGCTTCGGAAACAGTTTCGGTTTCCAATGGACAGTTTTTGGTAGTGCTATCACGACACAGCTACGTATGAGTTTTTCAATTAATCCAAGGTGCCCCCTCTAAAGAGATGCTTCCCGACGACCGAGCTCAGCACTTCACTAGGAATGATTAATTTTTAGTACGTCAGGCTTTTCGTGTAAACAGAAGCAAACCAGAACTTCTATTCTGTTCTGCAGGTCTCCTTGGTCTGCACACAAACTCTGCTGATATCCTAGATTCCCTCAATGATGCAGCAAACTCGAAACTTAGGAGTGCTCTAGGCGAGTATGCTCTCTTAATTCCGTCCGAGTATGAAGCCGTAGAGTTTCCTTTCTATTGTGTAAAACCTTCAAAAGATGCGTAGTGTAAATTGTATGCTTACGAGCCTTTAAAGCTTTTAAAGTTTTAAGAAGTCTAGATCTGACGCCGATCTAGCCAGTTACAAAGACTTCCTCGGTGCTATATTTGGAAGCTTAGGAAATCCGTGGTTGTTTGTTTGCTCAAGAACTGGACTTGTGCCACTTAGGCTCAAAACAAATTTAGTTAGGAGTGAATAATTTGCTTGAAAACTTTAAGCGGTCTTACTACCCAAAATTTAACCGTTTAGCCGTTAAGCTGCTCGCCTTCTCTACTGAAAGCATGAATTGCACATAAATCGTGACTCTATAAAGCCGCCTCCAGAAAAGGCAGCTTATGAGTACTAAACTGCGATATCCATAAGGCGTTTGTATGAGGTTTTCTTTCTGAAGTGGAAACTTCACTTAAGTTTAGTCAAAAGATATCATCCCCTCATGATAGTATACAATAACCGCTATGGTCTTCACTGTCGAATAAACTTAGTCTAGCTATAACTTGGGTTTTCATGATTCTCGTGGAGGTGGCATTGTTCCAAAGTCTGTCAAATTGGGCCATCGATCTGCAAATACTCAAATGGCCATGATTGTAATCAAACGCCCTGGAAAAAAATGCCATATTCCATGTTTGCCCAAAATTCTCAAAAATATGATCGCTTGCACGTTGGGGAGCACAATCAAAAGAATGAACTGTCAGGAGAATTTAAGTCTGGATTCAGGTGACATCGTTTTACCAAAACCGCTCTCGTCCCTGTGACCAACGATATCTAGGTAGCAAAGACAATGCAGCCATTGTTCTGCTCTATGCGTGCACTGCGTTTGACGCTATTGATCACTATATACCTACTTGGATAGCTGAGAAAAACCATTCGTCTAGTAGAAGAAGTTTCCGCGAAGTTAGAATCTTACTTGTCAGATCATGTTCAATCCATTTCGTGTGGTAGTGTAATTTAATTTAACATAATGTAGCTCCCTCTGTAGCTCCACGGAGCCACGGAAACTAGGTGGTCGTCATGCAGGAAAACTTTGTACAGCCTAGGCTCAAACACTTTGTACAGCCTAGGCGGCTTTTCGAAGCCTTCGGGAGCCAACTGACTTCATCTCGCTCAACAAAAAGAAAATGAAAAGCGTAGCCGAGTCAGCAAAGCAGTTGAAGTAGTGAGTGGCATAAAATTAGCAGCTCGGGACAGATGGAAAGGATATGCCATAGTCGGCAGCAGCAGAGCAGTTGTCGTTATGTAAGAATTGTGGAGGTGAGTTGCAATATCTAGGACCTGCCGAGCAAAAGCTTCTGTCGCGAATGGTCTTTCAGCAGAGGAATACAATAGCTAATTTAATGTTCAAACAGGACCTGAGGGCACCATGAGGCTAAAACGGGCGCAGCAGTTAAGCTAGGTTTACTGAAGCCAAGCCGTGGCGGGTCTTGTGGGTCAGCGTAAGAATTTTGCCTGATTTCATTGATCAGCCGGCAGCCATCCACGCTCTTTCAGCAAAGGAGACATTGCCAAACCACTGAGATTTCTAAACTAGTTTTGCAGCCATATTCATCACCAGGGTAGTGTCCTAGTGGCCTAGTGCCTTTTTTTGATAGCCCAGCCAAAACGGAATTGCAATAATATAGCCGACACAGAACTAGGGAGCTAGTTATATGTTTTTAAGTCACCTTGGAAGGCAGTTCCAAATCTTAAATAGGGATTTCACGTGATTGGCTTGCAGCATTCTTCTTAAAGAAGCATTTAAAATGTAGGCAGCTGTCAAAGATGACACCTCAATTTCGAGCACAATATGATAGTCGCAAAACAGCATCATCTATTAGAAGACCAAAGCCTTCAAGTCCAGCCACACGCATGGGGTTTCGTATGAGCAGTAGTTGCGTTTTATCGTCGTTTAGTTTAAGAAAATTTGCTGACATCTAGGATCGAATGTCTGCAAGTCAAGCATTCAGTCACTGCAGCAGATTCCCACGGTTTAAATGAAAAATACAGAGTACGGTCAGCGTAAAAGTGGTAGCCTATTCCATGGGCTCGAATAATTTTTCTCAAAGGTTGAGTATAAATGGAGTATAGCAAAGGACCGAGGGCTGATCCTTGTGGACCTCCACATGTGACCGGTAGATTGGACCGGGTTCACTAATGACACAGATTAAACACGATCTGACGAGTATACTGCGAACCACGCCGGTGCCTGTCAGCCCAACAGATCATTCTTTCTCATTCACTCAAGTAGAATATCGTAATGAATGGTGTCGAAGGCAGCTGTTAGATATAGCAGTGCAAGGGAAGTTACATTCCTGCTATTGTTGCTGGGTGGGATGTGATTAATTACACGCAGGAAAGCAGTTTTGGTGGATTGCTACCGCTTGAACCTGATTGAAATTCTTCTGAAATTGCATTTTTTTTAAATGTGTGCTGCCAGCTTCTTAGCGACAATTTTAAAGATTCTGTTGCATTAAAGATAAAAGGGAAACTGGGTGATAGTTTGCAAGGACCTGTGTATTTGATCCAAGATTTTTAAATATCGATCTAACGATGGCCGATTTGAAGGACTTGGGTACAACCCATTTGCTAGAGAAGCATTAAAAATCTCGGCAATTGCTGGGTTACGCTTGCCTGCCAGTGAATACCACAGAGATAATAGTACGCGGTTTTCAGAAGAGCTCTTTTTACTAGACCTTATTAATGTAGCCACATCGCATGCAGAAACCCGGAAAAATTTCTTCAAGAAAATCACAGGCTGCGATTCAACAATTGCTTTAGTCGAATGGGGCTTTATGGAGACATAAACATGTTAATTTTTCAGTAAAGAATGCTGAAAACATTTAGTCAAGCCGTTAAAATCTGAGGAGTGCGATTTCTCAGCATTAGCGAGCAAATTATTTACCACCTTGTCAATCTGCTTTCGGTCTGACTGGCAAGACTTCACTTTTCGAATGCAAAAAAATAACCCTGGCTTTTTTAAGCTTCCTGGTGTAGACTTAAAGGAGGTTTCAAAAGTTAATTAAATCTTCATCCGATTTATTAAAGCGGTGTTGGAGAAGCCCACGCTTAACACGGTGCATCTTCCGAAGTTTTCTTAAATATTGAAAGAAATCTCCACAACTCTGTACACGGACAAAATATATGTGTGCATGCTCATCAAGGGCACTCTTAACTGTCATGTTCACTGCATCAGTGAGTATATAAAGGCCGTCTGTCGAGTCTGGATGCAGATCGAGAAGATCTGCCTCATATACAGATTTTATAACTGTGTGCCGATCAATGCTTTTCAAGTTTTGTCGCAATACAAACTCAACGCTTCCCTGTATCAAAGCAGAGCAGGAACAGTATTGGAGGCCGAACAATGAACCAAGATAATTATTGGTCACACAAAAAGGTCAGTGGGAGCAAACATCCTTAGTGGAAGCGAGATCCGGGATATGGCCACCGACGCGAGTGGTACGATTAGCGGTTGGCACCAAGCCCAAGCTCTCCCGACAGTCAAGAAATGAGAGGACTTGGCTGTTGCTAGGATTGTCATGGTGAATGCTGAAATCTGCTGCAATCAGTAACGGGCTGTCATGAACAAATATTTTAGTGAGTAACTCCAAAAACTCTTTTATAAACAAGTTTACACAGCCATAAGGAGTTCGGTAGATCACAATAGTGAGAGGCACTGTCTTTGATGAGGACCTGATTGCAATTGATTAAACAATGAGCCACTCGAAAAAACATATGTCTTATAGCCAGACGATTTACGAACAGCAACAGCAACTTGCCAACAACCTTCTCAGATCATAAGGACTGAAAGAATGAAACCCCGGTATATTTTGTATATATTTACATACCGTAGTAGTACAAGCAATTTAGACACGCTTGGTATCAAAATAAAAGCTCCATATCATTAGTAATTGAATATTTGCTTATGTTAACTATCAAAAGACAAGTATTTTTTTCCAATAGGATCAGATCTTTGACGACGATTGCAACATAAAGCAAAAGTGATTATTAAAAGCATGTTTAATCCGGAAGTAAGCCAAAATAAACCTGTTGCGACATATCTACAAAAACACATTCACTGATATCAGCATCAAATGCTAATCGTGTTCCAACTTTTTAGCTGATCAAGGTTTATGTTAGCAGCTTGATGGAGCGTCTGCTAGTCACAGCTTCATTTACAGTGTAACTTTGTGCCTTGTAAATTCAATAACTTGGCCGATATTTCGTGGGTCAAATGGAGATCTCAAAAGTTATTTTAAATCTACTTTTGAATCACTTCAGTAATTCATTTCCGATTTTCCTTGCATACATTTTGCCATAAATGTCATCGAACGTCCTTGAACTTGGTTTTTTGTGCAATTTTGGATAAGTACTGCAATACTTTTCCAACCAAAACCAAAATGGAACTCCTGCAGAAATTTGCAAGAAAATCTGAACTAACATGTGAAATTTCTCTTTAACCAATCAAGTATTGACCGAGTAATATCATTTCAAAATAATAGTAATATATTGGTATAGCACCCTCTAGGCACTTTACATTCACTGCAAAGGAAGCATTATCAAATGGTTAGTGGTAGAATGCTCAATGACAGCAAGCATAACATGATTAGGGGTGACATGCACAGGGTCAGCATACAAGTGTGGTTAGTGAGTGACAGCATGCAACAGTGTCATCCTACATAACAGTGACAGTACCCATAAGCACACAAAAGACCAAAAACATACTGGGCCCACTAAACGTTGTGGTAAATAGATGCATTTTCAGCTTTTTTTAAATGTTGTCAAGTCAGGAAATGTTGCAACGCCAGTCAGAAGTGAGTTCCAAGCTTTGGGGAGCATGTCAATTAAAGGTATGGTCCGCAAAGGACTTGAGGTTCGTACCAGGCATAGGTAAACGATTGGATTCCAAAGTATGGGGCGGTAAGATGCTTAGCCTGGTGGGTGAGGCACAAATTTACACCATATTTGAAGCTTTTTAAAAAAAATCATAGGTATTTCAAACATTTACCTCGATGTATCAAGGTTTAAAAAGTATAGACCAAAGTCGCATTTGATGCAGAATCGGTAAATTTGTTATTAGCATATAAGCTGCTTCCGGTATATTTTAGAGTAAGACATGCTTTACCTTATAATTTTCGCAATGCTTCCTTTAATATAGAAATCATCAAACGGCAGATCAAATTTCAAACATAATGGTCATTTTAATTGTACAATTGCAAATTATTCGATTGTTGAACCAATCGTTTCGGTACTTTCTCAACATTTTCCAATAAGGAGAAAGCTTTCCAAACTAATCATCTTGCTAGATGTCTGTCTAGGACTATGACTGTCTACCGCGGCTGCTTGTTTAAAATTTAACTAGTGCGCTAGTTCTGCCTAGTATGGACAAAATGAGGATATTGATTCCGTTTTTTAAACAACTGGAAAGGCCATTAAGCATCTGTAGCTAGCGATGCGATGACTACGGCTGCTGCAAGGTCAGTCAACACATCCCAGTGGTTCAGCCATGTGTCTTCTCAGCTGATGGAGCTGACATGGCTTTCAGTTTATCATCAGATTAAGGTCAAAATTCTTTCTCCAACTCACAAGGCCCATCAGTCTTTGACTTCTTTACACCAACCTGAACTACTGTGCCAGTTTCAATCTCTCCGTGCATTCAGATCTTCTATTGACATTAACTAAGCTGTTCCATTCGTATTCTTAAAACCACTGGCGACATTAGCATCTGCTCTGCAGGTCTTCTACTGTGGAACTCATTTCCACGATACTTAAATAAGAACGTCTCATCTGTTGCTGCTGACTTTGGAGAAGCCTTACCGGCCGTCTTTCGCTGCTATTTCCACGGTACTCACTTCTTCGACTGCCCTCCTATCTCAGCTATGCTTCTCACTTTCTCTTTTATTCGCGCGATGACGTTTGCTGGCTACCTTATGCGCACCGAAATCTGAATAGGAATTGAGTTTGCGGTCAAACATTCTCCTTCGTATCACCCAATTATTTCTAACGGCTTTGTATAGGTACTGACAGAGATACATTACATGAACTTATTCGATAGTATGCAAGAAGTCGACAGTACGGTAATGCTGAAGCGAGAAACCAGTCGAATACTTTTTCTGATATAAAAAGAGCTGCCAGACCGCACAAAACTGCTACGGAAGTTTTAGCCTATGCATGAAATGCCAAAAAGCATCATATTTGCACATATTAAAAAGTTACAAGGAGAAAATGAGACTCTAGTACAATTTTAAGACCTGCATTTGGCAAATCAAGAGACTAAATCCAAGCAACAGTCAGCATCAAAAGATTTATTTTAATTAATTTTTTATCAGAAAGCTATTTTTGCTGCTTATTTTGTTAGCCATTGATTTATTGCACTATTTTTTTTTACCAATGACAGCATTCAATCAATGACGCTAAAAATAGCATGCTTCCAACCCTAAATGATTGCTGAGGAAATTCTCGACGCGTGCGTTGAGATACATTTTTAGGGGGAAAGAGAGATACTTCGTGTACCCATTAAATTGTTTTCCAAGTGCTCAGAGAGTGCTACAAAATAAAATCCTTAGAAAATGCAAACAAGTCGGTTGCCAGAAATCGCTAGTGCAGACAGTGCTGGAGAAAGATGGCTAGTTCGCATGCATTTCGCGCTTAGTATACTAACCATGGTGGTAGCACACTCACTCAATTTGTTAGAAATAATTGTATCTCACATAAATTTTATCTTAATAGTTTAATTTTGTTTAATTTTGCTGTCAGCACTCCATAAAAGCTGAAGAATTTGAGGATATATCCGGGTAGCATCAAATTTTAAAGGTAGCACTATATATATATATATATATATATATATATTTATGTATTTATTTATTTATTTATTTATTATTTATTTTTTTATTTATTTTTTTATTTTTTTATTTTTTTTTATTTATTTATTTTTTTATTTTATTTTTATTATTTATTTATTTATTTATTTAATTATTTAATTATTTAATTATATGTGTGCGTGAGTGCGTCTGTATCATCGTCTGTAACTCCAAAATCTACAAGGACTACCAGTATTTTACACTGGTGAGTCAAATTATAATAATTATTATTAGGAAAATATTAATATTACATTTGAATAGAGCTCCCAGAAAGCTTACTCTTTTTCTGGGCACTTTACATATGATGCAACTGCAGCATAACAATATAGTCAGTGGTAGCATGTACAGTATCAGCATGCATAATATGATTTCTTTTAACATGCAAGGTGTCAACATGCAAATACGGTTATTGGTAACATATGAAGTCTCAGCAGATATAAGCACACAAAGGACAAATTCATAAGGACCAAGCAAACTCTGTGAAAAACAGCTGTGTTTTAGCTTCTTTTTAAAGTTTGCCAAGTCAGGAGATGTCGTGACATCAGTCGGCAGTGCGGTCCAGGTTTTGACAGCATGCGAACTAAAGGGACGGTCTTCAAAGGATTTGAGGAATAGCCAGACGATTTGAGTCAGAGGTATGGTGTTTTGATGCCTTACCTGTTTTGGAATTGGTTCTCATAGGTCGGCTGAAGCAATAGAATGATCGGGGCCGAAAAATGAGTTACAAAACCTTTAATTCGATACTTTGCTCGGTTGGCAGCCAGTGCAAGTCGGCTATAGCAAGCTCTAAGCTTGTGAAGTTTTGTTACTCATCCAGCAGACTTCATCTTACGCACACAAAAAGAACATGAGAAGCATAGCGGTCATGAGGGCAGTTGAGGCAGTGAGTAGCTTGGAAGCAAAAGTGAAGGAAAGACGGAAATTACGTTCGACAGTTGGCATCGCCGAGCTGGGTTGGTCCAGCGGTTAAGGTGCTCGCCCCGACCAAGGTCTGGCTGAGGTCGTGGGCTCGAGCCCTGAGGCATATGTGAAGCGCCTGGATAGAGATTTAGTTCTCTTGGGGCGCTATACAAATGAATTATTATTATTATTATCATAAGAGGAAATATCGCTCTGTAAGTATTACGGCAGCAAGTTTCTCTTTCTAGGACCTGTATAGAAAAAGCCTCCATAGTCAACAGTCTTTGAACGAAAGAATGGAATGGCTTGTTGGAGTATCTACAGACTACCCAAGTCACGAGGAGACTGATTGCTCCCAAAGCCTGGAACTCCCTCCCGACCTGCGTCAGAACATTCCCTGACCTGACCACATTTAAAAGGAACCTAAAAACACACCTATTTACGACAGCAGTTAGTGGGTCCCTGTGGTTCGTCCTTCATATACTTATGCGTGCTGACACCGTGAATGCTGCCACTAACCACATTTGCAAGCTGACCCTGTGCATGTTACCCCTAACCATATTATTCATTTTGTTTGTTTTTCAAGCATGATTTTACTTACCATTCAATTGCATGTTCCTTTGCAGCAAATGTAAAGCGCCTAGAAAGAGATTAAGTTCTCTGAGGGCGCTTTATCAAGTGCATTATTATAATTATTCTGGTGCAGCAGTTCAACTAGGTGTGACGGAGCCAAGCCATGGCAGGCCATGTGGATCTCCGTAGGAATTCTTGCAGTGTATCTATTGATCAACTGTGAGCCTTACCAGCTCATTGAACAAGGAAGGCTCATAGCGGAAAGTCGTGGATTTGTGTTGCAAACTTGCAGCCATAGTGTTTCTCAGCTGCAGATGCTCAATGACTTTTTCGGGTAGCACGGTCAAAACCTAATTACATGAATTATAGCTAAGACATGACTAGGGAGCCCGTGAGGTCTTTAACCGCTTCCCGTGGTAGGCAATCTTAAAGTGTGATAGGGGTATAATGTAGTGGCTGTCGGTAGACGTGGTCCTCTGAATTAAACTTCTAAACATTAAACCGTTATTAAAGTGTACACCTAAATTATGAGCGCAATGATGATTTGGAGGATTGATGTCGCCATTAGTCGATACCTACAGGTGGCCCCTTTTCGGCTGGTTAGTGAGAACCTCCCTGAATCCTGCGTTTGCCCCATCAACAGCTCGGCTATCAAACATATGACCCATAATTTTAAAGCGCTGAATAGTACTCGTTGCGGTAGTAGCTCACCTGCCGTACCTCGGCATGCTGTGAAACGTTAACCGGCGACCGTTACTAAAGTTCAATTCAAACTCGAAGGGGCTGCTTCTGCCAGGCCTGCCACACACCGTCTTGAATGCAAGCCGCTTAATGGATGTCACGAAGTTGTTGGACAGCCTCTTAAATTCTGCCTACTAAATGTCTGTTCGCTAAAAACAAGGGTCACTTATTCGGGATCAGGCTGTCCAGGAGAATCTAGATGCATTTCTGGTTAGCGAAACTTGGATGACGCCTTGCTCCGGTAGCTGTATATCTGAGATCACCCCGCCCGGGTTCTCATTTTTTCAGCCCATGCGTTCTGACAAAGTTGGTGGTGGGGTTGCAATTGTTGTTCGGGAATCGCTTGGCTATAAGATATGCAGTTTTTTGCATGGGCCATCGTTTGAATCAGTTGCAATCAGGTCCTCATCAAAGACATTGCCTCTCACTGTTATGGTATACCGACCTCCTGCTGGCTGTCTAAACTTGTTTATAGAGGAGCTTTTGGAGTTCCTCGCTAAAATATTAATGTGTGACAGGCCGTTACTGATTGCTGGAGACTTTAATATTCACGTTTGAAACCCTATAAACAGCCAGGTCCGCTCATTTATTGACTGTCTGGAAAATTTTGGTTTGGTCCAACACGTTAATCATACCACTCACGTCGGTGGCCATATCCTTGATCTAGTGATCACTAAGGATGTCTACCCCACTGACCTTGTGGTGTGCCCACTGACCCTCTCGGATTATTGTTTGGTCTCTTGTTTACTGTTCCTGCTCCCTTGTACGTACAGGCAATGTCGAACTTGTCCAGCGACGTAACTTAAAAAGCATTGACACAGACAACATTTCTAAATCTGCTTGCGATGCAGGGCTTCTTGATCTGCACCCAGACTCGATCAACAGCCTCGATACCCTGACAGATGCAGTGAACGAGAAACTTAGGAATGCTCTTGAAAAGCATGCTCCCGTTCATTATATCCGTGTACAGAGTCGTGGAGATTCCTTTCAAATTATAAAAACTTCAAAAGATGCTTCGAGTTAAGCGAGGCCTTCAACGTCGTTTTAAGAAATCGGGGTCTGATGCAGATATAATCAATTTCAAAAAATTAAGCTTCCTTCAATTTTAAACCCGGAAGTTTAAAAAAGCCAGGGTTTCTTCTTTTTCACTCTAAAACTGAAGTCCTGCCAGTCAGACCCAAGGCAGCTTTATAGGACGGTAAACATTTTACTGGCCAATTCTGAGAGGCTGACTCTCCAGATATTAACAGCCCAGTCAAAAATATTTCAGCCTTCTTTACTGAAACAATTGTGCACATTATTTTCTACATAAAGGTCCAACCGAGTAAAGCAATTACGAAATTGTAACCTACGAGCCTTCTTTAAAGATTTTCCGAGGTTGCTGCATGTAAAGTGGCTACCTTAATAAGGTCTAGTAAAAAGAGCTCGTCTTCTGAAGACCGTACACCTTTATCTCTGTGGTCATCACTGGCAGACCAACTTAACCCCACCGTAACCGAGATTTTAATGCTTCTATGGAAAAAAAGGGTTGTGCCCAATTCCTTCAAATCTGAAATCGTTTGACCGATACTTAAAGCCTGGATTAGATACAGGGGTCCTTGCAAGCTATTGCTCAGTTTCCCTTCTTTTTTTGTCAAAGATTCTAGAAAAATCTTTCGCTAAGCAGCTCGTAAATATATATATATATATATATATATATATATATATATATAATTCATTTATATAGCACCGTAAGAGAACTTAATCTCTATTCGATCACATCACATATGTCACAGGGTTCGAGACCACGACTTCAGCCAGACCTTGGTCGGGCGACCACCTTAACCACTGGGCTAAACCAGCTTGGCGTACATATTGAAATGGTAAATATTGGTAACACATATTGAAAAGAATGAAATGTCAGATACATTTTAATCGGGGCTCAAGAGACAGCACTCCACTGAAACTATTCTCCTCCGTGTGAAAAATGACATTCTATGCGGCAACGATGACAGGAATTTCCTTGCCCTAGCTCTGCTAGATCTATCAGCTGCCTTCGATACCATTGGTCACGATGCCCAACTTGAACGATTAAGAACAATGATCGATATGGCAGACGAGGCACTGGCGTGGTTTAAATCGTACTTGTCAGATCGGGTTCAATTCGTGTCGTGTGGGGGTCAGGTCTCATCCACAAAACCGGTCACCAGGGGAATCCCTCAAGGGTCTGTCCTCGGTCCCTTGCTGTTCTCCATGTATACTCAACCTCTAGGAAAAGTGATTAAGGCCCATAGAATATGGTATCACTTTTATGCTGGCAATACTTGGCTGTGTTTGTCATTCGAACCGTCGGAATCTGCTGCAGCAACTAACAAACTAAATGCTTGCCTTGCCGACATTCGATCCTGGTTGTCGGAAAATTTACTGAAACTAAATGACGACGAGACTAAACTGCTGCTCATAAGACACCATAAGCGTGTGAATGGATTAGAAGGCTTTGCACTTCTAATATGTGACTCTGCTGTGCGATCATCACCGCGTACTTGAAATGTAGGTGTCGTTGTCGACAGCTGCCTAAATTTTAAAATCTTCATTCAGGAGGCTGCTTCTACAGCTAGCCATCATGCCCGATCCGTATCTAAGGTCAGGAGCTGTCTTCCACGGTGGCTTGCCAAAAAACTTGACTAGCTCCTTAGTTCTGTCTCAGCTTGATTTTTGTAATTCTCTTTTGGATGGGCAACCAATAAAGCAACTAGGCCACTACAAATGGCTATGAATATGGCTGCAAGGCTGGTTTTCAAAAGTCCTAGATGTTTGACCACGCGTCTCCTTTGCTAAAAGGGCCAAGATGGCTACCGGTAGATCAAAGGATACAGAGCAAAGGTCTTAAGCTGACCCAAAAGACCCGCCACGGCTTCGCTCCTCCATACCTAGCTGAACTGCTGCACCAGTTTCAGCCTCCTCGTGCCCTCAGGTACTGTATGGACAATAAATTAGCTGTTCCAATCCTCTGCTTAAAGACCGTTGGCGACAGAAGCTTTAGCTCTGCAGATTTTAGGCTGTGGATCTTTTTTCCACGATTCTTATGCAACGACAACTATTCTCCTGTTGCAGACTTATTTTATGCCTCATTCTTTCCAGCGGTCCTGAGCTGCTACTTCTATGCCACTCAGTACCTCAACTGCTTTGTTGATTCTGCTATGCTTTCCGCTTTCTTTTTCTTTCGTGAGGTGAAGTCTGTTGGCTGACGAATGAGTACCGAAAGACAGTTAGGCTGCCAGCTCGCTGTGCGAAACACCTCAATAGTCTTTGTGGCTTTGTGGAGTTACAGGCGGAGTTACACACAACACGTGACTAATTTGGAGAAAGCCTCTACAAGTCCCGCCCAAAGATTAGGCTTTATTACGAGTAGTTACTTTGTTTTTTAAGCTTAAAACAATTTGCCGACATCCAATATGGAATGTCTGCAAGGTATTACAAATGGGGTATTCGGTTTATCAGTCGCTGCTGCTGCTTCCGATGGTTTTAAATATATCTTAATCTGGATACTGTCAGCACACAAGAGAAAGCCAATCCATAGGAGCAAATAAATTCACGGAAAGTTGTAATCAAAATGAAGAACAGCAGACGGACCGAGAAGAAACTCCGAGGCGGATCTTGTGGAAATTCACACATGAGTAGTCTGCTGCGACTGTGGCTGTACGCGACTCCCCGCGACAAAGACTGAACTTGGTCGGACAAGTAAGATTTGAACCTCGCCAGTTTTCTATATGCAAGACTAACCAATGTTATAAATGTAACAAGTAATATATTGTGATCAATATTGATTAAGGCAGCTGGTAGATCAAGTAGGTCCAGGACAGTAACATTACCGCCATCGTTACTGCTTGCGTGTCTAACAGTCACATGGAGGATGAGCAGCTTCAATGGAATGGTGTCGCTTGAATCCGACTAAAAAAATTTTGCAGTCCATTATTGCCAATGCTTTCCACAAACTAACTAGCAACAAGCCTTTCAAAAATATTGGACCAAAAATCAAGAAAGGACTGGATGATAGATTGCAAGAACCTTTGAATTCAATCCAGTTTCTTTACTTTAGCACGAAGCCTTTTTAAGGAAGGCACTAACAAACTAAGGTATTGATTGCTAAGGCATTTGTAGAGAGGTACACTGGTCCACCTCTGGAGACCAAAAAGGGGTATGGGGTCTTAATGAATTTTATTTTTACGTGCTTAACTATACGAATCATCTCGTCTAAGAAACAATCGGAACATTTCTTAGCGTAGGTTTCAGGTTGCGACTCAACGATTGCTTTAGTCTTAGATGCCTTTGCAGCGGCACGAATCTGATGAATTTTTTCAGCGAAGAAGGCGGAGAACCTATCAGCTATACTGGCACGTGGGATCCGGGCAGTGGAAGTATACAGAACTTTCTTGCGAACGAATCACTTTCTTACCAATTTGTATATAGTGTCCGACTTGCGAGACTGCAGTAACAAATGCTAGCTCCAGTATTAGTGATTCGGTAGTTGGTGACGCTGGGATTGACCTATTTTCGAGGGCTGCCAATGTACTCTCTGAGTGTCATTCATTACTCAACCAGATATAGCTAGCAGCCATCACACTTTCAGTAGCCTTAGTATCTGCAGCAAACTAAGTAGCAACGATTCTATCCTAAATATTAGTATCACTTTTTTGCTTACTGAGTTGCAAATAAAGCCGTTTCATGCCAGATCCGAGTGATGCCGTAGAACAAAGCTGTCAGATTTCTGACCATTCACCTTTATTTTATTGATAGTTCAGGAGCTTTGAAGACTTCCTATTGACCCGCTATAGCGATATAGTATACATACACGAAGCTCACACGATGACCTTCACATCGGGCGGCGGAATCAAGGCCTTAGACTCAGTTGTACCTTTGCTTTGATCCCTCCCAGCCTTCTTGCTGCATGTATTGAAGACATCCGCACATGGATGGCAGCAAACTTTCTAAAACTAAATGACGATGAAACTAACTTACTAGTTATGGGCAAACCCAGTGTGATTCAGAAATTGGAAAGGCTGACGCTCAAAATTGGCCCCTGCCAGCATATCTCCAGTTGAATCAGCTCGAAATCTAGGTGTCATATTCCAAAGCGACCTCTCGTTAGACGACCATATCAGCTCCACAGTCAAATCTGCCTATTTTCAGCTTCATAACATTGCTAAAATTCGGGCTTGTTTAGATAAGGATACCACGTCCAAGTTGGTCCATGCATTCGTGACATCCCGTCTCAACTTCTGCAACGCACTGCTTAGTGGCCTACCAGCATGTGCGATCAGGCGATTGCAGCTGGTGCAAAACTCGGCAGCTAGGCTTGCCTGTCGTGAGCGTTGCAGCTGCCACATTACACCACTTCTTGCCGACCTGCACTGGCTACCTGTCAAGCAACGGATTGACTTCAAGGTTTTGTCGCTCACGTTTAGGTCACTTCATTATTTGGTTCCAGCCTATCTCTCAGATATACTCTCCCATCAGGCCAAGCATCGTACCACCCACTTTTCAGAATCCAACAGTCTAGAAATACCTCGTACAAACCTTAAATCCTTTGGAGACCGTGCATTTAGTTCGTATGCTCCGACCTGCGTCAGAACATCCCCTGACCTGACCACATTTAAAAAGAATTTAAAAACACACCTATTTAGGACAGCATTTAGTGGGTCCCTGTGATTCGTCCTTGATGTGCTTATGCATGCTGACACCGTGAATGCTGCCACTAACCACATTTGCATGCTGACCCTGTGCATGTCAACCCTAACCATGTTATTCATTTTGTTTATTTTTCAAGCATGATTTTACTCACCATGACATTGCATTTCCCTTTGCAGCAAATTTAAAGCACCTAGAGAGAGATTGAGTTCTCTGAGATCCCTGTATCAAGTACATTATTAATATTATTATTATCATTACGGCATCATTTCATAAATCTAGGACTACCGTTCTAGCACAACCGGCCTTGTGCCCTCAAATTTTCTCTCAGCATTTGCTATCTTGCCAGTTTCTCCTAATAGCATACCCGTGCTTGCCCGCATGTGACCGCTTTCGTGCATGTAATGTAATGTAATGTAATGTAATGTAATGTATCTCCGTCAGTAACTCCACAAAGTCATAAAGACCATGTGGGTGTTACGCAGGAGAGTTTTGTATAGCGCACTCACAGCCTAAGCGGCTTTCGGTACGCATTCGGTAGCCAAAAGACTTCGTCTCACGCAACAAAGAGAAAGTGGGAAGCATAGCAGAGTCAGGAGAGCAGTTGAGGTAGTGAGTAGCATAGAAGTAGCAGTTCAGGACCGCTGAAAAAGATGTGCCACAGTCGGCAGTTGGAGAGTAGATGTCGTTGCGTAAGAATTGTGGAAGCGAGTTCCACAGTCTAGGACCTGCAAAGCTAAAGCTTCTATCGCCAACTGTCTTTAAGCGGAGGAATGGGACAGCTAATTTATTGTCCACACAGGACCTGAGGGCGCGAACAGGCTGAAACTGATGCTATATCCGCAAGCATTCGTACATATACAAAGACACACACTCACACACGCAGACGCGTATGCAAGCACATACACACGCACACACATATGCACACGACCGCCTTGGTACTGGCGAAAGCAAAGTGCACTGGACTGTGATTTTCTATTTTAAGTTATACTAAATGTAAACACACACACACACACACTCACGTGGAAATAGTGTAGGTTCGTGCAAATTGTTCCGTCTTTTGTATACGCAATCTGTGTGTGCATGCAGCTGCAGCCACTGCTAATTCTTACTCCGCGTGCTTGTCTGTAGGAGCCACAGCTGTGGATGCCTTGGAGTATGGGTTTCGTACAGTCGTCATTGAAGATGCCTGCCGTGGAACTTCCGATGAAGGGATAGCTGCTACGAAGAAGAAACTGTCTGACTTGGGAGCCATTTTTGTCTCTTCCGGGCAGGTAAAAATTGCAATGCGGCCATTGCAGAATAAACACTGCGACAGCCTGCAAATAGTTGCTCTCTAGCCAGTCGTTAGCATACTTTCAAGCATACTGGCAGCAAATTTTGTAAAATTGAATGACGATAAAGCCAGCTTATTACTTATGGGCAAACCAAGAGTGATTCAGAAACTGGAAGACTGATGCTCAAAATCAGCTCTGCCAGCACATCTCCTGTTGAATCTGCACGAAATGTAGGTGCAATATTCCAAAGTAACCTTTCATTAGACGACCACATTAACTCCACGGTAAAGTCTGCCTACTTTCAGCTACATAGCATTGCTAAAAATTTGGGCTTGTTTAGGCAGGGATATCACAACTGAATTTGTCCATGCATCTGTGACATTTCTTGCTGGTCTACCGGCCTGTGCACTCAGGTGCTTACAGCTGGGGCAAAACTCGGCAGCTAGGCTTGTCTGTCGTGAGCGTTGCGGTTGTCATATAACAACACTTCTTGCCGACCTGCACTGGCTCCCAGTCAAGTATTGCATCGACGGTTGTGACACTTACTTTTAGGCTCCTTTATTTTTTGGCTCCAATCTATCTATCAGATCTACTCCCCCAATGGGCTAAGCATCGTACCTCTCGCTTTTCGGAATCCAACCTTCTACAAATACCACGTACAAACCTCAAATCCTTTGGAGACCGTGCATTTAGTTCGTATGCTCCCAATGCCTGGCACTTACTCCCGACTAGCATCATGACATATCCTGACTTTTCCACATTTAAAAAAAAACTAAAAAGCATCTATTTATTACAGCATTTAGTGAATCCCTGTGAATCGTCCTTTATGTGCTTATGTGTGCTGACACTGAGCATGCTACCACTAGCCATACTTGCATGCTGACACTGTACATGTCAACCCTAACCTTACTATTCTTGTTGTTTATTGAGCATCCTTCCACTAACCATTCAATCGTGCTTTCTATACAGCAAATTTAAAGTGCCTAGAAAGAGATTGAGTTCTCTGAGTGTGCTATATCAAATGTATTATTATTATTATTATTATTCCAATTGTAAAAATTCTCGGCTATCAGTTCAAAGCAAGAAGCATCTAAATGAGGTTCGCTGATGTTTTATTCGCACACATCGTTGATGTAACTTGCGGTTTAACAGCTCGCACGGAAGTACCTCAGGGAAAGTCAGGGTTGACAACCACAAGTATGGGTTGCATGCAAGCCATTTTGCAGCGAAATGATCAGTAACTGTTTAATAACAGAGCCATCGCACTTCAAATTTGCTTAACCCAGCAAATTAAAATCCCCCAACTCATCTACAGTAACACTTCTACTCGCCATTCGATCTAATCAAAGTGAGCGGAGGCAAATTAACACTAACCTTGGATGCATCCTAGCATTCCCAAAAACTACCCATGCTGTTTCCAGTGCAGGAGGCGATCAAGACGTGTCCGCTGCAAATGAAGGGGAAAAGTTCCCCGTTCCCTGCCGCTAAGTTCGCCGTCTGCAGCAATACCTGGCTGGTTGTCTACTCTCGCCCATTTCCACTTTCCCTTTGTTGCGTGAGATGAAGTCAGTTGGCTACCTAATGCGTACCGAAAGCCACTTAGGCTGTGGGTGCGCTATACAAAACTCTCCTACGTAACACCCACGTAGTCTTTATGGCTTTGTGGAGTTGCAGATAGATATACAATACAATACGATAATCAAAATGAACAAGAGCTAATTTACATGCAATCCGCATTTATCCGTGGTTTTTGCACTTAACAAACCATGTCAGTGCGCTGGAGGTATTACGGAAGTTCCTGCCACTTGCTAAGCGAGAGCAGCTGAAGCTATTCCTGCTACTGAAGCAGAAGTGGGGCAGCTTAAGGTCTAAGCTGGGTAGTTGTTTAGCCTCTTTTCGACTTTGGTTATACCGACTTCCTAGCTCAACACATTATACTTCAGCATGACGAAGTAGAACGTAATCAATTATGGGCTTGCTCTCAACTCAACAGCGAAAAGAGTGACTACGCGACTGGTGCATTTCTTAATAAGCAAAGCACTTAAATACAACGCATTTATATAGTGCCCCACGAGAACTTAATCTCTATTCAGGGGCTTCACATATGCCTCGGGGCTCGAGCCCACGACCTCAGTCAGACCTTGGTCGGGGCTAGCACCTTAACCGCTAGACCAACCCAGCTCGGCACTTAATGCTTTAAGGGCAGTTGCGAAAGCTCCGGAAGAAAGCTGGCCACCCTAACAATAATTATAATAAGATGACAATAATGATATATGACTATATATGATGATTATATACGATTATATATGGTAAATATGATTATAATAATTATAATTATGAATAATAATTATGTAATGAGATGCTCAAAGTCTCGATGAGCTTGCACACGGCGATACAAAATGAGTTTCCCAGCATTTCGCTTAAAGCTATTGCTGCTAGGTGAGATCAAACTTGCCTAGACTATGAGACAAGCTTGTAATGATTATTATGAACGTCACGAATACAAGAATGTACCAGAACGCAGGGCACGCCATATGGCTGTATACCATTTGAGATTTTTCGGCTACCCCGGGCACGCATCGCTGGCCTATAGGATTACGAATCTAGCAAGTGTCAGTAACTAAATTATGTAGCATAAGCTCACCGTAGCCCAGCGTCGTCAACTACAGCTGAGTCTGAAATATCGTGGGCATAATTGCCATTTCTCTGAGATGGACCAAAGAGTCACTTCAATTACTGCATGCACGATAGTAGAAAGAGTGCACCTTACTACCCTGAACCAGTCGTCGTCATGGTGAGGCGTAGGCTTTCAGGAGGGAGCAGGCTCTGGACCGCTGACCCATTGAACCTGGAGCTCTCTTTGGGTTGGAAGCCCGGGAAGAGGTCGGTGGATCATTCCTGGCTGAATCCAAGGTGTAGACACAGTGGTTTTGTGCTTGTTTGATAGCCGTACTGTCTTCCAATTTGCTCTCTAGTCCGGTAAGTATGAAAATTATAAAAAAAAAAACATCTCACCTTGACTAAGCTTAAGGTACAGCTTGAAAATGTGCTACATTTAGCAAATTGGTAATTAAAAAAGATGGACAGGAAGGCAGAGAGAATTGCATGCACAGTTGGCAGTGTACCTTTGAGTGATTTAGTCATGCATAAGTCATTAAAATACGTAAAATTCCAAAATGAATTAATACACATTGTGGATTTACGATTAAAATATTCTCTGTTGATACTTTAACATGGACTTTGAATTTTGATCACTTTAATGACTTTCAATTCGTAATTCAACTGATGTGCTAGTACCTGCTTCCTAGCTAACGGTCAATTGAATCAAGACTTTTGCCGGAGTTTATACAACCAGAAACATATTTCACCCCTTGCACTGGCCTCACCTTGGGCAAAAAATAGTAGTTCTAGCTTCGGACACATTCTTATTTTTGGACACATTTTTCAGAATGAGTAGGCCTCTTTTTATGGTTGCTTGCTCTTGATACTACAGCCAGCCAGCTGGACTGGTCTGCTGGCCTGGCGCTGTGCTACTTGGAGAAACAACTTAAACATTAAAGCGCATCCACGGGTCCAGCCGCTGCTGCAAGACCTTCCAAGGTCTTTGGGCCAATCCTCACTCTCCAAGATCGGTCAAGGCAAGGCATGTCCTCCAATCACTACGTAAGAATTGTTCGTCTGCTGCACTGCTGCCTCGCCTCCCACTCCTCCACACTTGCTGCTCTTTGCAGTCGCCCCAAAGAAATGTGTCCTGTGGCTTCCGGGCCACACTAAAAATTCGCCGACCGTTTAATTAAGGTGAGAAACCTGTGCACTGGCATCAAGTAATTTCTTATCCACCAAGCTCGATAGGATCAAAGATACATGACTCCATGAAGTGGAAGATCCTGGGCGCAAGAGGGCATTTGCTCTCCTAAAGCCGGGCTGCGACCTGGGCCGCCCCCTATACCGATGCCCCCCCCAACCGGCAACTACGACCGATTTGTCTCTTAGTTCCAATCGGCGACAAAACCCTGAGCTAGTGTCAAAATACTATGCTATTGAGCTATACTTTGTTATTAATTTTTATTGTAGCCCTTCCTACAGGAAAATCTTTCGGGTCTTTGCCCCCTTTTCAAGTTTCGCAGGTCTTGCTTCTAGATGAAAATCATGACTCTGCCACTCACTTCATGTTAACGTCACCCAGACGTCAAATTTATGAGGATACTAGTCCATGAATATGTGCGACACATTCTCTGTTGGACCAGATTATTAGATATTTTCCTGAACTCAATGGAGGTAAGGAGACTTCACCATGCAGGACAGAACGAACACTGGCCTCGTCAGAACTTTGGCCCCTGGGCCTCGTCAAGTAGTCTGCTGATTAGCCATGGCCCAGGTGTGGCTTCTGTTCGCTGGAGGTCACTGAGACAGGATAGAGGCTAGCAACTGTTTCGCTTCGGCCAGGAGCCTGGTCGGTGCCCAGCATGTCTGCCGTGCCTCGCGGTGAGTCTCACTGCTCTGCAGAGTGCTTACTGACCATTGCCATCGAGGACGGTCTTCGAGCTAGGATGGGATAGGCCTTTGCATGGAGATCAACCATTTCTAAAGCAAGCATAAGCCAACCCTAATGCATGCAAACCTTTCTAGAATGATTGAAACACTTAAGTTGAAACCACAAATTCTTTAATAAAATCTTTCCTAAGTTTAATAAGACGTCTTTTTAATGCTCTCTATGAGAACTAGATGTCTTTCTAGGCACTGAATATTCATGCCATTAGGATTGCCTTCCCCTCCACGACTCGAATTCTCGACCTTGGTCGTCAAGCTCGACCACCTCACCTCTGGAATAGGAATCAGAGGCAATCGAGGCAAGACCCAAGCATCGCCCGGTCGCTGGCTTACGCACGCCTGGCTCGCTAGTGTGAAAATTATCAGACCACCGAAACATACGTCGGCTCAACCTCACCAGTGACAAATAGCAGTTAGCATGTTTTGTCTTTGTCAAGCAACAGCTACGATAGAAAACTGGACCAGTACACCGCGATCGTTCCCAGGACGAGGCAAACATCTTTTTTTGGCGTTCAGCCCTCGGGAGGACGATCTGTGATCACCTCGTATTTGGAAATTGCTGCCCATAAATTAAGAGTGCAATCTGAAGACCAAGCTGTACTGTCTATCATCTCAATACTGCATGTATGCAATGAACTTCAGATCGGTGTAGCTGCAGACCTATCTACCCAGCAATGACACACCACAGCATATATTGACGACTTGTGCCTGAAGACGTATTTTAAATATAGTAATACTAATATAATTCATTTATATAGCGCCCTAAGAGAACTGAATCTCTATTTCGGTTTTTTACATGTGCCGCGGGGCTCGAGCCCATGACCTCGGCCACACCTTGGTCGGGACGAGCACCTTATCCACTGGGCCAAACCAGCGAATGAAAATAGACCACAACTTTAGTATGCTGGATGAAAAATTCAGCACGACAATGGGCCATAGGTGTTTCATTGAGGCACTGCAAGTCGTGGTGGCATTCAAACACCTAGTTTTTTAGCGTTGGGATGGGTTACTTTGTTGGTCGGAGCTTGTCGTTAGTAGTCGCTCTGTTCTCAGCAACGCTGAACGACATACATTCTGATTCATGAGTAAGATATTTTTCCGGGGTGAGATATGCCGCGCGACCATGAGCAGGTGTGGTACGAATTCACCGGAAGCATCAGAGCCTATTGTTTCTATCTTGGGAGCTTAGTAAGCCCGCAGGGACGAAGCATTCATCAAGATGCGGCCAACTTAATTGAAGTGCCGCAGTGAGTGAGTGCCTATGGTCTTAAAGATTCAGTTTCAGCAATTTCAATGTGCTATAGTATGAAAATAATAATTGTTATTGACTGGCAGTGCCTACAGTATTCCCAAAAATGTGTATAAATAGTAACCATCCTTACCGGTAAGTCAAAATCATTGAATTTGTATTAGGGAGCCAATGACCCTAAATCCCTGCGTATTGACCTTCATAATTGTATTACATATATATTTATTTATTTATTTATTTATTTATTTATTTATTTATTTATTTATTTATTTATTTATTTATTTATTTATTTATTTATTTATTTATTTATTTATTTATTTATTTATTTATTTATTTATTTATTTATTTATTTATTTATTTATTTATTTATTTATTTATTTATTTATTTATTTATTTATGCCTAGCGTCCTAAGAGAGCCTGATCTCTATTCAGACGCTTTACATAAGTAGCATGGCTCCTCGAACCGACGACCTTAGTCACTGAAGGCGAGCTCCTTACCCCTGGGCCAAACCAACATACCCCATACATTAACCAAGATCTGAGTAACGGGGGGGGGGATGTGTCACTCTCAAATGTTCACAAATATGCAGTCCTGTCCATTGACAGCAGAAGTCTGCGTATTAGAGTGCATACTATAAAGCGCCTGTTTGAACAAAAATGGACCACTGGCATAGTATCCTATCATCACGCATGTCTGATTTCACGAAGAATACTCTGAAGTCATTCAAGGTGAAATTCTGGTCTATCGGCTAAATACTCTCAGGTCCGTTGAGGAAGACAGAGTGTACGTATTGGGGCTCGGGTTCTTATAACCTAGCTCCTCAAATAGAGTGACTTCCACTTTTGCTATTTGCATTTATGAAGTCAATTGAATTGATTAGGAGTAAATGCACTGTGAATATGAAGTCAGCGTGTGCACATTTTTACAGTGTCTGGTGGATTATAACAATTTCTATTGTTTTTATCTCATCACTGCAGGAGTTAACTGCTGACTTTATAGAAATCTACTTAAAAGTAAGAATTTCACAAGCTTCAAAATAAATCAACCTGTACTCACATTAGGGATGCAAGTTTTGCCCAAGTTTGAGAAATATTTTTAAGTGACATAGGTATAAACATATATGCTTTGCCTAAGCCGAGCTAGTTTGGTCCAGTAGTTAAGGTGCTCGAAGGTGGATCAAGGTCAGGCCGAGGTCGTGGGCTTGAGCCCCGTGGCATTTGTGAAGCGCCTGAATAGATAATGAAGTTCTCTTAAGGCTTTATACAAATGAATTTCCATAGGTTGGCTTTTGAATGTCAATAAACCATGCCGTTTTTGAATCCATAATTCGCAGTGTGCAGGCGTATCGTGTGAACTGTCATATCATGTCATGTCACATGTAACACGTCACATCAGTGCATAACTAAGTTTTGTATTCACGTTGAGTCACGTGACTCACGGCCATACTGAGTAAGTATGCACCTATTTAAATAGAAACGGTATCCCTCTAACTCACTATTTGCAAAAGATAATAGTTTCCAAGCTTACAGCAGGTGTTCATGCTGATGAACATACCCACTAGTAATAATCTCAGTGAGTTGAATTCGTATAACCGGCTAAGTGCTATGTATTTCGACTTGCAACAGTCTCCTCTGGTATTGAGGTTTCGGCGTTGAGTATTTTATTGAGTATATTATTGAGTGTATCGTTTCGCTTGCCAGGTGACTTCGACAAACGCATTGCACGGCAAAGCCAGCTCAATCCATTTATTCAGCTATTGGTGGCTGCAAGTCGGCGTGGTTGGGGTCATCACACTGTAAACTGGAAGAGTGGGAACCACTGCACTGAGTGCCATCAAAACAGGTGGCAAAGATGGTGAGATTTCTTCCTCCTGCTGCTAAGATTACCCTCCTCAAGATCGATGCCAAAACCTGAGAACAGCTTTTCGATTCAGCCACCACAAGGCAGCCTTCCGTCGGAATGCCGACAGCGTCTGGCAACAGTATTTGCTTGTGCCGTCTGCTTGCCGCCTGTTTCCACGTTGCTCCTTCTGCTTGATTTCTATTGTTGTGACGAATCGCTGCCGAGTCACGATGCAAATAGCAATATGCAAGCAGCAGCTCTTGTATGCACGCCTGAATCGGGACCAGCCTCGGACCAGCAACGATTAAGTGGTGCCCCAATAAGCACACCCTGTGCCTATGTCCATGACCTCTTACTCCTCGTGCTCATTAAACGTTTGAGTCACGTCTGCTCGGCACGCATTTTGCCAATGCTGCTATTGATCGTCCACAATTTTATGTGCACAATTGCAGAGGCCAAATTAAGTGTTAGAACAAACCTTGTCAAGTGTCAAGCATAGTTGGTTATGTGAGGTATATGTCTGGTTTTTATTAAGATTTCGTTACGGCCCAAACTTATTACGTATTCTGTATGTGTGCTTAACAAATCCTGGAATTTATTGTCCAGCAACACACGCCGTCATGACGAGCAAGCCGCTTGATGCTGCCTCTGCGACACTTTGGAGGTCGTCTTTGTCCTCAAATAGATTTCCCTGCCACCGATGTCGGACTGCCGCCGATTGGCTGGTCATCGTCATGGTTAGTGTAGTGTGCTCATTTGGGGTCCTTTCAAGGCATCTGTATTGCTGTTTGTTTAATTTTTTTATAAGACAGTAGCAAAAGAAAGATTTTGGCCTGTGCCAGTATTCCCTTCCGTAAACGTATATCACCCATTATTCCGCTGTCGCAATGTCGCAATTCGGCGAGAGAATTCGAGGCTTTGATGAAATGAATTCGAGGTTGATGAAATGAATTCGAGGCTTTTATTAAATGAATTCGAGGCAGAATGATGAAGAAACTGCGAAGTTCGTAAGAGACCGACACAACAAAGCAACCCAGAGTCAGAAGTGCAAATGGTATGATACGAAGCCTGATGTGAAATTTTTTAGATGGGACGGAGCAAGAGAACGAACGGATAAAAAATGAGTCAGATTATGAAGACAGAATCTTGAGTTCAATACCTTGCGTGACGAGTATTCTAGGCAGAAAAGTTGTGTAATGTGGCACTTACAACGTCCATAACAGAAAAGCCTAAACCCAGAGCTTCAAGCCAGCTGTTAGTGTCTTGGTGCACATGCAGGACGGTCCTGCAAGTAGTGAATGACATTACTGAAGTCTAGATATTAAATAGATGCTTAGGTATTGCGAAAAATAGCTCCACCAAGCCAGGAAGACTGGGTGGATGAAGCACGGTCAGTTCGAGACCGAAGTCACAAGTTCAATTGCCTTGGCTTGCATGTTGCAAACACGGTCTGCTGATGAAGCCGCTTAAGCAAAGTGCAGGTCATATGCAGTAAAGGCAGCAAAGAGCTACAGTCACAGTTGGGTAGATTAACCACTTGACAGGCAGTAGGGGCTAGAAAATTTCGGCCTGGAGACTATAAAGAAAGTGCACGCGTCACCAAAATTCCTTAAGCACAAGAAACGGGTCTCGTCATTTAACTGACAGGAGAATAGAAGACGATGAAGCAGACGGAGGCTGTAGATGACGAGAAACTCGGACGTAGCAGGGAGAGGGACGTAGACCTAGGTTGGTAGGGACGTAGATGACGTAAGGGGGTAGGGTTGTTGATAGGTGGAACGATTTCGGGCTGCACCTTCAGTTGGATAGGCGTCATGTTGTGACGATGCATTCATGAACTTAATACATGGAAGAGCAATCGTAAGGCCATGCTACGGTTGCCAGTAACCCATCTATGGGTAGAGACGTGCATGACAAGAGGTTTAGGGCTATGAAGAAGCCCAAAATGGTAAGCTTAAATAGTATGACTCGAAAAAGCACTTGCATTCAGATGAATCTTTTTCATCGTAAGCCAAGTGAATATCTGGGATTTTGAAAGAATGTGGCAATGGCTCGTCTGAAACACTTCGCCTTCTATTCCTGCACCACCCTTCTACAGGAGTTGCTCTTACGAGTGTGACTAATGACACGCTAGGTAGCATCTATTTCACTAGTGCAACTTGTCAGCAGTTTTCTTTGCCTTTCATTCACCAGATGAAGGGACATTATCGGAAGACTGAGAAGACTGTCGTCCAGTTCTCAGGGAGCTGCCTGCGTGGTACTATTACAGGCCTATTACATCAGCAGCTACCAAAATTAGCCAAGTGCATTAGCTATCTAGTTGCACTCTCGAAGGTGAAGCACAACATTAAGTGCTGACAGCTGGCGGCTGAGTTCAAATCAAGGGAGTGCAGCAGAGTGATCTTCCGACTCGTCTACTAGAAGTTTCCTGGAGAATACACAATGCGAGCACGACTCTGCTGCCTGCACTACTGCCCAGCATCGGTTTCAAGAATCATTGAGTGAGCCCCTTGGTCTTGCGACATAGTGCAGTTTCAGAGAAACTTGGAAGAAGCCCTGCCGAGAATCCAACCGCCAGGGATTGCTTCCGGCGAACTGATTTCTTTCCTTTGGAGAACATGAGCCATCAGGTTAACTCAAAGGCATCAAGTGGCACTGGCCTGGTTGCCTAGACAAGTCAGCAATGTGGGGAGATTTTTTTTTTTATAAAATACTCAAACACAACGGTGACGCTTAGCCCGTCAGCCGTCGGGTTGCTTTTTGGCAACCGACTACAGATGTGATGGGACATGACCAAGGAATCGCTCATCAGCACGATAGTGCCTATGCTCGGTTTCACGAATCTAAATTTAGCTGGGAGTGAGTCTAGTGCTTCAAAAATGCATCTCTGTAAGGCGTCCTGCTGTTCTTTGCTTATCTATTATGTTCATATTTGATTGTAGTTCTTCTATTGGTGGTTCCTTGAAATTAAGCTGGCAGTGAGCACTGAGCAAGATAGCATGCAAGCAACTCACTCTAGAGACTCTCAGAACTGCAGAGTGCTCCGAAGAAGTCCTGTGGGTATAAGGCCAGCTGCAAAATGTTCACTGGCATAGCGGCTAAGGTGCTCGTCCAGACCAAGATCAAGGCGAATGCATTTGATGGCCACGATAGTGGGCTCGAGCCGGGTGGCATATGTGAAGTACCTGAATAGAGAATAAGTTCTCTGTGGATGCTAAACAAATGAATTATTTACTTATTATTCACTCATTCACTCTTCTTGCTTATTCTGACTGTAAGCTAGCTCTAAGGTCGGCCTTACTAGTTCTAAGCTTTTTACCCCTTGATTAGCACCAGTGCAGTTTAGGTGGAGCTGCTAGCTGCTGGCTACTTACTATCAGTGCTCCAGGCTCTCAGTAGCACCAGCAACTTGATGGACCGCGACTGGTCACAAGTGCAGTTTTCACTATCCACGTGGTCTCGCCGTTCGGTCACTTTGTACGACTGCATTCAATTCGATTTTCAGAGCCGGCAATTTGCTTGAGCCGTCATTTGAGGCTAACCTTCGGCCATCCTAAGCCTTTGACTAACCCATACTGACTTTGCCATGAGAACAGGAGCTTGGCTCATTGCCAGCTTGAACATGTGTGTTCTGGCCAGTAGCAGTGATCAGTCCGGAACGAATGTGGGGGCATCATCACCACCTGTCCTGTAGCCACAGGCTGCTGGCCTTCGGCAGACAGAGGGTCGGCATGTCCTGGCCGGTAGCAGAGGGCCATCTGGTCTAGTGGGGGAGGCAGGAAGGACGTGGGCTATGTGGCCTATGTCGGAGGGCCACCAATGCTGACCACCATAGGGGACAGGAACATTAACATGGAAGGGGCAGGAACATGGTGAGCCGTGATGGCACACTAACTAAGGTTGCTTTTTAATGCGAGCTGGGTCCCGAGTTCGTGGGTTCGAATACTGCGGCTGGCGATCCTTTATTGTCGCTGCAAGTAGCGGTGATGGCCTTGAAGGCTCTTCTGTCGCTATATAGAGTCTGAGGAATCAGCTAGTGAAAATTAATAACAATCCTCAGTTGCCCTGTCACTAAATATTAAAGGATACAACAGGAAACGAAGCTGGACAGGGATCTTGGTAACTGTAGCAGCAGGTGCTTCGTTCAAGCCCACAGGCTAACTGATACAAAGTAGACACTAGTAATAACTGAATTAAAAAATCAAACTTTTGGGTGGCATCCTCTGATAATCGTCTCTCTCTCTCTCTCTCTCTCTCTCTCTCTCTCTCTCTCTCTCTCTCTCTCTCTCTCTCTCTCTCTCTCTCTGGAAACTTTGCATTAGTTGCAAGTTTAATGATAGGACGACACCGTGAGGCGTGTCCACACATGACCGGCTAAATGAAGTCACCAGGACCATATCGAGTGAGGTTGTGGCTAGCTATGCCAGCACCAAGCCTCTGCGATGGTTAGCCAGCCCCTGCACCTTAAGCCGCTTCAGCAGCAGCAGCAAGCAAGGCAATGCAGTCAATCCCACCATCAGAGGCTAAGACCGAAGCTACCCCTGCTTCATTTCCTCTGTTAGCTAAAGCCACCAGGCACTGCCATCAACCTCCTACTTGTAACACTGAGGGGTAAATGAGGGTACCATACACTGAGTAGCCAACATCCGGTCAAGTTGCATCAGTGGCAAGCAGCTCTTAGTCTGATAGTGCTGACAGTCCCGTGATAATGCGAGCTGGTGATGCTGTCTGGCAAGTGCCGGTCACCGGTCCAATTTTTCCCAGTGTACCTCGAGAGGAATGCGTGGTGTCTCTTGCTCATTGAGTACAAAGTGCATGAGCAATGAGGGTCCATGACCCGGATAGAAATGGCAAATCGGTGTAGCAGGCTCTGGAAACTCCATCAGTCCTCAACAGCTGCCGAATGCACTGAAAGAAGAAGAATTCTTTTGCAGGTGCAGCACATTGCTCTCTGAGTAAGCTGAGCAATGATGTCATATGCAAGGGACACATCATTGA
This sequence comes from Cristatella mucedo, assembly GCA_009760855.2. NCBI lineage: Eukaryota > Metazoa > Bryozoa > Phylactolaemata > Cristatellidae > Cristatella > Cristatella mucedo. The sequence continues at coordinate 13,663,927 of WPIO01000002.1, forward strand.
GGCTAAACCTGTAATTAAAAATTCCGTGCATTTTCGGGAGTTTGTTTTGGAGTGCTGCTCACTTGCCTACTACAGTGGCAAATGAGCACACACTTATTTTAACGAACTAGTAAGATCGTCTCAACCCTCACTCACACGCTTACAGGCAAGCATGTGCTTGCATAAGCACCAAAATACCTGTATACATACGCACGTGCATGTGCATATACCCAAACATTTGCATTGCAAATGCTCACAAATGCAAACACTGAAGCACCCACATGCACGTCCCCCCACAAACATGAGCGTGCACGTAGGCGTGCACATATGCATTCACATAAATGTCTGCTTTATCAAGCAATCATTATAGGCCAGTTCCTTCTCCATTCACTTCGATGCTTTTTCATGAGTTCAAAAATCAGTTATCTGTAGCAAGATGCCACCGTGGATTGTAATATGGTTTCGTTAACGTTTATTTTGCACGATAGTCTTCGTGACTTGGTTTGTGCAACATCTATGATGATCGTACGAGCTTCAAGCAGCTTTGTGCTCTACACCACTGCAGTGGGTCCTTCACTTGCCTCTCTACTTCCTCCTGCTGATTCCTCTCTTGATCTGTGCCCTCTGCTTCTCCCTCAGTCTCTCTCCGTCTATCTATCTCTCTCTCTCCCTCTCTCTCCCTCTCTCTCTCTCTCTCTCTCTCTCTCTCTCTCTCTCTCTCTCTCTCTCTCTCTCTCTCTCTCTCTCTCTCTCTCTCTCTCTCTCTCTCTCTCTCTCCCTCTCTCTCTCTCTCTCTGTGTCTCTCTCTCTCTCTCTCTCTCTCACTCTCTCTTGCTCTCTCTCTCTCGTCTCTCTATCTCTCTCTCTCTCTCTCTCTCTCTCTCTCTCTCTCTCTCTCTCTCTCTCTCTCTCTCTCTCTCTCTCTCTCTCTCTCTCCCCTCTCTCTCTTCCCCTCTCTCTCTCCCTCCTTCTTCTCTGTTCTTTCTTTTCTAGAGCTCTTCTTGCCTCATACTTTCAATCTTCGCTTTCCGTAGACTTATACACTGATTGTTATCTCCACGGCCTGTTGAAGCAGATTAGTGGTCCAGAGGGTAACATATAGTCGTATCCGACATTTATACACTTCCTACAAACTTCAAATGGCACGCCAGTCATTAAACAGCATGGTGTACCTCTCTTGACAGGCTCTGTGCCATGACGGCAGTCGGTGAGCAAGCTTGCCTGAAGATCAGTTGGCTGGAGCTGTGCCAACGTAACGTGTCAACACATAATAGGCTGTTCGCTATCAGTTGAATTTCGCCGGTAGATCGTTGCCAGCTTCGGTCTGCCTGACTGAACTGCTACAGTCCCTTGGCTCGGGGCCCATACGGTCACATTGAAACTGCTTGCTGAAGGTGATGAGCTGCGACCATAAGGCACCCAAGAAAGCATCGTGGCAGCACGTCAGGATGTACCGTGCCTGCTCGACTGCCAAATGAGCTCTTTTCATGCATCTCTAGCTGTGCAATGGCACAGCACGCTCGCGTCCATGTCTTGTATTCAACCATCGGCTGGAGAGGTGCAAACGACGTCTGAGTGCCGGCCACATGCTGACATTCGCTCAGCCTCTGCTGTCAGCAGAGGCTTGAGAGATCTCACTCGATCACTCCCCCTGTCTCCAACGAGTGAGAAGGAATCTTCAAACTTTGAGCTCTGGTTGACCACGGAATGGACAGATAAACCTGCACTGCAACAGACCATGCTAAACTGAAGTATAGAGCTGCTGCCTAAAAGACTTGTTGAAATAAAGCCCCGGTTGACCCCTAGCGTTTCTCCTCGTGCTTGCAACAGGCTGCTGACAATAGAGCAGCACTGGCTGCTGGAAAGGTAGTGCTCTAGAACCGCGTGGTCAAGATAACCCCTACAGTGCTCTAAAGTGCTAGCAGTGCTGGCCTCAAGGACTAAGAGCCGATGCTAGCTGTAGAAGCTAAGCATTACCATCACTTGGGATACCAAAGTACGGTCTACTGGAGACAGGCAAGTTATAACTGGCTGATGGGGAGGGGGCAACAAGCAGTGAACTAATTAAAGCCTCAATAAAAATGCACCTATCTATGACAGCATTTAGTGGGTCACTGTGATTCTTCCTTTATGTGTTTATGCGTGCTGACACTGCTGCATGCTGCTACTAACCACACTTGCATGCTGACCCTGTGCATGTCACCCCTAACCATGTTATTCGTGTTGTTTATCAAGCATTATACCGCTCACCATTCGATCGTGTTTCCTTTGTAGCAAATGTAAAGCGTGTAGAAAGAGATTGAATTCTCCAAGGGCACTTTATTAGGTGCATTATTATTATTATTATAACGAATCAGAAAACGTGCTGTTCCAGTCTACCGTACCTGCCACCCACCCAAGGTCACTGCTGGAGCAGTTTTTAATAAGTGGAATTGTTCTTAATTTATTAATTTGATGAGCTGATGGCAGTGAGTCGTGGCATTCATGCCTAGCCCTACTGTAGCCTTAACTATAGCCATACCTTGTCTAACCGGTAAGGTATTGCAGTATATAACGGTCTGCTCTTCTGATCTTGTTCATTTCATGTCAGCTTCTTGCTATACTGTCTGATATAAGCTAAGGCTAGCCGACACATTAGGTCTGTGAACGGTGGCATTTTTCATGAATCCTCAATTGACTGCATTGCAGGCTATAAAGTGTGGTACTCGTGTGCTCACAATGCTTCGATACATTGACTGTGCCTTAAACAATTGCTAAGAGAGTGATTGAGAAGTGCTGTTCTAATCGGTTGCAGGCTAAGTATGGAAGCGCTTAGAGCAATCTCCAACTTCGAGCTGCGTGTAAGTGCATAGGGTAGGGAGCCGTGACAATCCAGGTGCTTGCTCCTCACGACGACCGAGGTCGTGGGCTTGGTTTTTGCATAGGGCGATCTATTAGTGCCCAAACTGCAAGCAGAGGCTGCTGTTAAGGCTCCACTTCCACTCTACAAATGTGGCTGGTAAATCAGCTAATATTTATTCATTTAGGGAAACAGAATCAGTATGACACGAGCAAACGATATGGTGAATTTAGTCGAGTAGCATTACGGGCAGGCGTTATGCTGTTAATTTTCCTGCAACCTGGCTGGCAGATCGCAGGAGCAAAACTTCAATTGGTCCACATTTTCACCATGACTCGACTCTCCAGACTAGCTGGATATCTTGACCGTGCATTTTCTTTATCTCCTCTTTTCATTGAATCCAGATAGGAAGCACTCTGTGAGCCAGAAGACTTAATAGCCTGCTATCCGGTCATCTACCTAGCTATGCTAATAGTTTTGCAGATTGTCTCGCTCCAGTACAAACACTTACTTAAGGAAAACGCAGCATCCTGCCACATGCCTCTGCACACACATACTTGATATCGATACTGTCGTCAGCAGACCAAGAATACCGTGTGCTGTATTTGCATTGCCGGCTGCTGAATGTTGATTGAAGGCTGATCGGAAGTGAACTGCATTGGATTAGCAAAAGAGTGATTTGTAAAATTTGCTACATGGGAAAGGAAGTGAGAAGTGAGACATGGGACATAGTGTTGCAGCACGGAGAGTAATCAGAAACCTTTTGTCGATGTATTAGCAGGCAATGATGACTGCATTTGGGTACAAGTGCCGAGACAGCCTGCTACAATCCGTCAGGAAAGAAGCAGCTGATTTGGCACTAGGTGACCCTTTTGCGGTTAAGCTACCTCTGCCACCCCTCCAATCTAACCACAGCACCTTGCTCATGCCGGCATGTGTCCATCTGGTTTATCGAGTATTTGCAACTAAAATGCAGGCCAAAACTGGTCCGAGAATAAAGCTGGCTCGTGTGCCCCTGTGTGGCTAGGGTGAATGTGCTGCCTTAAGTGCAAACCTCTCAAAGAAAGCACTCCATGGACAGCAGCTGGCTGCTAAGAACAGAGTAAACTTCGCAGAAATAGCAAGCTAGGTAAAGGCTGTTGAGCAAGGATTTGTTAAGCTTGCAAAGGAAAGTTCCACATTATTGTAACCACTGGCTCCTTAAAGCTCTTCGCGAACCTGAGGGACAGACAAAAGCTGACAGGCATGGACATAATATGGCACATGCAAACGCACGTTCACATCAACACCCACACACAAATGTGAGTACACTTGCACGAACGCATACGCACTAACGCAAGCACACGCGTGCGTAGACAGTCCAAACTGGAGTAAGCACCGCCTGCAATGCCTCGGTCCAGTTCAATCCACTGGTAATCTGCCCTCATACCTGGCTCTGCCTGCCCTGTGCCCCCACTGTGCCTGCGCCACAAGAGCTGTTTTAGCCCTAGTCCCACTGGTTCAAGACACTGGCTCACTGCTGTCGAATGAGTCAAGCTTTGATATTTCTGCGTGGAGGACATTTAAAGCACACATCAAAGTGCTTCCTCACTAATACAAACGAGAAAACTTCAACTCCAAATATTCTGACCGAGACTATTGTTCCAGGCGGCTAAGATTCGGCAGCTGACACGATCCGTGCTAAAAGCGACTCACCAAGACATCGATCGGCCCATCCATAATCCTGGCTGTCTTCCTGACCTATGACCTCAGTTAGAATCATCTCTTGCCTTACTCTTGGAAAAATTTCATCAGGCCATGCCAAACAATCGATCCTCATATTAGTCAAGTGAAATTTAGTAATGACTTGGCCTTGCATTATCTGTTCGATAGGCAGTGTGTGGTTTAGGATAAGCTTAGGCCAAGATTAAACCCACGAGGAAGTAAGTAGAAATTATGCTGAACCAGACCAGACCATCGCATCACAGAAACTGAACTCGGCCACAGAGGCTTGATCGGAACCAGCTGGGTAAAGGGTTACTGACCCTAATGCAAGCTGCAGTTGAGGGACAGCATTAGTGGTATTACTTTTCCGGCTAAGACTAACAGATACTATAGCTTATCGCCTCGTTCAGATTGTACCAGCCAATAAAGACTAACCTACAGAAGGACTCCAACTCACTCACTCTTTGTTTCTTGAAGTGGGAACACCATTGCCATAGGCTAAGACCAGGGAGCGGTAAAACGACCTCAAGTGTTTAATGCTGACACAGCCTTGATTCAAGCCGTAGGTGTAGCTCTATTGAGCAAGAGTAAATTCTTCGGAAATAATCCCGACACCTGGAATAACAAAATATATGGTGAAAAGTCACACAAGAACATCGATCCGTCTGCCTAATCGAAATTGCCCAAATTATTTTGTGAAGGGAATTTGCAAAAGCAAAATGTTTTGAGGTAAATTAATGCCGTCTTATTGACAGCGAAATCCTTGGAGATCTTCTTCGCAGGAAAATAATGCTTGAACTAGCAAGAGTAACAAATAAGTCCATTGGAACAGAAGGGAGGCACTCGGAGGGCTAATATTCAACTCTACGAGTTTGTGCAGCACTACCTGAGAAACTCAATTGGACCCCCTTCCCCTCCCTGTCATATGTGTCTCCAAGGTAATGTTGGCCTTGCGATGAGCTTAAGGTTGCACAATTTTGATGCAGTACAAGCGAAATGCATTTGATAACATCGTTTCAAAATAGAACATGACACGCCGGCATCTGCATCTGCACCAGGTGGCTAATACGATCTCGGGCTAGCTGCTTTCTCTCAATGTGGTAAGCTTCGAGGAACTTCAGGTGGTAATTCCATGCAGCCTCCTCACTGATGCAAAGCAAAGATTGACACTAACGAAAAGTAATGTCAGTCTGAGCCGACCATATGTGAGAAATCCCACACCTGCTGGGAGCATTCACTTCGTTACGAAATTCCAGGACCATGCACTTGGTAGTTGCTATCAATGATTGCAAGGGCAGCCTGTAGCAGCTGACATGTGGAACAACTTATCGGCTAGGAGCACCAGGGCATACATTTGGTAGCTTGGCCTGGTGCAGCTAGTGCAGCTGATGCTGCAGCTGCAGCTACTGCTGCTGCTGATTTGTGATACGGATAATGTGACCTTACGTGGCTTTTGCAACTTAATTTTCCCCACATTACCGGGCTCCAGTTTGATTGTTGCAATCTGCCGGACCAAAGCTTTTTTGCAACTACCTCAAGTGGCCACTAGACTATTTCGTAACTCAATATTCTGGCATAGAAAGACATCATGAATTTCTGCTTAGGCACTTTAAAAGAACCTTCCTACTTAGAGGCATCGAGACCACAGAACGTGAATTACTAAATGCTGAGTCAACTGACATCAGAGTTGAAATGGTGGAGTAGCAGCTGACGATGGTAGCTGTTTGCCAGACTTGCTGCTAGCGGTGATATGTATCCACTACCCTATCACCATTTCTGCCGCCAGTGGCACTGAGCCATGTGCCTGGGAGTGCTAAGGTCCACATAACAAACAAACTGTGCAGAAAATGGATGCAAGCAAGAATGCAAGGCTACTGTTCCAATTCAAGAGTGGAAGCTATGAGTATTATGCTTGAATCTGGACTATGAGCATTATGCTTGAATCCTGTGTTGTAATAGCATGTTTCCGGCATTGTTGTTGATCTAAATCTGATAGTGTCTCATTTCAAAACACTTTTGTCTATCCACATTACGTTTTGGGAGCCGTTTAATGCCAGAAGAGTGCCTGGTAATGTACTGCCTAGCTAAAAAGTAAAGCTCAGCTGATACAACGGCATCATTTACATAGCAGTAGGGGAGTCCTGGCAGCTATAACCCCACTTGAAGTGGGCAATAAAGAACTGCCTGTTGCAGGCCTCGAAGCCACGACCTGGGTCGTGATGACCGAGCATTTTATTTTAGGCTAATACCCACGGGCCAAAAAGTTGGTCGGCTGATTTGGGACGTAGCACATAGCACATACCTCTTTCATGTAGCTGCAGATGAGCCTTAGCTGATATCACTCTGCTTTCAGTGGAAAATAAAGAACAGTAGAAATATCCCAACATTGAGAAGGTTTCTGTGTGTGCAATAGCTTCTATTTATGTTAAAATTGTTCGTACATCTATTAATTTTCTATCAATTGCCAAATTTTTTAAATGCGAGAGCTGCTGTGAAAACGATCGGGTGTGCCACGCCCACCACTTGCTTCGCTGAGCCTTCCGAGTTAATTTATTCCTCAAAAGTGTTTAGGTCTCTCGTGACGAGTTAATTTATTCCTCAAAAGTGTTTAGGTCTCTCGTGACGGCATGCACTCTATATTGCTTAGCTCTGTCAAGCCTCTTGTTTTTTAGGGTTCCTCGAAACTCTTTGCAAGTTAAAACCGGGCTTAGAGGGGAGCACCAAATTACTTCTAACTATTCGGGCACCAGCATGGACTGCATTGCATGTCCCGGCTTAATAAAAACCACGTGGGACGCCTAGGCTTCTTAATCAGCTCTGAACATAAATAAGCCAAGTTGTATCGGTCACCTTCCTTTCAAATGCAGTGCGTCTTCTGCTCTATCAGTTCCCAAGAAAACTTGAGTAGTCTGCACAATTTTCCACATAAACGCGAATGAATGCTTAACACTGAGGGGGAAAATCTTGCATTCCATTTTGGCAGTGGCTGTAGAAGCTGCAGCAGACAAACCCTTTGGTAGCCACCGTTACCCTGTGTGTCATCGCAATTGTTGGGAAGAAGCCAGCAATGTACTTACTAGCTGGTTAATACTAATATTATTACTGAGACAACCTTCTCAATAATGACAATGCTAATATTGATTCTCTCGTATTTCACCTTGAGAGAAAAAAGTCTCCAAGCCAGTCTCCCTGGCTTGGCACAGGGTTTAAGGTGTTAGCCATGAACGTCCGAGGTAAAGGTGCTCACTTTGGAACACCAAAGTGGTGGGTAAGAGCCCTGCTGAATGTGTAAAGTGCCAGGATCGGGATTAAGCTCCCTGAAGGCGCTATAAAAATTGATTTTATTTAGTTGTATATTTACATTAATTCTATTCATGCTCTTTACAACTTGCAGCAAGAGAAGCAATAAGCAAGATTTTAGGTAACCAGTACGGAATCAAGCACAGGTACTCATACTCAAAGGACACCAGAACCAAAAGGCGAGTTCACTGGAATTTAGGATAACAGGAAAGCTATGTGGAATCGATGCGTATTTAGCTTAGACTTAGATGATGCAAATTCAATGCAGGTATGGGGCTGAAGCCAGAAGTAAGTTTTTTTGCTCCTTTGCTGCATAAGAACTGAAATCACGACGAGTCAAAGATTTTCAATTTAGTGTTAAGACCGGCAAGCCGACAGGTAGCCGGTAGGGGGGTAATGCAAAAGCACCGCCCGCTGAGGAGCTAGAGAACATCGGATAGACATGCTGGTGCAAGCTGGTGCAAGCTGGTGCAAGCAAGCTCTTAGCAAGACAAAGGATCTGAGAGTCAAGTTGATGCCTGATGGGGATTCGATAAAGTTCAGGCAGAAATAGCTTTATTCGCCAGCTATGCCTTTGACAGCTAACAAGGCGAGCTGCCTGATCTCCAGACGATCAAGGGCATATGCTGAGAGTGCTTAATAAAGGCAGTTTCCAAAATCTAGATTCAACGTCACAAGCACTACTTGAAGAGAAACCTGTTGACTAGAGACTAGTTGACTAGAGAGAAGCATGCGTACTAGTTCAGCCGTAGTACTCTTGCTGCGTGCAGGTCCTAATTGATTACAGGCAGCTATTACTGGAGTGGTGAGACATAAATCTTCCAAGTTGAGGGTGATGCTCCTTCCCACTTGAGAACCAACTGGAGAATCTTCCAACCTAAGGCAGAGGATGCCAGGCTAGTAAGCCGGTAGCTAACAGGTTCGGTCTTGACGGTGACGTGAGGGTTGGTTTTGCCCTTGACCTTGACTTAGGCTGTAAAAAAAGCTAACTGAGTCAGATGTAGAACAGGGCAGCCCTCGGTCAGAGGGCGTGCAGAGCTGACTGTCATCATTGGCATAGAAATTAATGTCGTGACTGTATTTGGCGATGGCATTGGCCGGTGGGAGAGAACAGCAGATGGTGAAAAAACCGGCCTAAGACCAAATCTTCAGGTACACATACTGACGGGACTCACCGAATGACCGAGAGCCATTTTAATCTACATTCTGATGTCACTGCCCGAGGTTGGACCTAACCTCGTTTAGCACTCACAGTGAGAGTAATGCAGAGAGGCGTGCAGAGAGCCGCTCAAAAAGGAATTGGGGATCAGTCAGATCAACCTAAGCTTTCCTATCCTTTTAATTGGGGGCCATACGTTCAAGTGGGCATTGGAAACATTTTCTAATACTTTCTACGTTGTATTATGATGGGAGACTTTTTTCCATGTGAGTGTGCTTAGGCAACAAGTTTAGATATGTTTGTGCCTTACAGCCAATTATTTATCGCGATAAATGTGTCTTGCAAGGCACCATGACAAAACATGAGCCCGTTTAATTGTAATTCCGAATTATGCAATGTGACTCTGTTCTGTGTCAAAGTTACAAAGTCGTATGATAGTTTTTTCAATCACACGTCGTGAAGAATCGGTTTTGCAGCTTACTGTAAACTGTGTGCCCTATCAGTTGATTGTATCGCCTTAGTAAGTATTTAGAGTGGCGCCTAAGCACTCGCATTAAACTACGACATACGTTCGGCTTAGATGTTGAATGTATGTATGTTTCAACCTACGGAAGTACTTGCAAGGCCAAGGTAAGATATAGAGAGACTTTTGCTGGACTCTAGGGGTGGGGCTATTTGGACAGAAAAAACCAGGCTGTCACTGAGTGGGCAAGAATCGAAGATTTTCAGGAAAGGCTTCTTGAGTGTGGCCTTTGTTAGCAACTACTACAGGCCGATGTGGAGCAAAGCGAATGCCCTGCTGTGATGCCTCTCGGTCGGACCTGGTGCACTAAGAAAGCCGTATAGCGAACGACTCGATATTGTCCAGGATTGTATACAGTCAAGTGACACTAATCTAAAATAGTGCTTGATCTTGCTTTATAGTTGTTGATTAATTGCTGAAATCCATAGTTTCAGACACCAAAAAATTGCGTCGCGTACAGCTTCCGGCCAAATGCAAGAGGGGGCTCTGATTAGTTCTACAGACTATAAGCAGTTAAAAAGTGCATACAATTGATAATACAAATCGGGCACAATAGAGAGCTTACAAAAAGGCTGACGGGGCACTCAGAAATGTGAGTTTGCATACCATCGCTTCTAACTCCTGGAGGCCACAAGGATTGAGCATATGACGCTGGATAATTGTCTATAGTTCACTTAAAACATAAGAGGTTTTGGTTGACCATCTGTAGCCAATTACCACGATCCCGGGTGCCGCTAATGAGAAACAGGGCCTAACTAATAGGACGACGGAGTCAGCAGCGCTGGTGTCAAAAGAGCGAGTATTAAACACAATGCACCAAAGGATGGCTTTAAGGTAGTGCTACAAATTGGTTTTCGAACATGATAGATAGTTTTCCAAAAGTAAAGTAGCCACTTCCCTAGTCTACAACCCATTAAAACAAATAGCTGCCAATAATCGACAGCTTATTGAGTAGACCTTAGGGCCCTATGGAAGATAGCTAAGTATACAGCAGCCGTGTAGCTAGATGTGAAGGACACTGGTCTTAAGGCCAGAGTGAGAAATATTGTATGTGCAGCCAACGTTTAATCCGAAGTTTCAACACCGTCTTCATCATAGGGATGAAATTATTTCTATGGAATTCAAAATTATTGGGAATGGTTTATTAATACTTAGTCCCTTGTCTACTTGATTGATTATGCTTCTTTCTTATTCCCTCTGTTTATAAGACACTTCATAGCATTGCTTGGTCATTGCTTCACCGTTTATTCAGTGTTTTAACGAACCAGTTTACTCAATTTTTGTACACGCATGCCCAAGACAGGCCGTGCATTTGGTCGTCAAAGGTAGCTCGGACAAGTGATAGATGCAATAGACGGCCGCCGCAGGGCCTCGAAGTGACTGACTGAGCAGCTGAGCAGCTGCATGCCTTACCAGTAGTATAATCAGCTCTGGAGTTTTGATTTGGATGAAACCCGATGCCAGCCACGTTATCCAGGGTGTAATCAAGATGTAAACATCGGTGGGTTTACTTACCAAGAAATCTATTGACAAGGATACCTTTGATTGCCTGGCCAAGAATCTGCAAATATTGAGCTAACGAGGCCTAAAGCATCCTAATTGTTCACAGATCAGCAACAGGCTACTGGATTGTTTAGAGGAGTGAAGCCTCGATTTGGATGAGAAGAACTCTTAGTTTGGCACCTACAGATTGTCAGTAAGCACGGCAGAGCATCGACTGGAAGACTGTACTACTAGTGCAGCTACAGCTTTAGCGTGATAAGTGTAATATATTGCTACCACCTAAAATAGGGAAATATACATTCAGTTTGCATTCAGTGTGCTAACCTGCAAAATCACCGAAGCCTTTGTGAGCATACGCTCACAAATGCATTAACCTTTGACAGCAACCCCAGATACTGTTAAGCACTGGCAGAGCCAGGATTTTCATCAAGGGATAAAGACCTGCACATTTATTTTTATGTAGGGCACAAGCAAGACCCACAGTATTTCGATGTAGATGGGGCTAGATCCAAAATAAATGAAACGTAATAGCTTAAAATAATTGCACTTATTCGAAACGAACTCGCCGGCTGCTCTTCGGGTGTAATTAAATCATAGTTTTGCCGTTACTGACTGTGGAGACATAAGCAAAGGGGCAGCGGCCCAGGTAGCTGCCCCTCAGTAGGGGGCATAAATATCCCCTTGCGCCCGTATTCCGCCACTGCTTATAAGTGCAGTGGGAAAGCATGTGACCTAGTCTCAAGCTGCTTAGAAGAAGCTGGCCGAGAATCAGCAATAACATGCCCCTACGGCTGCTATGGCAGCTCTTAAATTTTCAATTACTTGCCCCCAATATCAAAACATTAAGGGAGAAGATCTTCTTGCGAGCTATGTTTTATTGACGGGCGGTGACAAATCGCTGTCGAATTAACTTTCTTACAAAACTATCAATCGAATCAATCTTTGTATAGTAAAGGAGTACGCTCGAAAATCAGAACTGGTTATGAAGAGTTGGATCGTAGAAAGCTGGGATACCAGGCAAGGTAAAGTAAGGAAAGAATAACTAAAAGAAGCGGCTTTGTTTGCAAAGCACCAGGAGAGCCGCAGTGGATATCAACACTGCTTGAAGTGGACAATATAGGATTGCCCGCGACAGCACTCGAACCCACGACCTGCGTCGTGAGCACGAACATCTATGAATGGGCATCGTAAGGAATGCAGTGGTTCGATAAATATTAATAACGCACTTGACAAAGCACCCTTAGAGAACTCAATCTTGTTCTAGGCGCTTTCCATCTGCTGCAACTGAAACACGATCTAACGGTTAGCGGTAGCATGCTCGATAAACAACAAGAATAACATAGTTAGGGGTGACATGCACAGGGTCAGCACGCAAGTGTAGTTAGTGGCAGCATGGGCAGTGTCAGCACGCTTAAGCACATAAAGGTTGAATCACAGGGACCCACTATATGCTGTCATAAATAGGAGCGTTTTTTATTTCTTTTTAAATGCGTTGAAGTCAGGGAATGTCGTGACGCAAGTCAGAAGTGAGTTCCATGCTTTGAGAGCATGCGAACTACAGGCACGATCTCTAAAGGATTTGAGGTTGGTAAGAGATATGGGTAAACGATTAGATTCCGAAAAAAAACAGATGGTACGATGCTTGGCCTGGTGGGGCAAAATATCTGATAGGTAGGCTGAAGCCAAAGAATGGATAAACCTAAAAGTGAGCGGAAAAACCTAGAAGTCGATTAAACTTGACTGGGAGCCAGTGCAGGTCGGCAAGAAGTGATGTGCTGTGGCAACTGCGATGCTCACGACAGACAAGCCTAGCTGCAGAGTTTTGCCCCAGCTGTAAGCACCTGAGTGCACAGGCCGGTAGACCAGTTAGACGTGAGTTACAGAAGTCAAGATAGGATGTCACAAATGCATGGACCAATTCAGTTGTGATATCCCTGTCTAAACAAGCCCAAATTTTTAGCAATGCTATGTAGCTGAAAGTAGGCAGACTTGATTGTGGAGCAGATGGGATCGTCTAAAAATGAAACATCTAAAAATCTACAATCTATTAAAGGTCACTTTGGAACATTACACCTATTTCTTGCAGATTCAACGGTGATATGCTGTCAGAGCCGATTTTGAGCGTTAGCTTTACCAATTTCTGAATCACACGTGGTTTGCCCATAACTTGTAAGTTGGTTTTATCATCATCCAATTTAGGAAAGGTTGGCGCCATCCATTTGTGGATGTCATCAATACAAGGGAGTTGAGGCAAGGATGTTGAAGCAAGGGAGATGAGAGAATTCGATGTGCTGTATGGCTGGGAGGGATCAAAGCAGAGATACAACTGAGTGTCGGCCACATTGCAGTAAAAGCAAAGATTGTCTTTGGCAACCACATTGGCTAGACCGACAGTATAAACCGTGAAAAGAGCAGAACCAAGCACGGAGCCCTGAGGTAACCCATTTTTCAGAGGTACCCCATATTTCGGATGATCTTTGTCCTTTCACCTCGATACTTTGGAGTCTCCAACTGAGATAGTACTTGAACCGTTGCAGTACAGTGCCAATGATGCCCAGGCGTGATGAAAGGTGCTCAAGAAGGACTTGGTGATCGATATTATCAAAAGCTGCCGAAAGATCAAGCGAAACAATCACAGGTATTCTACCCAAGTCTGCATTCCTAAGTAGGCCGTTGTACAGCCGAAGCAATGCAGTCTCTCTATAGAGTGATTAGCTCTAAAACCACACTGGAACTTACGAGCAAGGTTTGAATTTGGTATAGCCATATAAAGTGGAGCCCAATCGTATAAAGGCAGTACGATCCACAGCTGGCCTGTTTTTTAAGATATTTTATTTTTTTGAAACTTTGCAGAAAGCATTGCATTTCGAGGTGGCCCTGCATTGATTGCATTTGAAGATTAAGAAGAAGGGTGCAGAAGCCAGTTGCAGAGCCTACAAGAAAAAACGTAGAAGTATCGGGATGTAGGCAATCGTGCAAGAGCAGCGGAGCTGCGGCAATTTTGTCTTTCTTTGTAAGCGAATAAGACGTTCAAAGGGATGGCTGGAAATCCCTCGACTTCCAGTTTAGTGATATTCTCTTCGGTAGCAAGGCGGCCTATTAGGCCGTATCAAAGAAGAAAATAATTTTGCAGTAAAAGAAAAAGAAAATCGAAAAATCTGTGCAATAGATCAATTAGCTTTATTAATCTTAAACTATAGTCAGCTCCGACTTAGAAATAGATTTTCCAAAGTTGAGAATGGCAAAGGATACGTTCCACTAAAATATGTAGTGACGCTGTCAGACGTCGTTTTCTCCTGACTGATTGCAGCGTCAAATCTACTGACTGCGACAGATTTTTAAATTTTTCTGGGATAAATTATATTACATTTCAGTCTATGACCCTGGCCGAGTTCGTATTTTGTTTTAATTCGGGGACTGGCTGTGTTTGCTATTCTGTAGAATACAGTTGTTTATGCAATTTGCTTTTTAATATGTTTAATGACACATACTTTAAAAACTAGCTTTTCATTATCGTCAGAGAAAACGTTTCAGGTTATAGTTAACGGCTGTGTAATAGATTCACGAAAAATGTCGTTTTAATTACTCTTGGCGTTTCTGTTGGGACTATTTCGTCGGGGCTATTTTGTCAGCGGCTATTTTGTCGGGGCTATTTTGTCAGCGGCTATTATGGTTGGGGTGCCCGTCCGTCCTTTAAATACATTCACCCTGTCCTTGATCGAGCGAACACCTTAACCATTAAGCCAAACGAGTGCGACCGGCCATTGAGGCGATTTATCAGTCAAAGGCTGGAGCATCAGCTAGAACTAGCCAGCAAGGCAAGCTGCCTGCTAGGCGCTCTCCAGCATCAGTCGGACAGACTAGACAGCAAGGCAGGCTGCACCTCTCATGTTGGAGCAGCAGACAGCAAGGCAGGCTGCACCTCTTATATTGGAGCATCAGTCGGACAGACTAGACAGCAAGGCAGGCTGCACCTCTTATGTTGGAGCATCAGACAGCAAGGTAGGCTGCACCTCTTATGTTGGAGCATCAGTCGGACAGACTAGACAGCAAGGCAGGCTGCACCTCTCATGTTGGAGCAGCACTAGGGAAATAATTTCTGTCAGCTAAGATTCGAGCGACATGCTAACTGACCAATCGTCTGAGAGGTACGGCACCAGCTTCCGGCTCGTCGGTAGCAGCCAGCAGTGACTGCGGACAAGGACGAGGCTGCAGAATCGACCCGGAGGAGGGAGCAAGTGCGCTCACGACGGTGTTGCACACAGCGTTCGGCTGGTGGAGTGGAAACCGTGTCGCAGTGTGGACCGCTTATGAAAGTCCTGGAAGCGGCTCAATACACTTTGACAAGATTATGTTCTTCCTTTTGGAAATGCTCCCCTTCGCACTGACATCTTTCTCTGGCCACAGCGACATGCCCTGTGGATGTAGCGAAGCGACTACGGACCCCATATCTGCCAATTCTAACGTCCAATCGGTACGGCTGATGAGCTAGTGGCTACTTAGAATCGTGGCACCGTCTAGTGCCTCTGCGTGCCGATTGATGAGCTAGCCATGTGGGTGCTTACTTGGTTGGAATCTAGAGTGCATGCAAGCAATTGTATACCCTGCATGTGTCTACTCTCACCACCTTAGCTGTATAACAGCTTGTAGCCAAGTTTCGTACAGTTGTGTCAAGAGTGTTGGGTGCAATTCAAACGGCTATAGTATCCCTGTCGGTAGCTGCTTCTGCCTGAAATAGTCAGGTTCTTGGTTTGTGTGACTAGCTGCAGATAGCTTGTGCCGTGCCTTTTTGGCTGCTGGCCAACTCTAGCCAGTCAATTAGCTTTTTGAGGCCAGGTAATGTGGGAGCTGGTAATGACAGTCCTAGGCATGCTGCATTGCTATGCAGGGCACATAAACTGATCCCTAGAAGGCCTTGCCCAATTGGAAGGTTGCAGTTACAGCAGCTGGCCTGGAAGAGTCCACACTAGATGCTTTCTGTTCATGCCAGTCAACTTGCCCCCAGACCATCGGCTGTCAGAGGCAGAGGCTGAGGGGGCACTCGGAAGTAGAAAGGGGTGCACTAAGGCACACGAGAACAGAAAGCCTTCGAGCACTGCCGTCAAAACACTTGCACGTGCATAATTGGGAGGAAGGAGGTCTCCAAGGCTACGACAGCCAGCCTAGCATGAGTTGACAGTGACACGGATTTTTGCCTAATACGATTGATATTGGCAGTTGAACATTCTGCCATCTATGTAAGCATTTACTCAGTAACCGTGGTCGAAGGTGGCACTAGAGTGGCCAGCCTCACTTTGGCTGTGGCTACGATGACCTGGATGAAAGATGTTGGAGCTGGCAGCTCTCGTATGAATGCGTCTGCAGAGGTCGAGGGAGCAGTCTTCCTTCACCCAGAACCACAGCCCTTTACCGAGTAGAACAGCAGAGGGCATCTAGCGTTTCGCAACGCTGCCGGCCTCTCTGCAGCAGGTCCTGCGTCATTCGCTGGCATCCGACCAACAGCATTCATCCGGCTTGACCTGTCGTGCCCTGCTCCCTCCCCTCCCCTCCCCTACCCTACCCACCTACCCAGTTCAGGGGGGCTGGAGCCGTGCAGCTTCCTGCATCTAATTATCGGGCAGTAAGCGAGCTGGCACGGACCAGCTGGCCACGGACGAGCAGAGGTACCGAGCAGTGCTCGTTTCGCGCGCGAACTCGTGCTGCGGCCAAGCCAAGCCTAGCAGGATGACAGCAGCAGCAGCAGCAGTGAGAGCAGCTCTGCTGCTCTGGACCGCTCTCTCGACGGCTCTGTGGCTCTGCGGCGCCGCTCAGGCTCAGCTGGTAAGTGCTGCAGGCCGCCCTGCACCTAGGCCGCCTAGGGCAGCCAGCGATGGACGGCCCATCAGCGGCTCAATGCTGGCTTACCCAGCTTACCCAGCCAGCATTGAGCCGCTTGAGAGCGAACGCTTGGGAGCGGACGCTGCCGCTACGTGTCGGCTACGTGCGTCGGAATCGGCGGCCCCCTGTTCCACGGGGTCACCGTGCCTTTCCTCACACGTGTCAGGTAGATCGGGACTCCTTCCACTGCCTTCGTTCGCTCCGACTCTCCCTCCTCCTCCTTGGGAAATCCTGAGGCCCTCTCGCCTGTGCTACCGGGTGGCTGTAAAATTTTCGCTCTAGAGAAGTTTGCTAGAAAGGCAGAGCCTGATGTAATAAAAAAAAAGAAGAAAAGTCAAATGCCATCAGAGCGAGGCATGCAGAAGAGCCCGCTAGGGAAGAAGAGAGCGAAATCACGCCGCCGCAAAGCCAGAGATGCCATAGGCTGCCAAAGGCTGGGCAGAGAGCAAGAGAAAGGGGGGCCGGAGAGATGGAGAAACAGGCGCAGAGAGAGAGAGAGAGAGAGAGAGAGAGAGAGAGAGAGAGAGAGAGAGAGAGAGAGAGAGAGAGACCGCCTGACGGACGAGCGCGCACAGAAAGAGACAGGGAGAGGACGAGGACGGGAGCTTTGCAGCTTTGGAGTTTGCACGGAAACTTGCACAGTTCAAAGCTCAGGTCAACAGTGTCGTACAACCGTCGGTCGATGCTGCTGTGCTTTTACGGTTCGCAAACTTCTTTTAGAGCAGATCCTCAAGCCGACGGCAAAGCTATCGTTCGCCGAGGGTGGGCCAAATCATCGGATACTGGAATGTGCAACGCGGCTCCTAGTTATGTCACCTTGCACGCCGGACCCGGCATCCGAGCAGCCGAGACCCTGTCCACATGCAAGCATGCTGTCGTACAGCCACAGCTTAGACGCGATAGGTTTTGAAGCAACTCTCGCGGGCCACGCGAGCATGCTGGGAGCAGTATTGCGGCAGCCCTGCCTCGAACTTGAGCTCCCCGTCGGTCACAACAGAGGTAGTGGGTCGCTCAGCTTAAAAAAAGTTCTCTAGGGGCGCTGTAAGTATTGTTACAACCATCACTCTATACTGTCATATCATTATTATTCAATATCACTATTATTATTTCTATTAATACTACCTGCCGAGCTACCGTCTTAAGCCAAAGACGAAACAGAGGCTCTTCTCTTTTCTGTCCTGCAGTCACAGCAGACCAGCTTCGGGTGTAGTTTTGGCTCCCGACCTTGGTTTGTGGAGCCTCTCCACCTGCACTAACCGCTGGCTGCATATCGTCTGGCCAATCATATCGTCTGGCGAACAATACCTACTATGCGAACATGCCGTAGGTCCAGGACAGGCCGGCTCGGCTTGGAGTGGGTGCTACTTGAGTCAGCTGTCACTTGGCTGTCTGCTTTGCTTTGCTTTAATTAAGAACTCCGGTTCACGAACAGGCAGCTAGCAAGGACCCTGCAGACGCTGCCTCTTCCAAGTACTAGGTACTTCGCGTTCGTTTTACAGTCGGAGTCGGAGCACTGCTGCTAATTTCGGCTTTGGGCTGCTTGAGGATGTGCACGGTTTTTTCTCTGGTCACTATTTGCTTTGATGCGGTCTACGTGCGGTCTAGCTGCAACCGCTGCCTCTTCGCCCCAGCAGACCTAGCGTCTGTGCAGTGGGTGTACAGGACTACTGCAGTCTCCTGCCGCATTAGCTGCGGTTTAATTGTGGTACTTGTAGCATCTGAGACTGCTTTTTGGTGACCCGTTTGCCGTCTAGTGCATGGCAAAATCTCCAGCTTGCAGAAAAAGAAGGTTGGTCTTCCAATGTACTGGTCAACGTATTTGCTCTTATAGCTTACTCGTGCCAGCCATGATGGCTGCGAGGTTGCATTTAACCAGCGAACTCGGACCTGAAACCTCCCAACTGAAAGCCCCAACCCAAGCGACCCCAGTAAAATGCACGGTGCCCACAAGCCACACTGAATTGCCCACCCCCCTTGGGGCAACTACCTGCAAGGCTAACAACTGTATCCTTTCAAGCATATATTTACCATCGTTGCACCACATCCTGTTTAGTCCTTTTGCTCCCCCTTGTTTTGAATTCTTGTGCATATGTTACAGGAGCTCCACGCCTGCAGTAAGATCTTACCCATCCGGATCCTGCATGCACTTGCTTTTCTACCTATTGCTCAATCGTACAAACAGGGCTTACCAGAAAACCCTGCTGTAACCTCAAAAATCGTAGCATGCCAAATACTGGCATATGCAAACACGTACCCTAGGCCCTCATCTCCAACTCTACCAGCGTTGAACCCACCACCGGTTCTATACACTGATTTAGTGGAAAAATTAAGAATAGCTGATTGAACTGACTCATTTCTATAGCAGCAGAAGAGTCTTCAAGATCGAGCGTGAAGATTGGTCGCGAAGAGCGAGCATCTTACCTCCTAGGCTTAGGTCACGGTCGAGCCTGGCCACACTCCCCTCTTAGATCTACCTGGAGGGCTGTGTCGGCGACCAGGCTAGGCTGCCTATGCACAGCCGTTCTGCACTCACACGAATCAAGGTCTGGCACCATTCTTGGCGTCATCGTAGTTATGCCCATGATTTCGTACATTTACCCTATTTTTTCTTTCTAACTTGGGTTTTCATATAGACTCTAGCCGTGACGTGGAATGGGATCGATTGGGCTTATAAATGAAGCCAAGAGCCAGGACTTAGTATCGAAGGCTCGTTGTCGGTTGCTCGTGGGGAAACTCCTCGCCGTCAGCTCTAACAGTTGCCGTAGACAGCCAATTTGGTTATGTTCTGCCTTATGAACTGTTATCATTTTCCACTTTCCTCCTAACCGGTGCTGACTTTCCTCCTAGTTTGGGCGTTTACACTACTGATGCAAAACGATTGATGGACGACCTTGTCCCACCTCAACTCCTGCTCAAATCCAGGAGGCTGGAAAATCCGAGGGTATTTCAGGCTTAACCGACAGGGCCACATGAAGGATTGATGTTGCTGTTGCACTAATCTTTGTACACAAGTATGGGAAGAGTAAAAAGAAGGTAAGCCTATAACAAAGGCTCGTCAGAAAGTGTATAGCTTTCAGTAACGTACACAGTTAAAGGTGTGTAGGTAGGTGCATTCAATTTAATAATAAGAATAATAATACACGAGCAGCTCATTGCCTGTGGACTCGTTTCGTTGATTCATAGTAGTTTTGTCACGGAAGACAATGCTGTGCCATCTTGCCACTTGACAGAGGTGCACCATCTTGACGCATGAGGAAAGAATGGACTGTGATAAGTAGAGATATGTGTAGCACCCACAGAGCACTGAATTTCTTTATTAGGAACGTTACATATGCTGAAATGAAACGATTCTTGGGAGCGCATGATCTAAAGGCACGGTTTCCGAAGGATTTGAGTTAGGTTCAAGGCACAGCTAAACGACTCGGTCAGAAGAGCAGGTGATACGATGCCTACCTAATCTGAATGGGGTGTAGTTCCGACATGTAGGCTGGAGTCAACAAATGAAGGAAACTGAGAGTGAGTGACACAGCCTTGAAGTCCATATGCTGCTTGATGAGATGCCTGTGCAGGTCGGCGAGATGCAGTGTAATCTGGCAACGGCTGTGCTCATGACTGGCAAGCTTAGCTGCAGTGCTTTCCACCAACTGTAAGTACCCGATTGCACAGACCTTTTGACCAGCAAGTAGTGGGTTACAGCAGCCCATATGATATGTCGTAAATGCTCAGATGGAATATAACTGTGTAATAAGGCCTGAATTTTTGCATTGTTACCTTGCTGAAAGTTGGCAGACTTGACTGAAGCTGATGTAGTTGCCAATTTAAAGGTCACTGGGTACCTTTGCAACTGGACACCTACATTGCATGCACGTGCCTCAGGAGATATCCGGGCACTGTAGTGAAGTGGAGGGCATCAGCATTGGGCAAATTTAGAAGACACTAAGCCCCCAGCACTAAAAATTACGCTCATTTTTTAGTTATGGCTAGGCATTGTATTAGCCATACTATAAGCGTGCAGTAAAGGATCACACCTGGTTTGGTGTAGGTTTTAGCATTTATTCATAATGGCCCAAGTAGGAAATCCTGGCAGCTAATGCAAACTCATCGATCGCCAAGCGTAGCTCCACTGCAAGTGGCTGTCCTGGACTGGGTGACGCTGCTGGTCAGAGGGACCAGTGAGTTTGAATCCATTGCTCTACTTGGAGACCTAATACGTGGGTGGGTTTGAAAATTCGGAACTGTTAGGCTTTGCTTATCTAGGTCACGCAAGGGAGGCTGCTTTACTCGCCAGGACCTAATGCTGCTAGCTCAAGCCGTTTGACATTTGCGAATCGCATACTATATGTATGGGTAAGTTTTAGCAAAGAGACTAAGGTTTGTCGGCAGGCCTTTCTCGACGAAGGCTTGGTGGGTGATATTGCATCACGATAATGCATTTAGAGCAGAGCTGTGTGTCAACAAGCTTCGCCCTCATGTGTAAATAGATTAACTGCTTTTATCTGGGCTATGCTGTGTGGGTTGTTTAAGCACAGTTCCAGGGGCTATCTGTTAGCAAATGCTTTGCTGAACTTCCAAATACGGTTGCGTCATGACTATTTTAAGCTTTTGGATCAACAGGACCGGTGAAAGTGCATGCTAACCTGTTTGCTGCACGTTTTGATCCGAAATTAGCACTGCTAGCTGATACAGAGAACTTTCGGTACATGTCGGAAGCCTAGCAATTTTGGCTTTCTTTGCCTTTCGATTATTGAGTTGTAAAATCGAGTCTTCTCTATAAATTAATGCCCGTACATGCCCAGTCTGCATTTAGTGGTTATGACCAAAATAAAGAGAAACCCACGGGGATGCTCCCAATGGAGCACGCAAGTGCTCGCAGGCGCCTCGACGGAAATGCACCTGATCATGCTTGATCATGGAGCAGGTGCGACTGGTCTTGGCTACAGACCTGCACATCAGTCTATAAAGCAGGCTTGATTCACTAGAGCAATCAACCAGTGGTTCTTGCCTTGAGAGTATGGCAGTTTAAACCATTCATGCCATCTTCGAAAATTTGAAACAATCTATGGTAAGTCATGTGTGCATGGTGTAGTGAGTTTTGAGTCGCTTGGCAATTGCCACAGTCTAGACACCGAAAGCCCTCATATGTGAGCCAGCAGCGCAGCTAGTATTGCAATATTAGCCGACAGAAACGTATTCCCATTAGTTGTTGCATTGGAGTTGCTGCAGTCTTGTAGTGTGGCCTATCGTTTGAGGCCGAGTGCAATAGTTGTGTGGCCAATCGGCAATCTGCTGTGAGTAAGAGATGAGCTGGAGACTGTCGCGGCAAGTTGCGATCGAATCAGGTCACGGTTAGTTTTTTACGTTTATTTCCTGACTACATACCGCTTAGGCATTTTTATCTTAAGCTCAGTCGAGACTGCTACTTGTGTGTGTCGAGCTGCCAGCCGTATGTATACAGCATAAAAAGCAAGGGCACACGACTCCAAAGAGACCAGACATTAACAGTAAGGACTAGCTGTCGAATTCAGCTCAGGAAATTAACTTCTTAGGAATATAATTGGTGTTGTGCTAGGGCAGACCAAACACTCGCGAACCAGTTGTCCATAGTCAGCTGTATCAACCTTGAATATCTACATATCGGCTTTCAGCAAAATGTCATGCTTCGATATGTCTTTTCAGTCATGTATTATAAGTTACTGCCCAATGTGTCTCGAAATTCATCTGTATTCCATTAGCTAAGAATTTTGCCTGCTGTGAGAAGTACTTTGTTGGTCGGAAATCTGTTAATATTGCTGCTCTACGCCATAGCCGGGTAATTCTACATTTTGCTTATTATATATCGTGTTTCCTTTGCAGCAAATGTAAAGCACCTAGAAAGAGATTGAGTTCTCTGAGGGCACTTTATCAAGTATGTTATTATTATAATTACTAAATAGCTAACTGTTTGTCTTGATGGTGATCGGTGAAGCTTGACCTTTGCTGGCTAGCTACTTTGAAGTTCGTTGCTATTTCTAGTGACTTCTGAGTTACCTCTGTTGCAGCCTTTAACTGGATTATCTTCAGACCTTCAAACTCGAATAAGGTCCTTGGACAAATCTCGTGCCATTCAACTTTTCAATGATATGTGTAAGAAAAAGAACGGTGAGTGCATCGCGAGATCTTTGGCCGAGTCGACTGTCACTAATTCAAAGTTTACCACGCAATGTTAATGGGCTGGTTGCTCTACGGCCTCCATGCTACCCCTTCAATGCTGTCTTGGCAATGCCACTGTAGCATGAGTCATTATCCTGCTGCCTAATGAGTCTGTGTGGCATCGTGGTGGAGGATCCGTGACAGCTGATGGTGCTGCCTGCCGACTTGTCGTCGGTTGATTGAATCTCGGCTTACCGGTACTTAAGCATCCATGTCGTCCGATGGACATAATGTCTAACGATCAATCAAAAACCGGAGGTGAAGTTGCGATTATTGTATGCTCAATCTTCGATTTCAAGCCGTTTGCAGTCCCCTCAAAGCAGTCTTTCGAATCTATTGTTTTGAGTTCACCCGACAGCAAGTTACAAATGGTGGCAGTAGTCTATCGACCCCCAGGTACCAAGTCCTCCTTTATCTCATATTTCTCCGATCTCATTTTTGGATTATGTGTGCAAGAAATCGATTCTTCCTCGTTATGGGTGATTTTAACATTCATTTTAATAACCTAACTGACACATTCATCACCGAATTTTCGGCACTAACTCATTGTCTCTTGTGGCTCGTGTGCATGGCCCTACTCACATCAAGGGTTGCACACTCGACCAAATGTTCTCCTACAGCAGCACACTTTCCTCACTAACTATTTCAAAATTCTACTTATCTGATTACGTGCAGATCTCAGTCAGTCTACAATTCATGCTGTCCTAACATAAAATGACCTGCGAATCGCAAAACCTCAACACCCTCGACATCGATGCTGTCCGTGCAGGAATATCTGCTTTGCCTCTGCTCCTCGATCCCCCTTCTGACCTATTATCGTTGGTAGATATCTAAAACACCACACGAGCTGACATGCTTGACGAGTTTGCACTTCTGACTAAGCTTGCTATGCTGGGGGGCCCAGCCCAGACGGCCTATGGTTTACCACAGACATTACAGGAGCTAGGTCTACTAAGCTTGAAAAAGCATACAAAAGATGAGGACTGACTATCCATCGACAGTCATGCCATGACTACTGTAGATAGTAGCAATTGATCCTAGCAAAGGCCGAGTCTAGCTTCTATGAAAACATTGTTGAATCACAGATGCACTATCCAAAAATGCTTATGTCTACGATCAAACATTTCCTTAACCGCTCACAGGTTAGCTCATTACCTAGTGATCCTTGTGATGACCTTAGCTGATCGCTTCTCTAGCTTCTTTGTCAATAAAATAGCCAAGATCAGTTAGTCCATCCCTAGGGTGGCACCATCCTCCTGGAATCTTGTCCCTCAATTCCATGCAGCACCTCCATGTCTATATTCAAGGAAGTCACTGGTTGCCTCCTCTGAAGTTCATATCCCAATCAAAGAAGACTACTAGTTCTCTGGGCCCTATTCCTGCTGTCTTGCTTCTACGATGCATCGATCTGTTGCCATGCATAATCAACATCGTAAATGTGTCATTAGCCTCGGGTCATGTCCCAACACCTTTCAAAAAGGCTGTAGTCAGGCCACTATTCAAGAAAGCAACACTAGACCAAGAGAAGTTAAGCAACTTCTGACCTGTCTCCCTCTATCATTCCTATCAAGGACACTGGAACGAGTCGTGACAGACCAGCTGAACTCATATATTGAAACTTTTAAACTTGCTAGTAAGTTTTAGTCTGACTTTAGAGCTGATCACTCCACAGAGTCAGCATTGCTTCTGGTGTACAACGAATTACTTTACTTAAGAATGCAGACTTAGGTAGAGTATGTGTGCTTGTTTTGCTTAATCATTTGGCAGCTTTTGATGCTATTCATCTATAAGTCCTCCTTGAGCACCTCTCATCTCGGCTGGGCATCAGTAGCACTGCACTGCAATGGTTCAAGTCACATCTCTGTGGGAGACTCCAGAGTATCGATGTGAATGGACCGAGATCAAACGAGGAACCTCTTAAATATGGGGTACCTCAGGGCTCCGTGCTTCGTCCCGTTCATTTCACGGTTAATGCTCTCCGTCTAGCCGCTGTGATTGCCAAGCGCAATCTAGGCTTACACTGCTATGCGGCTGACACTCAGTTGTATCTTTGCTTTGATCTATCCCAGCCCTATAGCACATTTAATTCTCTCAACTCCCTTGCTTCAACTCCCTTGCCTCAACTCCCGTGTATTGATGACATCTGCGCATGGATGGCAGCAAATTTCTTTAAATTGAATGATGATAAATTCAACTTACTATTGTTATGGGCAAACCAAGTGATTCAGCAATTGGTAAGGCTAACGCTCAAAATCGGCTCTCCCCGCATATCTCCTGTTGAATCTGCACGAAATCAAGGTGACATATTCCAAAGTGACCTTTCATCAGACGAACACATCAGCTCCACAGTCAAGACTGCCTACTTTCAGCTACATAGCAAAGCTAAAATTCGGGCTTGTTTAGATAGGGGTGCTACATCTAAGTTGGTCCGTGCATTTGTGACATCCCGTCTTGACTTCTGTAACTAACTGCTTCTGGTCTACTACCCTGTGCAATAATGTGCTTGCAGCTGGTGCAAAACTCTGCAGCTAGACTTGTCTGTCGTGAGCATGGCAGTGCCATATCACACCTCTTCTTGCCGACCTACACTGGCTCCCAGTTAAGTTTCATCAACTTCAAGGTATTGTCGCTCACTTTTAGGTCCTTTCATTCTTCGGTTCTACCTATCTATCAGATCTACTGCTTCACCAGGATAAGCATCGTACCACATGCTTTTCGGTATCTAATCGTTTACCTTTACCTCGTACGAACCTCAAATTTTTTGGAGACAGTGCCTTTAGTTCGTATGCTCCCAAAGCCTGAAACTCACTTCCGACTTGCTTCACGACATCCCCTGACTTAACCATATTTAAACAGAAACTAGACATGCATTTATTTATGACAGCATTAGGTGAGTCCGTGTGATTCTTTCTTTACGTGGTCAGTGTGCTGACACTGCATGCTGCCACTAACCATATGTGCATGCTGACCCTGTGCGTGTCACCTCTAACCATATCATTCTTATCGTTGTTGAGCATGCTATCACGAACCATCGCTGGCACGAGCTGTCACGTCGGTCCAGCTGAGAGAGAGAGAAAGAAAGAGAGAGAGGGAGAGAGAGAGAGAGAGAGAGAGAGCAAATCATTCGCTGCTGAACTGCAATGCCGATGCAGACAGTACACGTTTTTAATTTAGCAGATGGCTGCGATTAGACATCCTCAAGATCTACTCGTAACCTTCGGCCACCAATAAACAAGGGGCAGCCTGAAAGCAAGCCTTTTCAATAACTTACTACTGTGGCTCATAAATATCTCATCTCGCAGTTTTTCCCTTGGCGGTAGTAGTTTTATTTTTGCCTGCCACCTAGCAGCTTGCTATCGCAGAGCAGCAACAGAGCCTAAACCGCACGTTCGGGGCTTGGTTGCCATTCTGCAAGTTCATAGTCTTTGATAATTAATGTTAATTCCACATTGTACTGGCATGTGTAACTAACCCGGCATTGGCAAGTGAAACTGTTACTGCATTTTTCTGCAAGAGAATCATTTTATTGGTTACAGAAACGATCTCTGTATGTGCTATTGTGTCTGTCACTGTAATAATAATAATGATGCACTTGATAAAGCACCCTCGGAGAACTCAATCTCTTTCTAGGCGCTTTATATTTGCTACAAAGGAAAAGAGATTGAA
This sequence comes from Cristatella mucedo, assembly GCA_009760855.2. NCBI lineage: Eukaryota > Metazoa > Bryozoa > Phylactolaemata > Cristatellidae > Cristatella > Cristatella mucedo. The sequence goes on from WPIO01000002.1 coordinate 13,690,666, forward strand.
TAGTGAGTGGTATCATGCTTGATAAACAACATGAATACTATGGTTAGGGGTGACATGCACAGGGTCAGCATGCAAGTGTGGTTAGTGGCAGCAAGCACAGTGTTAGCATGCATAAGCACATGAAGGACAAATCACAGGGACCCACCAAATGCTGTCCTAAATATGTGTTTTTAAGTTCTTTTTTAATTCGGTCAAGTCAGGGAATGTTCTGATGTAAGTCGGGAGGGAGTTCCGGCTTTGGGGGCGTACGAACTAAATAATGATAATAATAATAATAATAATAATAATGCACTTGATAAAGCGCCCTGAGAGAACTTAATCTCTTTCTAGGCGCTTTACATTTGCTGCAAAGTGAAATGCAATTGAAGTAAATAAACGGTCTCCAAAGGATTTAAGGTTTGTACGAGGTATTGGTAAACTGTTAGATACCGAAAAGCGTGTGGTACGATGCTTGGCCTGGCGTTGAGTAGATCTGAGAGATAAGCTGGAGCCAAAGAATAAAGTGACCTAAAGTTGAGCAACAAAACCTTGAAGTCGATTCGTTGATTGACTGGTAGCCAGTGCAGGTCGGCGAGAATTGGTGTGAAGTGGCAACTGCGACGCTCAAGACAGACAATCCTAGCTGCAGAGTTTTACACCACTGTATGTGCTATGTGCAAGTGTAACGATCGCGATACTGTCAAATGAGAGTGTCATTGTATTTGCAAGGAACCCATTTCTTAAAACTAAGTGAAGCAGTCGCTATTTTCAAAAGTTGCTTTCACTTGAGTACCAAGTAAAGCTGTCATTGTAAAGGCAAGTGAAACTCTCCTTGTATCGGCAAGTGAAACTATCACTGCTTTATTTTGAGGGATCTTTTCTCTGCAATGAAATAACGTATTGGCAGTTTAAGTGGCTCATAGATAACTAAGGCAAATGGGCAAGAATGTGACAGTGTATGCAGACTTGTCTCGGTAGACTAAATTAAAAATCTTATTTTTTAAGTGGTTTTATTTTTGGAAAGAATTGTTTACAAAAAATGAAAAACGTACTACCCTTGGATAGTGCTGCAAAATCCCTGCCAATGCATTGTCATTAGGGCATTATAAAAAAGACCAGACGCGAAGACGGATCCCCAGAGCTCCAAGGTTAGCTTTCTTTATCTAACTAACTCGAATAGGCAGTACCTAGTACCTAGGGTTCGAAGGTACGAAGGTAAAATGCCACCTACCTAACTAGTTGGCTCTAATATCAACGAAGGAAAGATACTTGTGAGCTTCTATGCAACTTCCATGTTGTCCACACCCTATAGAAGATGGCAAGAACGTAAAAGACATGATTTAAAAAAAAGGAAAAGAAAGACCACAAAGAATGAAAAACAAGAGACTGCAAAGAACGAGAGTGGAAAGATTAGGCTCCTTTGCACGTGTCTTCACTGAAGAAAAACCAGCGACTGTCACGAACTCGGATCGTATTGGTAAAGCGGGATGCCCATACACGGTACGGGTTAGCTGTTTTACTGTCAGATACCCGTGAAAGAAACTACAGCGCTGCAGATTGACTAGTGGTTCAACTACGAACTGCATACGTGACTTGCAATAGCACCCGAAGAGAAATAATCTCTCCCGGGACACTTTAGAAATGCTGTAAAAGAAGCATTCATTTGGTTATTGACAGCTTGCACGGTCGCTCTATAGAAAAGCACACACAAAGTTATTCACAAGGTCTGAAGAAATGCTGTGAGGAGCAGGTGTGTTTTTAGCTTCTTTTTACATCTGTCTAGTCAGGATTACCTAAATCGGTGGTGAATATCGGGCTTCGACTAAAGGCATTGTCCCCAAAGGATTTGAGCTCGGTTTGAGGCATAGACTGCTTTAATAAGTGGCCTGACAACGGCCTCTCTGACCTATGCAGGTACAGAAGTCTGGGACCCAGAGGCTAAGGAACCGTTCGTTATATTGCAGGGAAGACACCAATCATAAGGCATCTCAGAATCTCGGGAGTAGAGTTGAGCTAGGGATCTGCAGAGCCCGAAAGCGGCTCAGACGAGCAAACTTGGAAAGAAACTGGGAGATAGAGTCTGCTGAGGCCCGATCAGTGATGTAAAGCACGGGACAGAGGCTGAAGTGTCCAGTGGGAATGTTACTGAAGTGTCCCGAGGGAATGTTACCTCAGAGATAGGCACTCTCATCTAGTTAACCTTGCTCAATCCAAAGCTTGTACAAAGATCCCCACAGCAGTAAGGAGGTTATAATAATAATAAGAATAGTTCGTTTGTATAGCACCCTAAGCGAACTTAATCTCTATTCAGGCGCTGTATATATGCCACGGGGCTCGAATCCACGACCTCGGCAGACTTTGGCAGGGGCATGCACCTTAACCACGGGCCTAACCAGAGAGGCTACTCTGGAGCAGTTAAGAAAATGGTTAATGGTGGGCGTCAGCTTTCTTGGGTTGTGAATTTGTGATAAAATGATGGAAGCAAGAGTCTGCCTTAAATAGGATGGATTGGTACATTCTAACCTAGTCGGTGAGCAGCTGATTTCTGGTATGCCTTTTCTACACTCGGGCTTTGCTGTAAAGATATGCAATCCGGGTGAGAGCGAATAAGTCTTTACTTAGAGGAGAAAAGTTATCAGTAAAATTAGCTTGTGTCGAGCTGTGGCAATCCACCAGTGAGAGCAGGTCGGCGTAAAATTGAGTTGGTGGTATCCTGACTGCCAGATGATGGTTTATAAGGAAGGAGACACATACTTCACACTGAATTTGCTCTTCTCTTTATGATGCTGGATTTTTTCAAAACTGGGTAATAATTTAATTTGACAGTATTAAAGTCGTGGATGATGGTTGATCCAGAGTGTGGACTTGGCTGTGAGTTGGGGATGCGTATGTGTCTCGAGAAAAAATGAATAAGCAGTTACTGACAACGAACTAGACTAGACTAGTCTAACTAGGCTAAACTACACGACTGCATCTGCTCCAAAGTTTGTCTAGTTTCAGCTACACAAAATTGTTAAAACTCGGGCCTGCTAAGACAGAGATACTACATTCAAATCGGTCCATGAATGAGTGACATCCTGTCTCGACTTCTGTAACTCACTGCTAGCTAGTCTACCAGCCTATAATAATATAATATAATAATTCACTTGATAAAGCGCCCTCAGAGAACTTATTCTCTCTCTCTCTCTCTCTCTCTCTCTCTCTCTCTCTCTCTCTCTCTAGGCGCTTTACATTTGCTGTAAAGTGAAATGCAATTGAATGGTAAGTGAAATCATGCTTGAAAAACAAACGAAATGAATAATATGGTTAGGGGTGACATGCACAGGGTCAGCATGCAAATGTGGTTAGTGGCAGCATGCACAATGTCAGCACGCATAAGCACATCAAGGACGAATCACAGGGACCCAGTAAATGCTGTCCTAAATAGGTGTGTTTTTAGGTTCCTTTTAAATGTGGTCAGGTCAGGGGATGTTCTGACGCAGGTCGGGAGGGAGTTCCAGGCTTTGGGAGCATACGAACTAAATGCACGGTCTCCAAAGGAATTGAGGTTTGTACGGGGTATTTGTAGACTGTTGGATTCCGAAAAGCGGGTGGTACGATGCTTGGCCTGATGGGGTAGTATATCTGACAGATAGGCTGGAGCCATAGAATGAAGGGACCTAAAAGTGAGCGACAAAACCTTGAAGTCAATCCGTTGCTTGACTGGTAGCCAGTGCAGGTCGGTGAGAAGTGGAGTAATGTGGCAACTGCGACGCTCACGGCAGCCAAGTCTAGCTGCCGAGTTTTGCACGAGCTGCAATCGCCTGATCGCACATGCTGGTAGGCCAGTAAGCAGTGAGTTGCAGAAGTCGAGACGAGATGTCACGAATGCATGGACCAACTTGGACGTGGTATCTTTATCTAAACAAGCCCGAATTTTAGCAATGTTATGAAGCTGAAAATAGGCAGATTTGACTGTGGAGCTGATATGGTCGTCTAACGAGAGGTCGCTTTGGAATATGAAACCTAGATTTCGAGCTGATTCAACTGGAGATATGCTGGCAGAGCCAATTTTGAGAGTCAGCCCTTCCAATCTCTGGATCACACTGGGTTTGCCCATAACTAGTAAGTTAGTTTTATCATCGTTAAGTTTTAGAAAATTTGCTGCCATCCATATGCGGATGTCATCAATGCATGCAGCTAGTGAGTTTAGAGAATTTGAGGTGCTCGAAGGCTGGGAGGGATCAAAGCAAAGGAACAACTGAGTGTCATCCGCATAGAAGTGAAAGCCTAGATTGTGCTTGGCAATCACATCAGCAAGAGGCAGAGTATAAACCGTGAAAAGAACCGGACCTAGCACGAAGCCCTGTGGTACTCCATATTTCAGAGGTACTTCAGATGATCTTTGTCCATTCACGTCAATACTCTGGAGTCTCCCACTGAGATAGGACCTGAACCACTGCAGAGCAGTGCCAGTGATGCCCAGGCGAGATGAGAGGCGCTCTAGAAGAACTTTGTGATCAATGGTATCAAAAGCTGCCGAAAGATCAAGCAAAACAAGCAGAGACACTCTACCCATGCAAGCCTATGCAATCTGGAGCTTACAGTTGGTGCACAACCTGTAGCTAAATTTGTCTGTCGTGAGCTTTACAGTTGCGACTTCACACTAATTCTCGCAGACCTGCACTGGCTCCCAATCAAGCAGCATATCGACTTCAAGGTTCTGACATTCACTTTTAGGTCCCTTCATTCTCTGGCTCCGGCATACCTATCAGAACTACTCTCCCACCAGGCTAGGCATCGTACTATCCACTTTTCGGAATCTAATCGTTTACCTATGTACAAATCTAAAATCCTTCGGAGACCGTGCCTTTAGTTCGTATGGTCCCAAAGCCTGAAACTCAGTCCCGACCTTCGTCAAATCTCCTGACTTGTCCGCATTTAAAAAGAAACTAAAAATGCATCTATTTATCACAGCATTTGGTGCGTACTTTATGTACTTTATTATACTTTACTTTATTATACTTTACATACTTTATTCGACCTTTATGTGCTTACATTTGCTGACACTGTGGATGCTGCAACAAACCTGCATGCTGACCCTGTGCATGTCAACCCTAACAAAGTTATTCTTGTTCTTTATTGAGCATGCCCCCAGAATTTTTCTGACTGAAATCTTGTAGCTATGCATCAGACGAACCTCAAATGTAAACCATCTACTGCCTTCAGGTCCTCTGTGGACAATAAATTAGCAGCTCCTAACCACTAAGGGCCTTCGACCACTGTCTATACGAGACTGTTGAATGAGCTGCCCTTAACTTTAATTGCCTTACTCTATGTTGCCTGCTGCCAACAGCACTTGTTATTTATTCCAGCTGTAGATTGCTTAAACTTCGAAGCTGAATTTGTGAGTTCAAATTCTGATGCATGCAGCTCTTTATTTCCTTCTGCAAGCCTAAAGCCTAGCTTTGGAGTGGGAGGCGTATTAGCCACTGGGGCACTTCTGTCGCTAAAGAAATTAGGCTCTTCATTTGAACTGGTCTTTTTCGTTTTTATGTTTTGTTATAGCATGTCATCAGCCCTATAAAAAATATTGTGCAAGTCCCGTGCTTTAATTTGAGTTCATTCGAGCAGTCGTCGTGACCCATTTTTCACAGCCTTCACTTGCTTTTACAGGACGTCCGTGTATCATCCAACCCTCAAACGACTCCTTGATCGTACGTGATCCATTGGCCGGTAAGCGATGCACTTGGCCTAGTGGCAGCCAACGGCTGTTTACGATAACCAGCCGCACTTGTCATTTAAATCATCAGAACCAGGCGCACCGACTCATCAATTGAATGCCTGCAGACTTTCGATCGTGGATGCTAAAAAAAGGATCAAACCTAACGTATACTCATAGGACACTTCAAAAGGTTTCGCTGAACTAGGAGGCTTTGCTCTTCTAATTGGCTGTGATCTCGTCATTATGTGTTATCGTTCTAATCTATGTGTGCTCTTTGACGACTGTTTGATGTTAAAAAGTTTCATTCAGAAGATTGTTCGGAAGAGCAGCAGCAGCAGCAGCTGTATGGCCGTATTAGGGCCAGTCCACTACAGCCGGCTGCAACGTTAGTTGCAACGGCGATCGCTCGAGCCTCTGGCTTCTAGCTAGCTTCTACTGGGCGCCGTGGCAGTGGCAGCACTCGATCGCTGTAAGCGAACCTGCATCAGGTTTGCTATGCGCGACGTTCGATATGTCTGCCGCCCTATGGGGTAGCAACAACTGTGCCGGGTGAAACATGTAGACATTCTAAAATAGGGGGCGACAGGTTCTAAGAATGCACCGCTGGATTCAGGGAACGGGAAAGATATATTTTTACATAGGATAACTAGTCAATACCATACCCCCTAACTTTTTCTATTGAACAGCAATAAACATAGACACATCAAATACGGAATGAACCATTTTAGTTTGTTATTATGTCAAACTTGATTACAGAAGAACTCACCGTTCTGACTGCATAAAAAATACATTTTATACATAAATAAGTAAAAATGTGTTGCATTTTGTACTAATGAATAGACTGCATAGAAATAGTAATAGAAATAGAAATGTATAGAGCCCTAAACGCTGGTAAATCTCTTCCCAGGCACTTTCGACGTGAAGGAAAGGAAAGGGCCTTGGCTGGATCAGGTTGCAGAACTTATTTTTAAGAAAAACCAACTCCGGTTACTTTCGTCATTTGTTTAAGCTTAAATGCCACATTATTTGTTTTGCTCTCTTAGTAGCCCCTCGGTTCTCTTCCTCTGGCTAATGGCTCTACTCGGCAAGCTCGGACTCGGCCACCTTTAACTGCCTCTAATCAGCCTCAAATTATTCGGGACCGAGCATTTTGCTCCTAATCATCTACTGCCTACAACTCTACCTGCTGAAATCTCGACATCACGTGACGTTGCATGCACAGCAAATCAGATACCCAGCTATTCTTTACTGCTTGTACCTTATCACACTGTGAAGCATCCAGGATTGGCTCGTTAAGGCTGCAGTTGGAAATTGTGTTGTTATAATCAGATGATATCCTACCTTTTTTAAAGGACTTCATTTGTATAGTGCCCAAACAGAACTGAATCTCTATACAGGTACTTTATATTGGTCTATCTGCCTATTACATTGGTTTATGTGCCTTTACATTGGTAAATCTGTCTATTTTCAGCTACATAGCATTGCTAAAATTCGGGCTTGTTTAGATAAGGATACCACATCTAAGTTGGTCCATGCATTCATGACATCCCGTCTCGACTTCAGCAACTCACTGCTCGCTGGCCTAATAACAATGATAATAGTTCACTTGATAAAGCGCCCCCAGAGAACTTAATCTCTCTCTAGGCGCTTTACATTTGCTGCAAAGGGAAACGCATATCAATGGTGAGTAAAATCATGCTTGATAAACAGACAAATGAAGTAACAAGGTTAGGGGTGACATGCACAGGGTCAGCATGCAAATGTGGTTAGTGGCAGCATTCACAGTGTCAGCATATGAATGACGAATAAGCACATGAAGGACGAATCACAGGGACCCACTAAATGCTGTCCTAAATAGGTGTGTTTTTAAATTCTTTTTAAATGTGGTCAGGTCAGGGGATGTTCTGACGCAGGTCGGGAGGGAGTTCCAGGCTTTGGGAGCATACGAACTTAATGCACGGTCTCCAAAGGAATTGAGGTTTGTACGGGGTATTTGTAGACTGTTGGATTCCGAAAAGCAGGTGGTACGATGCTTGGCCTGATGGGGGAGTATATCTGCGAGATAGGCTGGAGCCATTGAATGATGGGACCTAAAAGTGAGCGACAAAACCTTGAAATCAATCCGTTGCTTGACTGGTAGCCAGTGCAGGTCGGTGAGAAGTGGAGTAATGTGGCAACTGCGATGCTCACGACAGACAAGCCTAGCTGCTGAGTTTTGCACCAGCTGCAATCGCCTGATCGCACGTGCTGGTAGGCCAGCAAGCAGTGAGTTGCAGAAGTCGAGACGGGATGTCACAAATGCATGGACCAACTTAGATGTGGTATCCTTATCTAAACAAGCCCGAATTTTAGCAATGTTATGAAGCTGAAAATAGGCAGGTTTGACTGTGGAGCTGATATGGTCGTCTAATGAGAGGTCGCTTTGAAATAGGACACCTATATTTCGAGCTGATTCAACTGGAGATATGCTGGCAGAGCCAATTTTGAGTTTCAGCCTTTCCAATTCGTGAATCACACTGGGTTTGCCCATAACCAGTAAGTTAGTTTTATCGTCATTTAGTTCTAGAAAATTTGCTGCCAGCCATGTGCCGATGCCATCAATACATGCAGTAAGTGAGTTGAGAGAATTTGAGGTGCTCGAAGGTTGGGAGGGATCAAAGCAAAGGTACAACTGAGTGTCATCTGCATAGAAGTGAAAGCCTAGATTGTGTTTGGCAATCACATCAGCAAGAGGCAGAGTATAAACCGTGAAAAGAACCGGACCTAGCACGGAGCCCTGAGGTACCCCATATTTCAGAGGTACCTCACATGATCTTTGTCCATTCACGTCAATACTCTGGAGTCTCCCACTGAGATATGACCTGAACCACATTACTCCACTTCTTGCCGACCTGCACTGGCTACCAGTCAAGCAACGGATTGATTTCAAGGTTTTGTCGCTCACTTTTAGGTCACTTCATTCTTTGGCTCCAGCCTATCTCGCAGATATACTCCCCCATCAGGCCAAGCATCGTACCACCTGCTTTTCGGAATCCAACAGTCTACAAATACCCCGTACAAACCTCAGTTCCTTTGGAGACCGTGCATTAAGTTCGTATGCTCCCAAAGCCTGGAACTCCCTCCCGACCTGCGTCAGAACATCCCCTGACCTGACCACATTTAAAAGGAACCTAAAAACACACCTATTTAGGACAGCATTTAGTGGGTCCCTGTGATTCGTCCTTCATGTGCTTATGCGTGCTGACACTGTGCATGCTGCCACTAACCACATTTGCATGCTGACCCTGTGCATGTTACCCCTAACCATGTTATTCATTTTGATTGTTTTTCAAGCATGATTTTACCCACCATTCAATTGCATTTCTCTTTGCAGCAAATGTAAAGCGCCTAGAGAGAGATTGAGTTCTCTGAGGGCGCTTTATCAAGTGTATTATTATTACTATTATTATTATTGGTAGCAGGGGTAGAGCCCACGACCCTGGCTGTTAAAAGTGAGCAATTTACCCCTGGGTCAAATCAGAGTTCGTAAAGTACCTAGCAAGAGGTGTAATACTTTTAGTATGACCAATATTAATATGCTTTAATTAGTATTAGAAAGTCAAATTGACCATAGAAATGCGCCTTGGCCATCACTGACACCCAGTAGCTGAAATTTTTCTTAAAAGTGTGCCAGGCTTGAATAAAAAAAGAGAATCAAGCGAATTAATTATTGATGTTAATTTGATGGCAAAAACTGTTGGTAAAATAGATCTTGATAAAGTCCTCCCAACCGATAGGTCGGCCCAGTTTGAAGCTTTGCTTCTCTTTGGCCAATCCCTCCAAGGAAACCAATGAGACGCAGAATCTCTGCCGGTCGGCAGGCCGTCATCGCCAAATTGATGTGTATCATCGATTGGTCACTTGGTGAGCCGCAATGGCTCACTAGGTAAGGTGGTTGCTCTCTGTGACCTCGTGAGGTCGTGGGTTTGAATACTGCGGTTGGCGACCCATTGTTATTGCTGCTGCAAACTGCTGGTAATAGCCTTTAGGGCTCCTATAGAAAAAGGGCTGTTAAATCAGCTAGTACATTTTTATGTATTTTTATGAGAGGTGCTGTATTTAATTCTCAATGAATGAGGTAGTGGTAGAGTACGGGAGACGTGCTAATTGTTTTTGTTAATAGTCTCTCTGAATCTCTTGAAATGACCAAGCAAGTGTAGAGTTTCTGCACCTGCTTGCCCACTTGATTTTCAGACGATGTATGCTTACCTTGCTCACTTGTAGTGATGGGGATAGCCGTTGAGGCTTTTCTGCCAAAATAGAACTTAAGCTTTTAAATCAGCCTATCAGTACATTTTTAAGTCATATTTGTGGTCTTTTAAGTGCTACTGCTTAAATGGTCCTGTCTACTGCTCTATCAGTTCTGTATGCACCTGCATGTACTTAAACTTGAATACTGACCTGCAGCATCTGTGGGATGTTGTAGCTTCGTGTGAGCAAAGTAAGTCCGACCCGGATGATGCTGTAACCTGTATTCTGACAGTCCGTGATGGTGACCAATATTACTGTTAAGGTCACAGCCATAAACATAACAGAAGGCAGGAAGCGGGAGGGGAACGTACTAGAGGAGAGCAAAGGACAGGCGTGCCAGATTGTAAGAGCTTGCAGTGAGAACTAGGAAGCCGCAAATGAGTACCAAGTGCTGATGCCTTGGCTGCTCTATATTAGCTAACGAGGATTTCGCATGCATTTGAGATTGTAGGACCAGGAACAGTAGCAGCTTGTGCTGATTTCGAGCATTTGATGATGAGTAGTTGAATCCTCAGTGCCTTACTGAACTTTGATTACAATCCAACGTTGAATGATCGCCACACACAAGGCCCGTATGCCTAAACTAAATTGTTGCACATAGGATATAAAATACTGGATGTGAACTCTCCATCTGCTTGGTCAAGCCCGCTTGCCTCCCCCTGCTCTTGTATGACAGCTCACAGCCCTGTATTTCTTTCGTGGCCAGGGTGTCATGAAAGATGGTCAGTTGGTAGTGAATGTTCACTCTTGAATTTATTCTGAAAATAGTCACTTCGAGTCGTTTTCGATTTTTTCAAGCTTGATCTGCCATGACGCAATGCCGGTGCAACCTATTTGTGCTGCAGTTATTGAGAGCACTCTCACGGAAAACGTCGGATGCAAGCCATTACCGCAGGTGGTTGAAGTGCCTGCCGTCGAGAATGCTGTCACTTACCCACAGTGCGTTTTGCTGGATCGTTGCACCAACTGCTGCGATACCCCTCTCCATGCTTGTGGCCCTAAGGCCAACACCAGCACAACAACTCGCGTCCAGGTTAGTGGCGGTTAGTTAGTTAGCTGGCGGCTCGGTATTTCGGCAGATGAAGTTTAAACTTGCGTTTTCAACCACAAGCTTCCAGGTTTGAATTAAGCACAAGTTGCTGATTGTGGGAAGACTGTGTACAGATGCCCAAGTTTGGACTACATTTGAGTAACAGCAACCATTTCCATTTGCATATTATACTGCAAAAAGGTGCAGGTCTTCCTTGATCAGCGACATGCCTTTTTAATTGTAGAAGGTTCTCTCCTGAAAGACTTCATGTGTAGTGTTTCAGGAGACAGCCCTTTAAAATAAGAAGGAAAATGCTATGTACGTATGCTCAAGACTATCGTCCGTCAAATATAGGGTTCCGATGCCGGGGAGAGGAATTGGCTGTGTGATGTTTACATACTGTGTAACGGATTTTCAGGATCATCAATGAGTATGTGTATAGATTATTGTATCGGGCCAGCATAGAGGTGCCGGTAGAAGCTTGTTTCTTCTGCCTGAGTGGTGCCTGAGACTTGGTTCGTGCAGATGTTTTTTATTATGCTCCTTGAAATTGTAGAATGCCTTGGCTCTGCTTAAAACATTGTTTGGGTGAGTCCCCCCCCCCCCGATTACGATTGGACATAGCGTCTTCTAAGCGTTGGTGACAGCATTCATTAGTTCGGGCGGCTAGTGGTTCAGAGCGAGCATACCCTGTCGAATGCAGTGGCAGGCAGGGAGGCTTACATTCGTGACTTTCAATTTCGGGAGGTCACTTTGTCAAGAACATTTAGGTGAAGTCACTCCTAAGGAGATGTTTACAGCACCATTAACTATGGCACCTTTGAGTCTTAGCCCGTGGGTAAGGTGTTCGAACGTTACTACCCAGGTCTTGGGTTCGAGTTGTAAAGGCAGACAACTCTGTATTATTGCCTGCTGCAATAAGTTGGTAGAAGTTATGGCTCTTCTGCTGCTACATAAATTAGACTGTTAAATTAGGTAACTATTAATTTTTTACTTTTTTAGACACTGTAGTGGGTCCAGGGTGGAGCACACCCTTGCCCGGGATCTCCTCCAAAGATGCACTACTTTTGGTGAGCCTTCTGGCGCCCTTAACACGCCCCCTCTCCCCTCTCTCGCTCTCTCTCTCTCTCCCCTCTCTCTCTCTCTCTCTCTCTCTCTCTCTCTCTCTCTCTCTCTCTCTCTCTCTCTCTCTCTCTCTCTCTCTCTCTCTCTCTCTCTCTCTCTCTCTCTCTCTCTCTCTCTCTCTCTCTCTCTCTCTCTCTCTCTCTCTCTCTCTCTCTCTCTCTCTCTCTCTCTCTCTCTGGAAGCAGCTGAAACTTTCACTACCAAGCATGGCAGCTATGGTTCGCTAGACCGAGGAGCATCAGGTCAGAGGTGGATAGCAACAACGACGATGTCGTGGGAGGCTCTGAGGCTCATGTGGGCAGCGAAGTTAGACATACTGAAAAAACATCGCTTCTGGCTTCACCTTTACCCAGCTTGGTAGCATAGCATTGGCATCTTGCTACGCAGTGCCGGCCTGGCTCAATTTTAGGGAGCAGAAGAACTGCTCGGCTGAACAGCACGTCTGTCCTCGAGCAGTGAGCAACACGTGCAGCAGTGTGGTGATATAGTAAGGGCTTAAGGCGAGCCGGGTGGCTCAATAGCATCCTGCTCCCTGCTCCCTCCCCCTCCCCCCCCCCCCCCCCCCCTCCAGGAGCAGCTGATCGACGTCGGTTGGCCTGTCAGCTAATAACTAGTAACTCATCAAGCTTCTGAACCAAGGCTCTCCAAGGCATCTTGTTAAGTCTCACCTTGCGGGTGGGGGTTAAAATCTACTCCGAGTGAAGGGATGTATGTAGACTTGAATCTCCGTCAGTTGTTGTGTCTAAACTTTGCCCAACTTGAACCTTGCCGCTCATGTACGATGTTCCCGGACTTATATCGAAAAAATTCTCAAACTCCACCTGCGTCCTTGCTGCATTTGCATCGTTAATATGAGTTGTTCTTTGCAAGGCACGGCATATTCGTATTGACGCTGAGCATGTTATAAGCAGTCAAAGGCATGCTGCCTTTTCCAGTATGGACCAAGTGCCTAGAAAGAGATTGAGGTCTCATAGGGCGGTATATAAGTTTGTACCCGTGAAAAATCACGGAAAACTAACTTTGCTTTGTAATGTCGGTCTGAGAGTCTGCTAACCTCGCAGGTGACCATTCCCTGTCATGCTCACTTTCGCAGCTTTCCAATACTCCAACTCGGCTGCTGTCGAAGCTGAAGTGCCGGAAGCTCCAGCCGTCAAGCTCCAGCAACAGCAACGGGAGGAGGCAAGGTGCCGGAGGCAAGCCACGGGGTCAACATTGTAGCGACCCCTTTAAGGTGCCACTCCGGTTTGGCCCAATGGTTCGGTGCCCCCCTCCGACGAACTGAGTCGTGGACTCGACCTTGCGACATATGCAAAGCACCTCGATAGATATTAAGTTCTCTTAGTTATCTTCTCTCATAAAAAGTGAATCTTTTAATTTTCTTTTAAAAAACGCCGGTGTTCTCCCATGTGTCTGAAAGTCGCTCTTTGTGTCTGCGTACCTGGTGGTCTTGCGATCTGCAGCCTTTTCGATAGAATCCTCGTTGATATCAAACGGAATGGGATGGTGACCTAGCATCTACAAATGATGGCGGCGTGGCCCTGTCGTCGACAACTAGGTCCGGCCATAGCAGGCTGATAGCAGCCTCAACCGCACGCTCCTCCTTGACCGAATACTATGGCAGTTCCAGTGTTGAGTGCTTTGTTAGGATTCGGTTGTCTTGTGGTGCTGTACAGATGACGTACATATTTATAAGTTCGTGGTTCTGTGAAGTGAACGTTCATTTTCTTTCAACTGTGAGACTGCATGTTGCAGCTACCAATGCGAATCGGAAATTTACCTGCTGCTTTTTTACTCCAACTATTTTTGTACCGCAATGCACCTACTATAAGAATACGAGGGACGACTGCCGATAAATGTGACCTCACGGTAGGACAATCGGAGTACCTAACCAAATAACGGACTGACTAGCAAATTTAACCAATCGTTGGGGTAGATTGTTAGCGTACACCATTGGATGGCAGCGTCTCAATCTTTTGGACTCAACTTGATGCCTACGAGATGCCTACTGTTCGTTCTTTCCTTGCTTCATTTGGCCACGGGTCAGTGGTTCGGAGGAGGTAGCCACCAGGGGGCGGAGGCGGATCGGCTCACTGTACTGTCAGCAGGGTCAGCAGCTTAGGAGACTGGAACAAGCTCATCTGGGACTATTTTTTCTGTGATAAGCACTTGTTTCAACCAGCCAATTCGAATACTTTTCCTGACAGATAGGGAGACATAATGTCTCCCTATCTGTCAGGCTATCAGTGATAACAGGGGGTTTTGAAAGGCCTAATAACTCCAAGGTGGCTGTAGGGGGTACGGACATTTCCCATACGGACATTTTCCCCCTTGGGGTAGTACATTTCCCCCCCCCCCCCTTGGGGTAGTACATTCCCCCCTCCGGGGGTAGGGCATTCCCCCCTCCCGAGTGGAAATGTCCTGATATAAACTGTCTTGTTTACATATCTTGTAAAAATATTATATAGTGTATAATATGTAACATATTCCTACATTATAGTCATTAGAAATGCGGTCGCTTCGGCCCTGCTTTTTTTCGGCAGACCACCAAGTGCTAGGTCAAAGCTCTGCCCCGAGAGGCCGGCAGTCGTTACTGCACCGGGCGTCTCGCGTCGACCACAGCCGATGCTGCACACTGGCCTTACCACCTCCGTCGGTCGTGCTATCGAGTCGCAGCTTATAATGAGTTGTTTTATTTCAATAGAGCGTGAAATCCATTTGATCGTATATATATATATATATATATATATATATATATATATATATATATATATATATATATATATATATATATATATATATATATATATATATATATATATATATATATATATATATATATATATATATATATATATATATATATATATATATTCGTCCCTCGCCACTTCGAGCCTCGACTTTCGCGGCTTCACTCTATCGCATTTTTTTTCAAATATCTTCATTAAAAAGTTAATCGAGATGGTGAAAATTATACAGCACGCTTGGTTGTCTGAATTAATTCCAGACCCCTGCATCTAAATTAAAATTAAAATTACTGTGCATATGGGCTGTTGGTCTATGTATTCGAGCACCCCCACAAATCCTTCAACGTCAGGTGCAGCCTCATTGAGAGCAGTAACCTTGCTCCTCTTTGCCCTGCAGTACACCTCTTAATCATTATCAAACAAATTGCACTATGTTCATGAGTTAGTGGTTTTGTGCAAAAACTGCGTGTGTGTAATTTAAGGTACGCTAATAATAATGTGTAACATCTAATACGTCTTATTATTCCTTACTTTGCCTAATATATTGGGTAATACTGGTGTAATTGTGACTAAAAGGGTATTATTTCATGTCCAGCAGGCTTTAATAATGTTGAAACCGAATTAGGGGGTCGTGAACAGGTTTTCTATGCTCTAGTTACGAAAATATTCGATTTAGAAGTAAAGCATCGTACTTCGCGGAAATTCAACTATTTCGGCAGAGTCTGGAACCGATTAAACACGATAAATAAGGGACGACTGTGTAAAACTGTATTCTTAGTTATATATTTATCAACATAGGGGGAATGTCCTACCCCGGGGGAAAAACGTCCAGGGGGAAATGTCCTACAACCGACTTTAGAGGTTTAAAGCATACACGAAATACTTATATGTACTTCTCCGTAATACACAATGCTTCAACTCATACTGTGCTTAGGTTTAGCAACTTCGAAGGGCCTATTAGAAATCTCGGAGCTTCAAATAGTATATCTCAGAGCCTAGTCAATCGGGCTAGCCGTTAGCTGTGTTGGCAGTGGAGGCGGAAGTGGAAGAGGTAGCTACTAGAATTGTCTACTGATGGCCGTGCAAAATGAGGTTTTGCTCATAGCCCACGGCAGGTAGTAGGCTCAAAATGCTAGTTAATTAATAGACACGACCGTGGAATCTCACAGCGACAAATTGTATGGTAACTTTAGGCATTTCGATGCAGAGAGCAAGTTTCTTCATTTTGAGAGGAATTTTGTATCGCGCGGCTGTCATCGCTTTATTCGTGCAGATTGCTTAACAAATGTCGTTTTATAAATAGCTCATTAACAGCCGTGTGAAAAATTGTGCACGGGTCCGTCCCTGAAACCATGCACTGGACGAAACCGTGCTCGGTAGCCCGCTATAGCATACGGTGCCCAGTTTGCGTCATAAGAGCTATTACTCAGCTCTGTAGATTTATCGATTTAAAGAAGGTTCGCTAGCTTCGCAGAATACATAGGCAAAAGAAGGAACCCGTGTAAAGAGATGCAAACAGCTGACTGCTGCCTTCCCTCCTTCTCTCCTTCTGTGCCACGCCTTCTTTGCCATGCCATGCCTTCCCTTGCACGCAACGTATAGACTGTCTGCGTGTAACTTCATACAATCACAGTGAGCCAGTTTTTGTAGTTGTGGAGATTTTATCAACCGAGGCCCCAACGGTTGTTCCTACAAAGGTCATCCTGGGTTTCAGAGGAAAATTAGCAACATAGCTGAAAACTATACCGAGTATAAAGTAGCTAGTTGCTTGTACGTAATGAAAGCCGTCCAGAAAGTAAGTTCTAAAATTGGCATGAGGAACACACTCAGATCACGAAGCAGATCACGAAAATGCTTTCGACATACTAGGGCAGATAGCTAGCCCCACTGTCACTATCAGTCTCTAAGGATGAGTGAGGAACAGGAAGTCTTTTGTACCTAGAGGATCTCGGACCAAGAGGAAGCTGAATTGTATACAGAATTTTAAAGTGAATATGCAGAATCCAATTTTTGACAGAACTTGAATCACTAGCTGGGTATTTGCCTACAAATTGGATATTGAACTTGCTTTCGTTTTAAGCCAGCGAAGTAGCTAGGAGCATTATATAAGTCGCTGTCATGTGCCTTGTCTTTCGTTGAATCAGCCCTCTCTTAAGAAAATAAAGCAAATTCTGGTATGGTTTCCAGTCTTGAGCCTAGTTTGGAGTATGCCTGCTCTGGCCTGTTTCATCGACAATCAATAATCTTCAGGGCTGAGGCTTGTACTGCATAACAAGGCCAGAACTGCTATGCTGCTGTGGTTGATGGTGCTACAAATCTGCTTAGCTGGTTCCTGTCATTCTTTGATGGATTCGTCTGAGCTTGGCATGCAACCCTAAACTTGCGGTCGTGTTTGCTCCGTTTCTCGGTGCCGTCAAGTGATCGAGTGGTGCATTTCAACGTGGGCAGCTTCTGTGAGTTAGTGGGAGGTGGCAGCCGTGCACATGCTGCACCGTGGCTCACCTGAGAGATCGCTTCTGTTCGCATCATCTTCAGCAGCAGCTGCTGCACCGAGACTCTTGTTCAGAAAACTGCTAGCACACAAGAGCTACCAGTTAAGCCTTCATCATGTAGCTGCATATTTGCACTTGCCTTAGCAGTGGACATTTTTTCAGGCCTAAGCCCTACAGTTTCATGCACTGAAGCTTTGTTTAAAAGCAGCACAATCGCATAGGCCAGTGTCGATCGTCGTTGTAGATGTCGCATGCATTGCACCTGACACTCGAGCTTGAGGTTTGATGACTAAGTCATTG
This sequence comes from Cristatella mucedo, assembly GCA_009760855.2. Lineage (NCBI taxonomy): Eukaryota > Metazoa > Bryozoa > Phylactolaemata > Cristatellidae > Cristatella > Cristatella mucedo. The sequence goes on from WPIO01000002.1 coordinate 13,708,330, forward strand.
CTTTTTTGCTATATGCCCCAAGTGTGTCTGTCACTCTTGCACTCGGGCAGTGGCAGCTTCGCTCAATCTCTTTCTATTGTGGATCCTACCTGAGATTCGCTGCGGTCAACAGCAGCTGAATTAAGCTTAACGTTGCAGGTCCTTAGATATTACACTACTAACAATGTTGATACGCTGGACCCAAAATACGAGGGCGTGAATATGGAAGTGCACACGGCGTGCGAATGTCAGTGCCGAATTACTGCTGCCGATTGTAATCTTAGAATCCACACATACGGTAAGTTGAATAGCCATCAGATGTGCCGAAACTTTTACCTCTTGGAAATCTTCGGAGTCAATATTGTGGTTACCTACAGACTAAACATCAGCAGGGCTCCCTGCAGAATGGGGCTATTTAGGACGATACCGCTTTCAAATAAGGAAATTGACACTGAGCTGTGACGAAGCTTTGGTGGTCGGCGACAGCTCAGCGAACGGCAGTCAAAGTTGATTTATTTTTTTTTCATGAGCAAGATGCATGCTTGCGACATTGTCGTTGGTCTAGGGGGAAATCGGGCACTGACGAGCATAATGGAAAGGTAAAGAGGGCTTGAACTGTTTAAATTCTTTGGACGTTTGACTTAAAAATATCGGGATTTACTCCAACTAGTATAATTCATTTGCATAGCATCCTTGGGGAACTTATTCTCTATCCAGGCACTGTACATAGGCTGCAGGGCTCGGGCCTGCAACTCCGTTCGTGAACGGCAGGCACCTCGCTCATAGACCGAACCGAATCGGCCTCAAGCCAGGTGGTGGACACCATGCGTCCTAGGTACGATGAGTTACGATTTTAATTGCTACCGGGGGCTGCTGTTGTAGGCCTTTCGCTTGCTCATCAGTTCGCAATTTCTTACTAATATCCTCTTGGCTTCGCCAACAATTGAAATGCATTTCACGGTCAACTGGCAAATTCCATAAGTGCATTTCAGGTGGCAGGCAGCAATTTTTGCCTCAGTCATTCCAGTACTCCTGCTGAGAGTACGGCGATTGTGCTAATTGCTAATACAGAAAGTGAATGAATTCGCAATGCCGTCCATAAGGCCACTTCTCTATTCTGAGCGTTATCACTCTGTGGAATGCCATTCAGTCAAATAACTCATAGGACTCGACTTAGCATCCACGGGCTTTGCTAGCAGTGCTTTACCGCATAGCATTGAGAATGCTTTCAGCTGCCGCGATTGTGCTCCTTCGAAAACTAGAGATTCCGCTCTTAACTTGTCGGTAAGAGTCGTTGCTTAAAGCTTAGTTGCGAAATCCAGAGGCGTTTGTGGAAAATGGCCAGTATGTAGAACACGGGAGTTGCATAATGTCCTAACATTGGCCATCAATTTGTAGATAACTTGATCACACAGCTTGTAAATACAACTAAGGCTGGTTAGTCATTTAATTAATGGGCAGTTGCATAACATGATTATTTACAAGTGAGCCATCCTTACTTTCACCGACGCAAATTGTCGTCACTCAAAAGTCGGTTTTTCAAGTTCCTTGTGTTACTGCACTCAGCAGACCACGATCACCGGGCTGGCCTTGATTATTGTATGACCTCAAAGCAAACGCTTTAGTAGTATGGGCAGCTACTATTTACAATCGGTCTTGCTAACCAGATCAGCACACCCGAGCTGTCTGCTGACCTCTTGCTTGCTACAAAACACGATTCCCGTCTGCTAGCTGCTCGCGATTTCCTTCCTGCCGGTCCCGATCTCCAGGATTTCGATTGGTTTGCGTACTATTGGTCATCGTCGCTCTGTCGTATCTGTCTCGCCGAGTAAAGCGTCGCTCATCGCCTCGACGACGATTCCATATTTTGGGAACATTGTTGCGGCAATCTGCCTTGAGTAGGCGAAGCCCTGTACAGTCACGGTGGTTGCAAGGGGCAACCCGGCAACCTCTGATCGGCTGTTTTACACCAGCACGTAAAACCGGCGAAGCCGGCAGTTCGTGAGAGGATTAAACGACACAACGACACGATGGTCGAGCTCAATGAGTGGGGGTTGCAAGGGAGCCAGCCAGCCAGGCAGGTCCAGGCGAGTTGGTAGCAAGCGTGCCCATGACCTCAGGTCATGGCCACGACCTAAGCTATTGGGGTCTGCCTGGCTTGGGCACCCTTTTCAAGTGGTGCTTCGGGTACGTGCCTTACCTGCCGCACCCCAGATGTCCGTGCGCTTAAGCCCAGAGGGAGTCAGCCGCCGAGAGTGCAGCTTGAAGATCACGTTGTGCTTCAAGCAGGGCCATGTTCTGCTGAAAGGTGCATGACAGGAAGTAAGTTCCCTCTGCATCTGCTGCCTTTTGGATTTCTGCCCGTATCCAGCCAGCCAGTGGAGATGAAGCGTTTCGAGTGTGCATTAGAACTCGCATTCGCGGCAGTGTGGCAAGCATTTGTAGCAGTGCGACAGGTATCTGGCAAGATCTCATAGCATGATTTGAAACGAGGTTAGTAAATGCCGGTGGAGGCATTTTCACTCTTCCAAGCCAAGTGTAGCCGTGGTCAGGCAGTACGATGTATAGCAGCTTTCTCGTTCTGGATCCCAGAGTTGTCATAAACATTGTGGTTGACATCGCAAGTTTAGTGCATCCCTTGTGCTGATTAGACAACTTTCGCCAAACTTTAGATTCCTTGGCTCAATTAAAAGAGATGACTGATGGGGCCATGTCGTAGGAAGTTCGGCTACAACCACCATTCTAGCGCTTTCTTTGCACCATCAGTATTGTGCTTCGCAATTGATCAGTGACAATTTCTGTCTGGCTCGAACCATCTGCTCCTATAGCTACCGTATGCTCATGCCATGCGGGTTGTCTCTGCGTCTCGCGTGCTGCCGATGCCGCCACGGTCAGCTTCTGGGCTCTCCACAGCTTTGCTGTCATTGCAGACGCTGACAATTGCCACTGCGCCTGCAAAGACACGAGCCGGTCTCGCCAGTGCACGGGCAACAGGCGATGGAGTCCCAGCACGTGCTCGTGCGAGTGCACCATTCGTCCCGAGTCGTGTCCGCCGGGCGCGCTGTTCGACAGCTTCAACTGCCAGTGAGAGTTTGCTTTTCTCCAGCATGCACCGACTGCTGCTCTGCTCGCCATTCGCACGGCCATTTAGCACGGCGCCGCAGAGTTTACCTCGAACCGCCGGCCTTGACCCTTGCTCGTAGCCCGTCCCAGCATGAGCACTCGTCTCGTCGTCGGTCGGAGTGGTAATGGCGGCAGCTCCTGACTCGGTCGAGATTCCCGCTCGTCATCAGTTTGCTTGCAGCTGACGTTCTCTCGTCGTGCCGTCTCGATTCTATAGTTTCAGCGTCCAATTTTCTCAGCCTTCTAGTCCGGCACCGTGCGAGAATATTCCGATCGACAATTGCTTTGCATTTTCGTAGGTGTGTGCAGGGTCAAGCTTGTGTTCGGAACGTCGTTCCTCCGTTGATTACAACCACGACGACAATTCAGCCGACCACGAGTCCATGCGCTGGCTTCAGCTGTCCTGTCGGCTACAAGGCAGCAATGTTTAGTCCGGGTAGCAGCTGCAGATGTGTTTACGCCAGGCCCTAGCATGCCGCGCCGAAACTGGCACTCACTCGCGCCGCTCGCCATGGCGCTGTTCTAGCTACAATGGATGCCAGGAACTCCAAGCTTCGCGCCAACCATGGCTGCTTCAACCGCACACCACTTTGAGCTTGCACGGTGGCCAAAGCCGCCAACGTATAGTCGCAGCGACGATCCGGTCGCGTCGTATACTCTTGATGGCGTAATTGCTGTAGACGCTAATTTTCTTACATTGTGGACCGGGGCAGCTGTGCTGGCTACTAGCTCGTGACAATATGTAGAGGTTCGAGTTGAGTCACGTGCTCAAATTCGGGTTTCCCGTCGTCTGCTGACTGAACAGCTGACTAGGGCAGCCGCATCACTGTACCGAACCATCATACCGGTTTGAAAGCATGTGCTGTGTTGATGCGTGATAGAGTACCAATTAAAATCCTTACTCATTCGAGACCGTGTTGTCAGTGTGCCAGCTACTGTTATTTCGACATTATATACTACGGTAAGTGATTACGCAAAGGTGGCAAGCTGCATTCAGTGTTTCGTCCGTTCAGTCGGTGTTCAGTTCGAAATAAAGAGGCCCACCTAAGGGCATTAATTTCACTGAGCCTCATTGATGTCAGCATCCATAATTTAATAGCTGTTGCTATCAGGACATCCTAGACAGCTGCAATCTATTGAGGACAATGTTCTATGGTACATGATCACTATTGCACATTCAATTATAGTTGTTCCACCAAATTTTTCACTCGCATTCTTCGTGCAACAGCCAGCAGCTGAGAGAGTTCACTTCCGCGAAGCACTTATATGACCTTATGTTTTCTGACAAGGCGTTTAGTCTAGGTAGGTGCACTCAATTTATGATGTGCAAACGAGCCGTCTTTTAATCCAATCCGACCTTTTAAGCAAAGCATTATAAGAACGCTTCTTTGTAAAGCGTACTATGAATCTGTGCATGAAACGGCTCTTTCTGATCGCCGACTGTAGCCACGATGTATTTGTTGGAAGTGACCATCGCTTCCAATGACTCCACTAAAAATAAAGCAGCAAAATGGAGTAGCTCACTCTGCATTAATCTCGTTATATATGTAATCGAGGGATGGCAGGCTGACGCCAATGCATGCTTAGGGAGGCACCCTGGGTGGCAATTGCTATTGGTCGTCTGCTTATCGTCGGCATCCCACTATGCCAGAAACTAAAGCAAATGAAGAAATTAAGTGTAGACAGACTGATTAACTAGCCTAGTTTATATAATGCAGAAACACCTTGGCTGCTAATACTACACAGCTCAAGCTGCAGTTGATGGCCGGAAACTTTTTTGCAATATGGCCAGCCCTCGATAGTGTGTCTTCTTGAAGCCTTGCGGTCAACTCATCGAAGATAGATGTGGCATTATCTTGATGAACATGGCCTCTACATAGCAGAAAGGAAGACAGCTTACGCACCTCCTTCGCTGGAGGCGAAGCTGGGTGCTGAGACTGAAGGCAGTCGGCGAACAGCTGGTAAATCTTAGGTTTCGGAATATCCTCTGGTTTTCCTACAGAAAATTAGAGTAGCTCACCTTCTGGTTTTAGTTTTACTACTCATAGTTACTGCCCGTAATATTTTCGCAGGTGGTCAAGCCAATCACTAGGGCGGTCACTTCCGAGTCGTACGAATACCCAACGTTTGAAACTGAAGAGCCTAGACTGTGGCAGAAGATATTCCCAAGAATAGCAGCGATCTACTACCAGTGTTTAAAATTTTCTGAGATATTGCTCCGGGAAAAATTTCATTTTAGTACACCATGTTTACAGCTTATCTTCCAGATTTAACGGAATTAGTCTTGCACATTCTTTATGAAAATGGATGATAATCGATTGGATGCCAATTGCTGACCAGCTCGCCCACTGGATTGGAATTTAACAGCATTCAATCTTCTATTGATTTGTCTCGTCAAACGCTAAAGCAGGTAAGTATTTGCTGAATTTTTGCAACACCTTTCCTTTCGAAGTCGGGCTTAACCAGCCGTCATTCATAGCATAGATATACTAAATGGATAGTAGGAAATGCCACTTGCATGCACAGCTAGTGTAGTGGCTGGGTCAAACTAGGCTCAGCCGTGGCTCTGGGGTAAATTTTAAAACTCTTGAAGCTCTTGCGTTACACCCGCGTACGCGATTGCTTCGTCTTTCCTAAGAAATCAGCAGTACTGTCAAGTTCTTCCTAGACTACAGCGTATTGAGAAAACACTTAGCTTAACACATAAAGCTTAGTGCTAGGGACTTACACTAACTCCTATGAGGTATTTTCCACAAAATAATCACATCTGACCTTTAAGCACTTTTTCTAATTGATCACGTTGTTAACCTTACCAGGTTTTCACGCCGTGTGTGTGTGTGTGTGTGTGTGTGTGTGTGTGTTTTCATCAATGTTTTGTGTGCAGAGCTAATATTTGTAACGGACACTAATTTTGCTAAGCTTTCGGACACTAATTTTTTCAGTATTTCTCTGATAGACTGACTCCTTGTAAGCTAAAAGCATCCATTCCAAACACACCAACCTAAATAGGTAGACAGTAATTCATGCAATATTATGTATGTACAAAGCGCCCTAGGAGAACTTAATCTGAGCTGTGATGGCAGACTAGGTAAGGTGGTTGCTTTCACGACCTCGGTCCCGAGGTCGTGGGTTCGATTCCTGCGGTTGGCAATCCTGTGTCGCCACTGCAAGCGGTGGTGATTGCCGTAAAGGCTCTTCTGTCGCTATACAAAAAGAGGCTGTTTAATCAGCTAGGATTTATATGCAGACTCTTGGCATATGCCGCAGGGCTCCAATCACGGACGTGGGACGAAATATGCACCTTACCCTTGGCCGACCTATTTGAAAAGGAGTGGGAGAGTTATACATTTTGCACACCTATACTGAATTGCATAGCACAATTACAATGGTACAGCGAGGCTTTATTCAAAAATAGGAGACACTTTATAAAACAGGGGAGAATCTTAATGCCTACGGTTTATAGGCACTGACGTACTTTCTTAACATTGCTCAAGGTTTTAGGGCGTTTTCAACAGCGGATCTTTTGTCATGCTTACATACCTAATGGTTGCTTATGGGCATGGGGTTTTGTGCTCGCTTGATTCGATTGAGTAGTAATGTACTTTCTCGGGCCAATCTTTGCATACGGTAAGTTGTATGATGCATTTTTTTTAAACTAGGACAGTCAGTCTTAGCAACAGTCAACCAGTCCATGAATAACTGCAGCTGAATTTGCACGCCCCAGGCACTTTTTTGCAATGCTTTCATCGTCAAGTTTAAAGCCGTGTGCCTACGTTTTTTCGCGTGCACATGACTGTCAACCTATAAGTTTCTGAAAGTGATTCCATAAATACGAAAGTCCGTTAATACTCGTCGATTTCTTTAGGCTTGCGTTGAGCCCTTCGAGATGATTATAGTATTGCTGATGAGAGTTATGTCAAAATATCATGGAGAAGGGAGTCCAAGCGAGACAGCCAGTCCTAACGGCGGTCTATCGGCAATTCATCACTAGATGAAGTGGCCTTGTGGCTTTTTAACAGACCAGCCAAAATGGAATAGCAATAATCTGGCCGAGACAAAATCCGTGAGCTAGATAACATTTTTTAAGGCATCGTGGTAGAATGTCCTTAGTATTGCAGTTGAAACCTTATCCCATAAGGTCGACTTTCAGTGAACTGACTGACGGAAAGCTAGCAAAGCGGCTGCTGTTGCACCAGCTCATGCTCTGCCGTAGGTTTAGACAAAATCCCAAAAAACTACAAAGAATAAAAGCAAAATACTAAAGTTAGATGTATGGCTAGAGAAATGAGTCACTAAGTTAAGGAGATAAGAATGACCTATCAATTAGGATTAGTAAATTTGAAGACTTCACGACGAAGCATGACTTCATTCTAGACCTAATCAAAAAACTGTGGGCTTCTGATTTATGGCTTTAGTTGACCATCGCCAACGGAGAACTGTTAAAGTTTGCTGCAGCAGCCACGTTATGCTACTAGTCACCGACCTAAGCAGTATTTAGTTAGCAGTATGTAGTACGTAGTACGCAGTATGCAGTACGTAGTGTGCATACTCGCCATTCTGGCGCAATTGGCGTAGCTCAGAGACAGCTGAAGAATGATATGCTAGTCAAGCCAATTTTAATTACTAAGCTTTCCTGTTTCTGTGTACTGTTTGACTTTCCCATAATTATTACGCTATTTATACCTCCTACCAATCTGAAGAAGTTCAGAAACACCTGCCCACCTTCGGACTAAAGGTGCATAAAATGAAATATCATAAAATTCTAAATGATCTGGGAACACTCAATAACTTTTGCAAGTCATCTATGAGCACAAAATGAGCTGAAGTGTGCATTAAAGTTACGGGGCATAGGCGTCTCACAATGCACGCTGCTGCAGCTCTAGATCCAGATGCAGCAGCGGTGGCCATTATTGCTACGCCTGTTATCACTGAAGTCATTGACAGGATGGAGTAGCAGTCTGTGGTTCCTCTGAAGACTGGAAGCTTCCAATGGTTTCATAGAATGAAAAGTACTGAAATGCTACGCTTACCACTAAAACTCAAAGGCGGCAAATAAAATGCAGAAGCTTTCTCTAAAACCGTAATTTTCTGCAGGGAAAGAAACATGAAGGTATATGATCTACCAGTCGGGGCTAGGTATCTTTGGGTAGGCATGCTGTTGATACAACTATTGCATCAGCCGTTGACTAGCTTAGCTTCTCTTTTGAAATGAACGTATCATGATCAGAGCAGAAAAAAGCCCTAACTAACCGTTTATGTAATTACGTAATTGGACACTAAATGTTTATTTATGACGGCAAGATTCCGGTGGGTAACAAAAGTCAGAAATTAAAATCGAATTTACATTTTTTTTAAGCCCACACACTATTCCGTCCGACCTAGTCCATCACAATTCGGTGGCTTGAAGCTTTCTGATCGTGGAGCTTGCAAGAATGCAAGGATAATTCATTCATAAATGTATTTCTTCTTAATTGGAAGGATCAGGTGAATGAGTCGGTTGGACAAAGGCAGCCAGGCAGCAAGGCAGCCTCGATGCAATGGGCAAACTACGGCAGTTATCCGCGGCAGCAATATTCATATAGGCCAGGGGTGGGCAAACGTTTTGACTCTCGGGCCACAATGGTTTCTAAAATTTGACAGAGGAGCCAGGCCAGAAAAGGAGAATGGTGTGTTTGTGTGAACTAATATAAATTAATAATAATAATAACGCGCTTGACAGAGTGCCCTCAGAGAACTCGATCTCTTTCTAGGTGCTTTAAATTTGCTGCAAAGGGAAACGCGATTGAATGCAGAGTAATATCATGCTTGATAAACAGTATGAATAACATGGTTAGAGGTAACATGCAAAGGGTCAGCATGCGAATGTGGTTAGTGGCAGCATGCAGTGTCAGCACGCATAAGCACATCAAGGACGAATCACAGGGACCCACTAAATGCTGTCCTAAATAGGTGTGATTTTTAAGTTCTTTTTAAATGTGGTCAAGTCTGGGGATGTTCTGATTCAAGTCGGGAGGAAGTTCCAGGCTTTGGGAGCATACCAACTAAATGCACGGTCTCCAAGGGATTTCAGGTTTATATGAGGTATTGGTAAACTGTTGGATTCCGAAAAGCGGGTGGTACGATGCTTGGCCTGGTGGGGAGTAGATCTGAGAAATAGGCTGGAGCCAAAGAATGAAGTGACCTTAAAGTGTGCCACAAACCTTAAGACAATCCGTTGATTGACTGGGAGCCAATGCAGGTCGGCGAGAAGTGGTGTAATGTGGCAACTGTGACGCTCACGACAGACAAGCCTAGCTGTGGAGTTTTGCACCAGCCTTAAGTACCTGATCGCACATGCTGGTAGGCGAGCAAGCAGTGAGTAACAGACGTCAAGACGGGATGTCACAAATGCATGGATCAACTTGGATGTGGTATTCTGATCTAAACATGCCCGAATTTTAGCAATGTGATGTAGCTGAAAGTAGGCAGACTTGACTGTGGAGCAGATGTGGCCGTCTAACGAGAGATCACTTTGGAACATGACACCTAGATTTCGAGCTGATTCAACGGGAGATATGCTGGCAGAGCCAATTTTGAGCGTCAGCCTTTCCTATTTCTGAATCCCACTGGGTTTGCCCATAACTAGTAAGCTGGTTTTATCATCGTTCAGTTTTAGAAAATTTTCTGCCATCCATATGCGGATGTCATCAATACATGCAGCAAGTGAGTTGAGAGAATTCAAGGTGCTCGAAGGTTGGAAGTGATCCAGAGGACTTTCTGTCTTCTTTGATTGAGATATGAACTTCAGGACGAGATCACTAGTGACCTGCTTAAATGTAGACATTGAGGTGCAGCCAGGAATCGGGGAAAAATTAAATGTAACAATGAAATGTAAAAACCATGACGTGAAAAGATTTGGCCTTTAGCAGGCAGCAAAACACCGCTGTGCTTAGTTTATTGGAAAAATTGTTTTACAAATTTATTAATTTAATAACGTAGTAATAAACTCCCATTCAGTTTCAGTGGGAACAGTGTTTTGGTCTCCTTTTTTGCAAGTGCATTAAAATCTGGCGTTATATTTGTTTTGGAAATTTTCAAGATAGATCCGAGGTGTTGGTCAGTTAACTTGGATATGCGAGGGGCTTTGTTTATGTTCATCTCGCTGAATGTCTGTTCACACACATAGGTTGAGCCAAGCAACGTCAGCATCTTCTGTGCCATCCTCCGGATGTTTGGAAACGTGGCTTCTTTAAGGGAAGCATAAAAGTCGTTCAGTTTAAGGGAGTTGAACTTCTCCTTCAATACAGAGTCAGACTGAAGATCTATCAGTTCCAACTGCAGCTCATGTAGTGCTGTTTCAGGGTCTTGTGACAGGGGACAGGACACCAGCGGAAGTGATTTTTCAATTTTTTTAAAGTCACAGAAGAGACGGCAGAATTCTCCATGCAGGTCATCCGGTGATTTGCTGTATTTCAGCGCGTTTCGAGTCACCTCTTTCTGCATGGCTAGTGTGGGGAAATGAGGGAAAGATTTTTTTTAAATTAGTCTGGAGAAAAGAGTCAGCTTGGATTTTAAGTCCCTAGCATTTGTATACATGTCGTGCACAAATTGATCTTTCCCCTGTAGCTTGGTGTTCCGCTCATTCATGTGCAAAAGTATGTCCGCAGCAAACGCAAAGTCACAAAGCCAGTTCTTGTCACTTAGCTCGAGAAATTCGTCGGATCTCCCCATTAACTCCACAAATGCAGTGATCTCCTCTTTCAGCTCGCACACTCTTTAAAAGAATTTGCCCAAACTTAGCCAGCGCACACGAGAGTGGTAAAGTAAGTCCTGGTGATCTGCGTCGGATTCTTCCAGGAACGCAATAAACTGACGATGCTGAAGTCCCCGTGCTCGTATAAAGTTAACAACTTTTACGACTGGATTCACGACATGATTTAGCTGCAGTATAGACTTACGCAGAACTTCCTGATGAATGATGCAGTGAAGGAAAATAACATCCCGATCAAGATTTTCCTCTTTTACTTTTTCCTGCAGTCTTTTTAGCAGCCCAGCGTTTTTCTCAGCTAATTTGGCGATCCATCCGTGGTGACATTGGCAAGTTTACTCCCAGCTTTGTTGACAGCTCTCGATGACAGCAGACACCCGGTTGTACAAGTCTTTTCCCCTCGTTTTCCCTTTCATGGACTCGATGGTCAAAGATTCCTCTGTTATCTCAAAACTGTCGCTAATCCCTCGGATAAAATTTAGGAGCGGAGCAGTGTCTTTCAAGTCGTCACTTTCATCCAGTGCTATAAAATAAAATAATAACTGAATAAAACTTAAAGGACTCCGCCTTTTTGTTTTAATTTTCTGGCTATATCTTTGTCAATCAATTCCAGACGGCGAGTCAAAGTTCTGCGTGATAAACTGATTTTTTCAAATTTGTCTTTGCTCTCCGGACACAAGAGGCCTGCTGTCTCAACCATGCATTCTTCTAAAATTAGCCTTCAGGGAATGGCTTACTGGCCTTTGCTAATTTGAATTCTAGCAAAAACTTGCCTTAGTACTTGACTCTTGAATCGCAGTTTGTCCGTGAAAAAGGTTTCGCTGAGTCTGTAAATTAGCCGTCGTCAATCTCTGAGCTGTAGCCGCCCGTTCTTGTGGAGACTTTTGACTGGCGTAGTTAGCATGATTTGTGGCAAAATGACGGCTGATGTTGTATTCTTTAAAAACTGCGACAGTTTCTTGGCATATCAAACATACAGCTGTTGATCGGACTTCAATGAAAAAAATATTTTGTTGTCCACTCTTTATTGAACACTCGGCACTCACTGCCTACTTTCCTTTTCTTCGGTCCGCTCATTTTTCCTGAAGGGCTGAAAGTACAAAGCGACAAAATGAAGTAGAGAGTGACCGTAATGCATCACACTCAAGGGTCAATGTCTTCGGGGTGCACCATCTGCTGGGGAAAGATGGGAATTACAGCTAGGTAAAATGATTGAGGTGTCTTTATAATAACATTTAATTTAACAATACAACGTAGACGAGTTCGGCGGGCCGAATTGAAAAGGTCAACGGGCCATTTATGGCCCGCGGGCCGTAGTTTGCCCATGTCTGATATAGGCATTTGAGTTCGGAGGATTCGGCTGCACAACTCCCCTCAATTCTCAACAAAATCTTCTTGACCGTAGCCAAATCGCCGGTCGCGACTTAGTCAACGAGGCTCAACTGCCAAAGCTTGCTTTTTCAAGATCAGTGACATGTTCAATTTCACCTAAAATAAATAAAGGGTTAATACTCGTAGAGGAGCGTCTGAACGAAAATATTCAAAGGACCTAAATACACGAAAATTTCCAATCTCACACGCGAGAAGAAAATTGCTAGATTAGCCAAAAAACTGAGCAGAGTATGAGATAAATGTTCGGAGCGACCTTGAGAGTATATTTTAGGATGAGTTTATCTCACATATACCGTTTCCTGGCATAAGCACTGCCAGATATTTGCAGATCACCCTACTTTGCCGGTGGCAGCACTTTACGACCTAGTTCGGGAGTTCAGGTACTTATTGGCCACCTCTAGCATTCACTTTACTCTACTTTCTTAAACAATAGACCAGTTTTTCCTGTTCGCGGGGCAACTGAGTTGACTCACGACTTGGAAATGTGTTGAGAATCGTAATGACCGCTTGCAGGCCAACCAAAATTGACTAGCTGTCTATAAACACTAACAGCTCTGCCAGCCTAGGTACGGCTCAGAATGCTGGCCTAGCATTCCTGTTACAAACGGAGTCTTGGGACTATCAATTCCTGACAGAAGGGGGCCGCAAGCAGGCTCTAGTTTCCGGTCTCTATCCCCAGCCTCCGAGCAAAAACGCCTGTTAAGTCTTGAACCTGTGCAGCGTGGATAGCTGCAAGTAGGTGAAGCACTGATGCACGCAGGTAGTAGGTGAAGCACCGATGCACGCAGGTAGTAGGTGAAGCACCGATGCAAGCAGGTAGTAGGTGAAGCACCGATGCACGCAGGTAGTAGGTGAAGCACCGATGCACGAAGGTAGTAGGTGAAGCGCCGATGCACGCAGGTACGCCTACAGTAGTGGAGCTCGGCAGCAGACAAGAACACCTGAACAGTACCTGGCCGTATTCATAGCGTAGAGAAGTTTATTTTACAGCGACGGATGGTTGCCGGCGTTTAACAGTGGCCATGACGCACACTGGCTTTGGTGGGGCTTAGCGGCCAATAGTGCGTCAAAGCTCAAATGCTAATGCCAAATGCTAATCCCGAGCTCTCCTCTTATTTCATGGCATCGGCTTTTACGTCGTTAAGTCGGAGATTCTGTCGTCATCGAGGCTGACCAATCAGCTGAACGTTGCTTACTTTGCTTCTGCTTCAGCACTATCACTATTTATTATCTTTTCAAAAACACACAGCAGCAGCAGCTCCGAGTGCGATCGTCGACGGCTGAAACCCAGCAGCCTGAAGCCAGCATGAAACCAGCATGAAGTCTCAGCAGTCGTCCACAGTACATAGCCGCATAGCAGCATAGTTGCTCCGCAGCGGCTGCCTAAGCCCAAACCCGGGCCGGAATGCTAATGCTTCGTTAGTACCTTCCCAGCAAGAAAAAAGGTTTCCGCAAACAGTGACGTCGTGACAAAAAGGGGAAGCTATGCCCGGCTGTTGTATGTGAAAGTTAGCATATGAAAGCCTTTCCAACTTTCTTGTAAGTCTCACAGCAGCGCGATCCGGAGTATGGGACACATCTAGGAGAATCAAAGCACTTGGTGTCTATCTCAAAGACATCCGGAAAACTACCGCCTACCGCCTACAGCTTGCTAGCGCTAGTCGATTCTATCCGGTTCAATAAGCCCAACCTTTTGAGAGCTTGTAGATGCGTTCTCGACTTAAATCTGCAGCCTCTCTCTCTTTCTCTCTCTCTCTCTCTCTCTCTCTCTCTCTCTCTCTCTCTCTCTCTCTCTCTCTCTCTCTCTCTCTCTCTCTCTCTGGAGAAGAGGCATCATGCGTCCTCACAGATTGAACTAATTCTGGGTCTAATAAGCTCAGAGATAGCACGGACATGGGTATTTCCATCTTCAACTCCACGAGGCCACAAAGACCGAGTAAGTTTGACTAAATACACCTAGGCATCAGCCTCATTCGGTGGAGACTTTCGTGCGCTATAGAACAGCAAGCCTGTTCCTCAACGTTCGTGCTCTCCAATACTACAGTCTGCCATCATTGCTGACAGCTCCTGCACGGCTTACTGCCATAGTTGATACTTAAACTGCGTTGTCGATACCAACGTGCAAAGGCAAATAGCATCATACTTACAATCCGGCGTGCACAAGCTCATACTACGACACTATAGAACACTGGTTAGTGAGACATGTGCTAGTTAGACACACTAAATTATTTTCAAATTTAATCTACGTCGCATTATTAGTAATATTAATAGAAATAAAAAATGGTATTGTTCTTTGAGAATTAAATCTTTTTGTAGCGCTGAAATGATATTCGTAATAACAAAACGACTTCGGTTGGCCGCTTGCATAGAGGCCAAAGAGAACTTAATCTCAGTTCTAGGCTCTTTGAAAGTCGCTATAAGATAACGAGTAATTGTGAATTAATTGTATGCCCGCTACCATGCTTGGACCAGCATGCAAAAAGCACACCAAGTAGTTTCGGGAATATCGGCGTGTATCCGGCGCGATATCTGTTAAGACTTATATGATTAAAGTCAACTAAGGTGACGACAGAAGCCGGACGCAGGCTTCAGACGCTACGATGCACAGGAACTGATGACCCGATCGCCGAGCTATTTAAATTGAGTGTGGCGAATGGCTGGTGGACCGAAGAACGATTAGCGTTTGAAGTCGAGGACATATTCCAGAAGATTATAAATAACTAGTGATAAGAGAGAACACTTGAATAGTAAGGAGTTCGGATGGGTGGCTGGTGCAAGCTAGTGAAAGGGACCTGAGAATACTGAGTGAGGAGTGAGTGAGGAGGAAGTCAGTATAAGATGCTCTTTAAGAAGCCATTGAGCTATAACGTAAGTGCTGTAATCTTACATCATTCACAACAAAGAAAAATTGAGAAGCATAGCTTATCCCAGAAGACGGACGGGTAGGTAAAAAGCATAGAAGCAGAAGGTATAGATGATTTTTGAAGTATTATTGTTGGCGTTTGCTGTGCAATAACTTTGAAATTTGGCTGAAATGTCTTCTTGAAGTTGGTGAAATCGACGACCAGCTTGTAGGGTGGACGATCGAAGCTGTCGTCTATAACAAGTCTTATTTTTAGAAATTGAAAGCAGATAACGCTGGGTTACAGACAGCTTAAGATATACAGGGAACCAGAGAGAGGGGGATTGGCTGATACAGCTGCCTCGTTTACATAGCTGGTGGAATAGCCGGTTATCACTCCCTCTGACGGTGGTTAGTACAGAATTGAAAGTATGTCCAAGACTTAAGGTCTATTATCCAGGTATTCAGCTAACCAATCGCCGAAGTTGACCCAAACTTTTAGTGGCAAGCATTGGGCCTCAACTAAGACCGAACCTATGGCGGTTGTGCTGGCTCAATGAGATTTTGCCGTGGACTAGACTCGGCTGCAGCACAATGGAACTACTGATTAAGTTGAAGAGCACCTGCCATGTAGCACAAGGAGAGCTTACCGAGGCAACACGGAAGATCGGCTACTTGTCCCGGCAATGCAGCATTGCTTTCTAACCGGGTCCCACGAATTAACGCAATCCACTCTAATTAGGTGGAAATCGATCGAACATTGGTGTTGCCGAGTCAAACTTTGCGTGGATATTGTAGTAAAACTCTGATTTGATCTATCCACTAAATTTCATGCCATCGTGCGCTTGCGCACTTATGCAAATGAGCTGCAAGGGCGGGAGCCTTTACAGCAATCCCCCCGCAATCACATTTAGTTCGCCTCAAATCCGCCAAAAATCAGCTGCACAGTGCTCCAAAAGTTAGGAGTATAAAACTATGCTACATTTAAAATGTGTTCAGGAAATTTCGAGCGATTCCGCTCACGCCTTCTCACAAAATCGTCTGGCATAGATTGCAGCAGCCCGGGTCAATCCACCACAATCCACCGAAATCCACTGCGAAATTCACCTGTGCGAAAAGCCCCTTTCTGTTTGCGTGTCGCAGTGCATTGCACTCTGCGAAAATTATACTCACAAAATTTCACTTGCGTTTGCAGGGGCGTTCTCATGCAATTCACTGCAAACCAACTGCAATAGCATGAGCTAAGATCGCAATCCACTTCAATCCACCGAATATACCACAAAACGACTAGAAAGAGATTTCGCCGAGCTCCAGTTTTTATTGCATATTAAAGCGAACTGTGTTGTGTGCACATCCACTTAAAATCAATGCATCGTGCTTCGGCACATGCTCGCAATGTGCTGCAGTCACCCGAAATTACCTGGGGAAATACCGGAATCCACATTGCAAATCGTCCTTAAATACAAATCAAATCATCCTCAAATCCGTCCTCAAGTCCTTAAATACAAATCAAATCGTCCTCAAATACACTGCAAATCGTCCTTAAATCGCCAACTTGAAGCTCGAATTTACATTGCATATAAGACTAGACTCAGTTCAAAGTGCACCCACAAAATTTCACTTCTTTGTGCATAAGCGCTCTCATGCAATGCACTGCAATCGACTGCAACGGCCTGATCCCATACTGCAATCAGCTGCAAAACGACTAGAATGAGTACACTTTAAGCTTTAATAGTGATTGTACGTTGTTCTAAACTTCGGTTATTCCGTAATCCTTCAATTTCACTACAATTGCCTCAACCATTCTGCAACAATGCACATCACTGGACTGTAATGGCACGGGGCCAATACTGCAATCTACAACAATGCGATACAAAATGACCTGAAAAGTGCAAATTGCACTTCACCTGGCTTTCAAGCGATTCCTATAATCTGGAATAGACAGGCCCATTGTAGCACACGTGCAGCCCATCTCTGTTATTTTCGCACTTTTACCCGACAAGTTCTCTCGTTTGGCGTGCATGTAAGAAACTCAGCATTAGAATTAATAAAAAAAAAATAGGACTCATTAACTGGTCGTTGTAGGTGCGTCTTTTTTGTTGGGGTAAGTTGTTCTCATCAGCATTCTCATCGGGGAACACGGAATGTGGGAAACTGGAATCGGCTGCGTTTGCCCCAGCTAGAAGACTTGTTGCTCTCACTCTCTCCTGAAGACAGCCGATTCCTCTCCGAAGAGGCTGGAACGAGAGCTCAGCGGGCTGTCCGTGAAGTTTGGTAGCGTTCACCTAAGCTAAGACGCAGGGTCTGCTATGGCTGCCTTTCTAAGCGCTCGGCTGAGCGACGAAGAGCGGGCAGCACGCTACTTTCAGCTACGACTAACTAACTGCAGCGAATAAGTGGCACGGTACCTGCTGAGGTCTTACAGACCGAGTTTCCTCATCCCATAACTGGGACTCCAATTATTGATTGCAGGCGATCGAAGGAGGCTTGCTTCCGCGTTGCGGTTTTTCGATTAAATTTGCACTTCAAATGCAACCACGCGGTTAAGGCCGCTGCCCGAGAAGAGAGTGGATCCTCCGTTAGCCGTACGTCAGAGCAAAGAGGTTCTTCAAAGTGGCTGAGCAGGAATATCGTACATTAATCCTAGAGTAAAGGGCAGCCTTCAGAGGCCTCCTAATGCTCACAGTCGAGTATGTCGACTTGGCCCCCAGGCCTCGATCCGGAAATTCCAGCACTCTTTGCAGAGAGCAACCTCGAGGTGTTGGCCCAGCACAGGTGCAATCATTTACAACCCTCCTCCCTTTGGCCTCTTTTCAAGCCTGGGCCCCTTTCTGGAGACAGATCCTCCCCAAAGTTGTGCCACTGGCAGGCAAAGAAGTCGACCGTACAAGGCATGCAGGTCCAAGGCGTCCACTGTCCACGACGGGTGCTTCGCCAGCCACCTTTCCTGGTAGCTTCGGCCACCCTCCCCCACCACCGGTGGGCTTCGGAGATTACAGTGAAGGGGCAACAGGAAGGGGTGCTGGAGAAGCCACAGGCTGAGTAGCTACTTCCCTAACCCCCCCCCCTTAATCGGCGATGGGGGATGGGATAGCCCTGACTTCCAAACAGGTGGCAGGCTGCCCACGTAAGCGGGGCAGCTGGTCCTACTTGAAGTTTAGCAGCCTGGCAGGCGATAGCCCTTCGGGAATGCCCTCTGCTTGAGCCACTGGTCTGGCTACACCT
This sequence comes from Cristatella mucedo, assembly GCA_009760855.2. Classification (NCBI taxonomy): domain Eukaryota; kingdom Metazoa; phylum Bryozoa; class Phylactolaemata; family Cristatellidae; genus Cristatella; species Cristatella mucedo. Next base: position 13,726,638 of record WPIO01000002.1, read on the forward strand.
GCATCCTATGTTGGGCAAGCCGGCTGCCTGCTGGACTCGATGCAGCAGGCCTGAGCTAGCCGGTGAAGCTCACACTTGGCAAGCCCTGGGGGGAGGGGTTGGGTGACAGCGACCGGTTGGACGCCAAGGAGGCCTGCCACAGTTGCTAGTCTCGGAGAGCTAGGGCAGGTGTGGTCCTGCTGGCTGCTTCGTTTTATTTATAGCCTGCTGAGTACATAACACGTGCGATTACCGTGAACCTCCGGGGTACTGCCAGCCAACCAGCACGTCGAGGCTCTTCTTCGGACCTCGACACCTTACCTCCTGCTGTCGGTAGCCGCTCGGCCTGACCTGAATAGGACGCACTTCTGCCCTGCCCTGCCCTGTCTGGGGAGGGGGGTGGCAGCAGGGCTATACTGAAGGGCAGCAATCATTCCTGTAGTCACCAGCAACCTAACTAGCCGCAGTGCCCCCACTGCTGACTCTGTAGGCACTTCCTTCGGAGCTGCTCTGTCCCACTCAGGACGGACACTCCGGTGGCAGCACCCAAGGCAGCTTGGCCGGTCACAAACACCGAGGCCATGCTTGCCAAGGCAGCTCGACGGTTGGTTGCTCACTGCGATAGTGAAGCTGCTCGCTCAAGCCGAGGGGGACGGTTTTCTCTTGCCACAATAGAGGGTTTCTTACCCTATCCTCTCCCTCTCTCTCACTCACTCACTAACTAACTCCCTCCGTGCCAGGGGCCTGTTGCCAAATTTAGTTCCTCGAAGCAGCTGTGTCTTGCCAGCCCTGCCGGGCAGAGTTCACACGGCAGCCATAGCCGACTCTGGTTTGCTGGTCTTTGCCTAACGCCAAGCTGAAACGATGTGCGCACGAATTTATTTAGAAAATCCTACGTAGGGGCGGGCATGCTCAAAAGGCAAGCCTCGGAGATTCCGGTCACGGTCACTGCTACAAGTTGCACGCGCATCGGCTAACCCGGGCAGCGCTCGACGCATCTGTCGCTGGCCCTCGGCACCGAGATCAGCTCAGCCGCTGCTTTTCAGTAAAGGGGGAGGCGGTGACGTCAGCAGCGCCCGATCTTCACCTCTGGCCGCGCTGCTACCGTAAGCTGAAGCATCGGCAGCCGCTCGGCCATGAGACACGGTCCTCCATGCAGTCGCCGAAGCCGGAGCCATGGTTGCCACGGCAACTACGGCCGGGCTGCTGCTCGACGCGCCGCTGAGAGCCAGCAGTGTCTCCTCCTCGGGCGCACCAGCGGTCTTGGCTCGCCCGGCGGCAGACTGTCGCGACGGCTTTCGCTTGCCGTGCCTCGCGTGAGGCGGCGTGCGATCCGTGCGCCCGGAGCTCCTCTCCCGGAGCCTCGGAGCCTTGGAGCCGCTGCCACGTCCACGGCCGTCGTCGCGACGGTGCTTTCCTTTGTGGTGCTTGTGCAGAGCCTGGCAGGGCGGAACAGAAACGCCCGACGGTCAGCTGCGTTTGCATGCAGTTGGCCCCTTCTGCAAGAGCGAGGCGCGATAGCTGACAGCCCCGAGGTGATGCTGCGTGCTCAGCAAAGTGACGAGAAATAGAGAAAACGTGTCGAGCCAAACTGCTTGCAACTTCTGTCGCTCTGCCTCTACCGGACCGGAGGCGGCAAGCTGAGAGCTTGCAAGGCGCCTGCCTACCTGACCCGAGGCTCCGTGCTGCTCAGCCGCGGCGGCAGCCACTGCACGAGACTCCTTGGTGGCAGACACGTGCCGCGAAGAGTGCAGCAGATCGACGGGGTGCACGAAATCCTCCGGTCGAATGTGGTAGGGATCGGGCAGAGCGCTCAGGCTCCGATGGAGGTGCGACGACGAGGACGACGATGCCTCCGTGAAGCCAGTGCGAGGCTGCGCAGAGGGCCGAGCCGAGCTCGGCAGAGTGGTGCTGCGCGGCAGCGACGCTCCACACCGCCGCTCCTTGGAGCTTTGCGCCGCGCCGGCGCGCCCGTCCGAGAGAAGCCGCGCACGTTTCTCGCGCTTTGGCGACCGCACCGTGGCGTCGGGAGCGTCATCGTCGCACGGCGGTGTGGCCAGCTCGGACGGCAGTTCGTGCTTGAAGTGTATGTAGCGACCGTTGTGCACCTGGAGACGATGAGAGAAGAGAGTTGCGGGATCGCGAGAGGCTGCCCGACATCGGCTGCGCGGCGGGACGGCAGGTGGCGGAGCGAGCTGCCTGCACGCTTCGCTGCACGCTGCTACCTGGCGGTGCAGATGGTTGATGTTCGATTCGTCGGCCTCGACCACTGTGACTCCATCCTTAACGTCGCTACGCGCCGCCAAGGCCGCCTTCTTCAGGCAGCGCCTCCGCAGAAGCACGGCAACGACTATGAACGCGACGGTCAGCGCGCCGCCTGCGGAGCATCCTATTATGATGACCAAGTGTGACGACGCACCGCTGGTAAGTGGAAATGCCCCCTGCCGATCCTCGTCCGTTCGAGCAACGTCTGTCGTGCAGAAAACGGAGCCGAGTGTAACTTGCGGGGCGACGATCGCCAAAGCGCTGGCGCCAGCCAGCCAGGGGCTGCTGGTTTGCAGGGCTGAAGGCCAGCTGCGGCATGAGATCGTTCAGTCGCCGAGAGAAAGTGAGAGTGCGCATGAGACGCACGCTGCTTACGTAGCACACACTCGGATCTCTCACCTTGCGATTCGTAGTGAATCGTAAACGCGCAGCTCGACGCTGCAACCACTGGCGACGCGGCGGCCAGATGATTGTCGCCGCCATAACCTGCCGCTGCGGCAGACAGCTCGATCTGCACGGCCGGGCCAGACGACGTCACGTTGACCGGCGCGTCCAGACCAGCGCTGCTGGCTGCCAGGAGTCGATGCGATGGGTCCGGGCCATCGCGAATGCGCAAAGAGCAGGTCGACGACGGCTTGAACGCGACGACGGCGACGGAGACTTGAGCATGCTGTGGAGTCTGCAGGAGCCATGTCAGATGCAGCGGCGATGCTGCGACGGATGCAGCACCGCTGGCCTGCCGCTGCTCGGCGCAGTGCCGAATCGAGCCGAAGACAATCGTCCCTGAGGGCTGAGACAGCTTGCAGCCACACGAGCAAGCCGCTGCACTTCCTCGGTCAAGAGGGTCGTTTGCTAGGTGTGCGTCGGACTGCCTGTCGCCTGAAACGTGAGCCCGAAAGTGCCGAATCGAGTTAGCTCAAAGAACCCAGACTGGGCCAGAAAAAAACAAGACACCGTGATAGCATCGTAAACAGCATGTTTTGCCACAAAAATTTACACCAAGGACAATTCATTGCAATGGCGTTATCTGCCAAATAACTTCGGCACTTGATTGCTTTAGAAACCCGGTCTAAGCAAGTTTGCAAAAGCACAGGATTCACAAGGATAATTTAGGGACCAACTGGAGATCGTCTGCCATAGCATTGCGCTGAAATCTGGACGATACTTCGTAAATGACTAGTGCTAGCTATCTTGGCTAGCTAACTTCATTGGCATGGAAGCAGCAGGCCAGCCGATCAAGTGGATAAAGGCAATGCACAACGTCGTCGTAACTGTCGATAATAGTTGAACGCTGTCCAAAACAGATGAAGACTACTCATTGCATCTATGCTTACAAAGGTTTTTAAAATGCTCAGATGAATAGCACAAAATATAACCAATGGTTACTAAGCAGGGATGTTAAAGATGCTGTAAATAGCGATCTCGTGTGGTGCCTTAGTGGCGGCAACCATCAAGACACTAATGTGCAGGGGGAAAAGGGAGGATCGATGTAACTGTGTATTGCACATATATGCATTGCTTCCACTCGGTTTTTTTAAGATACTTTTCGGTTTGGCTTTTCATTATTCTTGCTTGCATGGCAAACATTTGCAATTATTGTGTGTGTGCGTGTGCGTGCGTGCGTGGGTGCGTGTGTGTGTGTGTGTGTGTGTGTGTGTGTGTGTGTGTCTGTGTGGACTTGGCTTGCTCTCAAATATCGGAGTCCAAGCCAAGTTCTAGGACCCGTCTACAACCGACAAAAGGCAAGCCGAACTGGAAGATGCTCAAGGAGCAAGGAGCTGTTGCATGTGTTTGGGCAAGGAAAACCAGAGCACGGAAGCCCTTGAGGAGAAACGCCTACCTCTAACCGTCTTGAGGAGGCTGTTTGGAGCAGCTAATCTGCTGGACCCTGTGGATAAGAGGGAGACCCAGGAAGCAGGCATGTATGCAGGCATCTACTAGGCCGGCAAAGTAGGATGGGCCTGACCCAAGCGACATTTATAGACCGAAAGCTAATGAGCTAATGAGCTACATACTTTACTTGCTTTAATAGCAACCTCATAAAGATCCAAGCCTGAGTTAATAATAATAATAATAATAATATTGCACTTGATAAAGCGCCCTCAGAGAACTTAATCTCTTTCTAGGCGCTTTACATTTGCTGCAAAGTGATACGCAATAGAATAGTAAGTAAAATCATGCTTGAAAAACAAACAAAATGAATAACATGGTTAGGGGTTACATGCACTGGGTCAGCATGCAAATGTGGTTAGTGGCAGCATGAACAGTGTCAGCACGCATAAGCACATCGAGGACGAATCACAAGGACCCACTAAATGCTGTCCTAAATAGGTATGTTTTTAAGTTTCTTTTAAATGTGGTCAGGTCAGGGGATGTTCTGATGCAGGTCGGGAGGGAGTTCCAGGCTGTGGGAGCATACGAGCTAAATGCACGGTCTCCAAAGGATTTAAGGTTTGTACGAGGTATTTCTAGACTGTTGGATTCCGAAAAGCGAGTGGTACGATGCTTTGCCTGATGGGGTAGTATATCTGAAAGATAGGCTGGAGCCATAGAATGAAGAGACCTAAAAGTGAGCGACAAAACCTTGAAGTCAATCCGTTGCTTGACTGGTAACCAGTGCAGGTCGGCGAGAAGTAGAGTAATGTGGCAACTGCGACGCTCACGACAGACAAGCCTAGCTGCAGAGTTTTGCACCAGCTGCAATCGCCTGATCGCACATGCTGGTAGGCCAGTAAGCAGTGAGTTGCAGAAGTCGAGACGAGATGTCACGAATGCATGGACCAACTTGGACGTGGTATCCTTATCTAAACAAGCCCTAATTTTAGCAATGTTATGAAGCTGAAAATAGGCTGATTTGACTGTGGAGCTGATGTGGTCGTCTAACGAGAGGTCGCTTTGGAATATGACACCTAGATTTCGAGCTGATGCAACTGGAGATATGCTGGCAGAGCCAATTTTGAAAGTCAGCCTTTCCAATTTCTGAATAACACTAGGTTTGCCCATAACTAGTAAGTTAGTTTTATCATCGTTTAGTTTTAGAAAATTTGCTGCCATCCATGATCGAATGTCATCAATGCATGCAGCAAGTGAGTTGAGAGAATTTGAGGTTAGGTGAATGCCAGCATGCCTTTCCCCAAGGGGGGGGGGAGCAAGGGGGAAGGTTTGTGCTCTGTTGCGTGTGCCTGTTGCTTCTCGGCCACTGGTGTGTGCATCGCTCTCGGCTGGTGGTTGGACGGTTGGCTCGGTGCAGCCTTTGATGTGGGCATGTGGCCCACCACGGTGGCTCACCACGGATGCACTCCCTTATCTGAGATGAGTCAGCCCCTAGCTCATATATGTACCCACTGGGGGAATAAAGATCGAGTCTCGTTCACTGCTCACGTTCGCCCACTCGTGTCTCGTGTCTCCGTGAGACTCCACTAGCGCTGCTACAGCCGGAGACACAGTAACTTAACAGTTCTTCAATCCAAAACTTTCTAGATGTGACTAAATCCTGGAAGCTCCTGGCCTGCTAGATAAATGAAAAAGATATGAGGGAGCACGCCTTTACTAAACAGTTGCCAGGCAGAGCTGGTCATCAACAGCTACAGGAAACAGCAGTGATGGTAATCTCGGTGTTAGCACGATTAAGCGACCACGACTGGTTCGTTTTCATTAGCACAATAGTACACTGTTCCCTCACTGTGGCACAGCAGCAAGCGATAATGCAGCAACACAGTTGACTTGATCCACTAATTGCCTGGAGCTGCCAGCTGTAGGTAGATTGAACCAGATCTGCCACTGCTGCTGCCAAACGTGATTTATTGGCTCGTCGGAGGTTCGCTCGTGAGGTGCCAGCACGGAACTTGGCACCGGTGCCCGAGTGCCTGCATATGCCCCACACATGGCAGAGGCCGCAACCGCTCAAGAACAAGGGGGCGTCGGTGCCTCCTTTAACTAGCCAAGCCCGTACACGTTTGACAGCATCGACAGACTATTTCAAGAGGCAAAAGAACACAGCTAACGCTGAGCCGTGAGAGAATTAAGATCCAGCTCCTTCAGCCAGTCGATCTCGGTTTTATTAAAAACCAAGCCGGTTAGACACGACTGGTGAATGACCCTCACCCCCAGCCGGCTCATAGCGTATTGCTGCACGTCATCGTGGCAAATCGTCTCGAATGCCACCTCATTTTTACTTCCACAATGGCCGGACTGGCCTTACCTGGAGCCGAACCGTCGTGGCTCGAGGCTGGCACCGTGGCTGCCGAGGACTGCTGTCCTGCTGATGGTGGCCGAGGAGGAGGCTGCAGGCTGCACGGCTGACCGCAGGCCTGCCACTGCACCGAATTGCCGGGGCAGAGTCTGCCACCGGCGCTGGGCGCCGGCCTGCTGCAGTAGCGATGCCTGGACTGCTGTCCCGGGGAGCACTTCGACGAGCACGACGTCCAATCTGACCAATCTGACCACTGGCCATCGACGGGGGCACCTAAAACAGAACGGTCGCGCCAAACGGTCAACGAGCGGCGCAGTTGACAGCTCGATGGGAGAGGATACTGGCGGTCGGGGATCGACGCAGAATGGCTCGACCACACAAGATTATGCAACCGACCACCAGAAGGCGCTCAACGCTTGCCAGTCGGAAAGTTTGAGTCGGCGTGTGACTGTTGCCTCATATTGCACAGATCAAGGGCTCAACTCCCAATGATGCGACACATTCTTTCTTTCCGGCAGTAGGATACCATCCTTTGTGGCTGGGTGCTTTCAAAATCCGGCTTATGGTTCAGCTAAGCGTACATAACTCTGTGCACTTGCCTGACTTGTCGCTGAGCCCTGGCCCAGGGGCTACGGTGCTCACACTTCACGACCCAGGTCGTGTGTTCGGGGCCAGCAGCAGGTATTCATTTGTTGCCCACTGCAATGATGCTGCCAAGGCTCGTCTGCAGCTACATACATGAGGCGCTTTGATCAGCTAACCTTAATTTTACTTTACTGAGCAGTAAACGAATGCAATACCTTAGATCACAGCCAGCATTTCGGCATGTGGTCTACTCCATTTCAATACCCACTGCAGGTGTGCCACATTCTTCCCCATGCTGGTAAAAAATTACTCTCCCTCTCTCCCCCTCCCTCTCTCTTTCGTGCTCTCTCTCCCCTCCCTCTTACCCTCTCTCTCCCACCCTCCTCTCTCTGTCTCTCTCTGTCTCTCTCTGTCTCTCCCTCTCTCTGTCTCTCCCTCTCTCTCCCTCTCTCTCTCTCTCTCTCTCTCTCTCTCTCTCTCTCTCTCTCTCTCTCTCTCTCTCTCTCTCTCTCTCTCTCTCTCTCTCTCTCTCTCTCTCTCTCTCCCTCTCTCTCTCTCTGTCTCTCTCTGTCTGTCTGTCTGTCTCTCTCTCTCTCCCCTCCCTCTTTCCCTCTCTCTCTTTTGCAGCTCTCTCTCTTTCTCCCTCCCTGTCTTGCTCGTGGCAGCTATCCAGCATCTGGCTATCCACCAGAAGTATGATCTGGGCCACCCTCACTCTTGTCATATCCGGCAGTCATATAAGGCAGCAGGGCAAAAACCTGGAAGCTGCCACTGGTGGCACTCCAGAGAGGCAGCCATCACTGTCACTTTTTCGCTAAGACTCGGCAGGCCTCTGCAGCTTATACGATGCTCTGACTGTGCCCTGGTAACCGACTCCATAGGATAGGTCTGGCACCAACCATCCTCGGTGCTGTCACGAGGTGACCAACTCTATTCAACCATAACGGATAAGCAACACCTAGCAGGTTCCACCAAGCTAGCAAGTATACGTGAATTATCTAGTTAGCTTACTTTGTGGTCTGGAAGCAGGCTAGTTAGCCTGAAACAAAAACCTGGGAAACTGATGTCATCTGAGACTGCTGGATCCTATTTTATGCACATGAAGCAGGTTTCAGCCGGGACAGGAAGACGGTGGTGCTTGTGATAATGTTTGGATTAGGTCTGGTACCCGGTATATACAGACAATATCACAGCAGCTTTCCGATTTCTTCAGCGGTGCATTCCTATACCGAGCTTGAGCACTGCCAACCTCCTTAAATGAGTGCAGTTAAAGCATTCAACTACTACACCTGTATGCATATATCATCGAGAAAGTGGTTATCACCAGCCATAATCAGGGAGTCGGCACCTTGCATCTAATTCTAGTGGCTCGGATGCTGATCTAATGTGTGATCTCTGTCCTCGAGGCAGTCTGCACCAAAACTTATATTCAAAGCTGTGTTTGTATCCCAGTCTCTTAAACAGCATTTACACGGTCAGTCTTGTTTCTGTCCTGGCTGTGCCCTCCTTCGGTCTGCCTTCTTGCAGGAATTTTAAATGGTCAGTTTTCCTTAAGTATTGCTTCTTACTTGCTCCATACCAGAGTGATCATTGGAGAATTGCTTTCGTTAAGGAGGTAGGAAATCTCCCTCCAAGATGCACCTTACTGTGAATTTAAAGCTTTCGGAATTACTATTTTCGTCCGCTGCCTCACATGATTTGCTTCCTATAAAAAAAAGCTTGCAGCGTTCTGCAAACGTGAAACACATCGATGATTTTGCTGTTTAAGTCTTTTCCCGTGCTTTTCAAAGCAATGCAGAAGGCATGCCTTTGAGGGGCCTACGATTGGTCGTTTCTTCGGTGTTGTCACAGTCTTGGCCAAAGAGAAGAGCCATGCTCAGCTTCTGAGTCTTTGTTCAGTCTTCCATCAGTCTTGGACCGCCTTCCGGTCTTGGTGACAGCACCAAAGGCTTAAGCATGGCCGAGGCAGGACAGAAGCAATAGAGACCAGGCAAACGCAGCTATAGAGGTTCCGTGCAAGACCACTAGTCGTTTCCTTGGTTATTGTATACGTGGATTATGCCACTGAGGTGAACCTAGGTCTTTGGAGTGACAAATGCCTCTACCAAGGATTCTGATGTAGACTAGAGGGCTGGCTTAATGTTACCGAAGATTGAGAACTAGGCCTGTACAGTAGGTATCCAGGCGGCCAGTTAGTGGTACAGTTTCAGCTAGATATTCTCGCCGATGCTCTGCTTGCTTGTGCAGATCATCCTGCAGTGAAGGCCAAATCCGTGCTTCCCTAAATACAGCTATATAGCCTGGTGATTTCCTTGGCTGTGGCAGAATGCTACTTTTACCTGGACACTCATCCGTACACTAAGTTCAACAAGTTCCACGTGTCATTTTGCCATAACACGGTATCGCTAGGGTGAATGTACAAGTGAGGTGCAGGTTTTATATTCCAGCTCCTGCCAGGGCATCCATCACTGGCACTGCACCGCAATGATTTAGCTCATATCTCATATCATATATATATCATATCTCTTCATATCTGCGGGAAATTTGAGAATTTCATGTCAAAAAGCAACGACAATCCAGGGAGCCTTTAAAATGTTGAGTTCCCCAGAGGCCTGTGCTTGGTCCACATCTGTTCCCAATCTGTACTCTCCCTCTTGCTGATGAAATCGCCATGCATAATCTGGACTTTCTCTTCAATGTAGATGAAATACCACTGAACTTTTCTGACTCCTTTCTACCATCTAGCACGTCGAACTCTCTCAACTCCTTCACGGCAAGTGCTTCTGGAATAAGCACTTACGAAGACAGCATACTATCTCACATTGAACAACGATAAATAAAAGTTAGTAGTTATGGGCAAAACTGGTTTTACTCAGAAGTTGAAAAGCCTTACTCTGAATGTGGGCTCAGCCAGAATATCTCCTGTAGCACACGCACAAAGTCTAGCTGCGCTATTCCACAGCAACCTTTAACTTAATGACCTGGATCGGTGTATTTTGGTCTCCCGACTACACTTACTTGCTTGTAACTCAATATTACTACTCATAGGTCTTCCTGCATGCAATAAGAAGCTTACAGTTGGTGCAAAACTCTACAGCTAGGATTGTCTGTCGTCAGCATCGCAGCAGTCAAATTATACCACTTTTCATTGACCTGTACTGACTTCCCATCAAGCAGAGTATTGACTTCACGGTTTTGTCACTCACTTATGTTTTGCTCTAGCCCACACATCCGAAACACTTCCTCAGGCTCTGCATCCCGGCATCCGGTCTTCTGAGACAAGATGCATAGCTGTGTAGCCTTTAACCAAACTCAAAACCTTTCGAAACTCTACATTTACTTCGTATGCTCCCTAAGCCTGGAACTCACTCCCAACTGGAGCTACAGCATACCCACCGCTGCCCGAATAGAGAAAATTATAAAAGAAGCTAAAAACCCAAATGCGACAACTTTTGCTCTGCCTGTGTGAATTGTCTCTTGCTTACTTATGCACTCTGATACTGTAATGTCCTCACTAACCAATCGACACGCTTCCCTTCCAGCATTAGTAAAGCTCCTTGACGATGTAGCCCTCTTATGGTGACCCACTAACACGTTCTGCTTCTTATAATTATTGTTCCTATTTAAATGCCGAGTCCCTTTCTGCTGGGAATGCAACAACGTGGTTTACGGCCCGGCACCTCGGACATGCTTGAGCCTCCGCTTAGCTTTTTGCCACATGCCAATGGGAGCTAGCGTGCTTCCATCGGACACTATAGCATCTAGAGAATCGTTGGTTGGTCTTCAACCTCACTGCCATGTAGCAGTGCCCTCGTGCAAGAGCGCGCACTGCCGGCACCGATGCATGCGAGAGCACGATGGATGTGTGTTCAGCTGCTGGTGTGGCGCCTGTGAGTGAAACCAAGCTGGGCACACAAGGAAGGTATTAGATTGGTTGGAAGGAACAGAGGGAGTAAGATTATTACATTATGCGATCAGATTAAATGTAAAGAAAGCGTAGGAGATTCTGAACGCGATGCAGGGCGGCACGAGAGAGAGAGAGAGAGAGAGAGCAGAGTGAAGAACGACAAGGGGCGACAAGCGGCGAGGAACCAGAAAGTGTGCCAGTTGAAAGTTATCAGCAGCGCCGGGTAAGCAGGAAACGATGGCGATCTCGACGAGACTCTACCCAACAGGATGCTCATGTTTTCGACGTCTGGTACGACAGAGGTAAATAAAAAGGAAAGGAAAAAAGAAAATAAATGCTGACACGGATTATCTATGGCACACGGAAATCAACCCTTTAGTAGCGACCCCAAACTTGCCACTGCCTCAAGCCAGCTACCCGTGCAGTCTACACCCTATACTCTCTATTGGCTCTATACTCTATATATTCTCTATATCATATACCCCTATGTTCTTTAACCCCGAGCACTAGAAATGCTCGTTGCAGCTCGGATCCACAAGCGAGGCTCTTGTACAAGTCACCAAACTGACTCTTAATACACGAACAACGGTTTGCTTAACTGCCCTTCTAATTTTTTGTGTGACATGCCAGTGCCTCAGTACCAGCCACGAGATGTTAATACAATAATAATAATAATACATTTGATATAGCGCCCTCAGTGAACTCAATTTCTTTCTAGGCACTATATATTTGCTGCAAAAGAAGCATGATCGAATGGCTATGCCTTGAATCTAGGCCGTCTTGCTTATGCGCATAACCGTACTTTTTTCCCTTCATCCCGGCACTGGTAAGACTCTCCGAGTCTTATAACGTCCGATTTCAAGTTAAACATCTCGCTGTCATACGAGCTGGTTCGGTCTAGTGGTTAAGGTGCTCGCCCCGGCCAAGGTCTGACTGAGGTCGTGGGCTCGAGCCCCGAGGCATATGTGAAGCGCCTAATTAGAGATTAAGTTCTCTTGGGGCGCTATATAAATGAATTATATTTTATACAGGTAATAGTATCTTTGTATGTGATCGGGGCCTTCAGTTTGCATGCACCAAAAGTCTAGAACTCGCTTCAGGGTTCAGTCACCACCTGCAATGACTTCGAATGATTCAAGTCTCAGTTAAATAACGCATCAGTTTCCTCTCTTTGTCTTCCCTGCACCTCAATGAACATGTCTCTTCTGTTTCTATGTTTCTTACCTGTTTTGTTCGCTTACCTGTACGTGATAAAAATGCACATTACTAATGGGGGGCTCTACTGACTTTCTTCTTGAACTGCCTTTGCATGAACATCTATCTATCCATTATCCACCTGTGCTTGTGCTTGCCTGTCTAAGCAGGCGACCATGCGGATAATTAAACCTTGGTCACAACTTCTCTTGCATTGATACTAGATGAACGAGCTACAATCATTAATGTATACCAAAAATAAGCTCAACACGAAAAAGGTAAAAGTAATCAGCCAGTATGTGTACGATGCATTCTCACGTACCCTAATGCCCATCAGCAAGCCTCAGCTTCTGTCCGAGTGCAGTTAAACAAAGATCGGCACAGAGGAAACAAATGAGGCACGGTTCTAAGCACGGCCGTGCTACTATTGTCGGCCAACTTTCGCTGGCAGCAGCTGCCTGCTCACGTGACCGACCAGCTGGTCAACGTGTCGAGATATTCAGGCTCGGTGCTGTCAATTCCAATCAAATAGGCCGGAGCCAACCAATACGAAAAGGAGTCTGTGGCATCTCTAACTCGCAATTGCTCGTGCTGCCGTCAAGGAGTTGACACATGAGATGGCAACAGCTGGCCACGGCTTTAGCTCACTCATACACTGCACTGGAACGACGATTCTGAGGAGCAAGCGACGCAACGACAAGCCCCTAGATGCAGCGAGTGGGGGGCCGGCGCTGCTCGGGGCCAGCAGATGCAAAAGAAAAAGAAAGCCGCGCTCACCAAAAGCGACTCGGCCAACGGGCAGCACGAGGCACCGGCAGCGCCTGCAATGATTCCGCTACGACTGTGACAGCAACCGCTATCCCGCGCATGCCCAAATGCAACAAAGTCTCGGCGCTTGCACCAAACGTCGGCAAACACGGAAGACACAGAGGACAGCGAAGAAATAAAGAGACGGCAGATAGAAGCAGGCGGTTGCCACGGCAATGCAATGGAATATTGACCGAGGTCTCGGGTTCGAGTACTGCAGCGGACGATTCATTATTGCCAGCTGCAAGGGGGGGTGATAGCCGCAGAGGCTCTTCTGCCGCTACATAAACGAAGCTGTTAAAACAGTGAATCTTCACTCTCTGCATATGTGCCAGTGGAACCAACCACTGGCGTTTCAGACGAACGAAACAGGAGGGCTACATACAACAGCAGAGCAGCCGAACTGGCAGTACTCACTGACTGAAGCGTTGATGGGCAGGCACAGGCTACTCTGTTCGAGATGAGGCAATCCGTGAGCTGACGTCGTCAGATACTTGAGGCAGTACGTCTCTGTGGCGCGGTTGTCCATGTGGTACATGATGATATCGTTACACAAGAAGGCAACGACAGACGCCGGACTTCGGCTTGCAGTGGAGACAGTGCCAGCGGCGGCGGCTGAGCTTGAAACGCGGCGCTCGTACAAGTACACCTGCTCGGCGCCGCCTTGCACCCCGGTCGGTCGCAGGGCGTACAAGCGAATGACGTCATCTCTGGACAGCGGAGACGGGCATGTTGCTCCTGTGTACTGCACATAAAAGCTGCCGAAGCACGGAAAGATACTGGTCTGGTTCGATGCGAGTCGGTAAAAGTCTCCAAGAGACACCGTCATCACGTTGCTAGTCGCGACGATGCTCCTGTTTGAGACCACGAGCACCAGCTGATAGTAGCCTGCAGCCAATAGCAATGAAGCGTGGCAGCATTAGCATTCCATCGGTATCTGCATACCAGCGCCCGAGAAGCAACATGCATGCATGCGGCCAGGCATCCTACGGCCACTGGGCGGATGCGTGCTTTCAGCTTTCGGAATGCTCTACGACGAAGCAATGAGGCCGGCTCAAAGCAGTGGCTGCCGACCACTCGGCCTGGCAGTGTTGAGCAATTTCATTTGAGCGGGAGCAGGCGGCAGCAGCGACGTCGCCAGGGGCATTGATGGTCACCTGCCACGTCGAACAGTTCGCAGAGGAGTGGCAGAGCGGTCACCCTGCTCGTGAGGTTGGCGACAGAGACGGGCGAGCGATGCACAACGAAGGCCGACGGCTCGCCTCCGGCACCGCCATCTCCGTCATCGCCACCGCCGTCGACTCGCACGAGCGAGGCGGGCTTCCGGTTCAGCAGCCACTTGGCTATCTCGGCAGCGCTGTTGCCCGGGGCGGCAAGCTGCCACAGCTCGATCCAAAGCCGAGAGGCATCCCAGTTGCGAGGCTGGCAGAGCGGCTCGCCGGAGATCTGCGCCTGCACATGCGGCAGAGACTGCGCCGTGTGCTCCGGCGGTAGCGTGACATGCAGCTCGGGCCACACGGCAGAGAATGCCTTGGATCTGGCGAGGCTGCTCCTACTGCCACCATTGCTCGTCAGCTGCACGAAATACTCGCCGGCCTCGTGAAGCGAGCTGCACTCGAAGCTAGTCGTGCCTAGGGCGATGCAAGGCTGGCATTTGATGCAGCGCCGAGCCATTGCTAAAGTGTCACGGGGCGATGGCTGCCTGTGTACAGCACAAGTTAGCACGAACTCCGGTGACAGCTTGCTATAAATTCGAAAAGGTTACTCCACCCAGTCCTTCAGTAGCGGCACAGGCAGAGCAGGTCGGTGCTGTGCAGCTAAACAGCACGAGAAACCTTGCAAGTATCCGTTCGGGCTAAGCGGCTCAGGCCTAGATGCAATGGTTAAAATAGGCCGATAAATCCTGCAGCCGTTTAATTTTTCTGATGAGCTGCTGCCGGTAATTCTGATGCCACCCTCAACACGGAGCAGCAAACCACTACTGGTCGGCTGCTAGCCATGAATGCGGCAACACGCAACTACAAGCAGACAAGAACCCTGGCCAATCCCAGAAAGATCGATGGAGAGCACCGGTGTTTATACTGACATGGCACAGACCAGTAGTAGCCCTACTGAGTGGCTTCCCGTGCCTTGCTTGCCGACCTCCACTAAATCTGCCCATTTCACTTATTCTTTGACTAAAAATCTCTACAAAGTAAGTCCAAGCACAAAACAAGGCTGCTGGGCGCAAGGCATAGCCCAGCACCACAAGTAGACACATTTTGGATAACAGGAATAGCACAGCCATCATGCAAAATGGGCTACCTTGGCTTTCACAGTTTGAGAGTGAGAGAAAGTGAAAGAGAGGGGGAGTGAGGGGGAGAGATAGAGAAAGCGAGAAAGGGGGAGAGATGGGTAGAGCAGAAGAGACAGGAAGAGAGATAGAAATTGTAAGAGAGCATGATTGAGATATTCCAAGCAGCGTGCTTACTTTTAGTAATTCAGACGGCATTACCTAAGGCATCAATGATAACGATTTTCTATTCGGCTTAAAATGAAACCTCTCCTCGGGAAATTTAATAATAGCTGAGCCGAGCTTACCTGCGGAATCATTGACTGGCAGAATTTCAACAGCAACCGGCGATAAGTCATCGGAAGATTTATATAGCTCTAGGGTCTCCGTGGTGACTCGGCGCCCTGGCCGAAGGTTCCAGACGACGACAAGTGGTCCTGATAGTACCGTGTAAGTAGGTGGACCGGACACGATTTGTGATGTGCCGAAGTCTACAAAAAATTCGGTGCATATTGAGTGCACTGGAGAAAAACGAACACGATAACCGGTTAGCAAGAGTGCTCAAAATAGCTGAATTGCGGAACGAAGGGCACTGAATATGGACAAAGAACGACATGAGCCTGTGGTAGTTTTGAGTGATTCTTCTCCACGTGTACCTCGATTTTTCTTGAACGATTGCAAAACATATTTTACATAAAGACTACTATCTTCTGCTGAGGATCTGAGGCTCGCATAGAGAATTTGAAAAAATTATGAAGCCTTACAATTAGAACTTTTAATGTGGACGAACTCAAAAGGGCATGAGCCTATTAGGCATATTAACGTTCACGATTATGATACCATTAGTCATATAGCTGGCAATTGTGCATAGAATATTGTGCCTCGTGAATAGCACTAGCTTTAACAATCAGATCCTGCATGCATTTATTTATAATCTATGGTTCCGTTTCTGCTGAAGCTAAGGACACTCGCTAACACTAGGAAGAGGCTATTGGCTATTCAGATGGTCCCCATGTTCATGAACATTTGTGAGTTCCATCAATCTCTTGCCAACTCTGAACCACAATTTCCATACACATTTCCGCTTGCGTGAATCAGATGTGTGACGACATTCCACTGGGTTCTCGACTTGCCAAGAGCAGAAGGCTTTCAAAAGGTCTGTGACTTCAGAAGGTTGGCTCGAGCTGATTGGCTCGAGCACAAAGCAAAGTCACCCACAGACCGGTCAGGTCAATAGCCAAAGCTGCAGGTCGCAGGGAGCGGTGGCAGCCGGACAGAAAGCAGCAGCAGTAGCAAGACGAGGTGGCAGGCGGCAGCAGCTCGTGCGAGCTCGTGCAGCTGAGTGCAGAGAGGAGAGGAGTCCGAGCACTCACCTGCCAAGCACAAAGCCACCAGGCTGGTCAGAGTCCTCAGCAGTGCAGCCATCCCATGTTCAACATTAGCATGGTCAACAAGCCGGACCCCTAACAGAAAAAAATACCTTTTAAAGAAAACAGGCCGTGAACAAAGGCCAGTGGGCCCACAATAGAACCGATTGATCAGAACCAACAGCTGGGCATTAGTACTGCTCCGGCTGAGAGTCAATAAACCATACAAGTAGGCTGATGACAGGGTAAGGGCAGCGTTGCAGACGACCAATATTCAAACGACAAGCAATTATGGTGGCTAAACACACACGAGCAAGAGTCTGACATGCGAATAGAGAGAGAGAGAGCCATTCATCAGCACTTGCCCCGGTGAGCAGCCACTGGCAGCTCGCAGGCAAGCCGTGTCTAGCATAGCTAGGTTGCACTGTATCCAGATACTGTGTGGCCAACCTGACGACATGCAGACTGACCGACAAAGCAGACAGGAAAAGAAATAAGAGATAGAGCAGAAATAGACATGCGAGAACTACACACACGCTCACGCTCACATACATACAGACAGGTTATGCAGATGATTAGGTAGACAGACAGAGACACGGCGACAGAGTAAAGTAACATAAAGGTCGGCTGATTCAACAGCTTCACTTGTGTAGAGGCATAAGAGCCTAGCGGCTATCGCTCACCCACACTCAGCTTACAGTGGGCAATGGAAGATTACCTGCACTGTGAGAACCTGGGGCAAGCTGACTACACAAGTCTGTCACACACGTTTGCACCGTAAACAACTACGATAACCGACATAGCCCATATATAGGTGGACACCACAGTTCAGTTACCATGACATCCCGTTGGGGAGTTTGCTTTGCATCTTTACATCATAAATCCTACTGATGGTTTATTATAGTTTGTAATAGCTATGGTCTATCCCAGATAACTCAAAACAATAGACGCTGCAGATAGCCCCATCATGCAGTAGCAGCACAGAGAATGTTGCCAATGTAGGCCACAGTACAAAGGGGGAGCAAGGAGGGGGAAGATGGAAACACCGACACACACTGTGTATGCCTAAATGCACTCAAGTGCAAATGGTGTATCGTTGACCCTTCGCTTATGAGAGCAGTAGGCATTCGACCGTACACCATTAGACCTTGGTACAAGAACGAATGTGTCCAATTAACAAGAGACCTTACCTGGGTTTTTTCATAAACCATTGTGCGCAGCAGAAAGATGAGAGAATGTGTCTTGACCCTTAACAGTCATTTTATAAAATTGACCGATTCTCCTATTTTACAAAATCTTGAAACCGACTGCATGGACAGTTTTAGGAGGTACTTCAATTTGAGTAGCAGCAGTGCTCCGGCTATGCTCATTTCTTAATTAACCTCAAGCAATCTCCAATCGGCAGGCCCAAGACCACTTAGTTGACTGCCTTTACAGAGAACGAAATGTGAGCTTTGCACCAAACGGGACTTGACAAGATTGTAACAGCCACACAATTGCAAGTTGGTGAAGTACTTCGGTGAAGTACAACCTGAGGACGATAGCTGGATAATGCAAAAGAGACCCGTCCACCTGCATATCACTACAATTGCAAGGACAGACAGATAAAGAGTGAAGCTTCAGCTTCACTCCACCCAGGAGTGTGAGGGCTCGTGCCAAATGACCCCTGAGTGCGAGGACTCGAAGGTCGCAGGCTGCTACTAGTCGGTAGGAATTCGAGTAGGCGTCTCAGGTCGACTAGATGTTCAAGCTGAGTTGGCTCGGAGTGCAAAAGAGAAACTGCTTCTGTCGGTCTATACTAGCTGATTCAACAGCCTCTTTGTAAAAGGACAGAAGAGCTATTACAGCTATCACCACCAATAAAGGATCGCCCATCGCAGGATTCGAACCCACGACCTCGGGGGACCGAGGTTGTGAAAAGCAACCCCCTTACCTAGTGGGCCACCACGTCTAGCACAAAGTGACTCGTTCACTGGACCCACGAAGGCTGGAGCAAAGCGAACTGTATGCAGTTTCAACATTCGTACCTTCCTGGGAATAGCAACTGTATGCAGTACGTGCGTCGTTGCTCCGATAAAGGTTTCAATAATAGTTTTCTTTAGAAGACCGCGAAATTTGGTGGCAGCGAGGGCATGGAGCATATGGAGATGCTTCTGCAGAGGATACGTGGCATCACGAAAAAATATGTTTATTTAAAACTACTCCAGAGCAATCAAGCACCTAGTCCAATGACCCAACATGAAGATCATTTGCTTTTCCAACAGAGCAATGAACCTAAGCATGCGGCTAATGGGTTCAGTAGTTTTTCGTAAATACTATTGAATTTGGTTTAGGTTCATAAAAAGATAAGCTGATTTAACAGCCTCATTTACATAGCACTTCTTGAAACTAAATGATGATACATCCAAACTGCGGCTCATAGGACACCCTAAGCGTGTGGCTGGATTAAAAGGCTTAATAGATGATGCTGTTGTGCTCGAAATTTAGGTGTCGTTTTCGACAGCTACCTAAATTTTAAAAGCTTCTTTCACAAGACTGCTCTACAGCTAGCCGTCACGTCCGACCCCTATCCAAGATTAGGAGCTGTCTTCCATAGTGGCTTGCAAAAAATTTAACTAGCTCCTTAGTTCTGTCTCGGCTTGATTATAGTAATTCCCTTTTGGCTGTGCTACCAAAGAAAGCAACTAGGCCAAAGCAGCTGACTATGAATATGGCTGCAAGGCTAGTCTTCAAGTCCCAGAGGTTTGAGCACGTGTCTCCTTTGCTAAAAGAGGATGGATGCCGGTTGAGCAACGGATACAGAGCAAAGTTCTTACGCTGACCCACAAGGCCCGCCACGGCTTGGCTCCTTCGTACCTAGCTGAACTGCTGCATCAGTTTCAGCCTCTTCGGGCCCCCGGGTCCTGTGTGGACAATAAATTAGCTGTTCCATTCCTCTGCTTAAAGACTGCTGGCGACAGAAGCTTTAGCTCTGCAGGTCTTAGACTGTGAAACTCGCTTCCACAATTCTTACGCAAAGACAACTTCTCTCCTGCTGCCGACTATGGCTCGTCTTTTTGAGCGGTCCTGAGCTGCTACTTTCATGCTACTCACTACCTCAACTGCTCTCCTGACTCTGCTATGCTTCACACTTTCTCTTTGTTGAATGACACGAAGCCTGTTGGCTACCGAATGTTTACCGAAAGCCGCTTAGGCTGTGAGTGCGCTATACAAAACTCTCCTGTGTAACATCCACATTGTCTATGGCTTTGTGGAGTTACAGACAGAGATACATACATAAATACATACATACATACATACATACATACATACATACATACATACATACATACATACATACATACATGCATGCATACATAAATACATGCATACATGCATACATACATACATACATACATACATACATAGCAGCAGAAGAACCTTACCTACCACCACCACTTGCAGTGGGCAATAAAGGATCACCTGCAGAAATTAAGGACACGAACCCAGGACCTGTGTTGTGAAGAGCAAGCACTTTACCTCCTGGGCTAAGACTAGGGGCGAGACTAAAGAAGTGACCAGGTCAATCTTCAGACCTGAATACAATTGAGTGTCTCGGGTGAAGTGGATAGACGGCTTGAAGATAGAATGGGTCGTAACACATTTGAAGACTTAGTTTTTCAAGTTTACACGACGTTAGGAGAACGATGAGGCCAGATGCTGGCAAATGGTGAGCCATAATGGCTCACTAGGTAAGGCGGTTGCTTTTCACAACCTCGACCCCGAGGTCGTGGGTTCGAGTCCTGTGTTAGGCGATAATAATAATAATAATGCACTTGATAAAGTGCCCTCAGAGAATTCAATCTTTTTCTAGGCGCTTCACATTTGCTGATCCTTTATCGCCACTGCAAGCGGTGGTGATAGCCGTAAAGGCTCTTCTGTCGCTATACAAAAAGAGGCTGTTTAATCAGCTAGTATTTATTTATTTTATTTAAATGCTTATTTTGCTCCACGTCCGAGCAGCTCACAGGTAATTGCTTATTCTGCTGAAATTCTGCTTATCGTAGCAGCAGAAGTTCATTTTAGCATTATAAATTAATTTAATGTAACCGAAACTTTTCTTAAATGGTATGTAAGCTTATTGCATATAAACCGCATGGCTACTGCTTGTTGAAGAAACGTTTTCCATTCTAATCTGAACTTGTTCAGTGGGGGCGTTTAAGGCAGCCTGGCTGCTGATATGCTGATATGAAGGTAGGTAGGTAGGTAGGTAGTGTACCTACTGCTAGGTAGGTAGTGAAGGTAGGTAATGTACCTACTGCTGATATGAAGCACAATTGCTGCAAAGGAAGCAAGTCCACTCACCATTCGATCGTGAATACTTTGTAGCAAATGTAAAGCGCCTAGACAGAGATTAAGTTCTCCAGGGGCGCTTTATCAATTGTATTATTATTCTTATTATTACGGTCGAATGGTTAGTGGTAGAAGGACGGCTAGTTGGGTAGCCAGCAGCCTGGCCAACCCATTGGATCGGTTTAAGGAGGAGGGTTCGGCTGGCCCCTTTCATTGCCTCACGTTGCAGGCAATGAGCTCGGTAATGAGTCCAACTAAAAATTAATGATAAAGCCTTGAAGTCGACATGCTGCTTGATGGGGAGCCGGTGCAGGTCGGCGATATGCCGTGTCATCTGGCATTTCCAACAGTCACGACACAGTCCTGGCAGCAGTTTTGTACCAGATGTAAGTGGCTCATTGAGCAGGCAGGAAGACCTAGGAGAAGTGAGCGGCCGAAGTATAGATGGTATGTTGCAAATGCATGGATCAGCTCGGCTAGGGTATTCTTATCTAAGCAGGCTGGAAAATAAGGTGTATGCCAATTTAAATTAACAGTAAGTAGTAGTAAAGTACTAGCTGATTTAACAGCCTCTTTTTGTAAAGCGACAGCAGAGCCTTTACGGCTATCCCCACCACTTGCAGTGGCGATAAAGGATCGCCCACCACAGGATTCGAACCCACGATCTCGGGGCCAAGGTCGTGAAAAGCATCCGCCTTACCTAGTGAGCCATTACGGCTCACCAATAGGGCCCAAAGGCAAGGTGTGCTCGGAGCAGAACAAGTTTTGCTAAGATAAGGATCCCCGAACTAGCATCCTCTGGTTCCAGGACCAATAGACGAATAAGCTGACCCGGAATTTCTACACCACTAGTGAGCCGGGAATGAGCTACCGAGGCACTGCCACTTGGATTGACAGTAGAGCAATGCAGGCCATTCACGGATCGAGGCAGCATGAAAAAAATCCCCGCTGAGCAGAGAAAACTCAAGGAAATCAACAAGGAAACCAGCAGTGACACGTGAACCCACAGTGAACAGAAAGACAGAGAGAGAGAGAGAGAGAGAGAGAGAGAGAGAGAGAGAGAGAGAGAGAGAGAGAGAGAGAGAGAGAGACAGACAGACAGACAGACAGACAGACAGACAGACAGACAGACAGACAGACAGACAGAGAGGAGAGAGACAGACAGAGAGAGAGAGAGACAGAGAGACAGAGAGAGAGAGAGAGAGAGAGAGAGAGAGAGAGAGAGATCCACCGACAATGCGGTGAGCTCCCCTTAGTGGTATGACCTGCCTCCTTTGGCAGGTGCTTCCTCCTTGGGCTTGCAGTGGCCACCTAACTTATTTGCTTGTGCCAGGCTGTGATGTCAGCCCAGTCAGTCTTAGTCAAGGCAAACACAAGACACTTGCCCTGCATCTTAGGCAAAGTGGACCCTCTCTTCACTGCCTGCCAGCAGCCTAGTTGGCTGGTGAATAAATGGCCGATAGTCGGGCCAAGCGGTTCAGTCCAGCAGTGAACATGCACCTCAACAAGCTCCTAGCTTGGGAGGGACACAGCCGAGGGCATGATGCACTGGGGCAGCTGGCAAGCTGGTGACTGGCTCGTGAGCGCCTCGTCTCTGAGCACTGTCCTCAGCACTCCACAGCATTACCATCCGCTAGCCAGGAGGCTCCGCTACCCGGACCATTTTCAGTCTCAGTTTTAGTATTCAAATAATAATAATAGCTGTGCCTATAATATCATTCGGTCAGTTTTCCAGTCACATCCGAATGATAGATCTACAAAGGGTCATGCATAATTAATCTTGAATATCTTCGATCACACTCCTTGGATTGGAATACTCTGATTATTCGAGCAATATCCATCCTATAAACAAGGACTGGCGAGTTATCAATCACAGCAGCTGCCTGCCAAATACGTGGCTACGACCAGCATGTCGTCCTGCCGTTCTTTCACTGCAAGGAGGCACTGTGTGCACGTGAAGGCACTCCTGATTAGTCTGTCGTTGCAAAGAAGGTGGGTGCTTTAAAGCATTGACTTTGGCTACCGCCGTCATGGAAGCAAAGTTGACACCATGCTGTATTCCACCAGTCAATCGTTCGAGAATGAATGCTTCCTGGGAGTTGCATTGCCCACTAAATAGGATGCCAAACTGAAAGTGTAGAAGAGCATCGACAGGCTGGCTGTGGGGCTGAGCCGGCTTGTGGGGCAGGCTAAGGCCAGCTATCCAGTGTAGCCTTCACAAGTAGGGTCTGCCCTATCACTCAGGGAGCATGCAGCCTGAGGTCGAAGCGAAGACCTTGAGCCTACCAACGGCACGGCACTCGGGCACTATTGCTGAAATGCCCGAAATCTCGGCCTGGCTGTCGGCATGTCGTACATGATCTTATCCTAACTCCCATGCTGTTAAAACGTGCATTTTCTTAGTATGCCACGGGCCACACTCGTGGCTACATGCTCTTCAGATTCACCAGAGCCTTGTTGTGCTGCATCTGCTAATACTTTGAGAGGCCCACATAAACACAGAAACCGTGTGAGGAAGGGATTTTGGCTAAATAGCATAGCACAGCAGCCAGTAATGGCTAAGTAAACCAGGGTAGCAAGCAGGTTGTCTAGGAAACCAGATGCTGATAGAAGTATATTAAGTAGACTCAGCATCGGCAGGTACCACGTTCTGCACATACTGATAAAGGGATGAATGATTCGGCTGCACCTACCAACGGTAAGCGACACATGTGGAACATTTGGGCTTGTGGGGCTTCGATACGATTTATTTTTATTTACAATTCGCAAAACATTCAGAGTAACAAGAGGAAATAAAACATCATCAATGATTGCTGAGGTCGTGGGCTCGAGCCCCGAGGCATATGTGAAGCGCCTGAATAAAGATTAAGTTCTCTTGGGGAGCTATACAAATAAATTATATTTTTTTTAATTATTGCTATATTTACATAGGCACATACCCTTCGTATTGCGATACACAGTAAATGGTAAACACATATTGGCATTAAGCAGTATCAACATGCCGAAGTCAGCAAACTCGGAACTGTACAGCTGTTAGAGGAATGATCAGATGTTCAAATGCTAAATCAACAGGCTGATACTCGGAAGCAGCCATGATATGCTTATATCTGGATTGGGCTTGCATTAGGAGCACAATGACATCGAGAAACGCCTGCACCGTTCCAGTAATAATAGGAGGGCTGACCCAACCTCCTCATTGCATAGCAAGAAAGCTAAGTATGCATGCGCAAGATGTGACACACAAGAGCAAGATTTGTTCAGAAGACCAGATCGAAGCCCGAAAATCTTTTTTTTTTATAGAAGCCCAAGCCTCGGGAGGTGTGTGCTCATATCAGGAGTGAGGCAGCCTCTTAACCAAAGCCTACCTAATCCGAGGCCCTACCCGGACAAGCGCTTAACAAAGACTGTGCCCCCTGCCCGGGGTGAGGCTGCACTTCTTAACAGGACGTTTTCCTGCCCAAAATCCGTCCCATACAAAAAGTACCTAGGTCAGAAGCTGGCTTTTATCATACGGCTTACAAGCTAAGTGCACCCTAATATTGTTGATACCATAATCTTGCTTGATAGTCACCACCCTCCTGCTGAGTAATAGTCCTCCCCATCCCAGCCCTAGCCACACCCCCACCCCAGATCGCTGGGTCTCATAGCTGCAGAACCGGGGCTGCTTAAAACTAGGGCGGGCTGTAAACAAACATACCCAAGCACTGGGGGTTGTCTCTAAACTTAACAGGCTTCTGGCACCAGGCCAGTCAACTGCCACAGAAAGCCATCTACAGATCCACTGGAACAACTTTTAGTTTTACCAGTTAGATTTGTTCTACTCCTAGTTGAGAGCAGCACAATGATACTTACTAACTAGACTTATCTACACCACGTGCTTCACGTTTGAGGTCAGCTGTACAGCTCAGATACTATGACTCTTGCTGACTACAGTACTTCTAAACAAGCTTGCCTCCAGTCTTTAACCTAGTCAATGCTATACAGCTCTTTGCTGGTTGGTGACTCAGAGATGCAGCCTTCCACGTGGCATTCACTTAAAAATAGCTTTATAAGTTTGAGAAACGTGTACACTAGTGACAGCGATTCCGTGAGAACTTTTCTTGTTATTCTGCCCTGACAGGTTGCCCACGGTCCCATCTTCACTCATGGAGGGAGGGGGTTAACATGGGCTGAATTATATGTACTGTTTGCTTGCGAAATTGTATTGCATAATCTCTCAAAAAATATTTCCAAGTGTTGTGCAAAATAATTGCTACAACGGCAACAGATACTTTCGTCAGCAGTCTGGCGTTGTGGTTGCAAGGTTTACGTGACATCACTGTAAATACACATATGGATATACACATGTATGTGAACACATATATATGTGTACGTGTGTTACCTTGTGTAAGTGCATATTGCACTCACGAATACAAGATATATCACCAAGTATTTAATTGATGGCACGAAAACCGTGTGCAACTTTAGGTCAACATAAACCTGTAAATAGGTAATGCAGTACTAACAAGCTTATGGCCAGAAACTGCCATCTAAACATTCATTAACTGCAAATGATGTGCGACGACTTTATTGGATTATCGCGCACATGAAGCATGCAAGAATCACCCTTTTTGGTGTTGTTGCAAGCTGCTTTCGAAAACACATCCACGACTGAGCTTCGTACTTATTCAACAAAGATCAAGCTAGAAACATGTATCTTCTTACCCAAAGCCCTAGGGTCAGACATGACAAAAGAGCATGACGCAGCAGATGCAAAAATCAACCAAGCCATTTCAGATGACCCGTTAATTTAAAATTCAATTGACACTATTACGTAGTGCCTAAACTGAGGAAGCCATAGTATAGTCGCGGGAACAGCACGAGCTAGGAATTGCAATTACCGTGGATCAGGAACACATGCCACTCAGATGATCACTCGGATAGAAAACGTTGGTCTACTTCGAATTCCGGCACTGGATCGGCAGCACATACTAGCCTTCTTCAATCCTGGGCTTTCATTCACTAGTAACACTATGACACCATTTGGTAGGTGTGCTGGGTCATCAGCAACAACTGCTTTTACCATCCAGTATGGCAAGAGCAGCTGTTGTGATGCATACCACTGACATAATAGCAGACAGAACATTTGATGCTTCGTTTTAACCAGGACCATCACCTGTTTCTCTACAGCAGCTCCTTTGATGCATACAGACAGACACCAAAACGTCTAAGCCCTAACCACACCGATTTCCTATTTACCAGGAGAGGCTTATGAGACATTCACTTCGTGCAGTTGGGCTAAGCATCCATCTTTCATGTTACCAACGGTCAGCCTGATCAGACTTCTCCTAAGCTGGCAATTAAATGGTCTACAACCTGACCATGTAAACAACATGCTCTCTAAAAGTTAACTCTCTAGGCCCCACTCAGCCACCCAAACTGTGTGGCTACATCATCCGGCTGTTTGACCCATAGCCTAAGGTGCTAGTAAAAGCCGGTCTTCCGTACCATAATGCTTAACTGTAAAAAGTGGCCACTGTGATATACATAGTATAATTAATATACTTCATTTGAAAAGTGCCCTAAAAGAACCTAGTCTCGATCGAGGATATACATATATCCACAGGGCTCAAGCCCACGACCCTGGTCGTTAAAGGCCGGTAACCTTACCCTTGGGTACTGAGTACACTTGTGTACACTTACGTATATTTATATATCTATCTGAACACTAGTGGTCATAAGTTTTGCCATACTTGCCTCTAGTGAGTATGGTCGATGGATCTCTGAGCAAGTAGCTGTTAGAAATATTATGAATTGATAGTAAATATTAACAAGTATATCTTTGGTCACTGGCTATCATAAAGCAATGTTTTGGTCCTCAGGGTGTTTCTCGGTAGGACTTCTGAGCTTTGAGATTGGGGAAGAAGTTGGCCCATCTGTTGATGCCCATTACCAACCAGATAACGGTAACTGGTGGCAGGTTGCTGTATCAGATTTCGGTGGTTTAGTGGTAGTTAATACTCTACTCACGAATGGGTTTTACACGATAATAATTATAGAAAAACTAGTAATTAGTATAGAAAATAGGTAGTTATTGTCTTAAATATGGCCAACACCCATCATGTTACATTTGCAGTCGTTGTCGTCTAATAAAAGATATATTCTGATGCTCACTAGCACACTGGGAAAATTGGGCAGCCACCCGGTGACTTTGGCAGTACCACCAGACACCAGTATCGGCACATATGCAGTGTAAGCAGATATGACAAAAGGAGGCCGCCTTATGGATTTTGTGGAGGGCCAGCAAAGGTTTTACCATTAGGAAAATGTACGAGCTGTGAACGATAAAAAACAGGCATGCGTCTGGATGCCCACGGGCTTCTACTCGGAGAGATGATCAGCTCGTGAAAATGGAATGTCTGAAGGCCCGCTTTGTACCAGCTCGAGTCCATGACAAAACAGTCGAGCTCAGCACACGAACGATTCTCAGCAAGCGTTGGGTGAGCCAAAGGCTCAACGAACAAGGACCAATCGCAAGAATAGGAAAGAAAACTCCCTTACTGAAGAAAGGCCTCAAAGAAGCATGCCTTGTGCAGGCATGGCAGCACAGCCAGTAGACAAGTTTTCGAGGCCAGTATTATTTCCCGGCGAATGCAAAGCGAGTTCTCTGCTTATGGTAGCTCCAGACATCGATCCAATGTTCGCTGCAGGAGTGACGAAGCATGTGCTGATGCCTGCTTGCAACATATTGTGAAGTTCGGATGTGGATCAGTGATGTGGGGAGGCTACTCGGCAGATGGTGCAGGGATACTTCACGGCAGTGAAGGCACAATGAATTGAGACAGCTAACTGAAAATCCTGGACACTGCCGCTAATCCAAGCCTATTGTGACTGCTGGTCGCTAATTCAATTGTTCACCGTGTCAACGATCCAAAACACACTGCTAAAGGTGTGTTGCAGTTTGTCGACAGGTCGGCCTTTCAGTGGCCGAGACAGAGCCTGCACCTTTGCCTGATTAAACATGTATGGGACAAGGTTCAGCATCTGCTGAGAGCTCTAGGCCTAATATCAGAATGCCAGCCGAATTATAGGACACATTGCAAGCCGATTGGCATGCTACACCCACTCTGAAACTCGAGTCCATGCCAGCCCTACTAGTAGAAGTGATCCTTAATCAGGGACGTGCCACATCTTACTGGCATAGCAGTGTGGTGAAGTTTTATAGTCATCAGTCCTCAAGAATCAGGTGTGGACTTAAGTTAATCAGTAGTGGATAAAATCCAGCCAGTTCAGCCATACTTACTGAGCAGAAGACTGGGAACAAAATTCCAGAGCCGTGGGTAGTGGTGTACAGATACTTATATAGCAGCTCCTAATTGGGCCACGTGACCTTTGGGAGGGTCTTAAGTTAGTACTCGCGGACAGTAACACTAAAAAAGCCACCTAGCTTATTTGAAATTTCACTGTGGGAGACTGACAGTCAAGTTTCAGGCAGGACAGGTGATCGGTAGTTATGAGGTCAGAAATGTTGCAGCTGATGCAGCCACTGACACCTCTCTGGTTAAATAAGCAAGATATGTCTTTCCCCACTTCAAGAGTGGTGACTAGCATCCAGCTGGCAGTTGTTTGCTGGTTAGAATAAGCATTAGTACTGGCATGACAACTAATAGTGAAGCAGCCGTACTGATGTGTCTGCCAGAGCAGCCTAGTACAAGAATGGTTCTCTGAAAAATTCCCACATAGATCCACCATATCAAATGAGCTATAACCATACTACATGAACAAACCAGTCTACACTATTTGGTGGGGGAAGAGGAATGCCATTTGGCTTACGCATTTGTGAATCCAGGAGGGCATCTACGAGCAGCTCACGCTTTCCACAAGCCACATCATCTGCACCAGCTTTGATAGTGCTTCAACAAGAAAGGGTAGAAATAAGTTCGATATGCTTTGTACTGATGCATCCATCGAGTAGCGAGTCTAGCCCACAATGGTTCCGAGGAAAAGACCTAGGTGGCATTAAAACAAGATGGCAAAACCACCTAAATCCCTCACTCGTGACCAGTAATGACCCACCTAACAAAAGACGCTTAGCTTCGCAGTCCAGTCGGTAAGAACATGCTGCTGCAGAGTTAAACACATGAAATATTATGCGGCATCCCAAAGTAATATTGATTTTCTGTACTTAAGCCAGCTAAGAATATCAACACGTGACCAAGCAATTTTAACATGCCAACTACACAAGTAAGCAAACTGAGGACTGGCACAATCCTCATTATGCTGGCTAAGAGTATGAGCACAAACTAAGAAAAATGCCCGATTCGGCTCTAACAACATGTCTAATATAGCCTTACGTTAGACATCAAGTTCTCAGATACAAGGGGTGGCAATGACTTTGGCCCCGATGGAACTGTAGCTAGCATGCCGGTTTGAAGATTATTGCTAGGCTACAAAGTGTTAACCTATGGATCACTTAGACTTGGACTAGCTAGTCCAACAATACTCTGCCGAGAATTTGGTCGGGATTATGTCACCAGAGCCAATCTTTGCTGACTGGGTTGCAGCATGATTTTACAGCCAGCCAGCAGCATTTCCAAGAACAAGCCGGATCAAAGATCTGATGGACAATGTGTCTCCTCGTGACAACCTAACAGATGCACCTCAACCCTTCCGGTGCTGGTGAAGAGCACAAATTCTGTGTAGGTTACATTCCACAGCCTGCACTCTTCCTGTCATCATCAGCTGGACAGCTGGAAATGGGCTTCCTACAAGGCAATTCTGTGCCATGAAGTGGGCATGAAGTATAAAACGGTTGTCCTCATGTCAGCCATGTGTCTGCATCGTCGACTCTCAGATGGCCACATGCCACTAGGTAAACGATCGACACGTTGCGAATGCTGATGCACGGCAATAACAAGACATACAAGTACCTGTTCATCTCCATCGAGCCTAATGCACAAACGTTGTGTGCAAGCCTGCATCTATCCAATCACACTGACGAGGTAGTTATGGGTTTATAGCTTTCAATCCCCCTCTAGAAAAAAGGATGCCATTGTAGCTGATTACAATAGGACAAGTGAGAGCAGCTTTGTTCCCGAGCTGTCGCCTGACACAAAAGCCAGCTACCAACACCGACAGAGGAGCTTCTAATAAGACAAAGAGGCAAGCCGTCTGGCCAGCCACACACTGCCACCTGCTCCATCGACCCCACTCGGCCGACAAGTCAATTAACTCGAAGCTTCTAGTAAGGCACAGCATTGAAAGAAACACAAAGTGGAACTTATAAAAAGTCATGCACATTGTGGCAGTGCACACAGCTACCGTGACAGACGACTCTTTGAGGCATGGGGCACGCTCTATTAGAAGACCCGGGAACTCGACATGATTCAAAGGCTGGGCTTCTCCGAGGAGAATTCTAGTCAGACCCATAGCCCTCTCGTGACTATGCTCACGGATCGGAGTGCATGCCGGCCCCGAGCGCTAGCAGCACTACAGTGAAGGAATGCTGCAACCAATCAGGCAATCAGTGCTTGGCTGCAGATCGCTCTGGCCTAAGCTGATGCAATAACATTTTACAATGCCAGACCAAGCTACAATGTGCAGTGGCAACAATGCACAATCAACCCACACGGAGATGGCTGCAAAGAAGCCTGAGTCTTGAGAATAGTCGGTGAAGCAGGCTTGCCCTGAGCCCACTGGAGCTGTGATGACTGAGCTGGTGCTAGAAACCGATCAAGCCAGGCTATGGTGCAAGCCCCTGTGGCAGACTTGGCCTGGACTGGACCGGCCTAGCTAGGGGCAGGCCCAACTATAGGGGAATACAGCTGCAGGCATAATCAATCATCAGCAGTTACTCGGTCTGGCTGGCACTAATTATGGTGCAGTGGCAGCAGATTGGCTCTACACAACGATTCAGTCAGTGGTGTGCCGAAAATGACTGTCGCCAGAAAGAAATGCCCTGAGTACAAATCGTCTTCCTTTTGACAGTCGCCATCACACCATTAGAGTCAAAATAGTGGTTTCTGAGGGCACTATTGCCTAGCTGTGCGCAGGCACGCCAACACACAACATCATTATCAAGACAGCGACAACTACGATGATCATCGTGCAATGCTGTTATGCAGGCTCATAAAACGAAGGAGATTCGTACTTAATGTAGTTTTTCCTTTCCAAAATTCCCCATGGGCATCAAGCGGCAGGCACTGAAGCTTGCCCACCGAGCCGGCCCCTGCCTCTGCTGCTCACACTATTAACATACAGGCATTCAAGCTAGCTACGACCCATGATCTTTCAGAATAGAAAAGCACTCGACAACTTACTTGGGCCTCTGGCTGTCAGCAGCATGATGCGCCGACCTCCACGACCCAGGTCGAGGTTCGAGTCCTGCAGCCGACAGTCCTTTATTGCCTGCTCCAAGTGGGGTAGTAGCTAAAAATGCTCTTCTACTACTATAAAAATGAAACTGTTGAATGAACTGTTGACCTTTACTTGTATGTTGATCAGTCGATCGAACCCACTTCAGTCAGCCCTCCCACTTTCTTTTTGTCAGCCCAGACATGACCAACCGGGTGACAAAAAGACGTGTCACAGCCCCCTCTACTCGTGTGCGGCTGCCCGGATTTAAAACAATTTGCACACATATTCACCCCCTACAGTATCCTGTTGACAGCTGCTAAGCAGAACAGAGGTATGTGCACACACATAAACTCGCGACCGCATAAGCACTCACACACAACACACGCGGGCAAACTTCGAATATTTAGGAACCAGCAAGCACCCAACAGACACCGGCTCAATCAAGCGTTACTGCTTCCGAGAGATTTGCACGTTGGTCGAAGCTGCCAGAGTGCCGTCTGCGCTCGCCTTGGACGCCGCCGAGCATGAGCAGCCGAGCAGAGCGACCTGCACAGCGACTTACAGCAGCCGAGAGAGAGAGAGAGAGAGAGAGAGAGAGAGAGAGAGAGAGAGAGAGAGAGAGAGAGAGAGAGAGAGAGAGAGTGCAGCAGGCTGGCAGCATGCTCCGACGCTCGGAGAGGAGAGAGCGCTGCTTCGAGCCGTGCAGCCCGCCAGGGCGGCTGGCCCCTGTGGGCAGCTGCGCTACCTACCACAGAGGCTCCGAGGCAACGCTGGAAGGCGTCTACATCAGCAACAGCGAGAGCTGAACAACTAGCCGCTGCGATGCAGGCAGCTCAAGGTGGCACAGCCTAGTCAGAACTTGCACCTAGCAAGAACCAGTGGCTCCGTGGTAGTCACCGAACTCTCGGGCCCGGCGGGCTCTCCCCCACTCCCACCCACCCACCTCGAGGATCAGCTGCTAGAGAGAGTATCAACTGCAAACCAGGGAGTAGCCTTTCAGGGCTGCCCTGCGGCAGAAGCAGCAGCAGACCGGACCAACACTGAACGAAGTTGACATAGACTCATTGGCTGGCAGTGGCCGAGCTCAGTCAAACCTCAAAAAGATTCAAGCTCAAAAGGCTACCCCAGAGGCTCAATCGACTAATCCTGACAACGACCCAATGCAGGCTGCATGGCTTCACGTGACACGATAGCAAATGACGATGTGAGTCAACTGTTCAACATTAAGTTGCCTGCGATGGGCTCGAAAATGTACAGAGGTGGAGTTCCCCCAAACTAAAAATGTCGTTGTTGCCTTGACAGTCAGCAGTCGAGCAGACAGAATGTGTTACTGCACAGACCTCACTTTCCACCATATCAGCCTTACCCTCCAAACCACTACCCACCTAAATAAATAAATACTAGCTGATTAAACAGCCTCTTTTTGTATAGCGACAGAAGAGCCTTTTACGGCTATCACCACCGCTTGCTGTAGCGATAAAGGATCGCCCACCGCAGGATTCAAACCCACGACCTCGGGGCCGAGGTCGTGAAAAGCAACCACCTTACCCAGTGAGCCATTACGGCTCACCTCCCACAAGGACACACCAGTCTCAAACCTTGGCCGGTTCCTCAGTCTTACGACTCCTACACACATAGTATATGGCTGGACCTGCCGATAGTTTGCAGTCATTCGGTATAGAGGCCGCCTGACAATGGCGTTTCATTACGTGGTGCTTGCTCCCTGCTTATGAACAGCAGCTCCTGCTCAGCCTCCACAGGCAACAGCTAAGCACAAGTCTGCAACAGCATTATATTATATTATATTATATTATGTATTAGAAAAATCCCTCAATGCAGCACTCGTGCACACTGCCTTGGCTGCTCTGTACTTTTTGAGCATCTCCAGACGAAGGATGGCCTGCCCATGCAGCCCTATTTGGCTGCTGACCTGAACCTGCATTGCCCTAAATTAATGCTATTATGGCAAACAGGTTACAACAGAAGGCTGCCTTCCATTCACCGAGCAATTACCAAGTGGTGCTGGTACAAAAATAACCACCAGCAAGGCCACAACCATCACACAGCATTCAAAAGAATGGCCGAGTCCCGAAAAATATATTTCAGTATGAGCAAAATTAATGTTTGTCGTAACAGAGGAGACACGGCTCAGTTCCGAGCAAAAGAGCCATCAAAGCCCGGGAGCAGATTTAGTAGGACAGCCTGAAACCACGAGGGGGTGAGCAGGAGGAATATGGAATTGGAACCTCACCCAACCAACTGGCTCGTTGATTTTCCTTAGAAGAGCATCCTGGACAACTCACTGGAGAATCACGTCAGAAGACAGTTGAATAGGCTAGATGTGATGCCCTAATTATATGGATCGGATAACCCGATCAACTGGTTCTACAGAGTACCAATTACATGTACAGTGAACCACTAAGTCTGCTACTCGGCGCTGGCCACTGGGCGGCTGATTAGCATCTTCACGCTCGCTTTGACGCACAGAAATCGAAGGCCGTTACCATCGACCCGGTGGGATTCCATTAGTTGCGACTGCCTCGTGCAAGCGAAGCCCCTGGTAGCGAGATCTGTCGCCGCCCCAGAGCAGCCGCACGCGAATTCGGCGATGCGGGCCGAGGCAGTAGATTGGAGGCACCCTCACGACACCCATGAGCTGCTGTCAAAAATGCGTCCTAATACTTCAGGTAGAGCCACCTAAAAACCGACGAAGGTCATGCACGGCGGGCTCGCCGCCCGCCCGCCCGCCCGCCCGCCCCCCCTCCCCGGAGGAGCATCGCTGAGAGAGCGAGTGAGGTTTGGGCGTTGCTTACCGCCACAGCTGCTGCCGCCGCCGCCGCTTTTATTGAGGGCGCTTTTATTGAGGGCGGGCCGGCGTTTCAGGCGGGTACGGCCGAAACGGGCGACGGCCGCCGACGGGATAACTAAATCGGAGGACGGCAGACGGGCACGAGTCGTCACGTCGCCAAGCAGCCATTCTAGCGCCGACGTCGGAGCTTCGCTGAATCTGCGACTGATGCGCAGCCAACACAATCTAACCGGCGCTCGGCGAGGCGAAATGCGAACTTACGCCGGTCTCTCCTTCGTTCCAGCGACCGCACTGACCGACACCGCCGCTCGACTCATGGCCACCCGTCATATGTAGGTGGCGCTGCTGCGAAACCGCCCCGCCGTTTTCTTTCAGACTCGCGACTGGCCCCCGTGCCCTCCCCTCCCCCTCCATTCCCCTCCCCAGAAGATGGTCCTATTCATTGCATGCTGTTCTGCCTCAGAATCATATTATTTTTCAGCTCTTAAGTATTCCGGCTCGACGCCTGATAGTTCCTCGGAGCAAAGAAGCCCCTTGCAGGGTAATCTTACGGGCAACCAAAATGCGACCACGCCCACCCCTCTTCAAGCTCGCTGTGGGCGGCGGCGCCTGGCGGACGGCATTTCGTGCCGCTGTCGCCGCCGCTGCCGCCGCCGCCGCCTGCCTTCACCGAAGCCGGTTAACGGGATGGGGTGGGGCGCTGCGCTTTGTGCAAATCATTCTTCTAGGCCGATCTAGGCCGATCTTCGGGTCGTCCTCGATAGGGTGTGTCGGGCTGGACGACGAGCCGAGAGTGTGGCTCGGCTTATGTGGCCAGCTACTCGACTGGCATCAGATCCGAAGCGGTCATCTCGAGAAATCAGCGAAATCGTCATTCGCTAGCGACCGAGCCCGCTTCTGCCAAAAGGCGCTTCTTCAACGGCCAGCAGTTATGTTAAGAGCGCTGCCGCTAGGTGGCTTAGGCTCGTGTCGTGTTCAATGGCTCGCGATGCAATCAGGTACTCCTATGGCTACGGGTAACGCTCGAACGGGACAGGGCTAAAGCTGATGCTAGAACGAATTTGAAGATGTGCTAACTGTCATGTACGATTGATCCCAATCATTTGACGAGTAATCTTGTATGGGTACCTCGTGGCTATAATTTTTAAAATAATGGGATTCTTCCTTTCAAAGTCCGAACTCTTTCGCACGACGGACCTCACAAAGATTATAAATGACCTCTGTTGGCTGGTGCGATCCTTCTAAGTGACATAGGACGATAATTTCTCGATTAAGCCGAAGGGTGGAGTTTTCTCGAAAACTCTTACAAACGGCGAACGGCGGCTTCCCGTTCGGCACAGAACGGCCGCCTTTCCCGGAAAATTCAGCGAAAATAAACCCTAGCATGGTAATCATGCAGAGGGTGGGGGAAATTTAAGCTCTACCCTGAAAATGAGCCCTATCGGCAGCTTCTCTGTGCAGAGAAGCAGCCACTACAGCAGCAGACTTGGGATATTTCGCTCACGAGGCACCTGAGGCGGCTGAGGGATGCCTAGAGAAGAGAATAGAAGCAGCCTTCGCCTTCAACGCCGCCAAACCGCGGACGATAGACTACACGGCTCCAAGCCGTTATCATTGTTCAGAGATCCCGAACGTTAGTTTTCGTGCCAGCCCTTATATAGCTGATTTAGCACGACACCGCTGCGAAATGGGGGATCCGTACTATTTTTTTTCTATGGAATCCTCGCCACCAGACTTCGGCTTGAAGTAACAAGAGTAAGAGAAGATCGCCAGATGAGCTGCGGTCGCTCGGGCTCAATCCTCAAAGCCGATGCGAAGCGAAACCGAAACTAGCGCTCGGACAGATGAGGCTCTCTGCAGCTTAGCTCGCTCACAAGTGACATCGAGACGTAGCGGAAATGTTTCGCCATTTGTAGTTGCGAAAGCTATGCTCTCAAAATGAACGATTAGCAGGCCTTTCATTTCATTCGAAGACTACTTCCACGAGAAACTTTTTCGCTGACGAGTCTAGATAGCTGAACACGCGTCCATACCACGTGCCCAACAGCCTCACCTTTTCTAGAGCTGCAGACTCTTGCATTTTCTTTCCAGCCACTCAATGCTGCTACTGCCGCACCACTTACTTTCTCTCTGTTTTTCTGCCTGGGCGATGCTCCTAACTTCTTTGTAGTGCTGAGTCCGATGAGCCTTTGGCTGTTACAGGCTCACCCGAACCCGCATAGACTTTCAACCTGGCAGAATTCGCCATCCACCAGTCTTCTCGGTTTTGTGGTGCTACAGACAAAGGTAAAAAAACGCGTGCAGCAAGCGCTCACTCCCAAATGGTAATGTGCACATACATAATACGTATGTAATGCAATATGTGATATGTTACATTTGATGTATAACAAAAATAATAATAAGGCATTTGTTATAGCGCAGTCAGAGAAATCAATCTCTTTCTAGGTACTTGACATTTGCTGTAAAGGAAGCATTATCGAATGGTTTTCGGTAGCAAGCTCAATGAACAACGAGCACAACATGATTAGAGATGAGATACACAGGGTCAGCATGCAAATATGGTAGGTGGCAGCATGCACAGTGTCAGCATGCATAAGCACACTGAAGACAAATCACATGGACCCACAAAATGCTGTGATAAATAGATGTACCCTTAGCTTCTTTAAATATACGTAATATGCAATATGCACATATTAGATAATATGCACTAGCGATGGTTGTGGTGAGATACAGGTAGCGTTCTCAAAAGAAAAGAAAGTTACCATAAAATAGGTATTTGCACAGTTTTAGCCAAACTTTCACTAAGAAATTAAAATCCCCTCGAGGTTTACCGATTGG
Organism: Cristatella mucedo; assembly: GCA_009760855.2. Taxonomy (NCBI): domain Eukaryota; kingdom Metazoa; phylum Bryozoa; class Phylactolaemata; family Cristatellidae; genus Cristatella; species Cristatella mucedo. Next base: position 13,763,520 of record WPIO01000002.1, read on the forward strand.
GCGATGTGGCAAGTGAACTTCCACGTATACGCAAGCTCTTTTACTTGAGCAGTCGCTCTGAAGCAGCATAACGTAGAAAGTTGAAAGTGTTTTCCTTTCGTTAAAATATCTCACAGACTCGTGCTTTCGGTCAGGTCTCGCGTTTGGGTCCAAAATCCAAGGCAGACATCTTCATTCCAATACTTTTTAAGGCAATTGCATTAATCTGGGGCTGAGAATATGCCACTGCTTGAGAGGCAGACTTAAAGATCTGAACAAAAATTTGGTTCAAATATTTAGCTACTATTCTACATTTGTGCAAAATCCTTTTAAACCTACAGCAAGTATGGTTTCCTTTAAGGTAAGAATTATGGTTTGATTTTCGACACCATTTAACCACCTGACATTTAAAGTTCTGATAGACCGAGTTATAATATGCCAGCAGGTTTCGTTAATGCTATTTGTATACTTTAGCAGGTACGTCGTTAAACTCCTGTAGCATTATTAAAATTCTCATTTTAAAATCAGACAAGTAATACGAATGAAAATAGTTTAGTCCTCTTTATTAGCATACGCCATCTTTGTAAGGAGAACCCGAAAGACTAACTGAATAATAATAATAATATTATTATTAATACATATATATAGCCCCTCGCAGAACTTAATCTCTTTCTTAGCAATTTAAATTCGCTGCAAAGGAAGCTTGATCGAACGATTAATGGTAGCATGCTCGATGACAACATAGCTAAGCTTGTCTGTCGTGAGCGTTGCAGTTGCCACCTCACACCACTTCTCGCTGATTTGCACTGGCTCCCTGTCAAGCGGCTCACCTACTTCGAGGTTCTGTCACTCACTTAAAGTCCCTTCAATCTTTGGCTCAAGCCTACCTAACAGATTTACTCCCCTCCCCCAGCCAAGCTAAGCGTCGTACCACCCGCTTTTCGGAATCTAATCGTATACCTATACTTCGTACGAACCTCAAATCTCTTTGAGACTTTCCGATGCCTTTATGACTTTTGTAAACAAACTAAAAAAGCATCTATTCATCACAGCATTTAGTGGGTCCGTGTGATCCATTCTTTGTAGGCTTGTAGGTGCTGATACTGTGCATGCTGCTACTAACCATACTTACTTTCTAACCATTTGCACGTCGCCTCTTACCATATTATGCTTGTTGTCATAGAGCATGTAGCCACTAACCATTCAATCGTGCTCACTTGGCAGCAAATGTAAAGTACTTTGAAAAAGATTGAGTTCTCCGAGGGCGCTGTAAGAAATGTATTTTTATCATTATCATTACCGGTATTACGGCTACTGTGAAATTCTGTACATTTTTGGTCACCTCGATCTATTTTCAGGAGAAAAAGGGAAGAGATGCCTAGCACTGGGAGGAAAAAGTGGAGAGGAAAAAGGGAAGAGATGCCTAGCACTGAAAGCAAAATTTCGAGGACAAGAAAGCAGCAAGCAGGTCTGGCCAGGTCAAGTTTAAGGTCTGGCCAGGTCAAGCCGCAGGTTTCTTGAAGAAGGCAAAGCTGGAGAATAGTGAAGACACAGAAAACATCATGAGGATGTTGACAATCGCACAGAGAGAGAATAAGGAAGATCAGGTTTGAGGAGGACGAAAGCAGGCAGGACAGAGACAGTGACAAGAATAGGGAAGAGGGGAAAAGCAGTGAAGGCAGAAAGTATGATAGCACTGGAGAAAAAAACACTCTGCTAGGTGAGAGCTTCATTAAAAAAAAAGCTTTGCTCTGTGAAGACGTAGACAGTCAACATTTGGACCATAGGGGTGCAAAACTTTCAAACTGAAGTAGAACAGTTTGCCACGTTCAAGGCCAGAAAAATTCATCTAAGTTAGGACCTCAGCTGTGATAGCTACCTTGTACCTGTACTACAATTAACAAAACTTTCTCCACTCGATATGCCTGATAGCGTGTGTTTTTCTTCTGTGTTGGGGCTATTTTCCAGATATTTTCTTTTTAAAAGGAAGGGAGCGCCATTTTTTTATTTGTTCCCAGGCGCCGAAAAATCTCACTACGCATCTGCATACGAGTTCTCATGCAATGCATTGCTATCGACTGCAACGGCCTGATCCCGTATTGCAATTCACTGCAATCCGCAGTAAAGCAACCAGAACGCGTACACTAGACGCTCTCTGGTTATGATTTCACGCTGCTCTACTCTTCGGTTATTGTATACTAGCATAAATTGTTTCGACCACTCTGCAGCATTGAGCTGCAATTAACTGTAATGGCCCCGGCCAATACCGCAATCTGACCGAAAATTGACTAGAATGCGTACACTTGAAGCTCTAATAGTGATTGTACGTTGCTCTAATCTTCGCTTATTGTGTGCTCGCAAAATTTCACTACAACTACCTCGACCATGCTTCAGCAATGTACTGCAATAGACTGTAATAGCCGGGGCCAATACCGTAATCCCCAGCAATCCGATGCAAAATGCCCCAAAATCGGTCTCTCAATGCTCCAATTTTTAATGCTTAATACAATGCACACCGTTTAAAGTTCAACCACGTCATTAAAAAAATTTCGCCCGTAAAATCTCGGGCAATGCATGGCAATCTACAGAAACGGCTCGGCTCGAAGTAGCAATCCACTACAATCCGAGGCAAATCGACCATAAATTGGCTGCGAGAAGCTCAAATTGTCACCGCATTTGACGTTTCATTGCGTTAAAAGTGAAACCATAGAATTTTCAAGCTATTTTGAACGTTAATTATCAACAATACACTGCAATCGGCAGCAATGGCAGGGGCTAATATTGAGATTCATGAAAAATCGAAAAGGTTGGCTTCGCGAAAGTAAATGAGCGTTCGCATAATTTGCACCCATTGTGCGCGTTCAATCGACGGCAGCTCATGGCAATCGACGGCAATGGCCTGGGAAATTACGCCAATCCATAACGGTCATTACAAATAGACCAATAGTTGCTGGAAGAAGCTCAAAATTGTCTTTCATATTGCAGCACACTGCATTAAAAGTGCAACCACATCATTTCAAACAATCGCGAACGTACGATCGAGGGCAGAGCACGGAAATCGACGGCAATGGCCCGTCTTCTACCTTAATCGTTTTTACATTGACTGGAAATCGGCTGTTCGAAGCTGCGATTGCAGCTTGTGCAAAACTCTGCAGCTAGGCTTGTCTGTCGTGAGCGTCGCAGTTGCCACATTACTCCACTTCTCGCCGACCTGCACTGGCTACCAGTCAAGCAACGGATTGACTTCAAGGTTTTGTCGCTCACTTTTAGGTCCCTTCATTCTATGGCTCCAGCCTATCTCTCCGACATACTCCCCCATCAGGCCAAGCATCGTACCACCCGCTTCTCGGAATCCAACAGTCTAGAAATACCTCATACAAACCTTAAATCCTTTGGAGACCGTGCATTTAGCTCGTATGCTCCCAAAGCCTGGAACTCCCTCCCGACCTGCGTCAGAACATCCCCTGACCTGACCACATTTAAAAGGAACCTAAAAACACACCTATTTAGGACAGCATTTAGTGGGTCCCTGTGATTCGTCCTTCACGTGCTTATGCGTGCTGACACTGTGCATGCTGCCACTAACCACATTTGCATGCTGACCCTGTGCATGTCACCCCTAACCATATTATTCATCTCGTTTGTTTTTCAAGCATGATTTTACTTACCATTCAATTGCATTTCACTTTACAGCAAATGCAAAGCGCCTAGAGAGAGATTGAGTTCTCTGAGGGCGCTTTATCAAGTGAATTATTATTATTATAAGCTATAATTATCTTGCCACTGTGCGAGAGTATTCTGTAAACACATTTTTCGCGTTCAATCTTGCGCAATGTATGGCAATCGACAACAATGGCCGGCTTTGATTGCAATGTGTTTTAAATTGACTAGAAATTGGCTCCTCGAAACTCTGGTACGTCATTTCAGCACATTATACTTTCATGTGCTACGGCATTTCTACAACTCCAAGGACACAGTCGACTATCGGTGGATGATGGCGAGCTTTTACGGGCTCTAGGGCAGAACTGTCGATCAGAATTAGTTGTGACGTCCACAGATTTTAGTCTGGCTCTCCGTTTGCCCCTCGGAGAAGGCCAAAAACCATGTCACATACGAAGCACGTGTGCGTTGGTAATAAACTGTCGGTGTTGGGCATCGGCTGGCTATCTGCTGCGTGAACAAACGACCCCAAGGGGTCTCAGTCGCACCAGCAGAAATTATAACTTTCGAATATAGCCTGGTAACATACTTTCCAAGGCTATGTGAAAATAGTTGAATGAATACCCCTGCCTGTATAATGAGGATCAAGCTTTAAATCTATCCTGAGATATGAGGACCCGAGTAGAGATTGCAGTATGCAAACACTGTTAAAGTCTGCTTGCTCAGATAATCTACTGATTTTGTTGGTTTCGCTGATCCTGTTGAAAAATATATGAAATAATAATATGAAATAAATAATATGAAATAATATAAATAAATAAATAATATGAAACGCAATTAAGTTTTAAGTGACTCTCCATAAGCGTTACAAAAGCACAAGTTTTCTTCCTATTATTGCAACAGAGAAACGTCTCATCGTTATACTTGTCTGCACTGCTTATGGAGGTTGAGGCATACTTACAATTGACACGTTCCGTCACTGTGCCGTGTGCCGTTACAATAGTTTTCACATTGGTACTAAATCGCAAAGTGCTCCACGACAGCCAGCTGAAAATATTCTACGGTGTTTGAAGAAGTAGAGAATGGCCCTAAAGGTTGAACAAAGCCGCAACGAAGGAGCACAGCGTGTTCAATGCTGCCCAATTGCCCAACGCCCGGCAATAAATGTGCGTAATGACTTGAACATTTTCTGATTACCATTAAACATGTAAAATTTCATGTGAAATTAGGCAATGAGAATTAAAGCTTCCCATAGCCAATTTTTTGACGATTTTTGAAAGGTTGTAATCAATTGTTGCATTGGCCCGAGGATCAGCAATCGATTGCTGTGCATTGCCCGAAATTGAACACACCCATTAGGATCAAATGACGTAACCACACTTTAAAAAAGTGCGATGTAATACCTGATGTGTACTTTAGCTTTACACAGCCTATGTGCGGTCGATTTACCATGGATTGCAAAGGATTACTGTATTGGCATGGGCCATTGCCGTTGATTGCAACGCAGTGACCGAGAGCTAGCATTAACAATGACATTTCCTGAATTATCAAAAAATAGAGCATATCACGCAGCAACTTCCAGCCTATTTTTAATCGATCTTTATAGCTTCCCGTATTTTCCTAGCCCATTGCTATCGATTACTATGTATTGCCCTCGAATGTACGTTCCGATTGCTTGAGAAGATGCTGTCTCATTTTTTAATACAACTCACTGCGATATGCAAGAAAAGTTGCATCTTCTCTCGCCAGCTCTGTGTGTAATTGTAACAGAACGTCATAGATTTCCATATTGTATCGGACCGTGTCAATTGGTATGCAGTACCCATAGTTGAAGGCACGCAATGGGTTGACAGTATGTCGCTCAAACTGAACTTGATGTAGCACGATAATTGGAGCTGCGAACAGCCAATCTCTAATCAATTTGAAATAGATTGCTGTAAAAGATGGTCTGTTGCCGTAGATTGCCATGCATTGCCCTCGATTGTACGTTCGCGATTGGTTAAAAAGATGCGGCTACACTTTTAATACAGTATGCTGCAATGCAAAAGAAAACTGTGTTTCTCCCAGCAACTATCGGTCTATTGGTGATGGACCGTTATGGATTAGTGTATATTCCCGGGCCATTGCCGTCGATTGAACGCACACAATTATATGTAACTTGGAAGACAGTTGCAGTTTAACGCAGAAAATCTTGTCGATTTTACACGGATTGCAGTATTAGTGTGGGCCATGGCTGTCGATTGCCGTGCATTGCTGGCAGTCAACGAGAAAAGCAGCTTTAAATGCCGCGATTTCATTGTGGACGCGAAATGGTTTAGGTACTGACAATTGGAGCTTCGAGCTGCCAATTTATTTTCAATTGGAAGCGGGTTAGGGTATCGGCCCGGCCATTGCTGTCGATTGCCATTCATTGTTCGCAATTGTACGTGCGCGATTGGTTGAAAGGTTGGGATTGCACTTTAAACGAAGTCCACTGTGACGTGATAAAGTTTGATGTTGGCCCAGTCAAGTTTGATATTGGTCCAGCCACTTCCCGGTGATTTGCAACTGATAATACTGGATTGACGTATTTTGTCGGGCCATTACCGGCGATTGCTATGCATCGCCCAAGATCGAACGTACAGAGTGGGTTGAAAGTATGTGCGCACTCTAAGAAGTGAGATGATACGCGGAATGAAAATTGGGCTTCGTGCAGCTAATTTCTCGTCGACTTGCCACGGATTGCGGTATTGGCCCCTGCCATTGCTGTCGATTGCCGCGCGTTGTTGACAATTAATGGGCAAACTAAATTGAAACTCTACGGAACTTTGCACACCATGAACTGTTATATGCAATCGCAATTGGAGTTTCGCGAAGCTAATTTGTGGTGGGTTTGCCACGGACTGGAGTGCATTGCGGCTGCAAGCGCAGCCATTGCCGTAGATTACCATGCAGTGCCCGAGATTTGTGTGAACGCAATTGGTCAAAGTTGATTTGGTTGCAAATTAAACAGAGTGCTTTGTAATATATATACAAAATTGGAGCATTAAGAAATCGATTTTGGAGCATTTAGGGCATTTTTTAGCGGAATGCGGTAGATTGCGGTATTGATCCGGCCCATTGCTGTCGGTAGCCGTGCATTGCAGGCAGTAAAAGAGCAAAGCAACTTGAAAATGTCTCAATTTCACTTAGGACGGTTCGAAATGTTTTACGTATTGACAATTGGAGCTTTATACCACCAGTTTGTCGTCGATTTAACGCGAGTTTGGATATTGGTCCTGGCGATTGCCATTGTAATGTAATGTATCTCCGTCAGTAACTCCACAAAGTCATAAAGACCATGTGGGTGTTACGCAGGAGACTTTTGTATAGCGCACTCACAGCCCAAGCGGCTTTCGGCACGCATTCGGTAGCCAACAGACTTCGTCTCACGCAACAAAGAGAAAGTGGGAAGCATAGCAGAGTTAGGAGAGCAGTTGAGGTAGTGAGTAGCATAGAAGTAGCAGTTCAGGACCGCTGAAAAAGATGTGCCACAGTCGGCAGTTGGAGAGTAGATGTCGTTGCGTAAGAATTGTGGAAGCGAGTTCCACAGTCTAGGACCTGCAAAGCTAAAGCTTCTTCGCCAACTGTCTTTAAGCGGAGGAATGGGACAGCTAATTCATTGTCCACACAGGACCTGAGGGCGCGAACAGGCTGAAACTGATGCAGCAGTTCAGCTAGGTACGAAGGAGCCAAGCCGTGGCGGGCCTTGTGGGTCAGCGTAAGAACTTTGCTCTGTATCTGCTGCTCAACCGGCATCCATCCTAGCTCTTTCAGCAAAGGTGACACGTGCTCAAACCGCTGGGACTTGAAGACCAGCCTTGCAGCCATATTCATAGTCCGCTGTTGTGGCACAATAGCTTTCTTTGGTAGCCCAGCCAAAAGGGAATTACAATAATCAAGCCGAGACAGAACTAAAGAGCTAGTTAAATTTTTTACAAGCCAGTGTGGGAGACAGCTTCTAATCTTGAATAGGGATCGGATGTGATGGCTAGCTGTAGAGGCAGTCTTCTGAATGAAGCTTTTGAAATTGAGGCAGCTGTCGAACACGACACCTAGATTTCGAGCACGTGGTGAAGGTCGCACAATAGCATCACCTATTAGAAGAGCAAAGCCTTTTAATCCAGCCACACGCTTAGGGTGTCCTATGAGAAGCAGTTCGGTTTTATCGTCATTTAATTTCAGGAAGTTTTCCGACATCCAGGATCGAATGTCGGCAAGGCAAGCATTCAGTTTCTCAGTTGCTGCAGCAGATTCCGACGGTTTAAATGACAAATACAACTGAGTATCGTCAGCATAGAAGTGATATCCTATTCCATGGGCCTTAATCACTTTTCCCAGAGGTTGCGTATAAATGGAGAACAGCAAGGGACCAAGTACAGACCCTTGAGGGACTCCACAGGTGACCCTTCTCATGTCTGAGACCTGACCCCCACACGACACGGATTGAACACGATCAGACAAGTATGTATTAAACCACGCCAGTGCTTCGTCTGCCAGACCGATCGTTGTTCTCAATCGTTCAAGCAGAACTTCGTGATCAATGGTGTCGAAGGCAGCAGACAGATCTAGCAGAGCTAGGGCAATGACATTCCCGTCGTCGTTGCCACGTAGAATGTCATTGTTAACACGGAGGAGAGCAGTTTCAGTAGAGTGCTGCCTCTTGAAACCTGATTGAAATGTTTCTGACATTCCATTATTTTCAATATGTTCAACTGGCTGCTTAGCAACAATTTTTTCAAGAATCTTTGATAAGAACGGAAGAAGGGAAACTGGACGATAGTTTGCTAGGACCTCTGTGTCTAATCGAGGCTTTTTAAGAATATGTCTAACGATTGCCGATTTGAAGGACTTGGGGACGACCCCTTTTCCCAAAGAAGCATTGAAAATCTTGGTTATGGCAGGGCTAAGTTGGTCTGCCAGTAAAGACCACAGAGATGAAGGTATCAGGAGACGAGCTCTTTTTGCTAGACCTTACTAAGGCAGCCACATCACAGGCAAAAACATCAGAGAACCTTTTAAGAAAGGTCACAGGCTGAGGAACGGCGATTGCTTTGGTCGGAGGGGGCTTAATGGAGGCGCGAATGTACACAATTTTTTCAGTAAAGAAGGCTGAAAACTTTTCGGCTGAGCCCTTAATATCTGGGGAGTCAGACCTGACAGCATTGGCCAGTAAATGGTTTTCTGTCTTAAAAATCTGTTTAGTGTCCGACTGGCAGGAATTCAGTTTTCTAATGAAAAAAGAAGCCCTGGCTTTTTTAAGCTTTCGGGTGTAAACTCGAAGGAAGTCTTTAAAATTGACTAGGTCTGCCTCAGACCCCGATTTCTTGAAACGACGTTCCAGCCTGCGCTTAACACGGTGCATCTTAAGGAGTTTTTTTGTAAATTGAAAGCAATCTCGACGACTTTGAACATTGATTGCTCGAGGCTGTAATTGCGAAATTAGTTGAGAAAGGATATGGTTTCACTTTAAAAAAGAGCGCTGCGGTACATAAGAAAGGTTTGAGCGTGGCCCAGTCTTTTTCCGGCAATTCGCTATGAATCATATTGGACTGCCAGCTGTATTTGCCTGGGCCATTGCCATCGATTGCTTTGCATTGCCGAGATTAAAAGCACAGAATGGGTTGGAAGTATGTGCACGCGAAGTGAGATTTTACGTGGAATGAGAATTGGAGCTTCGTGCAGCCAATTTCTCGTCGATTTGGCTAAGGAATGTGGTATTTGCCCCTGCCGTTGCTGTCGATTGCAGTGCATTGCATGAGAACGCGAGGGCACAATGGGATGAAATTTTGTGGGTGCACTTTGAACTGAGTATAGAGTTATTTGCAATCTAAATTAGAGAGCTCTGTGTTGACGATTTGAAGATGATTTGCAGTGGATTATAGTGAATTGCGGTATTTGCTTAGGCCATTTAGGGCGATTGCCGCGAATTGCCACAGTGAGCGGACGCACAATTCCTTGAATTTACGTGGGTGTGCGCAAATCACAGTGCACTTTAATATGGAATACAAAACTGGAACTCTGCGCAATCTATCACTAGTCGTTTTGTGGAGGATGCGGTGGATTAAAGTGGATTGCGGTTTTATCACCGGGCTGCAGCAAGCTATCTCAGTGGTCTCTGCGAGAACGGGTGAGCGGTGTCGCGCGAAATTTTCTGGGTACATTTAAATTTAGCGTTGTTTCATATTCACAATTAATGGAGCTTTTTGCAGCTGATCTGTAGTGGATTTGAGGCGAACCAAAGTGGATTACGGTAGATTGTGGTGGACTGCGGTAGATTGCGATTCAGGCCTCCATCATGGCAGCTCATTTCCGTAAGTTCGCGTGCGCACAATTACATGAAATTGTGTGGACAGATCAAATCGAAGGCGTACTATATCCGCCCAAAATTTGAACTCGGCCACGCCAATGTCCTGAATGTCTACATTTTAGCCTAATTAGAGTGGATTGCGGTAATTCGTCGAACCCTCCTGCCCGAAGTCAAAGGGCAGGTGGGGCCCAGCCGGCTGACCTCCATCTGGCTTATCGTTACTGCCACTCTGGACTACTGAACCCTTTTTGGGTCTACGTCTAATTACAAGACTGAGATCAGAAGAACGACCTGATCGAGTCGTTTTATACTTCAACGCCCACGTCCACCGTCATAAATTAAGTCGGAGATTTTAGATTATTAATATTAATAAGCCACCCTATTTCTCAAAAGATGTTATTGAGAGACCACGAAAGTTCGAGTAATTCCAGAGCAAATCGATGGGAAGAGGTAACAGCTGTAGCGGCCCTCAACATAACCACGCCCATGGGAAATCCGGAAGCAGAAATGGTGGTGTCCTGCATCCTGGACCCAGTCGTCGCCCCGTTTCCGAAATAGCTGTAATAACCCCGCTTGTCAATGGTGTGGGTGAAAGGTAGGAAAGCTTTACCGTGATAAACGCTTATGTAGATTGCTTTATTCATGGCATGCGTCGCTTTTCAGGTGCCATAAGGGTCAAGCTAGCCGCAGCCTTTCTGCTGCTTTCACTTGAATTGTGCCAGCTTCACACCGGCACGTCGCACTAATGTTTGCTAATTTCACGAATGTTTAATGTAGGTTTTTCGAAAATGCTGTCTTTATCTCATCTTCTTGTTGCTGCAACTACCTGACAGCCGGCCGCTCTGTCTCGTGTCCTCGCCGAACTCTACCCGCATGTCCCTCTACTGCAGTCCCTCCGACACTGCCGTCGAGCGATGGCCATTCTGTAGGTTATTGCTTTTAAAGCGGCATATTTATCAGTTGCTTAAATGTAGGAGTATTTGGCCAGCTAGCTGGGATGCTATAGTTATCTGGGCAGGCGGTCCTTTCCCCACGAGGACGACTGCGACTCACTCTTTCTTAACATTCTTAAGCGGTCCTGAAATCCCGCTTTTTAGCTTCCCAATCATTCTGCCTAGTTTGTTTAATTGTGTTGCGTTTTTTTTGCAGCAGTTCATATCTTATGCTGAGATAGCATATCCTGCAATGTCGTCAAACTTGAAGCAAAGTCTACAGAAGGAGCTCTTCCTAAACGAGGAGCGACTTCTGATTTGCATACCAACGGGGAAGTCACGCGGGGCAACTAGTGGCCTCGGGAAGAAAGCCAGGCAACCATCGTATTTGTGTATAACAGGTAATGTGTCCCTTATTATAGTGGCTTGCTAATTTCTTTTCACCTAATTGTGCTAATTTCTTTTCACCTTATGTGCCTAACACCGGAATGGAAGTGACTTACTATGCTATTCGATGCATCTTTTTTATTTTCGGCGTGCAGCTTCTTTTTTTGTGTGCAAGCTGTCCACAATATTAGCAATGTGAATATAGTTAGCAAAATGCTGTCAAAGAATGTCGTTGAAGAGTTAGTAGCAAATTGTTAGATGCTTCTATTCCTTCTTGGTTCTCTCGCCCGTACCCGTATGTGGTCAGCGCTGTCACAGAGTGCTCAAGCTTAGCCCTGTTTTGAACTTTTTGTCCGAAGCTGTGAGACATTGCCAATGGCCAATGTATATCCACAGCATTAGGTTGCGGCCACCAGCAAGCTGCTTCTCTGCAGCCAGGACATTGTGCTATTTTGCCGTGTGTGTACTCTTATGCGGCGGCCAACGTTGTTACCTTACAATTCAGCTTTTGGAAGGGCCAGCGTGCCTGTTGGACTTCAAGGTTTCACTGGTAGCATACGAGTAAAAGAGACTATGGGGGGCTAGCTCATCGTCACCGCGGCTCATTTTGCACAGATGCTGAAGCTTTGGTATGGCCGTGCTCAAGCAGTTCAGTTTTTAAAAGCTTTCCGATATAGATATTGATGCTTGGGTGAACGTTCATGCCGATCACCGTTGGTTAAGCTTTAAGATACTGTCAGTTTACTACAACCTGATATGGACTTTCCCTAAAGCAGGTAATCTGCCGTGAATCGATTATCGTAGAGGCTGTCGGCTTCACTGTTTTTTAATAGGGATTTTACATTGGCACGCCTAAAAAGGCCAATTGTTCTCACGGTGTATCATTTAACAAAGCTTAGTTGTGTTTTGGTATGACTCCAGGTATGGATTGCAGTGGATGCGCTGGGTTAAGCGCAGGCTTCAACATCGCTTTAAGAAATCGGGTTCTGATGCTGATCTAGTCTAATCTGATCAAGAAATTTCAAAGACTTCCTTCGAGTTTACACCAGGAAGCTTAAAAAAGCCAGGGCTTCTTTTTTCACTCGAAAGCTGAATTCCTGCCAGTCGGACCCTAAACAGATTTAAAAGACAGTATACCATTTACTGGCCAATGCTGAGAGGTCAAACTCCACAGATATTTAGAGCTGAGCCGAAAGTGTTCAGCCTTCTTTACTAAAACAATTGTGCACATTCGTGCCTCCATTAAGCCCCTCCAACTAAAGCAATTGCAGAATCACAGCCTGTGCCCTTCCTTAAAAGGTTTTCCGAGGTTTCTGCATGTGATGTGGCTACCTTAATAAGATCTAGCAAAAAGAGCTCGTCTCCTGAAGACCCCTTACCATAATCTCTGTGGTCTTCACTGGCAGACGAACTTACCCCTGCCATAACCGAGATTTTTTAATGCTTCTTTGGAAAAAGGGGTCGTCCCCAAGTCCTTCAAATCGGCAATCGTTAGACCCATACTTAAAAAGCCGGGATTAGATGCAGAGGTCCTTGCAAACTATCGCCCAGTTTCCCTTCTTCCTTTCTTGTCAAAGATTCTTGAAAAAATTGTTGCTAAGCAGCTGGTTGAACATATTGAAAATAATGGAATGTCAGAAACATTTCAATCAGGGTTCAAAAGGCAGCACTCCACTGAAACTGCTCTCCTCCATGTTAACAATGACATTCTATGTGTCATCGTCGTCGGGAATGTCACTGCCCTAGTTCTGCTAGATCTGTCAGCTGCCTTCGACATCATTGATGTTCTACTTGAACGATTGAGAACAACTATCGGTCTGACAGACGAAACACTGGCGTGGTTTAAATCGTACTTGTCTGATCGTGTTCAATCCGTGTCGTATGGGCGACAGGTCTCACATACCAGACGGGTCACCTGTGGAGTGCCTAAAGGGTCCATACTCGGTCCTTTGCTGTTCTCCATTTATACTCAACCCCTGGGAAAAGTGATTAAGGCCCATGGAATAAGATTTTACTTTTATGCTGACGATACTCAGCTGTATTTGTCGTTCAAACCGTCGAAATCTGCTGCAGCAACTGAGAAACTGAATGCTTACCTTACCGACATTCGATCCTGGATGTCGGAAAACTTCTTGAAACTAAATGACGATAAAGCCGAACTGCTACTCATAGGACACCCTAAGCTTGTGACTGGATTACAAGGCTTGCTCTTCTAATAGGTGATGCTGTTTTGCAACCATCACCTCGTGCTCGAAATTTAGGTATCGTTTTCGACAGCTGCCTAAATTTTAAAAGCTTCATTCAGAAGACTGATTCTACAGCTAGCCACCACGTCTGATCCCTATCCAAGATTAGGAGCTGTCTTTCATAGTGGCTTGCAAAAATTGAACTAGCTCCTTAGTTCTGTCTCGGCTTGATTATTGTAATTCTTTTTTGGGTGGGTTACCAAAAAAGGCGACATGGCCACAGCAGCTGACTATGAATATGGCTGCAAGGCTAGTCTTCAAGTCCCAGAGGTTTGAGCACGTGTCTCCTTTGCTAAAAGAGCTAAAAGAGGATGGATGCCGGTTGAGCAGCAGATACAGAGCAAAGTTTTTACTCTGACTCATAAGGCCCGCCACGGCTTGGCTCCTTCGTACCTAGCTGAACTGCTGCATCAGTTTCAGCCTGTTCGCGCCCTCAGGTCCTGTTTGGACAATAAATTAGCTGTCCCATTCCTCCACTTAAAGACCATTGGCCACAGAAGCTTTAGCTCTGCAGGTCCTAGACTGTGAAACTCGCTTCCACGATTCTTACGCAACGACAACTTCTCTCCTGCTGCCGACTATGACTCATCCTTTTGAGCGGTCCTGAGCTGCTACTTCCATGCTTCTCACTACCTTAACTGCTCTCCTGACTCTGCTATGCTTTCCACTTTCTTTGTTGCGTGAGACGAAGTCTGTTGGCTACCGAATGCGTGCTGAAAGCCGCTTAGGCTGTGAATTCGCTATACAAAACTCTCCTGTGTAACACCCACATAGTCTTTATGGCTTTGTGGCGTTACAGACGAAGATACATTACATTAGCTTGCAGCAAGTCAGGCAGAATCGACCTCAGCATTCTGGACGTGATTTGTGCAAGGCCGTCATTAGGGGTCCTGTTTTGGGCATTACCTCAAATTTTCCTGTTAGGCAGTGTATTTTTGCATTTTGCCACACACACACACACACACACACACACACACACACACACACACACACACACACACACACACACACACACACACACACACAAGCAATGAGTCTATCAGGCTTTTCTTATGTTTTCCCATTAGGTTGTGATTTCTGAGGTGCAATCACCTTAGCTTAGGCATCATGGCATCCTACCGTATCATGGCATCTCAAGCATCATGGCCTCCTACCGTAGCTGTCATTTTGCTGTCAGACTCTTGCAGTGGGATCGTCCTGCTGCTGAATATGTGCCCCGTTTGGGACATGGCATGCAGTTGAAATGTGGTTGGTATGTGCACTTTAAAAAAGCAGTTATGAGAATTGAAACCATGTTTATTGTATCTGTCATTTCAGTCACTTCGGAAAAACCTGTGCATATTCGAATACATGTCATCAAGAAGTCAGAACGGTCTGGTGAAGCCTACAAAAGAAAGCAGTCGTGGCTTCTGAGTGACTTGAAGTGTGTTGATGGAAAAGATTCTGCAAAGGTATGCATCTATCGTGCTTTGAGCAGAGAAGTGAGAAAAAATCCATCATTAAGACAACAAAATGATTTCCTTTATCGTGTTTTGGTATTGCTTATAAAAGGCCGGTGATCAGTTAGCGAGCTTGTTTGGTCCAGCGGTTAAGGTCTCGCCCCGACCAAGGCCTGGCTGAGGTCGTGGGCTCGAGGCCCGAGGCATATGTGAAGCGCCTGAATAGAGATTAGGTTCTCTTGGGGCGCTATACAAATGAATTATATTTATATTTATTTATTCTAAGCATCAAGATTATAAACATTGTGAGATTCATTTGCAGGTCATATGCTGTGCTCTGAAAACATAGCACTTCTTGAAAGATCCTCTACATTGTAATGACAACGACAACTTCTCTCCTGCTGCCGACTATGGCTCATCCTTTTCAGCAGTCCTGAGCTGCTACTTCCATGCTACGCACTACCTCAACTGCTCTCCTGACTCGGCTATGCTTCCCACTTTCTCTTTATTCCGTGAGATGAAGTTTGTTGGCTACCGAATACGTACCGAAGGCCGTTTAGTCTATAAGTGCGCCATACACAACTCTTCTGGTTAACACCCACATAGTCTTTATGACTTTGTGGAATTACAGACGGAGATACATTTCATTGCTCACTCTTTCTGGCCTCATTGCATTAGCCTCTCGGCTGCTCTATGGGCTCCATTAATTAGGCTGCATTAATTCAGCAGTTCCGTGTTCGGCACGTTTGCAGTCAGTGCATACTTTTGCATCGAGTGGTGAGAGCAGCAACTATGCTAGGTTATAATCAATCTTGGAATATACACTAAGAAGTCATATATAGGAAATCGTAGTCTACAATTAAAGTTTTGTAAAGCTAAAAGTCCCCAATTAAAGTTTTGTAAAGCTAAAAGCAAAGATCGGTAGATTCAACAGCCTCATTTCTGTAGTGGCAGAAGAACCGGCTATAATGACACTTGCAGTAGGCAATAAAGGATTGCCTGATTCAGGACTTGAGCTTATGGCCTGGTTTGTGGAGTGCGATCACCTTACCTCTTGGCTTAGACCGAGTAGCAATGCAGCCATTTTAATGTGTAAGTAATTGCACAGAGCTAAATTCTTAAGACAGAACTAAATGAACCGGCTGTGTGCTATGTCCACAAACGAAAAACCGGATAAGGAGACTGTGGTCTTAAAAGTTGACCAAACCCATGAATTAAAGCCATATCACACTAGTGTGTAGGTCATGTGAGACCTACTTTTCGGAAGTGGCTGAATTTTAAGGTCGGTGCCCAATGCCAACTACCGAAGGTAGTGCCCTAAATTTCACTTCCAATGCACACGTCCTAGTCATGGCTAAGTATAGTAGTCTGTATAAGGTTTAGTATTGGTCTTTAACATCGACTGTCTTCTTTTGATTGGTCTTGTACGTGGCCTCCAGAGTGGTGTTGCTGTTGACCTATCGTGGTACGCTTTTATTTCATTTCTTTTCATTTTATTTTTACTTTTTTCTTTTTATTAGCTGCATGAAGCATGGAAACTGAACATTAATCTTTTTGTGCAATTCACAGATAAAACAAAGCCCGACTTGATGTGAAGATAATTCCGAATGGCTGAGATCCGAAAAACAACAAAAGGATTTAGGAATAGTAGTATTGCTTTTGTTCCCTGTAATGCTAGATTTTCCTAATCGTGTCTTTGGTTCACGTTACCGTGGATGCTGAAATCTCATCTACTGTTGTACATACTGGTTATGTAGCCGTCGGGTAAGTGCTCCAGAGCACGAGGCATGAAGAGAGGGAGTGAGAGAGAGAGAGGGAGAGAGAGAGAGAGAGAGAGAGAGAGAGAGAGAGAGAGAGAGAGAGAGAGAGAGAGAGAGAGAGAGAGAGAGAGAGAGAATAGCGTCCACACAAGTTGGTGGATAAGCAGAAAGAAAACATGGCAGCTGCTTGGCTAATGTGGTCACATGACTAACGTGACCGTTGATTAACCAATCCACCCAGTCAGCAGATATGGTCAGGCTGCAGTGAGTCACATAGCACGTAGCGTGCCCATCGGATGGGCAGAGAGGTGCGAGTCCGGCTGGGGCCAAAGAAATGTGGCCACAATTCCATGCTCCACACCAATACTTTATCTTTAATGCACAGAGGCTGATAAAATGGGAGAGCTCAGTGGGGCTGCTGTTCTATTTGTTGATTTATGTTTTGCCAAATGACTGCATCTCTCACTGTGGTTCATGCCGGACTGCAACCCTACATCGCTCATCTCTTCATTTGTCTTTGCCCACATGCCTGTCGTGCTAGCGGCTTGCCGCAACAGGTGAATCGCACCAATCGCACAATTAAGCAATACATTCAAAATTAGGCTCTAGATGACTGTCTTTCCCAAACGCATGTGAACGGCACACACACACAAACACACAGCTACTATTTGGGCTGTTTAGGTGCCGTTTTGCCAAAAATTGTTTGTCGAAAACATCGAGCACGGTGGTGCAGCATGATGATTTTCTAGACCCAGGGTGTACATTAAGCTTATAGCCTGCCTGAAGCCGTTTTTTCTAATGCTTGATATATACATGAATTTGTCGATTTATATTTAAGTGCTCCGTGACTTATAGACACATGTGCCCGACAGACAGGTCTCTATTGAAATGTGAAAGCCAGCCCCTTGTTTTGAATATAAGAATGAAGCACTATCTAGTGCATAATTCGTTGACGGTATTTTTGACACCGACGCACCACACGTTGCCTTGATACCTTAGCTCACTACTCTTATATGCATATATATCCTCATCCTTCTCTGCCAGTTATCTTTCCTCTTTTCACTTAAGTTCACTCTCGAGGTCAGCACCTGGAGGGTTTAGTTCCCTTAGGTTGCTGTACACTTGAATTTTAGTTATTTAGCCCTAGGTTTGGATTTCTTGACTGCAGGATAAGAAATGGTTCTGGCCTCAGATTCATGCTACCACATGGCTGTGCATCAGTAGCCAGCTGAGCAGCATGCGTGACTGCAAGGCAACACTTGATCATATGTGCCTGAGGGTAGATGTTGACAGCCTCCTGATATGATCGTCGAGACTATTGTCAGGTAGTGAGCAATCGGTGGTGGTGGTGCTCTGGTGTTTCGACCACTGTGGCACGTGATGTACAATGGTTAGTGTCACCCAGAAGGGAAGAAACCTCACCCTCAAGATAGGTTCATCTAGCATCACTCCCGTGGTGTTTTCCCATAATCTGGGTGTGCTAATCCCGAACGACTGGTCAATGGATGAGCGCATTTCCTCCACAGTCATGTCGGCCCTACTTTCAGTTAAGTAGTATTGCCAAAATCAGGGCCTGCTTAGATGCAAGTATAGCAGCCAAACGAGTTAATGCATCTGTGACATTGCATCTACATTACTGCTTTTTATTCAGCTCTCCCGGCCAGTGCCCTTGATCGGCTATAACTGGTGCAAAACTCGGCAGCTTATCCGAACTGACATCAAGGGGCGCCACTTGATCAGCAGCTTCTAGACTTTCTTCTAGCTTCTTAGACTTAGCTTCAAATTACTAGTCTGCGATCTCAAAGGGCTTCGGCAACGGGTTTAGCAGCTACATTTCGTTGTGAGCTTTACCGGCTGCCGGCGATTTAGAGAATTGCACATCTGACCTAGGGCGCTCGGACTGGGCTGTAAGCTAAGAAAGAAAAAGTGTTTTAAAAGCAATCAAGAGCAAGGATACCAAGCAAATTTCTGTCTTTCTCTGTCTCCGTCTCTCTCTCTCTCACTGTGTGTCATTCTCACTCTCGTAATCAATCTATTGCTGCACGATCCTTTTGCTTTAGAAATATGGCCGACTGCTTAGCCTGATTTATGCGAACACCGACATGTTATTTGGAAGCATCGACTGTCTGTTCATTCACTCTGTTTGAACTGTACTCTTGTTATGGACGTTAGCTATCCTGCACTTCTTACTGAGCAGAGCCAGCAGTCAGACTTGTTCAGACCTCACAAAGTAACTTTTTTTTTGCGACTGGAGAAGGCTCGGCAGATTAATCCTGGTCTCTGGCACTGAACGACAAGCATCGTAATACCTTGGTGCTTACTTGCAAATGTTAATGCTATTCACTCTACTATATGGCCTGCTTTCCTACCTAATCTGTTGGTGAGCATCTGACTTGAAAATTAGTGTTCACTGCACATTGCATTTTACAGGACTCTGCCGATTTTGAGCTCGTGTTTGAAAAGCCTTACAAATGGGTGGCCGAAAGTACGGAGGACAGAGACGCATTTATCAAGCTGTTATGGAAGGTATGTAGACCTAAGAACTGCATGTTGGAGCAGAGTTGATCGTTTGTGGCTATCGTGCAATGCTCTAATGCGCTGCACCTCTGTTGTTGTTGCTATCAGTTACTACTATAGCTATCTAGGTCGGTGTAGACCTGATGGTTTTTGTTCTGCATGCAGCACTGCCACTAGTGTGATGTTGCTACTAGCTCGACAATGTCACTAGTGGGTACTGTCACTCTTTTTCTTGTAGCTGTCGTGGAAGCATTTAGAACGAAGAGCCAAATTCCTCAACATGCAGCGGGTCGTTGATGGTAAGTGGCTACGTGGCTGGCACAAGTAGTAGCTAGGCTCGTTCTGAATAGTACCGAAAATGTGTGGACCAGCTACTTTTGCCTAGCACGGCACCATGTGTCTGCCTTTCTAACACGGATAGCCCCCAGTCAGCAGTTGATTTCAATGGTGCCAGCTGGTGTGTAGCTCGATTCATGGCTTGCTGGGCTGTGGCCAGCTCTTACTTTGTAGAAAGTGTGGGAAGGGCAATTAACTGTGAATGTGCCTGCCTAGCTGTGCTAGCAGACGTGTTCATGTTCTCAACAGACGACACGAGTAATGTGAAGAATTCGTCTATTTTGAAACACTGAACTAACTGCCTCTAGCCCATCGAACAAAGATGTAGGTAAGCCACTGAGCTTGGTGTCCTGGCCTTTGGCCATCATTGCAGGGTTTTTGCCACCACCAAACATCTGGATGA
This sequence comes from Cristatella mucedo, assembly GCA_009760855.2. Classification (NCBI taxonomy): domain Eukaryota; kingdom Metazoa; phylum Bryozoa; class Phylactolaemata; family Cristatellidae; genus Cristatella; species Cristatella mucedo. The sequence goes on from WPIO01000002.1 coordinate 13,783,507, forward strand.
ACTAAAAGCAAACTGCTGCTTTTTGTTGGTCCCCAGAGATTAATTTACTAGCTGGCCCTTCTTTGGCTTAAAGGCCCATGTGTGTGTTTGCATAAACAGTTCCTGACTACTGTTCTCTCGGCTGCACTTAGCCATTGCATCTTCGGTAGTATTTTATCTGTTCTGCTTTGGAGTTGTGCCTGATTTTGAGAGCAAGTGAGAGTGAGAACTAGTGAGAGAGGAGGAGAGGTAGTGACAGGGAGAGGTAGTCGATTCGAAGCAGAAAAAAGTCTGTCAGTTTGTAGGGGAGAATGTGCCTGCTCTGTGCTCTGCACGGCCTGCCAAAGTGCGCCAAGCTGCCAGCCACCCAGCTCGAAGTCCAAGGGTATGCTCCCACAGCTTGCCAAGCTAGGCCAACAGATGCCACGATGTCAGTCAATGCTTCAGCTTTGGCCGATGTGCTGGTGCTGTGCTTGGTGGCACCTACATGGCAGCATGGGGCAACACCCAACCCGTCCTGCACAAAGACAAACACAGCGGAAGAGGTGGAATGACATTCTGATCTGAGGAAGTCGGTCGAACTATTTAGCCCAGCTGCAGTTCACCTTATTTAGTGTTGTACCTGGTTAGGCTTGTGTGGCATGTGTGTGGTTACAAATGTAAGACGTGTGGAACAAACCCTGTGTCACTTATATGTTGAGCTTTAAGAGCTCGGAGTGCGATTGCAGTGCAAGAAAGAAAGAAGAAAACTATGTACTCTTTCCTCCTGGGCCTCCAAGTTTCACTCTAGCCATTGCATAGTTGTGGAATGGGCTGCTTGCTGTGTCAGGCCTAGACAAGCATGCAAAAGCACAAAGCCAGAAGACACGCAGGGCTGCTAATTAGTAACATGCACTGAACGATGCGTCGGTAACCATGCAAAGCAGGCATGAGAAAGGACAGGTTCGCTGAGGTGCATGGAAGGCTCATCGGGACATGCACATCTTTGGCTTTGATGCTAATGATGAAAAAGCAACTCATGTGGTGACAGAAGCCGGAAGCGAGTTCCCGACTTTCAGTTCATACGAACTGAAGGCCTGATCACAAATAATTACAGTGTTAGTAGCGGCAAAAAGAATAGAAGCCGATGAGCAGGTGTTGGGAGAGCACACTGAATGAACGAACAAGGTCAGCTAGTGCAAGAGAATGAAGAGACCTGTAGGCCAAAAAGGGGACCTTGAAATCAATTCGATGCTTGATAGGGAGCCAATGAAGCTCAGACAGAAATTTCAGGGCGTGGTTGCTATGCCGTTAGCAACTGATCAGCCTAGCTTAGCTTTGTAGTATGCTGTCGATCAGGGGCAAAAGCATGAAGTCCCAAATAAAGTGAATTGCAGTGATCTAGACGGGAGGTCACAGACGTGAATCTAGTTGGGCTGTCATATTCCCTACTAAGCAGTCCCTCATGATGGCAACAGGTACACGTAGGTGCAGTACAATCCCCCGCAGTATGGCCACCGCTGAAGTGGCTGTAAATTCGCTCGGGTAATAAGAGGGCTTTTAATGATGCTAGGGATAAAACAGTTTCGAAAAGCATGTCAAGATAATTATTGACGGCTCAAAAACAAACTCATATGCTTCTGGTATGTATTCGTTTAGTGTGACGTCACCCCACCACGACTGTGCATGACCTACCTTGTCTGGCCAGGCCTAGAGGCCACAAACTTCTGCATTGTCTCTTCTGCTTTAGCACATTCAGATGAGCCTGAGTTTTACTGAAAAAGGTCGGCTCCTGGTGTAGGCCAAACATCCTGGCTCACCTACCTGTCGATGTCACTCCATAGTCGTTCTATGGGGTTCACATAAGACGACTGGCTGGGCCACTGCACTAGCACCTAGCAAGGATTCTTCAAAACGTATTTCACTGGCCTATCAGTTTGCATAGGGCCACTATCTTGCTGCCTAATCTAACGACCCCCAAGCAGATTATTTGAACATTGAAATCCAACTGGCTTGACCAACAATAACTTGGGTAAAGTGTTTATTGACAAATCCGTCTTTGGTGTTGATGAAGTGGCCCAGCCACTCGCCTTATTTGAACTCCTAGAACGACTATAGAGTGATATCGACAGGTGGCTGAGGTCGGGTGTTTGGCCTACACCAGGAGCCGACCTTTTTCAGTAAAACTCAGGCTTTCTGGATTGTGCTGCAGCAGAAGGGACGCCGCAGATGCATGTGGCCTCTGTGGCTGGTTCGACAATACAGGTCATGAAGAATCTTGGTGTGGCGACATCATAATAACCACGTACATACCAGCAGCATATAGTTTTGTTTCTGGGTTGTCAGTAACTATTTTTCAACGATGCACATAATTTGAGTGTGCCTGACATTGTAAAAAACTCTCTTATATCCTGAACGAATTTACAGCCATAGTAGCGGCAGCCACACTTCGAGATTTGTTGCTCCTGAGTGTATGTTCCCTAGCCGAAAATATGCCGACCTGACAGTCGAGGCACTTCGCTTGTCTAATGGCAGGGCCTCATGGAACAGCACAAGACAGATAGATGTCTCTGAAATGATGAACCTATTTTGAGGCTGATGTATTCCAGCTTTAGGGTGGCACTCAGCTTAGTTATTACTAACAGGCTGTTGTAATCTTTGTTAAGCTTCAGGGAGTTAATGGCCATCTAAGTGCAAATGTCGTCGATGTTTGCCACAAGGGATTTAAGTGAGTCAGAAGCTGAGCAAGGATGAGATTGACCAAAATATATAGATAGAGCTGTGTGTCATCAGCATAGAATGGCTAGCCAAGGCTGTGTTTGGCAATGACTTTGGCCAGACAGAGAGTATAGATAGTGAAAAGAATGGGACATATGACTGGACCTGAGGAACTCCATACTTAAGGGATTCTTCCCTGTCTTAGAGTTTGGGCCTCGGGCGACTCCAAGCAAGTTGTGGACCTTTACCTAATTTCTTCATAATACCTCTGGGTATTCTGCTGATATATTTGCTGTGACTGCATGAGCTGTCCTCGGATATGCTACTCAAAAAAGGACCTGCTTAGCGTAAGGTATGATATCGCCATTTGTCACTACCTACTGGCAGGCCTTCATGGGGGCTGTCATTAAGAACCTTACTGCATCTTGATCAGGAATGAAATCATGAAGAACAGATGCTGCAATTCCTTATATTATGGTTTGCGCTTGACCGTACTTTTCTGGCGTTCATCTGATGCTTGATCTCAAGACCAGGGCTGACTCACCACCGAGACAAGTCATGAGATGCATAGTCGGCCAGTGCTAGCTGGTGACAAAAGTTTGTTCATTCTTGTAATGAGCAAGGAAATATTGGGCTTTTTTGGCAGTGCCGAACTGAGCCCAGACATAGAAAGCCTCTGGGGAGTGGGGGGCATCAATTTCGCGGCACTGCTCTGGAACTTCTAGCCGAATTGGGTGTGCTTGAAGTGGCAGCAGTCGGTGCACCAAACTGCTGATTTTGCCCTCTCAGGGAGGCTCAGAGGAGCCACAGCTCTTGCTGCGGAGGGCAAGGGGGAGGTGCAGGGCAAAGGAGGGTGGCCAGGCTGGCTGGGTAGATGCTCGAGTGACAAGTGTGAAAAATGAGGGAATGTTTTCCACCGACCAGTCAGTCATGCACAAGGTATGTGAGTCGTGATGGCACACTAGGTAAGGCGGTTGCTTTTCACGACCTCGATCCCAAGTCGTAGGTTCGAAATATGTGGTGAGCGATCCTTTATCGCTGCTGCAAGCCGTGTTAATAGCCGTAAAGGCTCTTCTGTCGCTATACGAAAGAGGCTGTTGAATCAGCTAGCATTTGTTTATTTATGACACAGTTTGACTTCCCCACTGACAGCAAAGGTTTCTCGATGCATTTGCAAATGGAGTAGCGTGTGCTGGCTTGTTAAACTGCGGTCGCATCGCTGCTGCATCAGGAAAGCCTCCAATCTGCAAGTGCCATCCGACTCGCAGCATGTCGAGCGGGCCCTTCGGTCTCGTCTGCTCTTGCTTGAGCGAGGCCTGCTGGCGTCTGTGCAAGCTTCTTTCCTCGCTGCCGAGGTGAGCCGTGGCATCAGCCCACAGCTGTCGCGCTCTGTAGAAGTGGATTTAGAATCGTCGAGCTCTTCTCAGCGCGGACACCAAGCACCCGCTGGGGACGCTCTGCTCAGCATAGCCGCCGGCACGGCAGGGGAGAGCGGCGACTACCAGGTCCTAACGGTCAAAGAGGAAGCCGACCTGACGATGCTCATGAAGGACTGCGACTTTGCCATCAGCCAAGCCAACGCGTTTGCCGAGCAGCTGACGAGAGACCTCTCTGCATTGGAAGGAGTAAGCATGATCTGTTTTTGTGTATGCCCTTTGGTGAGCCTGTCTGGCTCAGTCTGAGAACAGGCCGTTCGACCAGTAACCAAGAGATGCCAAAGGTGCTTTTTCACCTTTTTTGCTTGCTCGCTTGCCTTTCACCGACGGGCTTTTGGGCTGTGTATATCAACTATGTGTGCTGTCTTCTTTTTGATATAACGTTTGGGTAGTGGATCCGTCTATTTTAACTCTGATAGCGCTGGTGTGTGTGTGTATGTATGTCTTTTAGCAAATGTTAGCAAATAGCAATATATAAATAGCAATATATAAAATAGCAAATAGCAAAGGCCAAGTCTAGCTTCTATAGAAACATTGTTGAATCACAGATGCACAATCCAAAAATGCTGACGTCGACGATAGACCATCTCTTCAACCGCTCCCAGATTAGCTCCTTACCTGATGATCCCTGTGATGATCTAGCCGATCGCTTTTCTCGATTCTGTGTGCAGAAGATAGACAAGATCAGGGAATCCATCCCTGCGATGACAACATCCCCACTAGAATGGTGTTCCCTGATTCCTGGCTGCACCTCAATGTCTACATTTAAGCAGGTGATCTAGTCCTAAAGTTGTATTTCAATCAAAGAAGACAACAAGTCCTCTGGACCCTATTCCCACTGTCCTGCGCCTACGTTGAATTGATCTGCTGCTGCCATGCATAACTAACATCATTCATATGTCATTAGCCTCAGGTCATGTCCCAGCACCTTTCAAAAAAGCTGTAGTCAGGCTACTTCTCAAGAAAGCAACACTAGATCAAGAGAACTTAAGCAACTACCGCCCAGTCTCCCTTCTACCATTCCTATCAAAGACACTCGAACGGGTCGTGGCGGACCAGCTGAACTCGTATATAGAAACCTCACACCTTGCTAGTAAGTTCCAGTCTGGCTTTAGAGCTAATCACTCCACAGAGTCAGCATTGCTTAGGGTATACAACGACCTACTTAGGAATGCAGACATGGGTAGAGTGTCTCTGCTTGTTTTGCTCGATCTTTCGGCAGCTTTTGATACCATCGATCACAAAGTTCTTCTAGAGCGCCTCTTATCTCGCCTGGGCATCACTGGCACTGCTCTGCAGTGGTTCAGATCCTATCTCAGTTGGAGACTCCAGAGTATTGACGTGAATGGAAAAAGATCATCCGAGGTACCTCTGAAATATGGGGTACCTCAGGGCTTCGTGCTAGGTCCGGTTCTTTTCACGGTTTATACTCTCCCTCTTGCTGATGTGATTGCCAAGCACAATCTAGGCTTTCACTTCTATGCGGATGACACTCAGTTGTACCTTTGTTTTGATCCCTCCCAGCCTTCGAGCACCTCAAATTCTCTCAACTCACTTGCTGCATGTATTGATGACATCCGTACATGGATGGCAGCAAATTTTCTAAAACTAAACGATGATAAAACTAGCTTACTAGTTATGGGCAAACCCAGTGTGATTCAGAAATAGGAAAGGCCGACGCTCAAAATTGGCTCTGCCAGCATATCTCCTGTTGAATCAGCTCGGAATCTAGGTGTCATATTCCAAAGCGACCTCTCGTTAGACGACCATATCAGCTCCACAGTCAAATCTGCCTATTTTCAGCTTCATAACATTGCTAAAATTCGGGCTTGTTTAGTTAAGGATACCACGTCCAAGTTGGTCGATGCATTCGTGACATCTCGTCTCGACTTCTGCAACTCACTGCTTGTTCGCCTACCAGCATGTGCAATCAGGTACTTACAGCTGGTGCAAAACTCCACAGCTAGGCTTGTCTGTCGTGAGCATCGCAGTTGCCACATTACACCACCTCTCGCCGACCTGCCCTGGCTCCCAGTCAAGCAATGGATTGACTTCAAGGTTTTGTCGCTCACTTTTATATCACTTCATTCTTTGGCTCCAGCCTATCTCTCAGATCTACTCCCCCATCAGGCCAAGCATCGTACCACCCGCTTTTCGTAATCCAACAGTTTACCAATACCTCGTGCAAACCTCAAATCCTTTGGAGACCGTGCATTTAGTTCATATGCTCCCAAAGCCTGGAACTCCCTCCCGACTTTTGTCAGAACATCCCCTGACCTGACCACATTTAAAAAGAACTTAATATCACACCTATTTATAACAGCATTTAATAATAATAATAATGCACTTGATAAAGCGCCCCCAGAGAACTCAAACTCTTTCTAGGCATTTAGTGGGTCCCTGTGATTCGTCCTTGATGTGCTTATGCGTGCTGACACTGTGCATGCTGCCACTAACCACATTTGCATGCTGACCCTGTGCATGTCACCCCTAACCATATTATTCATCTCGTTTGTTTTTCAAGCATGATTTTACTCACCATTCACTTGCATTTCCAGCAAATGTAAAGCACCTAGAGAGAGATTAAGTTCTCTGTGGGTGCTTTATCAAGTGCATTATTATTATTAATATTATAAATGACTTTAGAAAGGTCAGCAGTCGTATGTTCGGCTATATGTTGGTTTGCTTCCACTTGTCCCATCCCACCATAGGGATGAGTTGTGTAGACCTCCTTGACCCGACTCTGTATTGGATGTGGGTATCATTAGAGGGTGCTCAGCAAGACAGTTGCATTATATACGCCAATTTCTTCAGAACAGCAGTGAGTGAGCCCGTGTCTGTGTGTGTTTGTGTGTGTGTGTATGTTTATATGTTTGCATTTGCTCATGCAAGTGTACAAACGCAAAAACATAAACACACAAATAAAACATGCATTCGTGTGTGAATGCTGATATGTTTGAAGAATTTTGCTTGATCTAGTAACCAGGGTCTCAGTGTGACTGCCTTTTACAAGAAAGTCGTAAGGCACCAACTGTGAGTACTTATGCAAACAGGCAAAAAGAGTTTGAGTTACAATAACAGTCACAGTTACAAGATTCGAGCCTGGACATCACTCATGGATGGACCAACTTGGATGTTGTGTCTTGGTCTTAACAGATCCAAATTTGCCATGTTTCCTAGCTGAAAGTAGGCAGGCTTGACCGTGGAGCTGCTGTGGTCGCTTAGTGACAAGTCACTTTTGAACAGGGCATTCGGATTTTGTGAGGATGCTACTGGAGATGTGCTGGCCGTGCCAATTTTGAGCAATAGGCTTTCTAATTTCTGAGTAACACATGGTTTACCCATGACTAGTAAATTCATTGTATTCTCGTTCAATTTGAGAAAGTCCTAGTCAGTGTCCTTCATCGTCCTCAAAAAGTGAAAAGTCAGCAGCTCGTCTAGTCTGTCGTCAACTTCATAGCTTGAACATCACACCACTTCTGTCTCAGCTTCAGTGGCTCTCTATCAAGCATAGAATCGATTATGAAATCATCTGTCTGGCTTGTAGACCACGTAACTTTCTTGCACCAGCCAACCGATCTGACCTCTTTGCTCTTCTATTGTGCTCGCGCACCATCCGTTCCTCAGCATCTGATCATCTTGCTGTCTGTCGCACTAAATTGAAATTTTTTGGCGATCGAACCTTCCACATGTATGCACCACAAGTCTAGAGCTTGCCTCTGGATGCAAGGGCATTGCTTGCAATGCCCTTGCATCATATGTCACAACTCGAGACCTTTCTTGCTGGGCTGCTTTGCCCTGCCCCCTAGTGAACTTGTATTTGTTGTTCCTGTATGCTTTGCGTGTTTAGCTATGCATGTGTCAGTGAATGCTACTAGACAGAGGTCCAGTTACTCCATGGCCCTGAGTGACTTCGTGCTTGCTTTAGCATGCCGCCCTTGGCATGATATTTGTCTGCCTTTGTATGCTTTATACCATGCAAGTCACTAATCTTTAGTTACTGATTCTCATCCAGAGACTGGTAAAGCACCTGCATAGAGATGTAATTCTCTTAGAGTTTTATAGAAACGACCTATTAATATTATTGTTACTCTAGGCAAATATCCATTCCATGATGGCATCAGAGGATTCCATTGCTCAGTTAATGGAACTACTTGATGATGGTATTGAACGGTCAACAAGGATCGAGGATCGATTAGTGAACTATGAACTCATCATTAAGGTAACCGTGTGCCTAATAGCTGGCCTGGCTGTGTAATTATTGGTTTTCAATTTGCACTAACCTGGGTTTCTTACATTGAAGTCTGTGAAAACCCAAATGGAGATAATGCGTGACAAGGACTCTATGATTCGCATACAAGAATCAAATCACGAGAAGCTGAAGGTGGAACTTGGTGAACTTGTGGTAAGCTACTTTTAGTTTATGTCCGTTACTTGCTTCCTGGCATACTAAAATTTGGCAATTATAATATATATAATGTGTAATATTAATAGTGCCAGCTGTCATTTGGTTCGTGCCTTAAAATGTCATCTGACAATGTGCCTTATGCAGTGATTCTACCACCAGCCTTGCAGGATTTCACTACGCCTGTATTATGTGGTCCTAGCTTAATAATAATAATGAAATAATTACATGGCACCCAAGGAGATATAAATCTAATCTAGGCTCTTTACAAATGCTGGACAGAAAGCATGTTTATTGGGGCAATATAATATCCACAATGGTAGCACTCTTAAGAACACGAATGAAAATGCTAGCAAACGAACAGAGCATATGGTTTGATGAGCAGATGAGTTTCTGAATGTCAAGTCGGGGGATGTTGAAACTTCAGTCTGGATTGAGTTTCAGGCTTTGGGAGAATATGACATGAAGGCACAGTTCTCAAAGAATTTGTGGTTGGTAGCCCTAAGTAACAGGTTCAGTTTATTTTTTGTCCTTTGTTATAAAGCATGTCTTCCTAAGCTCGTATGCCTAGAGTAAATGGAAAATTGCTATTGCTTGACAAAAACTTTGCTGCTATGATCTGGACAATTATATTTTAAAATTCTTCTGCTTTGCTGTTAAGTAACTGGTGGATGTCAGATTCACACATATTGCACGTGTTGTGTTAGTTATGTTGTGTTACCCGAGTTAGTTGGGTTAGTTTGGCAGATATGACACTATGGAGTATTTTCTATAGAAGTGTAACAGTACTGATGCCTTAAATAAACACTTTAATATGTGTTATTGCAGAGTAAGAGGATTGCGAGTAGCCGTATTTTATTGACTTAACATCAAGAGGTTGCTTGCACCCAGCAGATGCATTTTGCTGCACGTGTGAACAATTTATTAAGACAGAAGCAAAAAGTACTCCGTGAAAGTATCTGTTAAGATGTACTATGTACACAGTACACTTCGGCATGCCTTCGGGTATTAAGGCAAGCCCTGGGCACCTCATTTCACATGGGAAGACTGCAAGAGAACTCTTGGTGAAAAACTGCTGCTCGTTAGATTGAATATCTTCTTAATATTAGGTTATGTATGAAAATGTCTCATTTTTTAATTTATTTAATTCTTGCCAGTTTACAGGCTGGGACAAGAAAACTGAGAGCCACGAGGTTTTCTATCCCAATAATTTGGTAGAAGCGAAGTCACCACTCAACCTACTGCTACTTCTGCCACTACTATTGGCATGAGCGCGCCTCCCATCATGTTTCCTCACATTCCTTAGTCTATCACCCCAGTACCACACTGCCCTGAGCTCCCATGCTCACCGATCCATGGTGAAGGATCAGCCATCTTCACAGGAGAGGGAGGACAGTAAGTCAGATAGCAAGGAGGATGTTTCAGATCCAGATTCCAGTTTCACAGATTTGGCTGAGGAGAGTAAGCCAGGCTTCTCCAACCAGAAACTTTAACGATCCAATGAGAGACCGTTGTGTTAACAAGGTCAGTGCTGAGCTTCTGACATCTAGGCATGAGGTGTATAACTTGTTGAATAAAAATTTGAAAGTAGTAGATCAGAGAGCACCACAAACTATTTTCCAACTCTTTCACTCGGCATGGTAGGCAATGCTTCTGCAACAATGTGGCCGGTCTATTCAAGGCTATAGAATGCGCATGGAATCCGAGTGAATGGCGCCTATTCAGAGACAGTTTATCCAGGAGCCTCAAAGCCATTCTGCTTCATAATGGAAATAAGTACCCATCTGCCTATGGTTCACTCTGTGCATCTCAAAGAAGACTGTGCCAATGTCAGGATGTCTCTGAGTGCCTTGAAGAATGGCAACAGTGGCTGAGTATTTGGAGACTTCAAAATGGCATCATTCCTGATGGACCACGAAAAGTGGTTTCACAGAGTCTCCTTGTTTTCTTTTCTTTACGCACGGGACTTGCGCCTGGACACTAAGGTGCACTACCACAAAAGGATTAGCCACAGCAGACCGAGTTCTCAGTTTGAAAGAACAACATTAAATGAGACCTTCGGAAGATACTTATGACACCATTACACATAAAGTTAGGCCTCATCAAGCAATGTTTCACGGCTCTGGACAATGAATCAGCCGCTTTTCAAGTACCTCCCAAGATGTCTTTCTGAAGAGTCGGATGAAGTGCCCCCTGGTTTGGTCCAGGGGTAAGTTGCTTGCCCTTAACGGCTAATGTCGTTGGCTCGAGCCCTGCGGCCTATGCAAAGTGTCTAAATAGAGATCAGGTTCTCTTAGGCTGCTATATAAATGACATACAGGTCAAAGCGGGTATTTACACCCCATAAAAAAGATCGGCAATTTAGTCAAGGAGCTGAACAGGACAGAAAAGCAGCTTGAAACAGTTTTTTTTGTAGTGGTTTCGTACCTTTATGGGCAATCACAAGGTTGAAACTATGTGCAGCTGATTCCAGCATTCATATAGAAATATGCCAACATTGGATATGGTGTTTTCCTTCTCTACGTTTATTTCCTTAATGCTCAACTTGACTAATTCAACGGGGACACGGGAGCTTACTGAGAGGAGCACTGGCGTGAGTGCTTTATGCAGGATACACTGTACTGCAGGATACACTGGACTTTGAACGTCGTTACCAAGAATGGTATAAAAAAACATGGTGGGAGACTGTTTTGGTTAGGCTTCACCGAGAAGGCAATTTGCTGTATAACTGCGAATCTAAAACATCTATGCGTGTGTGAACACTCTTTTTGAATTGTCTTGTTTGCATGTGTGACTTCAAATAAACACGAGTTAATTTTGATTCGTTAGCTGTTCTTTCCTACTAAATTTGAACCACAAGATATGACTTTCTGGGTTTTTAAAATCGGAAATGGGTTCATTTCAAATATATCACTGTCCCTGTCACAGCTGCAAAGTTTTCAAGAAAAATTGCCATTTTCTCTACTTCTGAGGCATGTGCTATTAGAAAATACTGCTTACTATCCAGGGAAAAATTTTACTTATTTTAACTGGTGAAGCTAAGCTACGAGTCAGAGTATTGGATAGTAAGATACAAAACCTGACTAGGAAGTATTTTGGGTAGGTAGGCTGGAGAAGAGAAAGAATTGGCCTTAAAGTGAGTGACAAAATATTGATGTTAGTTCACTTTTTGAATTGGAGCTAGTGCAGTTCGGTGAGAAGTTGTCTAATATGGTAGTTGTGATGTTCAAGACAGATTAGCCTGTGTGTAGGGCTTTATACCAACTATATCCTCTGGTAAAGGCAAGAAAACCAGTGAACGGTGACTTATGGAAATCGAGAGACCAGATTTCGTAAATATACTGTGTTGGCTGAAGTATCCTTGTCGAAACAGGCCCGATTTTTCGCGAAGCTGTGGAGCTGAAAGTGGTTAGGCTATTGCCTATTGAAGTGAGTTTTTCATCGAGTGAAAGGACATTTTAAAGCAGGATACCCAGATTCCATGCACATGCTACGTCAGATATGCTGGCCGAGCTCTTTTTGGAAGGTTACTCTATACAAACTTTCAGTATTACCAAGTTTTCCATAACTGCTAGGTTGTTTTATTGTCATTGAATTTAAGAAAGTTTTCTGCCACCCTAGTGTGAATTTCAGTAATGCATTACTGCAAGGCAGTTGTGATAGTTCGACTCTCTGGAAGGCGTTGAGGAATCGAAACATAGTTGCAGTACTGCATCATTTATATAGAAATTAAAGCCTAAACTGTACTTGATATAAATTTAAAGCCTTGACTTTTGACGATTAAATCGGCAAGAAGAGAGTATACAGTATAAAAAGAAGCAGACTGAGCAATTATCCGTTGGGTATTCCTTACTTCAAAAGCTCGTCGGATGACTGCTACTTGTTGACATCAATGTTCTGAATTATCCCACTTTGACAGGAACTAGACTATTGCTGTGAAGTGCCAGTGATGCCCATGAGAGATGTCAAGTGCTCAAGAAGGACTTGGTGATGATCATTAGTATCAAAAACTGCCCACAGATCCAGCTAAACAAGCTGGAAGAAAACTGTACCTAAATCTTCATTCGCAAGTCGTTCTATGTAAACTCAAGCATTGCTAGCTCAGGTAGTGATTTACTCTCAAATCTGGGGAACTTACTATCCTAGGTTTGAATATTGTATCTAACAGTTAAAGTGGTCTGCCACTACTTATTTAGTGTCGTTTATAGGAATGGCAGGCAATTGTCATCATTGGCAGAAGTTGCTCAAGTTCTCCTTGTCTAGTGTTGAGGGGTAAGGTGCCTGCCTTTGACGGCTGAGTTCGTTAGCTCAAACTCTGCAGGATACTTAAAGCACCTGGATAAGGTTTTCTTAGGTCACTATGCGAATTAATTTTATGTTTTTTATTTGACTTCCGTAATGATGGACTTGATAGCATCCTAGTAAAGGATGCAGGGATACAACCTTAGCCTACAGACATATTTTGTTATGTTGCTGTAGCTCAGATAGAACAGTAGATGGGGGGTTGGGGGTTAGAGGGCCGGTGGTCTTTATAGACTGGCATATGCTGTTCCCGATAAAAGAATCTCAAAAGCAATCTGCTAGATCTCTGCAAAGGTCACAAGGTTAGATGCTGACCTGAGAGCAGATAAGGGAGTAATAAATGGTCGTGTCAGCAGGTTTTCACTATGTTTTTTAGAAGCTAAACTTGGCCCTAGCTAGGATGGATTGGTACGACTACAGTAGCCTTTAGACAATCAGTCCTGATCTTATGTACTCTCTCTTTTTCAAGCTTTCGCTCAGCAGTCTTTGCTAGTTAAAATGGTTCGTCTGCTTTATACTAAAGGCCATCTAGACTAGCGTGCACAGTGTGCTTAGTCAGACAAGCAAACTCATCCAGAACATTGGTAACTGTTATGTTTGTAGCATTTCACCACTGATGGCAGGTCAAGTGGAGGATTGAGCAGAAGAAACGAAGAAGATATTGTGTGAACTGCTCAGTAATGAAGTTTCTCTGTTCGCAGATGATTTGTTTAGGTAACTTACTATGTAAGCTAAGTTCCAGTGCAAATGTATTACATTTTAGTGCGAATATGAAGTTACACAACCATGATAAGTAATAACCTGCCTGAGCTGTTCTGGCATCGAGCCAACTAAGCTTTCGTAAATATCTTATCGTTTTCCAAGCATGCTGCAAATTGAGAAAAGCGATTCTTTAGATGTGCCGCTACTCACCTAATCTTACTCTGACCCTCCTGTCCACTTCACCTCTGACAGAGCTCATTTGGATTCAGGTCTGAAGATTGGCAAGTTCGAGCTGTTAGTATAATGGACCTAAATTAAATGTCATAGGTATAGCAGAAAAAATATTGAGCACCCTTAGCCGAACGCTTGGGCTCATTGCCCTGTTTGAAAGGAAAATTATGTCCACAGTGGCTCATTGCACTAGGTACTGCATGTTTCTGGAGTAATTCTAAATAGACGTCTTGCTTCACGATGTCAGGTTTTTGCTACAGCAGCCTCATCCCATGACGTATTTGTCGCAAAGTTTTACCCTTATCTGAAGGCAATTATCATTGAAGCCTTCATTTGAGCAACGTCGCACATACTGTATACATTTTTAGTTACCGAAATTGACGAATTTACTCGCATCGTCCAATTCAATTTTGTTCCAGTCTTCGTTGGTCCAATGTGCTCTTGCCCCAGCCTACTCCAAATGAGCCACTTTATGCATGACGAACAGAAGTGGCTACCTTTTTTGAATTTTTGAGCAACCACACCTTCTTTATCTAGTAACTCTTGAGCATATCCCTGCTAGCTATTAACAGTAGCTTCCCAGTAGCAGCCTGCAGGCTTTATCATTAATCTTCTTGGGTGGGGGGTTAAACTATGTCCAATCCATGTCGTGTGGGGGTCATTTCTCACACACGAGATGGGTCGGTCACCTGTGGAGTCCGTCAAGGGTCCGTACTCGGTCCCTTGCTGTTCTCCATTTATACTCAACCTCTGGGAAAAGTTATTAAGGCCCATGGAATAGGATATCACTTTTATGCTGACGATACTCAGCTGTATTTGTAATTCAAGCCTTCGGAATCTGCTGCAGCAACTGAGAAACTGAATGCTTGCCTTGCCGACATTCGATCCTGGATGTTGGAAAACTTCTTGAAACTAAATGATGATAAAATCGAACTGTTGCCCAAAGGACACCCTAAGCATGTGGCTGGATTAAAAGGCTTTGCTCTTCTAATAGGTGATGCTGTTTTGCGACCATCGTCACGTGCTCGAAATTTAGGTGTCAATTTTGACAGCTGCCTAAATTTTAAAAGCTTCATTCAGAAGACTGCTTCTACAGCTAGCCACCACGTCTGATCCCTATCCAAGATTAGGAGCTGTCTTTCATAGTGGCTTGCAAAAAATTGAACTAGCTCCTTAGTTCTGTCTCGGCTTGATTATTGTAATTCTTTTTTGGGTGGGTTACCAAAAAAGGCGACATGGCCACAGCAGCTGACTATGAATATGGCTGCAAGGCTAGTCTTCAAGTCCCAGAGGTTTGAGCACGTGTCTCCTTTGCTAAAAGAGCTAGGATGGATGCCGGTTGAGCAGCAGATACAGAGCAAAGTTCTTACTCTGACTCACAAGGCCCGCCACGGCTTGGCTCCTTCGTACCTAGCTGAACTGCTGCATCAGTTTCAGCCTGTTCGCGCCCTCAGGTCCTGTTTGGACAATAAATTAGCTGTTCCATTCCTCCACTTAAAGACCATTGGCCACAGAAGCTTTAGCTCTGCAGGTCCTAGGCTGTGAAACTCGCTTCCACGATTCTTACGCAACGACAACTTCTCTCCTTCTGCCGACTATGACTCATCCTTTTGAGCGGTCCTGAGCTGCTACTTCCATGCTTCTCACTACCTTAACTGCTCTCCTGACTCTGCTATGCTTTCCACTTTCTTTGTTGTGTAACACGAAGTCTGTTGGCTACCGAATGCGTGCTGAAAGCCGCTTAGGCTGTGAGTGCGCTATACAAAACTCTCCTGTGTAACACCCACATAGTCTTTATGGCTTTGTGGAGTTACAGATGGAGATACACACGTCTAAAGATTCACTCTGTTATCGGTCCGTCCTAGTGCAGGTGTACTGGCATGTGGGCAGCCAAGTCTCTTTGAGTTATCGGTTATTCTGGTCTTGAAACTATCTTCTTCAGGTTGTACCTCACTGAGGTTTCAACAATTCGAAATTGTACATCAAATGCAACTTTATTAAACCTTATTTGGGGAAAAGCTGAAATCTGGTTCTTAGTAAACCCAGTCATCATGATGGTCTTAGGCAGGCCAATTGGTCAAACGTGAGGCTAGGGAATAGCATAGCCGATGCATTGTTGCTTTCGTAAAACTGTGCATGTCTATATACCTCCAAAAAGAGACAAAGCTGTCGTGTGGCTTTAAAGGGGATTGATTCTCCCGTTTTTGAATGCATTTTTAAGGGTCGAAGATGCTTTTGCTCGTTATTTTTCTGTACTACATGCTGTTTTATGAAAAAGCCATCGTGAAGGGCATTATATTAATTGGGCCGTTCGTTTTGTGTTTTGGTGAAATGCTTTACTGGTGAATACTTGTTGGTCTTCATTAACTGTAGGTCACCAATACTTCTGCACTCGAGTGTATGCTTTTGCTACCGGTTCCCTACTTTTTGTGCTAAAATGTGGTGGCTTTATGTCAATGCAGGCCAAGCTGGATCTACGCCACGACTATCAAACTGCATTGCTTGGCGGTGACCTGGCTACAAGCCGGGGTGTGGCCGATTGCACTGCGGCTGCAGCCTCTCTAGCTGCTTGCATGAAGGCCGACATACCCAAAGGTGAGGCCGGCAGTAGCCATCTTCCTGTTTTCAGTGCTGCCAGTTTTTGCTATTAGGTAGCTTATTCACAGGAGTTCCGACATGCCCAATCATTCGAGAAAGGCTTATCTGTTGAGTTGAGTATATAAATGAGCTGCCTTTTTGCTTTCGCATCCAAAAACGCAGTTTTCTGGCGATTTGGCAGGCTACGAGCTGTCACTTATTATGTGGAGCAGTGTCTGTGATGCCGCTTACATGGTGTCGTCGAGAATGATGATCACAGCCTTATTGAATCCCTGGAATTCGACACTTGTGCACCATTTCTTAGGGTACCAGTCGTTGTGGCTGGCTGCCGTGGCAAGAATGTATTTAAATTAAACCCTTTAAATTTAAATTGACCTGTATCACTCCTTGACCCCTGGATCATTTTCTTGGGCAATGTGCTGGTACTTCACTACCTACGTTGTGGATTTGTAGTCTTATAGCAGGCAATTATTTTCTGGTGGCTGCAAGTGGGTGCTGCTCTCCTGACTCGGCTATACTTCCCACTTTCTCTTTATTGCGTGTGATGAAGTCTGTTGGCTACCGAATGCGTACCGAAAGCCGCTTAGGCTGTAATTCGCTATACAAAACTCTCCTGCCTTACACCCACATAGTCTTTGTGATTTCGTTGAGTTACAGACAGAGATAAATTATATATTCCTAGCCCATCTGCTGCTATTTAAATGAGGCTGTTGGATCAGCTGACCTTCCTTTATACAGCATGTGCACTTACTAATGCAATTGGTTGCCCAGTAGCTTTTTTAGGATTGCTGTCGTCGGTTTCCAGGGCCTTTGTTTTAAGCAATTGTAGCAAGTTCTGGAAGCCTGAGCGCTCTCCAGATTTAGGTTTATTTGCATACCAACACGGTGGATGATACTAGACCAGCAGCTATGGTGTTATTCTGGAGATACTTGTCATGACATTTCTTCAGTATTGTTTAATCATTGACCACATATCAAGTTGTATTTATCTTTTCGTTAAGAGACAAATCAGGGTTATGACTGTTTCGGGTGTCGCTGTGTGCACTGATCCTTTGTTTTGTCTCTAGTAACGTATGCGTATCAATGTATGCTGGCTCACTGAGAGCAAAGCATGTTTTTATATAAACCTGGTAACTTATCACACATTGAATCGTCCCGGCTTCTAACCGTCGCTCACACAAACACACACACACGTTCGCGCGCACACACACACACACACACACACACACACACACACACACACACGCACACACACGCTTTTACACATGTCAGCATGGTATCGGCACAAAATCTGCTTTGCAGCTATTTGCACTCCAGGATGTCATTCGGCGAATCGTTGAATACTCAATCTGGGACTATCATTAGATCTTAAAACAATTGTTTGTATTTCTCTGTAATAGTAATAGCACATTTTATAATGCACCCTCAGATAACTAAATCTCTTACTATGCACTTTACATTTGCTGCCAAGGTTCCATGCTTCTTTCTCTTGCCAGCCAAGCCCGAGAAAGATGGCTCTTAGCCTCTTTATCATTCCATCTTAAAATTAACAATAGGCACTGTCTAAGGAAGGTGGTAGCCATAAAAAACAGAGATAGCCCTTCTGCTGGAAGAGTCGTATGGAATCTCGGCTGGCTCGAGCAACTTTCACGACAGCTTGGCACTAAGACAGCCATCTGTGAGTGACCCTGGGCCTCTGCCATTGAGGAATGAGTTTGTTGAAGTTCTAATCGACTCCTTTTCATGCTTTGCAAGCTGCTGCCATTAGGATCCCTCGCAAGCAAAAGTACATTCCTGCGCTTCTTGATCAGGTAAGAGCATCGGTTGGGCCACTGAGCAGAGCTACATGATGTGCCTCAATAGTAAAGATTTCTGTCTGGGAAAAGTCTGTTTGATAGTGGACCGTCGTTGTAGCTCACCGATTAGAGAGAAGTCATAGCCGAGACTTAGGCTGGGCCCAGACTTGGCCAGAGGCAGCCGAAATGTAGGAAAGATGATGGCTCATGGCGCATTGATGGCCGGCTTCTTTCGGAACGGCTGTGAACCATGGCTATGGCTCTGTGCAGGCTTGCTTGCTTCCCAACACTTACGCTTAGTGTCATTCTTAGATCTTGGTGTCCCGTTCGACTGGTTGGCATTATGTGTTTTCTGGACTGGGTACAATCACAATGGGGGATGCAGAGTGCATTGTTGGCATTAGGGCATGCACTACCAATCCACGGTGGCCTCTGTGTCTTTGCTGTGAAAAGAAAGATGTGACCTTGTAGGGGAACATGTGGCCATTAAATTGTGTCAGTGTTAGGCCAAAGCAATTGTAACTCCACCAGAGCAAGATAAATTTATATATATTACGCGTACTTGTGGCAGGTGAGTGAAGTGATCTGGCAGTCCTTCGAGACACGTAACAGCTATCTATGCTTCCCATAGACCCTAAAGGCCTGTGCTAATTAGCTGCACACACCGCCGATGTGCTGGCCTATGTTGTTAAAGTAGCCAGTGCTGTTAAGAATCTGTATGCGTGCTGTGTGCATGCTCATGGCGGTTTTTCTTGGCAATCTTTAAATCTTGCACCCACAAAGTTGCTCCAATCCGAGTATATGCCCGCACCTCCCAGGGTTTCTTGAAACGTTTGGCTGCATTAGTTGGCATTAGTCGCTCTCTTTGGCAGCTGCATGGGCTTAAATACTGGCTCCAAAAAGAGCTATTTCTCTTGCATGAATTACTTAAAGTTCAATTTTAGTAGACTTGTTTTGATTAGATTGTAATGCGTAATGAAAAAAAGGCCTTTCCTCCGAGCTGCCACAGAAGCTGCTTGGACATCAATAGGTGAGCACACAGTATGTGTTATCTATGCTTGACGGGGAGTAGCTATTTAATTAAACAGATGTCTTATCTAGTTTGAATATCTCGCGATTAAAGCTGCTCTGTTGCTTCACTTTACTCTAAGTCTAAGAAGTTCTTTGAATTCCGAAATCGTTATTTGTAGCTGCTGGAACGCTTAGCTTGTACTTGTGTTGCATAAGTTGCCTCACTCCTTGCTGCTTGTACGGTGAGATAGCTACGCGTTTCCTCCTATGATCAGTTTGATTATCCTGATGTTCTGGCGCTGTGCTTGCCCGCCTCCACCGAAAGCGTTTTTTGTTTTGCGTTTACCAGCACTGGCCAGTATGAGCGGTGTGAAAGAGCAGCAGAAACTATTCGACAAGCTCAAGGGATCTTTCAGCAGAAGGCTGTCTCACCATTTAAACAATTTATTTATTCACATGGTAAGTATGCATTCTGCTTTTGTGGTGACCTTCTGATGTATTGCTATTATTGCAACAAGCACAGCAAGCTACCAATGGTGGCAGTAGTCTGTCGTCCTCCAGGTACCAAGCCTTCCTTTATCTCAGATTTCTCTGATCTCATTTCGATTCTATGTTCAAGAAATCGACCCTCTCTCATTATGGGTGATTTCAACATTCATTTTTATAACTTATCTGACGCCTTCAGCACCGAATTTCATGCACTGACTGACTCGTTGTCTCTTGTGGCTCATGTGAATTACCCTACTCAGGGTCACACACTCGACCAAATTTTTCCCACAGCTGCATGCTATCATCAACAATTATTACCAAATTCTGCATATCTGACTGAATCTTATTCAGTCTACAATTTGTGCCCTCCTTGTCGTAAAATCACCTGTGAATCACGAAATCTCAAGACCCTTGACATCGATGCTGTCCGTGCGAGAATATCTGCTTTACCTCTGCTGCTTAATCCCCCTTCTAACGTGTCATCATTTGTAGATTGCTACAACACGACACTAGTTGACATACTCGACGAGTTTTTACCTCAGACTAAGCGCACTGTGCGCCCTTGCCTCGGCAGCCTATGGTTTACCACAGACATTTGACTAGCTAGGTATACTAAGCGCAAGCTTGAAAAAACACTCACAAGATCAGGACCGACTGCCTATCGACAGGCATACGAGGAGTACTGTCGTACCAATCGATTCTAGCTAAGGCCAAGTTTAGCTTCTATGAAAACATCGTTAATTCGCAGATGCACAATCCAAAAATGTTGATGTCTACCATCAACCATCTCCTTAATCACTCCCAGGTTAGCTCATTGTCTAGTGATCCTTGTCATGATCTAGCTGATCGCTTCTCTAGCTTTTTTAGTCAACAAGATATACAAGATCAGCAAGTCCATCCCTAGGATGGCAGCAACCTCCCTGGAATCTTGTCCCTCAATTCCATACAGCACCTCAATGTCTTCATTCAAGGAGGCCACTAATGACCTCATTCTGAAGCTCATATCCCAATCAAAAAAGATGACTAGTCCACTCGACCCTATTCCCACTATTCCTGCTTCTAAGATGCATAGATCTGCTGCTGTCATTCGTAGCTAACATCATAAATATATCATTAGCCTCAGGTCATGTCCCAGCACCCAGCACTTTTCAAAAAGGCTGTAGTCAGGCCACTACCCAAGAAAGCAACACCAGAGCAAGACAACTTTAGCAACTTCCGCCCAGTCTCCCTTCTACCATTCCTATCAAAGACACTGGAAGGAGTCGTCGCAGACCAGCAGAACTCATATATTGAAACTTCAAAGCCTGCTAGTACGTGCCAGTCTGGTTTTAGAGCTAATCACTCTACAGAGTTAGCATTGCTTCGGGTGTATAACGACCTACTTAGGAATGCAGACTTAGGCAGAGTCTGTCTGCTTTTTTGCTCGATCTTTTGGCAGCTTTTGATACTATCGATCACCAATTCTTTTTTGAGCACCTCTCATTTCGCCTGGGCATTAATGGCACTGCACTGCAATGGTTCAAGTCCTATCTTAGTAGGAGACTAAAGAGTATTGATGTGAATGGACACAGATCATCCGAGGAACCTATGGAAGTATGGGGTACCTCAAGGGTTCGTGCTTGGTCCTGTTCTTTTAATGGTGTATGCTCTTCCTCTAGCCGATGTGATTGCTAGGCTAAATCTAGGCCTTCACTCCTATGCAGATGAGACTCAGTTGTACCTTTGCTTTGATCCCTCCCCGCCCTCCAGCATGTCCAATTCTCTCAACTCGCTTGCTGCATGTATTGTTGACATTCGCACGTTGATAGCAGCAAGCTTTCTTAAATTGAATGATGATAGAACCAATTTACTGGTTATGTGCAAACCAAATGTGATTCAGAAATTTGAAAAATCAATGCTCACAATCGGCTCTGCCAGCATACGTCCTATTGAATCAACACGAAATCTAGGCGTCCTGTTCCAAAGCGACCTTTCATTAGACGACCACATCAGCTCCACAGTCAAGTCTGCCTACTTTCAGCTACATAACATTGCTAAAATTCGGGCTTGCGTAGGCAGGGATACCGCATCTAAATTGTTTCATGTAATGTAATTCATCTCCATCTGTAACTCCACAAAGTCGTAAAAACTATGTGGGTGTTATGCAGGACAGATTTGTATAGCGCGCTCACAGCCTAAGCGGCTTTCGTTGCGCATTCGGTAGCCAGCAGACTTCATCTCGCGCAACAAAGAGACAGTGGGAAGCATAGCAGAGTTAGTAGAGCAGTTGAGGTAGTGAGTAGTATGAAAGTAGCAGCTCAGGACCACTGAAAAGGATGAGCCAGAGTCGGAAGTAGGAGAGTAGTTGTCATTCCGTAAGAATTGTGAAAGCAAGTTCCACAGTCTAGGACCTGCGGAGCTAAAGCTTCTGTAGCCAACGGTCTTTAAGCAGAAGAATCGAGCAGCTCATGCATTTGTGACTGTAACTCACTGCTTGCTGGTCTACCGGCTTGTGTAGTCAGGTGCTTACAGCTGGTGCAAAACTCGGCTGCTTTGCTTGTCTCTCGTGAGTGCCGAAGTTGCCTCATCACACCATTTTTCACCCACCTGCACAGGCTCCTAGTCAAGCAACACATCGACTTCAAGGTTTTGTCACTCACTTTTAGGTCCCATCCTTTTTTGGCTCCAGCCTACCTATCAGATCTACTCCACCACCAGTCTAAACATCTACTCCCCCGCCAGTCTAAACATGGTACCCCTCACTTTTTGGAATCTAATTGCTTACTTATACCTAGTACGAATGTTCAAAATGTTTGGAGACCGTGCGTTAAGTGCGTATGGTCCCAAAGCCTGGAGTTCACTACTGACTTGCATCACGACATCCCTGATTTGACCGCGTTTAAAAGAAACTAAAAACGCATCTGTGTATCACAGCATTTTGTGGGTCCATATGATTCGTCCTTTACATGCTTATGTGTGCTGACACTGTGCATGCTGCCACTAACTATATTTGTATGCTGACCCTGTGCATGTCACCCCTAACCATGTTAATCTTATGGTTTATTTAGCATGTACTTATTATTCGATCGTGCTTACTTTGCAGCAACCGTAAAGTGCCTAGTAAGAGGTTGAGTTCTCTGATGGCACTATATCAATTGTATTATTATTATTATTATTATTATTATTGTTATTGCAAGTACAGCTCTCTTCCGTAGGCAGCCTCTGTCTTTTAGTTTGGTATATCTTCATTTGTGTTGTGTCGAGAGTAGGAGTTCCCAACTGCAATCAATTTTGTCATCTGTAAGCTATCGCTGAGTTGCTGCTTTGGAGATGACTGCAGGGAGCTCATTTCAATCATGTGGCATTTCTTTGTCCACTCATATTTACTTGTAAATGATGAAACGGTATTCTGGCCATTGTATGCTGACTAATGAGCTTTAAAATGTTGACTATTAAGAAGAACATGTGTTGGTAAATCGAATGATACAAGCCCCGTCGGTCTTCTGTCATCAGTCTTTAACATGTGTAATTTTTTAATGAAGGAACATTCTTCGCAAGCGACTCTTATTTTCTAAAGCCTATAATTGAAACTGGCTCAGGAATGATTTCTTTTTGAGCCGATGGTTCCTACTATCTCAGCCGTGAGCAGGGTGACTTGGTTCTAGCAGATGGTGTTGCATGCATATGTACTTCGCATGATAGCTGTTTACTTGTATAGCCATATAGCATGGTAAGAGCGTAGTCGGGAGCAAGTGGCTCAGCCTTGATCTTTCTCAAACTTGCCAGTGATATTTTGCCGTGTGCACTTGGCTTACGGAGAGGCTGAAGCCTGCCAGCATCCTCCTTCTCACTAGGCCACTTCATACTATACACTAAAAACTGTCGGTCATCCTTAGTGCATTACATGATCATTGTTGATTTGTTTGCACTGGTTGTGTTTGATTCATTCGCACTTATGCATCTTTTAAAGGGTAACGTTGCTACGAGTGATACACTCAGCCGGGCTATTGTGGATTATCGGCTACGAAGTCTACAGAAACATCACCGGGAGCTAGTGCCCTATGCTGATCTAATGACCTGGCTGGGAACTGCCGATGCTGCCTCATTTGAACAACTGAAACAGGTTAAGTAATGCAAGCGCATATGGGTTTCGACCTTGCCGTTGATTTAGCAAGTGTTTGGCCAGAAAAAAGTCTGCTATTGCTCTTTCTTATATTGTTCAGCAGCAGAACTCGAGTTCTAAGAACCCTTGCTTATTTGAAAGCCACTGATGGAATCAGTCATATTGAGAGACTTTTTAGATTTAATCTTATTGATCTGTACAGTTTTTATGTTTGTATATATGATCCCGTTGGTTGGTTGTGTGCAATCACTGCAGGATTTATGGAAACGTATATGGAAACCCGTGCTTCTTGATGGTGTGGCTTGTCAAAGTATGCAGCATAAAAAGCTGCCCTGCCTATGTTACAGGAGAAACCTTTAATAGCATCATATAGTGTGATTGTACATTTGTTTCTAACAAAATGCATTGTTCAAGTTCATGATATGCAGCTGCTGGCTAGGACTGCAGTCTTATAGTACAGTGCTTAATGTCATATTATGAAAACAGATCTTTAATTTCAGCGAAAGAAACTTCATAAAATAGGTTTAATTCCAGCAAAAGAAATGTATCGATTTTGCCTAGCTGACATTTGCTTTGTGTCTATTAAAGTTGTGTGCAGCTTTCGGGGAACAGTAATCATGTTAACTGTACTACCTTTGATTTTTGAAGCAGGACTGTTATTTTATTGGCTTTAGCCGGAAAGTTGACTCAGTAATCTTTTTTCTGCACCATTATTAAGCTCCTTTCTATTTTTAATGTGATTGCAGACATGCAACCAACAGCAAAGAATTATGTGTGATTTTTTGTCAGTTTGTCTAGTGACGTTTATTCACACCCGAACGTTAATTCCAAAAAATCCCAAGTGTTCCTTGTTAAAGCATTTGTTGGTTTCACTCTAGCTTGGCCGTCGAAATGAAGTTCGGCTTTACTATAGTAGCCGAGTGCATGTTGGTGGCACCGAACGTATTCATTTTTGTGGAGCCTATGCATGAGAGCTTTATTGGTAGCACAGAAAGGTGTGTACTGTCTATGTAGCTTATTTAAGTTTTAATTAGTAAAGTAGAAAGTAGCTGGTTCGAAGCTAGCAAGGATCCGAGCTTTGAGTGTAAACATTGCTGTGTACTGCTCGGTGGCCTTTTTTATCTTGGCATTTCTTCTTTTGAAATTTAGCATCAGAAGGTTTTATTATTACTATAGCCCATGCAATAAAAGCACTCGCCATTAAATTTCTGGTCGACAGTGCTGCCCTCACCGATGATCGTGTGTGGTCGTATGTGCACTTCTTTGCATGTGATCCAAGTTAGGGGAGAGTTCCTATAGTTGAGTCATGGGATTTATTTTGCTGCATTAATGTCAGTGCTAATGTTAACAGTTGGACATTTTTATTCATATGCCACAGGTATACCTAGAGTCATTCCAAAAAGTGTATCATAAGGAGATTGCCGATTACATTGAAAATTCGCAAACTCGAATACCAATCATAGGTGTAAAGAGAGCAGGTATGATTATCGTCTGTAACTGATGCTGCCTTGGCATTGCAGGTGCTGGCTGGCTGGTCCAGCGTGGTGTGCCTCTCTGTGCTGTGCTTGTTCTACTTTCCTATTTCTCTTTTGTTGGGCAGCTGACCCAGACTGTGAGACCAAGAATTGTGTGTGAAAGTTTTTAAATTGCGCAGGATTGCAGAGCCTGGGGGGCCAAATACTGTTAACACTTTCGGATGGCCTTTGGTTTCTTGGGCCGATATTCTAAGCATTGAGCTACTAAGGCTGCTATTTCTATCGCTTTTACCACTAAAGGGGCTTTCTGAAAGTGCTTGCTGGCTGCCATGTAGGCATAGGATAACTTTAGAACGTCAAAGGGCGATTCCTTGAAATAAATAGTGGGTAAACTTGGCATACTGTTGTCTCTAATTAGAAATTAAAACCGGAGTTGCACGTAGCTTTTTTGGAAATGGCAGCTATATCACCGTTCTAATGTGTAAGTAGGCTGGCTGACCCAGGCCATTTGAGGCCATAGAGCAAGAACGTGAACGTGCAATTGCATGAAATATAGTTTGTAAAGCAGTAGAATCATTCTTTATAATTTGGAATAAAAACCGCAGTGTTGTGGTGTTTTTCTGTTACTGCCAAACATTTGGTAGTGCTTCTTTATATGCAACATCTTCAAAGTGCCTAAAGAGGGATTCAGTTCTCTGATGGCACTATACAAATGTATTATTATTATTATTATTATTGTGGAAATGGTGGCTGTATCGCAGTGGTTGTTCGTGGGACCCGAATGTTTGTGCTTGCATCATCAACAGTCTACCTCAGAACAGTCCTAGTGGAAGATTACCCTCCCGGAATAGCTCACAACCTGAGCATCTTATTGAAAAATAGGCTAGCATATTTAGGCCACGTTGACTCTTTTTATATAACTATGCCTTTTCAAAATATCTTTAAAAGCTGGCATTAATTATGAAGCGATGTGAGTTATTCTACATATTTATTCTCTCTAGGAAAATATTCAAATTATGAATATTTATTTAAACCAGCACACCTTAAAATTATATTTTGCTCGCATTTGTCAGCTTTCTTTTGTCTTTCATGCTTATGTCGTTGCATGCTTTTGTCGTGCACAGTTATGTTGTTGCTCTCTTTTGTCACGCGCTTTTGTCCTGCGTGCCTTTGTTGTATTTACCGTGGTGAGTGGACGACAAAGCATCATCGGCCGACCAGATGTAAAAAAAAAAATTTGCAAAATACCCAAAGGCTCAGAGTAACTAGAAAACTTCACCTTCGGCTGAACGTGTACCCCGGCCTTTTGTTTCACTGGCAAACGCTCTCATCACTAGCTCCACTCCCGACCAGTCACACTCACGCATCACGGAAGCCCCTACACATGAACTTACCCTAGCGAAGGCGATACTCGTATTGCATCAGCCATACTAGCCGACAAATGCAAATGACTGCAAAAACAAAATACATTTTCCCAAGACAGTTGTATTTTGACTGCCATCTTACGATGCAGTAAAGTCTACCAGATCGAAGTTCAGACCGTTATTTGTGACATCCTGCCTATGCTATGAGTTGATTCCATGTTTTCGAAGTGACGTATAAACTTTAATTTCTTTATGTATCATTATAGTATTTCTGATCATACTTATTAAAAAATTGACTTCACTCTTCAGGGCCGTCCGACTTGAGTGGGTCGTCATCAAGTCTGCAAACTATGTCGCACAGTGAGAGCTCCCTGACCGACGACAGAGCACGGCATGTCCAGTTTGGTCAGGTAGTAAAGCACCGCCTATTGCTAGCTTCTCGTATGCCTGTTGATAGCAGTGCCTGTGTTGTGACCATTTCTTTCTTTCATAGGTGTTCTCGCGAGTCCTAAGTGAACTCTCACCTATATGTACTGAAGAGCAAAATTTCTGCATGCGATTCTTCTCCCTTGCAAAGGTTAGTTTAATGCTCGCTCGTATTCGATATTTGATGCTGGGCCCTGTGCTTATCATCCATGTGAGTTGCATTATTTTTTTGTGCGGATGTATGCATGTTTAGGATGCGCATGTTTGTACGGTTTATGCACTTTCCTACTCCACCAGGCTTGGTATCTGGCTTGCAAACTATCAAAAAGTTTTGTGCCTACCAGTCACACTTAGACTTTGCAGCCAAGTCGAATTCAAATTGTAGTGTTACAGAAGTTCAATGATTCCCTCAATCCTAACGAATGGTCCTAGATCATTGTAGATGCCTAGAAAAGAAACATGGCATTGTTTTGGAGCATTCTGATGTCAGAGTGTCCTGGCAGTTTTGGCTAATTGAACTTCTAGGGCAGACGGGAGATGTAATATCATATATATGGCATCAAAAAATCTTCACACTTACTGCATGTCATGGTCGATGGTCCTTTCAGATACATGACAGAGACTGGTAAAGCTAGCAACTCGAAGTGTAGCTTACGACTCGTAGATTCTGCACCGAGACATGAAGGAATGCCGATTATAGCAAAGTTTGACAACGGCCAAGAGTATCTATACCTTAACAATAAATTTGTTCTTAATGTAGACCATTGTATTCAAAAGCCACTGAGAGCCATATCTGCACAGCACTAACCATAGCATGCAACTGATAAAGCATCACTCCGAATAGCTTTTTATTGTCTAAAGCGAAGACTGTGACATGTCCAGTTCCTAATTTTTAGAATTTAGAAACTGCTGGTAATCTTGGGAATTGTCTTAATCTGATCAATATGGCATTTCAATATCAAACGGCCATGTCATTGAGGCCAGCATTTGATTATCTACGGGCTTAAAACAATTTGTTGTAAAACCTGGCTTTTTAGACAGCAGATTTTCTGTTTTTTATTACTCTGTCATACTATTGGGTTTTCTAACCACTGTGCCGTTAATTCGTATCAATCTCTTTCATAGTGGTATGTGGGGTGCTTGCAGCACTTATGGCAGCTCACCACTGCCAAATTTGCCATATGCAGCTGCGTATACCAGGCTCTAAACACTGTAACGACGTCTGTTCTGAGGTTACAGCAGAGCTATAGCAGTCACAAGATTGGGCAAATGCTTTAGATTAGTAACTGTGCCATGCCCTATAATCTGAAGAAATTTTGTAGACCATTTCAGTAGCCTAGGGGCCGGATCTAGTCGACCTAGCCAGACAGAGGAGGTGATTGGCTGATCGAGATGTTTGCTCTCCTGGAGGAGAGTGACTCTTCGGGACATTGTATGGGAAATAAATAAATAAAATTATTTTGTATATATTGCCCCAGGAGAACTTAATCTCTATTCAGGCGCTTCACGTATGCCTCGTGGCTCAAGCCTACGACCTCAGCCAGAGCTTGGTCGGAACGAGCACCTTTACCGCTGGACCAAACCAGAAGTAAGAGGTGTTTGTATTATTGACAAAGTCTTGTGTAGAATGCTAGCTCCTAATGGCAGCATTCGAGGGTTGCCAAATTCAAGCCACTGTACCGGCTGCCATCAGTGGACTGCTTGCAATTAGCTTATGGTCATGCCTACTGGACACAAGAAGAGTAGCAGAGAGTTTTATGACGAAATGACAAAAGCCATTTCGTGCAGTTAAATGACGGCTAGCAAAGAAATAAGGCTTGGCCCCGGTAAGATTCATGGTGCACTGTGCTGAGTACTTACAACCAATCGTGAAATGGGGGGGCAAATCGGTCGTGGTTGGAGCACCTTGTCTGTGAAAGAGATTAGGGATAAACTCAACCATTTAGCACACATAAGTACATTAAAGACAATTCAGTCGGATGTACCAAATGCTATGAGCATGTGGGTTTTAGACTAGCATATATACAATAAGGTGGTTCAAGAAGAGTGGACTGCATAACTAATGCACTACTTGAGGTTAAAGATATTGGCTGCAAAACAATGACTGTAAGCTCACTACCAGGTCGGTTTAGCACTTCTTTGCCGAGTCTGGTGCGGTATTGATCCAGTGACCATGTAACTCTCTGTATGGCCTTGTATGGGACGATGTAGACCAGCAGCTATCTCAGTTGCTGACCTCTTCACAAAATCCAGGCATCCTGCAACCTAAACCTCAGATAACAAGAAAGCTAATAGCATCCTGCGAGTAAGTGGGGCTACAAAGAATTGTGGCAGATCAACGTTAGTCTGAACCAATCACATAGATATTGGTTTGTTTACATTTCATGAATCATTTTGGCATGCTGTACATAGCTTTAATGTACATCCCATGCAAGAAAATCCAACTATTAACACATTAGATTAGCCTTATAAAAGCAGCAGCCATGCTGAAGGACTTTTGTGCGCTGAGATTATTTCTGCTAGCTTCTGCAGTGTTCTGGGAGATCAGTAGTAGAATTTGCATTTAGTAACCACATGCATCCTTGGTGCCTAGCCAAGTGCCAAGATGTTCTACATACTGTATTTATTTGTATTTGTAAAGACTCACTTAGTGTGTGCTGTATGCAAAACAAAAAGCAATTTGAGTTCACACCTGGACATTATTTGATGCACACCTACCTACCTCATGATTCATCCTACCATTATCTTTCCTACCTTATGATTCTGAGCTGAGTTTTAGCTAAGTTTTTAAAATCGCAATCAGTTGGCAAAGATCTTAGTTTGATTTTTCAATTGATCAGTCGTGCTATTCTATATCCGTTTTCATTCAGACCATTGAAGACAGCTGTCTTCAACAGAAATGCTTGCTTCTGTTGTAGTCAAGTCCAGCACTTAACTAGTCTCGACGATTTAGTGTACTTCCATTTGCACGCTCGTTGCTTCCACTTATATGCAGTACTTGAATGCATTGGCTAATCAATCAGGCTCGGTACCTTGCTGGAAACACTATATGAGTATTTTCGCCTAATTTTCTTTTCAGCCAGATCAAATTCAAACCGCAGTGTTACAGAATTTCATTGAGGCTCTCAACTCAAACGAATGATATGAGATCATTATGGGTACATGAATAAGAAACATAGCATCTTAGCAGTGGTGATTTGCTGTCAACTTGTATGGCTGGCTTGCAGCCTTTGCACTTCGATCATGCTGCTAGCCTACCAGATTGATGGGTGTGTATTTTTCAGACACTAATTCCAGTGGGTAGTTTGCTAGCGACTCTATATGGCTTCCGGATTAAGTGCTACTGGCGGGTACTTCTGTTTGGCCTGTTAGGCCAGCAGCCAACCGGTGCACATACAATCTCTCTCTTTCTACTCACTCTATATATAAACATATTTAATGTATACATACAGGCTGTGTGTATCACTTTTTTCCTTTCTCCCTCCATCTCTCTCTCCCTCCTTTCCTCTCTCCGTCTCTATCTCTATCTGAGGATATTAGCACTCATTAGGGACATTATGGAGGGGGTAAGGATTTTTTACAATCATTATGGAGTTGTTTACCATATTATTCTTGGACCTTTACCCTTTGCTTCATTCAGTACCGCCTAATGACAGTGCGGCAAATGCTCCTGTGGTGCATAACTTCTGTCATTCGTAAGCATAGATCATTTGTTTTAGTGATCTAGTTGTAATTGCTTGATGCCTTTTCCTACTCATTGTCTTCTTCATCCCTATCCTCGTCGGACTCCAGCTCGTCTGTGGCCGCCTTGCTGCTAAAGCACTTCGAGGGCCATGCGGTGCTTTCCAAGTTCAGTCTCGTTGTTTTCAGTGACATTAAAAGTCGCTTAGAAATCGTTTGGCTAAAGCTGGTTGCACAGTTCCTATTTTCCCCCCAAAGACTTTGCCAACTCGTGAGGGAGTGGCTTCTTTGTTATCGTTGCACTTAGTTGTTCTTGGATCCTTTAAAGAAATGTAAACTGATAAGACTCCGCGAGCTAATGATAAGTTTTGTTTGTAATCGCCGCAGTCTGTAGAGATCGGTATCGGATTCTTTTCTTATTCATAATCTTGCTATCATTTGAATGATCTCGGACAGAGAGCCACATTTCTACATCCGGACAGCCTCTAATAGCACTGTTCATGCACACCAGTCAGTCGACCAGGCATCGTTCTTAGATGTGTTTCTTTTCTTATTATCCTCCGGCTACTTCATCAAAGCAGGTAACACATGGCATCCGTTTTAATAGGGATTTATCAGTGGAAATTTAAATTAAAGGACAGTAAAGGGCGGCTAATTTGAAAGCCTTATTTGTTTAGCTGAAGAAGAGCCTTTGCTGCTATCACCTTGCTTGCAGAAAGCAATGGCAGATTGCCTGCTGAAGAATGCAAACCTAAAATCCGGCTCGTGAAGTGCTAGCAACTTGCCTTTGGCACTAGCAGACACTGTTAGCAAGTTTGATGAGGCCTGGCTTCCATTAGTGAATCTAGGATATACTATATTTTAATTCTTAATCATTAGTGTGTGATTTCTGGCTTCTTGCCCTATTTCACAGATACTGCGATCCAGGATTTTTCTTATTTTCTGCCAGTGTACGTTTTCTTTTACTGCTGATGGTATTTTGGCTGAGGTTCACTGTCTGCCAGCCCAGTGGTGACTGTTCACTGATAACTCATGCTTCTCCTGTCATCTCGAGTCATCGGAAAGTCATGTGTGGCTCGGCCTTCATTGATCTGCTCAGGCGGCTAAGCCCTGCTACACGTGGGTTCGAGCTCCACACCGATCAGCCGATCCACACCGATCAGAACACATTCATTGGTGCTTTTAACAGCATACTTGATGTTCGATGCTAGCCGTCACTAGAGTACTGCCTTGTGCTGGCCTTGGAGTTCTGCCTTATGCTGGCCAGCAGATCACCCGTAGCCCTTTCTCGGTAGCTAGCTACGGTGACCGACTGCCCTGCCAGCAACTGTTAGACACGAGCAGCATATCTTACCAACCTGTTGCTGTCCTAATCGTTACACATTGACTGTGTGCATGATTGATCTTTCTGCATTCGCGTTGTCTATAATTTGCATTTGTTCCTTTTAGGATAAGGCTGGTGACCCTCAAGCTGAAGAGTAAGTGTGACACACTACAGTACTTGAAAATAATAATTACATGGCAACCAGATACTGTATTTACATTAATCACATATTGTCTTACTTTAGCCTGGAGGAAGTTATTATCAGTTATATGTGTGCCATGGCTGCATGGTCATGCTGAGAATAGTCATGGATTTCCATTAGTACTGTGTCTACATCAATGGTTGCCGGCACTATCTATATTACCTCCCTTTGTGACTTCAGCATAGCAGAGACTGTTGCATAGCAATTAAAGCAAAGTCGGCTACTTGTTGCTGTCCAAAACTATTCATTCTTCTTTCCCTCTTATTGAATGTTTTTTAGAAAGCATTTCCAAGACATTCGGTAAGGGTTCGGCAAGCATTTCTAGAATGCCCATGTGCTTAGAATATGAGCGCAGCTGTTAACCATTGTTAGCTAGCGCAATACATATGCATGGCAAATGTTGCCCGCAGATTCCCGTCGCTTGCTTTGACCTCCCTATTTATCAGCAGCATTCTGATAATTCTCGCGAAGATTATGCAAAGATTATGCCAAGTCATGCTTACATTGCACTCCCATTACCTGCTTATGCTTCAATGCTTTTTAATTCATATAGAACCTGCATGTACTAGCATGATTATCGGTGGCATGGCTGCTCTGCTGCATCATGATACTTGTGCTGTATTTGCAGAAAGATGCTTCTAAGCCTATTTTTGAGACTGGACCAAGACCTGCAGTCGTTCATGAACTATTCTCACAAGCAGGATCCATAGTAAGTTTTTCGGCTACTCTTAACTGCAGCCATCAGCTCCTGGCCAAGTGCAATTCGGCATAGATTGGCCAGTCATGTCTGATGTTTGCCTCGGACCCAGAGTCACTACCTACTTATCATGTCTCGGCTCGATTAATGCAGTTCCATTTTGGCTGGGCTACTGAAAAAAGAAACTAGACCGCCTCAGCTGATGATGAATATGGCTTAAAGGCTAGTTTACGAACCCCAGAGGTGTGTATCCTTTGCAAGCATGGATGGCTGTCTGTTGATCAAAGGATGCAGAGCTAAGTTGTTATGCTGACCCACAAGGCCTGCCACAGCTGACTCCTTCATACCTAGTTGAACTAACTGCTGCACTAGTTTCAGCCTTCTCGTGCCCTCAGATCCTGTATGGATGATAAATTAGCTGTTTCATTCCTCTGCTAAAAGACTGTTGGCGACAAAAGCTTTAGCTCTGCAGGTCCTAGACTGTGGAACTCGTTTCCACAATTCTTGCACAACGACAACTACTCTCCTGCTGCCGACTATGACTCATCCTTTTGAGCGGTCCTGAGCTGCTACTTCTATGCTACTCACTACCTCAACTGCTCTCCTGACTCAGCTATGTTTCTCGCTTTCTCTTTGTTGTGTGAGATGAAGTCTCTTGGCGACCGAGTGCGTACCGAAAACCGCCTAGGCTTTTAGTGCTCTGTACAAAACTGTACTATCACCCGCAGAGTTGTTGTGGCTTTGTGATATTACTGATGGAGATGCATGTTGACCGTTACCATTCAGCACTGAAAGACTATTGACATGGACTCATTTGGGGGGTCATAGGTCAGTCAAGGGTTTTGTAAATAAGTTGTTTATGTATGTCAATTACACTATACTGGACCTGTCCTGTACTTTTGATTCCTGTCAGCGAGTCGAGTCACCTATGCTGTATAAAAACATAGCCATCGAATGCTATAGAGTGTAATCTCTGCTTTCGGTTTTACTTAGTCCTTTCTATAACTACTCGTTTAGAGTACGAGCGATGCACGTGATGGAGTTGAACCGATCTTGCAAAGCCAGCGATCAACTCATTACTTACATCTCTTTCTGCCTGTGCAATAATTCGTTTGCCGTTATTGCAAAACTCTGCAGCCAGGCTTCTCTGTGGTGAACGGCGCAATTGCTAAATTACTTAACGTTTTGCTGTCCTGTAAACAGCCCCCATCAAGCAGTATGTTAACTTCAAGGTTCTGTCTATCGTGTTTAGGTATCTTCATTACTACTCTGGCCTACAATCTAAACTACTTACTAATCGGGCTTCCCATCATGCCACCTACTTCGCGGACTCACTCGCTTAGCTGCTCCTCTAACCCACCTCAAATCCTTTGCATACCGAACTTTGAGCATGATACTCAATACCGGCTACGATCGCGATAACCTTGACTGAGCAGCAATAAAAATGAAGCTGAAATCGCTCCTGTTCCTCTCAGCATACACAATGGCTGTGTGAATAATTATTGTGTACTTGCACATGCTGAAACTGTGCATGTTATCACAAATGAATTGGCATCAGTCCTTTTCATGCATGCATAATGTCAAGGCAAGTTTGTGAAAACTAAATACGTTGCTCAGAAGCCTCGGAATGAGATTGATGCCACCCCCTACATTTTACGGAGTGGTGTGTGTGATAGCAACTTGTTGTTTCTTCCATCAACTTGCTATCAGTGGCTGAACTGGGGTTGCACAGATAAGTCTTAGGTGGAAGACTTGGACTGCCACTGTATCGTCCTTCCCTGTGGACGAATCATGCTTGCAATGTTGACAGCAGTCGGTTTGGTGGTGAAAAGCCTAACTGGAGGTTAAGGCCTTATAATTAAACTGCGAATAACTGACCTTGTCAAAACTGCAGTGTCTGGTCATTCCATGTGACATACATCTTTTCTAATTGCTACCAACCGAGTCACGAAGTTGGCAAAGAAGTGGATGCAGAGTCGATCGAAAAGTCTTGCTGCCGTACCGAACCCGTATGAAAACTGCTACACCGTGACTGAGCTGCACTGAAATTGCACGGCCGATCTCCTGTGCTGTGCATGCATTGGCATGCTATTGGCACTGAATCAGCATGCAATGTTTAAATGATTATTATATGTGCCCTACTTGAGTATTTTCTCCCTTCGAAAAAGCGTAGCCCCCTTCTAAAAACCGATACATTCGTCCCTCGCCACTTCGACTTTCGCGGCTTCACTCTATCGCGGTTTTGTGAAATACGTGTATATTCATTAAAAGGTTGATCGAAATATTGAAAATGATACAGCATGCGCTCGTCTGAGTCAATTATACACCCCTGTATTACAATTAAAATTACTGTACGAATGGAACGTGGAAGAAAATGATGGCGCACCTGTTGAAGATACTGCACCACCTGGAGACTGTCCTACTGAAGTCGTGCCTTCAGAGGAGCAGTAACCTTGCTCTTCCTTGCTGTGCTGTACATCTCTTCATCTTAATCGCTTCATTACCAAATGCACTACTTTTATAGTTTGGTGTTTGTGCATAAGAATTGCTTGTGTGCAATTAAATGTACAATAATAAAAATACGATGTTTGTAACGTGTAATATGTCTTATTTTCTCTTATTTTGTCTAATATATTTGGTAAAACGAGTGTAATGGTGACTAAGGGGATGTTATTTCATGACTGGGGGGGCTCTAATAATGTTAAAAACCGTATTTATAGGGTCATAAATAGGCCTTTTATGCTCTAACTACGAAAATATTCGATTTATAAATAAAGAATCCTACTTAGTGGAAATTCACCTGCATTGGTAAAGTCTGGAGCGGATTTACCGTGATAAACAAAGGTCGACTGTACTAAATAGGCGAGACAGTTTTTAAAATCATTTAACACTATATGAGCTGCCATCTCAGTTTGTATATTTGCATTTCTTTTTATGTCTGTCTGCAGTTACTCACTCTGCTTGCTGGTGCAGCTGAGCCACCATGCGAGTCGAATAGACTCTTCCTGCTTCCTCGTCAAAATACTGGGGAATTGCCTTGTGACAGTCAAACGGAATTTCGATGCTTTTATAGTAAGTATAGCACGACTTCCTTTTCATGACGTCTGTGCTCAGAGCGAATATGCTCTGTATGCTGTCCTTGCATATAGTCATGCAATGCTTACTTTTTTGTTACAATAAAAATGTGATTGATTTTTTACGTCGGTTGGTGGGAAAAAGTTATACTCAATGCATCGTGAGGTTACTCAAGCAAAATGTGGCATCAGTCCACATAGTTGTTGATGGCCACTAAGCGTGTTGCTGAATTTGTGGCTTTCAGCTGCTAAGCAGTCTGCTTTTTATTATGCATATGCACAGTGCTTTGAAGGAGTTCCCCTTGAGCGTGCCTGTATCTGTTACAGGGTTGGTCACATCTCCGAAAAGTGGCTGGTGATTCTTGCTGTAAGCCTGCCACTCGTAGGAAAGACGGGTGCATAGTTGCTTGGCCGAGTCTGATTAGGTGCTTCTTGCAGCTGTGAAAGTGAAGTAGAGATAGGTATGACATGTTGGTGCCAATAGAAGCCAGGGGTTTGAGGCAAGTATGGAGGTTTGTAAAACCCCTAGCCTCTGTAGCTCAGTTACCAAGAGCTGGTGCAGTACCAACATTGCAACACTGCTTCTGAAGCATTAAAAAAATTTGCTTCTGCTAATAATTTCCCTCTGCGTGCCCTCAGTTGCTGTACTTCCAAAAAAGAAACACATTCGGATCTTGCTTGCTGCGATTTTTCTGTGACATACCCACATGTCAAAGCTAATAATAATGATAATACATTTGCATAGTGCCCTCAGAGAACTTACTCTTTCTAGACACTTTACAGGTGCTGCAAAGGAAGCATGATCGACTGGTTAGTGGTAGAATGCTCAATGATAACAAGCATATCTGGTTAGAGGTGACATGCACATGGGTCAGCGTGCAAATAGGGTTAGTGGTAGCATGCAAAATGTCAGCACAAATAAGTACATAAAGGACGAATCACGTGGACCCACTCAATGCTGTGATACAAAGATTTGTCTTAGCTTCTTTTTAAATTTGGCCAAGTCAGAGGATGTCGTAATGCCAGTCGGAAGCATGTTCCAGGCTTTGGGAGCATACGATCTAAAGGCACGGTCTCTACAAGATTTGAGGTTCATATGAGGTGTAGCTAAATGATTTGATTCGGAAAAGTGGGTGGTCTGTGCTTAGCCTGGTGGGGGAGTAGATCTGATATGTAGGCTTGAGCCAAAGAATGAAAGGATCTGAAAGTGAGTGACAGAACCTTGAAGTCGATGCGTTGCTTGACTGGGAGCCAGTGCAGGTCGGCGAGAAGTGATATGATGTGGCAACTGCGATGCTAGTCACCGACAAGCCTAGCTGCAGAGTTTTGCACCAACTTTAAGCACCTGACTGCACAGGCCATTAGACCAGCAAGCAGTGAGTTACAGAAGTCGAGACGGGATGTCACAAATTCGTGGACCAATTTAGATGTGGTGTCCCTGTCTAAGCAAGCCCGAACGTTAGCAATGTTGTTTAGCTGAAAGTAGGTAGACTTGACTGTTTAGCTTAAATATAACTGTATCTGTTTTAATGTTCACGGAGAGCCAGAGAATTTGTTGCTGTTTGCTCGGCCTTTTCATTGTCGCTCAATTTGATGATCAGTGGATTTATTGTGTGTGTGCGTGTTTACTTGCTTGTGCATCTGTGTGGGTATATAGGTGAAATGCATGAGTGAAGAGGAGCATGTGTGACTGCGCACATGTCTAATTGTACCATGCACGTGTAGATTTGTTGCTATTACTGATGCACACATGACCTGATTTTTAGAATGGGTGATATCGACATGTATTAGCAGCAAGGATCAACGTTTTTAGTTATTAACGTTCTTCAACGAAACGTCTAAACTCCTGAATGGTTTTCTGTTTTGCTGGGTTGCCTAGTTGTCCAAAGTCTGAGTTTCTTGGCACTTTTTTTTAAATCAGGGTTCACATTATCAAATCACCTTATGTATGCTATTGCAGAACCGTGCAAAGTTGCAAAGCAGTCTGTGTAATTCATACAATCGAACAACACTTACAAAGTTGCCTGATGTGCCCATCGTCCTTTGTTTTGGTTAGGCTAGCTGAAATTATCAGCAGCTTACAAATTTTTTCTGTAATGTGAGCCTCTAACTTTGCCATAGTATTTGCTATGCAGGTTGTGTAGAACTGCATGTGTATTTGTTTTGCAGTCGGCACATTGTTATTGTGATTGAAGGCAGCAGTGAAAGCAGAGCAGTTGTTGTTTAGAGAGTTGAGTAGAGTAGAGTTTTTTCGACCGAGCTTCCACGAAAAGCCTCCTAGGACTTGGGTGGTTGGTGCAATAATAAAACGCTGTGTCCTATATATATCTCAGATGCATGCAGTTTGTCGGGTCGTTAATCGGCTACCGTGTGGTTTCCCGACAAGGTAATCCTGTTCCGTGACAGGCCTGCTTGTCCTGCATACACTGTGTGCTCCATACTAAAGTGTAGCGCTGTGTTATGACAACATTCATGTCCGTGATGCTAAGCTGTTAGCGGTTTCTGTTTCTGGTTTCATTTGCATTGTCATCTTGCATTGTCATGCACAACTTCATATCTTCTTGTGCGTATGTTATTGGCTTGGGCAACCCTTGCCTACTGAGAAGATCGGTGCTTCATCTTTGTTATATTGTTATAGAAAACTCTTGTTCAGTCATTTAAAGATACCAAGGTGAATAAGAAGAGTCGCTGTGGAATTATCAGCTTTGTTCACGACTTTGAGGTATGCATTTTGCTCAAGTTATGGGTATCATCTCAGTAATATATCATGCTGTGGTATACCATTGTGGCATATCCATTTAGTCCCTGTCTCTCA
The DNA here is from genome assembly GCA_009760855.2 of Cristatella mucedo. Classification (NCBI taxonomy): domain Eukaryota; kingdom Metazoa; phylum Bryozoa; class Phylactolaemata; family Cristatellidae; genus Cristatella; species Cristatella mucedo. Next base: position 13,822,313 of record WPIO01000002.1, read on the forward strand.
CCTATGGTACTAAGGTAAACCTGCTTCTAGACGTTCATTTAAGTCGTGATCCTGCTGTGCAGCAAGCTAGGGGCTTATACCTTAAACGGTGTGAAAACTATAATGAGTTATTCGTAGCTCGCAGATGCTTCTTGGCGACCCTAATTTTTCCATCTGAAGTGCTGTTAGCTTGTTTCTGCTGAATAAAGTATGGCAGTTAGTGAACATTGAACACTAGATATATCGCTAGACTTTTGAATCTGGTTAGGCAGCCTAGTGTTTCTATTATTTTTCTCTCGTCTTCCAGCTTTGATAGCTGGTTAGAAACCTAGATTATCCTGTGCCTGTTGATACGTAACTCGTCTTCAAGATTTTTGGTTATCAGTTGTTTGAATTGTGCTTTTGATGTTTGGCTAAATACGAAGCCCCTTTTTGGTGGTATAGATCGAAGCTGATAAATAAGCAATAACTGTTTTAACCTTAGTGACGTGCATTTGTTTTCAGTAGTGACATTTCTATTCGTCTTCCTGTGCTTTCGGGAATTGTAATGATCGTAAAGGCCCTCTTAGAATGGTGACTATTCAGCTCAACCTCATAGTTTTGCTTAGGGACCTTGTAGGAGACTGGATAATAAATATTGTTTCTGCTGTTTTCCGACTAAGTGAGCTTTTTTAGCCATATCGTTTCAAAGCCGTGCTGTTGAAACATTCATGTCCCCCAATTTGAGGGGAAATGTTGCAATCTGCATGTAAAATGCTGGACATGAGTATGACATTATTTTCTGGTACATGGATTAACATGGACGGTTTGATGGGAAATGTGGAAACCTGTAGGGATGGACATGGGCATGAAATTCTTTGCTGGTTCCTGCATAAGTTCGTGCTGTGCAGCAAGAAATACTATTCCAGAAAATATGAAGTTATATGCTCTATCCTTGTCTAGCTCTGCCTTTCCTTACACCAAACGATGGCCTGCAGTGTAAACGAGAGACCCACTGTACATATCAGTGAAACTTTGTATGTCCATGACCATCACGATGCCTATGTCACTAAAAGAATGCCAAAACTTTACTTATAGCTTCTGCCAAATAGTGGTTATTTGCATCCATTGTCTGTAGCCACCAGCCAAGGCAAATTTAATCAGTGTGGGTGATATGTCATCTCCTGTGTTTAAATCGATCGAGCGTGATCTTTCTAAATTGTTCGCCACAATGATGTGGGTCTTCATTTTTATTATATCAGTTAATGTGACGGGTCCTACTAACTAATTGTATGCACCTTTATGTTGACTGTAAGCATTTTATTAATATTTTCTTGTCCTGAGCAATACATTCGGACAAATACAGCTATCAACTAATGCAGCTGTCTAGCTGACCGGACTTTTTAGTGGCTGGGGCTCGGTCTTACCTTGCTGAGCTGGAGCCTTTAGCCAATTGAAAAAACTTGGAATTAAAAACACAAATTTAAAGAATAATGTACACTTTCATGGAAATGGAAGCAGTGAGCACTAGGCATAGTAAGCAATGAAGACATGGTGTGAACCTGATGCCCCATACATGTTAGTATGAGTTTATTTCACTGCTGTCGAGTAGATGGCAATCATGTCATCGCAGGATATGTTCTCAGTGACTACGAAGAGCAGTTTCACTTAGGTAGAAAATAGTGCTGTACAATAAATAGCCCTATAGAGATGCTTTATTTGCCTCTGCCCTCCAAATCCAGACTATTAACGCAGTCGTTACATTTGTTTAGGTTTTTGCCGAGCAAGCGGAGATGATATTTCAGGGATCTGATAGGCGCAGTGATCTTGACCGTGCTTATAAGGTACTGGTAGAAACCGTTTTCGAGGAGGTTAACCGCATAGCTATGGACCACCTGAAGACTCCGAGAAATGTCGTTCTCATGGAGAATTATCATCACCTATTTGGTAAGTGATTCAGCTTTGATTTGGCGTTTGCCTGCCAACTAATGTGCTCAATTCCTTCTTAGTACTTCACCTTGCCTTGATCAATTTGCTGTTGCATCTGTGTGCATGCTTAATTCACGTAGTACCAACTCTTGCAGTTTAAAAGATACAGGTTTACTGCAGCACTCCGTTCGCATGAATTCGACCTGTGGATTCCCTCACTCAGACCTGAAGCAATGGCTATGTTCAGTGACTGAGACTCTCAGTTTGCCATGCTCGAGGGTTCGTGTATAACAGCAAAGACTGGCCAGACAAGTCCTTAACTCTTCTCTTTTTTTTGCATTTATGTCTTGCCTCAGTGCCTAAGCCAGTGGTAAGGTGCTCATTATTTGCTACCATTTCGTAGGTTCGAGCCCTGCAATGGGCGATCCTTTACTTCCCACTGCAAGGGGTGGAAATAGCGAGCCGTGATGGCACACTAGGTAAGGCGGTTGCTTTTCACGACCTCAGGACCGAGGTCATGGGTTCGAATCCTGCGGTGGGTGATCCTTTATCCCTGCTGCAAGCAGTGGTGATAGCCATAAAAGCTCGTGTGTCGCTATACAGAAGACACTGTTAAATCAGCTAATATTTATTTATTTATTTACAACGGAATCGTAATCGAATGGTTAGTGGTCATCAGTATTCGTGTAGGTGCACAAATAGAAATTGTTTACCTCCATACGTGAGTTTATAGTAGGTTCTTTACAACCAATGCAGGTGTTCACCGATCATGCAAACTTTCTTGGCCATATGATCTACCAATATTTGAGAGTAAGTATAAGAAATTTATTTTGTATCTACTGTACTTAAGTAGTGGGTATTCACAGTAATATCTTAAATTTAATGGTTAGTTTGACCACCCTGTTAGAAGCTGATTGGCTTGGTCAAGGTATGTTCCGGTAGTTCACGAACAAAAAAAAATGTGCTGCACGGTGATTGGCCCCAGAGAGCTTATCAGCGATCAGCATATCAGTGAGCTCTAATTGGTGCGTGCGTGTGTGTACAATGACTAGAGGTTTCCTAAACAAATTGATTGGCTTCCAGAAATAGTTTTTCTGCAAGATAGGCACTCTATCTCAAGTGGCCTCAGTCAAGTTCAAGCATTTAGGTGATCAAAAGGCCTTATGTCATTGCTCTGGCAAGTGAAAGCCTTGATGTTGAGTCGAGAGCTTTTACTCTTTGTCATATGGTTTGCTATATGGTTGGCCAAAGCTTCGTATCTTGAATAATAATAATAATAATACACTTGATAACGCACCCTCAGAGAACTCAATCTCTTTCTAGGTGCTTTACATTTGCTGCAAAGGCAAACGGGATTGAATCGTGAGTAATATCATGCTTGATAAACAACACGAACAACGTTGTTAGGGGTGACATGCACAGGGTCAGCATGCAAATGTGGTTAGTGGCAGCATGCACAGTGTCAGCACGCATAAGCACATGAAGGACAAACCACAGGGATCCACTATATGCTGTCCTAAACAGGTGCGTTTTTAAGTTCTTTTTTAAATGTGGTCAAGTCTGGGGATGTTCTGACGCAAGTCGGGAAAGAGTTCCAGACTTTGGGAGCATACGAACTAAATGTACGGTCTCCAAAGAATTTGAGGTTTGTACGAGGTATTTGTAGACTGTTGGATTCCGAAAAGCGGGCGGTACGATGCTTGGCCTTGACCAGTTGTGGAACTCGATATGTCCACACTGTTTTGAAGAAAAGTGAAGATTGATAGGATTTGTTTGCTATCAGTCCGATGAATTAAATAATCAAGGCCATTGGGAAAATCTATCTAGTAAAGAGACAGTCTATATATATATATATATATATATATATCTATATATATATATATGTGTGTATATATATATATATATATATATATATATATATATATATATATTTATTTATTTATATATATATATATATATATATATATATATATATATATATATATATATATATATATGCTACCGAATTATTATCAGTTTTACAATGTCGTATGTTTTAACGTGTAAAGTGATGCTAGTTTATATGTACCACCCAGATGTCTGTGCCAGTAGAATTCATGTTAAAGTGCTTGTCGTTGAAAGTGTAGATAAAAGTGAGTTGACTTGCTGCTGCTAGTTATCTGCTGCCGTGGTGCTTTTGAACCCATAACCCTTATATATATATATATATATATATATATATATATATATATATATATATATATATATATATATGTATATATAATGTATGTATGCATGCAGTAGAAAGGAAGTCAAACTATTCTATGTGGGATTCGCTTGCTCCAGAGTGTTGAATGCTGGTGCCAACGCAGACAATCAGCATTGTGACTAGATAATAAAACAGAAAATGCTTTGCTGGGTCCTCGTTTATCGTACAATATGGCGGTATAAGTGGGAAACCTGCTGGTCAGTGTTCATATCTTTTGCCTGTTCGGCAGCTCACTGTTTGCCAAATATTTGCTGTTGATCAGTAAGTCTTAAAATGAGTGGCGGGGTCATCTTTGGTTAAATCACCGTAGTGTTATTTTCAAGCCAGTCCACCACGTTTCTGCATCCATGATTTTTGCAGGATATCTTTGTACTGCACTACTTTGTACCTTTTACTTGAAAATGCACTTCTTGAACATTTCGAAAGGCACTCTTTGCTTTGTTTACTTTCCCCTCGTAGGCAATTTTTCTATTGGTTAGCTTTTTACTTTAAGCTGTCTTCTCGCGCCTGAAGATTGCCAGCTTGGACTCGGAGAGAAAAGAGGCCAAGCAGAAAAAGCAGGATTACATGCAAGCTTATGTGGCTGAGCAGCTGGGTCAGCCAATGGAGAAGCTTAACGTACGTCCTAATTGTTTGTGCATATTTGTGTGCATGTGCGCATAAGGTAATGTGTGTGTTTGTGTGTGTGTGTGTGTGTGTGTGTGTGTGTGTGTTTGTGTGTGTGTGCGCGAGCATGCACTTGCTTATTCAGGTGTGACAGGTCGATTAGTGGATTTCAAGCCTCTTTCAACGGTCCCTGTGCAGTGTCAGATGCACTTTGCAGACTTATGGTTTGGTGATGATGGTATAGTTCCCTTGAAATTTGGATATTTGATGGGGATAAAGATAAGCTGATGCTCTTGTCACTACATAGATAAGTTGACACTCGTGGCAATAATCATGTTTATATGCTGAAGAACTGAAAGGGCAGGAAGAAGGAGCAACTGTCCTGCTTAAACAGTGAAAGGGAAGTAAGTGAAATGGTAAAGGACTAGTAAGTCAGTTACTCAGCTAGATATCGCTTAAGCTGGAAGTATTAGTCGACAGCAGCCTTCATTGGCTGATATTGATCGATTGATCGGCAGTAAGAGTATCCTGCAAGTTGAGCAATTAAAGACCCTGCAGTTCTTCAGCTATGCAAAAAACTTGGTGTGTTCAGTGAGCGGCCGATGCTGCTACTATACTCTAAAAATAGTCGTGCACCCAGCAGTGGCATCCGTAAGCAGAACTGACAGACTGGCTGTCACAGTACTTGGTAAATGGGAGGTGTGCCCCTAGAATTTTAGAAAAGCAGTTAAAGTGAGCTACTTGATCTTCGCATATTGTATGAGTGGATGGCCACCGTGATTATTATCAGTTTTACAATGTCGTATGTTTTAACGTGTAAAGTGATGCTAGTTTATATGTACCACCCAGATGTCTGTGCCAGTAGAATTCATGTTAAAGTGCTTGTCATTGAAAGTGTAGATAAAAGTGAGTTGACTTGCTGCTGCTAGTTATCTGCTGCCGTGGTGCTTTTGAACCCATAACCCTTATGCAAAAGAGATTCCTGCAAGTATGAAGTCGATTCCTTTGTACACTGTAATGCCATCTGTATTCAATCTTTGTAGAAGATGTTCTTCAAAATTGCTTATTTTGTTCATGATAGCTATATACATGCTTAGATCATTAATATTAGGGAAGAAAGGTCTTTGCACAAGGAACTGCCTGGTCACGTTACCTGTGTACATGCCTTCCTAGCCCACCCCGATACAATAATACCCCACCCCATTGATTTCGTTAGTAGAATTGATAGTGTGTATGTGAAAGATTATTGAAATACTTTGCCATTCTCCGACTCGGTGATGAAACATCTTTTAAGCATCTGCAATGTGTAGCCATCAAGTTTTCTCAATGTAATATATCTCCATCTGTAACTCCACAAAGTCATAGAGACCATGTGGGTGTTACGCTGGAGAGTTTTGTATAGCGCACTCACAGCCTAAGCGGCTTTTGGTACGCATTCGGTAGCCAAAAGACTTCGTCTTACGCAACAAAGAGAAAGTGGGAAGCATAGCAGATGTCAGGAGAGCAGTTAAGGTAGTGAGTAGCATGGAAGTAGCAGCTCAGGACCGCTGAAAAGGATGAGCCATAGTCGGCAGCTGGAGAGTAGTTTTCGTTGCGTAAGAATTGTGGAAGCGAGTTCCACAGTCTAGGACCTGCAGAGCTAAAGCTTCTGTCAACATCGGCGATAGTGCAAGTGTTCCACGACTAACTCTTTTAGCTCTCAACTTTTACTTCATTGGCTAGCTTTTCCAAAAAAGCAGTATGATACCTCTAGCATTGGTAATGCAATTTTGCTTCGAGAAAAAACTTTTGAAACAGCAAGTGGAAAATGGGGGCACGGCATTTGAAACATGCCTGCGAAACGCCGTGCACTCGTCATCGTATCAACAAAAAAAAAGTGCGTTTAAGGACGATGCAGCTGACAAGAAGTGCAGATCAATTCTCCAGCATATTGCACTAGGTAGGAAAACTAGTACCCTGACCAGGGGTGACAAGCTTAAAACTCATCATTCCCATCAGACTTGATTTATAGCGAGTCACTCTCACCAGCTTGACTGTTTTTTTTCTGATTAACCCTTGACAATAAATGGGATTCATTGCTCTCTCGCTTCTCATAATTGTGGTTTGCAGCCTTGGTCAGTTAACCAATTTCGTAGAGACCGTGAGCTTGTGGCCTATCATATACCCCAATGGGCTTCTTGAAAATAATATTTCAATCGTGTTTCCCTTTGCAGCAAATGTAAAGCACCTAGAAAAAGATTGAGTTCTCTGAAGGTGCTTTATCAAGTGCATTATTATTATTATTATTATTATTATAAAAATAAGCATAATAAAACCGTTATTTGCATTTTCTTAGCCTTCTCTGAGCTTAGCGCAGTATTCCGCTAATGTCACTCTGGCATTAGACCATTTTCTCATGTTCCCGACGTCTTGGCTTGCATTGCAGCTAGCTTTCCTCATAATGGGCCACTGCTCTGGCCCTAAGCTGTTATGCTGTACATGCTGTCACGTCTAGGTATTTTTCGAAGGCGCTGAGGCACAAATTAATGCTGGCGTCAAGCCTGAAGAAGTGGGCTACCAACTGGCGTTTAGCAAGCAAGAGCTTCGCCGGGTCATCAAGGAGTACTCAGCTAGAGAGGTAAGAATAGATGGAATGTTAATGTAATTTTTTTATCTTGCCTGCAGGATGCATGTTTGCTTCAGCCATTGGTTAGTCTCTCCGTAGTAACTCCGTGTACAATGCTGTGCTACGACTGAGTTTTATGTGGTCTTGAATGCATAGTTTAGTTTGCTATCGGCCTACTTCTTGCTTGCCGGGGGGTAGGAGGGTGGGGGAGAGTCACAGTGATCCTCTGTGCCCCCTCAGCTTTCTGCATGTTCCTAGCCTCCGTTCTCTCTATTTAGTTCGTATCCACCCCTGTCGAATTTATGACTGCAGCACCAGCCCTTTCGTGCCCTCGGGTGCTCTCGGGACAATAAGGTAGCTATATGTTCCTCTCTTTCGTTTAAATGTAGCCAGCCAAAGAACCATTTGCTGTGCAGGTCTACAGGTTTCAGTGCCGCATCTCGTTGGCTGCCTTTTTATATTTTTTCCTGCTCCCCTTGATTATGATCGTTCTTTGCTGGTACTGCTAGCTGCTTAATTCTCAACTCGTCTCCTAATTACATTGTGCTTCTTGCTTTTTCTTTCTTTTGCTTGAGATGACAGCTGTGTGCGATCGTTTCTTGACCGAAAGCTGCTAAAGCTTAGGGTGAGGTTAAGACGTTTCCAGTTTAACGACCGTGTAGCCCCCTGGGCTCTGTGGAGTTACAGGAATAGAGGTGGATGAACACGGGTATATACAGGTAGGGACGTGTGTTGGCCTTATTATTCTTCCCCCAGAAACCATTGCAACTGGCGAACCATACTCTCAGTAGCATGAACGAACCTGGGACTATTGGGTTCATAGTTCGTGACACCAGCCTGTAGGCCACCCGTACGATCTACACATCGGCATCATTAGTTCCATGCCACTCTGGAAGTGGGATTATCACGGACTGTCAGAGTTATCAGTGATTAGACTTCCGAGGAACCATCAGCTCCTGGCATTTGCTATATCGGCCAAATGAATTCTCACATCATGATACTTGCTATAAATCCATAGAAATTGCAGTGTTCAGTGAACTAAAGATCACCCAAAAGATGCTACTGGATAGTATTCTTATATTATTATTATTCTTAGCAAAGTCATACTGGGAGTAGATTATGTAGTCAAAAGAGAAACAACCGGTTTTGGCAATTTATGAGACCACTTCCAACTGTAGATTTAGCTGCAATGTTTGCTAGTTGTCCCCTCCCGTGGTGACTGCTTCCTGCTTTAGACTTCGTCGCGATATTTGAAAGATAGTTTAAGCGATGATGGTCACTCGAAGGTTGAGCGGTACTTGCTGCCATGGGTTGGGATGTTGCTCGGCTGGGATCCTGAAAATCGAATCTGATGTCTCTGCAATAGGCATGGGGCATCATGGGCAGGGGGAGGCTTGCACTAACTTTTGACATCCTACTTGATCTCGTTCGACGATCAGTGAGGTCAAGATACCATGCTACATAGTGTGTTGAAAATATTGTTAGACAATCTTTTCTCGTGTGTATATACGGTGAGGCTTCTGCTGTGTCTGCAAACTTATGTGTAGCAAGATGCGATCCAACGAAGTCATTGTGAAGAGGGGGATATGGCAGATGATTAGTTCAAATTCAGCCCTGTTCTGGCTTAGCTGCCTCACTAGTTGTTTCGATTCGATTTTAAACTGCTGCCCTAGTAGGTGCACTTTGTCTGGGGACCTGTTGGCCAATGAGCTACTGATATTATTGTCTTGTTATGAAAAAGTATCAGCTTATTAAGCATTTTTATTTAATAGCCTCTGCTTCTTTCAACTCTCCCTTTTTCAGCAAGCAATAAAGAGTAGCATCCTGCAGGAATCGAACCCGCTACCTGGGTTAGTTGTAAAACGCAAGTACCTGAGCTCAGTTTCTGTCCCACATTGTACCTTATTTTGATAATGTATTGTCCGTAATACTTGCCATGCATTGTGAATGGATTACAAAGTTAACAGCAGTCGTGTATTGCCTTCATTCACGGATACCACCGATTATATCGATCCTTTACATATGTATAGATCAAGCGTTTGCTGGAGCGGTCGAGGCTGTGTGCACTTGGAGAGCTTGCACTGAAATAAAATACCTTGTATAGCCATGATAGAAAGTTTTTGGACTAGAAGACTATGCCTATGTATGTAAACTGCCTGTGTGATACCAGTATATATATGCTCGTCGAAACGTTAGGAGCTTTCCTAAATGCATGGTTTGTCGAAACCAAAACTAGTTGTTATAAACTTCCTTGCCTCTAAGTTTCTGGTTCCCAGTGCATTATGATACGATCCAAAACAGCTGCTAATGTGTCATATATTAATGCAGACTTGACTGTACCAGAAACCTGGCATATGAAACCAGGCTGAGTAATGTGTCTGTCGAGTGCCTTGTCGCTGCCAGTTCTGCTGCAAGTGCCTTTCTTCACATGTGTGCCACTGCGTTGCAGTGGTGTTGCTGTGCAGTGCAGTGCTTTCGATATGGCAGTGCTGCTGACATTCAATATGCATAGTATATATGCTAGTAACCTTGTTTTAGGTGAAGCGAAGTCTTGATGCACTTTACCGGAAAGTTGAAAAGCATCTCTGCGAAGAGGAGAATTTACTGCAGGTGAGTGCTATGCTTAATATGAGGAACATACTTACCTTTTCTACTAAAAGATGAAAGATTTTTTGGGATGATTTGTATACGATGTGATGAAGTTCCAAAACGGATGATTAGCAGTTCTCCGTTTAAACGTTGGCAATTCTGAGTTTGCAAACTATTCTCGGCTAAATTAAGAGCTCTACTGAGTTTGCATAATAGGTTTGGTTAAGTACAGAGTTAATGGCTTATCAAAAAACTTTTTTCGCACAGTGGCACAAGAGTATTAGCAGCTTTCAAACCACTTTCAGCAGTCAACCAAAAATTGCCTGCTGAAGGACTCGAACCCTCGACCTGGGTGATATTTAAATGAAAGAACATGCAGGGGGGGTAAGATCGAGCGTTGTCGTATCACGCTTGATCAGACTCGAGAAAATGTCAGTTGAGGCTGGCCTACTACTAGTGGGTCTTTTGTCGCAGCACCAGTAGAGTAGCACGAGCTGTGTGCATTAATGAGGTCGACGTTTGCCTCAGCATTGTGTACACAGAAATGCAATACTGCCTGGCGGTCAATTGGAGCATGTTTGTCCTTTTGGCAATAGCCTGCCATTCCTTGCCTTCTCAGGGAAAATCAGGCTGTTGCTTTGGCAGTGCAGAACTAAGCCGGAGGCTGCCTGCAGCACTTGGAGCAGTTTGTTTGCTTTGTCTGACATAGGCCGCTGCTGGATGCAGCCAGAGTCAGGCTTGTCATTGTTCGGCACATTGTGCATTGTAAGTGCCATGCCACCGACTGCCCATGATGCCTTGGAGTAGTTGGAATGCAGACATCCAGCTTCTGCCAAGATGAGTTCATGGGGGTGATTGTAACTGGGTGAACCGCTGTGCTCAGATTTCGTATGCCACAGCCCTTGTCCGGATGAGCATATCATCGGGACTACACGGATGTGAAGAGGGCTGGTCTGGCTGTAACAGCAGTAGGGTAGGAAGTGCATTAGCGTGAGCAGCGGTCCGGGCAGCAAATAAATTATGAGTTAGCTGTCTTGCATTTTTTTTTACTGTATGGTTGTTGGTTGTGCTCTTTTTCCGAGCTGACAATCAACTGATTGCCTGTCTAGCTATCTATGCCCTGTACTTGACACCGGTCCATCATCTGCTGGGGTCCACCAATCCACCATCATCTGGTGTGGGTATCGGTGGCGTGCGTTCATTGAAACCCACTAGCTATGAAGCTCCTCAGGCATGTGCAGTTTTATTCACTTTTGCTAAATGCTGGGCTATTAGTTATTACATGAACCCCTGCGAAGCTGAAGGCTTCGCCAAAACGGATGTGATAGTGGAGTGGCTTCACTATCAATCAGTGAGTAGATGACCAGCTGAATGTCAAGAGACTGCAATTGCATTAAATTCCGTTTTTTAATCTACACCTACTTCAGTAGGTTGCTGTGGCAGGATTCTAGCAAGTTTCTCAAAGGATTGCTTGCTACGAGTTTGCTACCGCCTACACTTGTGCACTACACGGTCACTGAATTGACTGTCAACGAGTAAGGCATTTCAGACCTGTATGGTGTAGTTGCTCGTTGTATGATTTTTGCTTATAAGCTGCAGTAGAAACATGGTGAGGTGGTGACAATATCTTGTTTGACTGCTGACGGCTGCTGACAATATCTTGTTTGACTGCTGACGGCTGCCGCTTCATATAGCGTGCGTTTGTCAAGTCATCTGGAGAACCTCGGAAATATGTTGCGCCGAGTCCCAAAATGGGCCAAAGGTGCAAATCCCTTGTCGACTCGGCAGTCGACTATGCGACCATGCATGCACCTATGCGACTCTACATGCACATATGAGCCCTAAGCCTGCACAAGGCTGGTCACTCTTTTGCATACCTGATAGCTCTTGGAGCAGTAACCGGCTGGCTGCTTTGCAGCAGGTGACCCGGTTGGCCCTCGGATGAGTTACAAGGCCTATAAGGCGGTCTAGGAACAGGCTATGTTGCATCGCTTTCAGGTTGGAGTTTGGATTGCTGCAAACCCCGTAGCTCCTCAAAGGTCTTGCAAAAAATAAGACTTCTACAATCAGCTCCATGCGAAAACTCATAGACTTGAAGAGATTGTGCATATACTAGGCAGGTACGGGGAATCCCAAATATAATAATAATAATAATGCACTGGATAAAGCGCCCTCAGAGAACTCAATCCCTCTCTAGGCGCTTTACATTTGCTGCAAGGGGAAATGCAATTGAATGGTGTGTAAAATCATGCTTGATAAACAAACAAAATGAATAACATGGTTAGGGTGACATGCACAGGGTCAGCATGCAAATGTGGTTAGTGGCAGCATGCACAGTGTCAGCACGCATAAGCACATCAAGGACAAATCACAGAGACCCACTAAATGCTGTCCTAAATAGGTGTGTTTTTAAGTTCCTTTTAAATGTGGTCAGGTCAGGGGATGTTCTGATGCAGGTCGGGAGGGAGTTCCAGGCTTTGGGAGCATACTAGCTAAATGCACGGTCTTCAAGGATGAAGTTGAGTTGTTTGAGGTTAGTACGAGGTATTTGTAGACTGTTGGATTCCAAAAAGCGGGTGGTACGATGCTTGGCCTGATGGGGGAGTATGTCTGAGAGATAGGCTGGAGCCAAAGAATGAAGGGACCTAAAAGTGAGCGACAAAACCTTGAAGTCAATCCATTGCTTGACTGGTAGCCAGTGCAGGTCGGCAAGAAGTGGTGTAATGTAGCAGCTGCAACGCTCACGACAGGCAAGCCTAGCTGCTGAGTTTTGCACCAGCTGCAATCGCCTGATCGCACATGCTGGTAGGCCAGTAAGCAGTGAGTTGCAGAAGTCGAGCCGGGATGTCACGAATGCATGGACCAACTTGGACGTGGTATCCTTATCTAAACAAGCCCGAATTTTAGCAATGTTATGAAGCTGAAAATAGGCAGATTTGACTGTGGAGCTGATATGGTCGTCTAACAAGAGGTCGATTTGGAATATGACACCTAGATTTCGAGCTGATTCAACTGGAGATATGCTGGCAGAGCCAATTTTGAGCGTCGGCCTTTCCTATTTCTGAATCACACTGGCTTTGCCCATGACTTGTAAGTTAGTTTTATCATCGTTTAGTTTTAGAAAATTTGCTGGCATCCATGTGCGGATGTCATCAATACATGCAGCAAGTGAGTTGAGAGAATTTGAGGTGCTCGAAGGCTGGGAGGGATCAAAGCAAAGGTACAACTGAGTGACATCCACATAGAAGTGAAAGCCTAGATTGTGCTTGGCAATCACATCAGCAAGAGGGAGAGTGTAAACCGTGAAAAGAACCGGACCTAGCACGGAGCCGTGAGGTACTCCATATTTCAGAGGTACCTCAGATGACATTTGTCCATTCACGTCAATACTGTGGAGTCTTCTGCTGAGATAGGACCTGAACCACTGCAGAGCAGTGCCAGTGATGCCCAGGCGAGATGAGAGGCGCTGTAGAAGAACTTTGTGATCGATGGTATCGAAAGCTGCCGAAAGATCGAGCAAAACAAGCAGCTTTTATGGACACTCTACCTATGTCTGCATTCCTAAGTTGGTCGTTGTATACCCAAAGCAATGCTGACTCTGTGGAGTGATTAGCTCTAAAGCCAGACTGGAACTTACTAGCAAGGTGAGAGGTTTCGATATTATATGAGTTCAGCTGGTCTGCCACGACCCGTTCCAGTGTCTGATAGGAACGGTAGAAGATTGCGCATACATCTGGCACGTTCTGGAATCTTTAGACTTTTCAAGTAATGTTACTATTGAAATAAAATAGTATGGTTTGCTTGTACATCCCATGTAGTATGATTCTTGGCTATTTGACTAAACTCTCGCCATCATATAAAGCAGCTCTCGTTCATGGGTTTGTTTGCACCAGCCAGTTGGCTGAACCCGAGGTTTGCTCTATAAATTACTGGTGAAGTGTTCTTTTTGCTTCGGATGCCGCCAACTGTGGCCTCGGGAAAGTCACAGGTTTCACTCGTGCTATTCCAGAAAGCACCAGACTCCTAGAGCTGCTCTTCCTTGGTCTCGCTCTCTCTCTTTTTCTCATGCTCTCTCTCTCTTTCTCTCTCTCTCTCTCTCTCTCTCTCTCTCTCTCTCTCTCTCTCTCTCTCTATCTCACTCTCTTTCTCACCTACTTCTTGCTTGGATCTCGCGTGGCTCGTCTCTCTGAAGCCCTTCCTTGCTCTTACTTGTCTTTCGCCCCATATTTTCCAAAACCACAGAATTGACATGCACAGCCTTTTTAAATGGTGCTCACCGTGCAGTGTGGGGCATCGTGCCAGTCAGCACCATTGGTTCGCTGGACCAGTCACGGACGGCCATTTATTTAAAGAAGCGGACCTTCGAGGACCTTTGAGCGCTGCTTTCCCCTTGCAGCTGCTGGCTAGTCCAGAGAGCTCAAGTCGGTGAGCTCGAGCAGTCGTTGTGGCTTTCGGAAGACTAGCCTGGCATTGAGAGACTTTCCAGGCTGTGATAAGGAGAGCTTTAATCATGACCTCCATAATTCGTGCCGACTAGCGTCACTTGCTTTGAGCGTATGAAGTGTCATAGTCGTTTGTTAGATGTGTGTGTTTGTGTGTGTGTGTGTGTGTGTGTGTGTGTGTGTGTTTGCTCGCGTGTGTGTGCACGTACATGTATGTGTGCGTACATGCATGTGTGCGTACGTGCATGCATGTGTATCCACCTGAGACTTTAAGACCATAAGCTTGGTCGCTGATGCAAAAAAAAGTAAGAGGATAGTCCAAAGAGTAAGGATAGTTTTGTCTTAGTGTTTTCTAGAACTTGACCTGCTCCTGCATGCTCTTTAGAATTGACCGTTGTAGCTGAGCATGCATCTATTAATGACCCATTACATTAAAGCTTGGCATGACTGTTTGAAGGGAAGGGCCTCTACATGAAGTCAGACTTAAAATTATTTTTTTTTAAAGTTAGTCATTGCCTATGGTTCGAAGGAAATACTCTACTTATGGGGCAGTGGGCTTTATTTATTTTATGATTTCACTTTTGACTTCACTCACTCAAGGTCAGTGCATCGTCTCATATAGAGGAATCAGTGCTACATGCCTGTTCATTTGATATCAGCCTGGTATACAACTTGGCCCTGCTTTTCAAGATTAGAAGCACTGAGCAGCTCGAGTTCTTGGGTTCGAGAGTGTGGGTTTGAGTCCTGCAGTGGACGATCCTTTATCGCCCCCGGCAGGTGATGGTGATTGCCGTAAAGGCTCTTCTGCTGCTGTATATATGTGTGATGTTGTTAAATCAGCCAAGTTCTAGCTTTAACTTTAGATGTGCTAGTAATGACACAGTATTTGAATGTTGTTGGGAAGCCAGAGGCTGGTGTGTTGTGTATGATATTAAAAGACTACTGCAGTAATTATTGCCAAATCGACACACAGTATTTGAATGTTTTTGGGAAGCCATAGGCTGGTGTGTTATGTGTGTTTTTAAGACTGCTGCAATAACTATCGCCAAATAGACTTGGCGTTGACAATGTCAGTGCTATTTGCTGTGTTATATATACCTGCCCGACAATGTTTGGTATGACCTATTTTTAGGTTGTGTGGCGGTCGATGCAAGAAGATTTCTTGAAGCAATACAAGCATTTCGAGATGATGATTGCAAAGTGTTACGGAGATTCCCAAATAACTCCTGAGTTCACTATCGACGAAGTGCTGCAATACTTCTCCGAAATAGCACAATCACACTAGATACTGCTGTTTCAATTGTGGATGCACTGTGGACAGAAGCAGCTTAATAACGGAAGTGTAATGGTGATCCTTCCAAGTACCTTAGGTGTAGCTGTTGGAGACCTCTTATTATTATCAATAACTGCTAGAACGAAATATGGCCCAATACTTACGAAGGCCCCACCTCTGTTCCAAAAGGTGACTACCGATGTCTCACCACAACGTCTTTTTCTTTGCTGCCCTCAGCTCTTTGCTGCTCTCGACTTTTTTGCCGTGCTGCCACGAGGCAATGAAACTAGTAGTCGTGCAAAGCCCGAATGTATTGCATGCAACTGAAGTACTACAGTGGCGTCGGTGGATAAACGTCCCATTGTAATTCTGGCAATGTCCTATGGACATGTTATATACTGTATCCTGGCATTTGCTGACTAGAAATATCATAACGTAGTCATTTTAACAGTTTTGTCTTGACAGAAGGCACTTGTATGTGAGATCTCGTCTATAAGTTACAGTCATTGACTGGTGGACCACAAAGTTAGCTGCTATTAAATCTTGTGTACTGATGATTTGTTTATGCATGCTCCTGCTCAAGGCGAAATTCTTTTTCCTTGCTCACTTACATGGCAGATGGCCCTCGTCGTTCTTTATTTGGTAGTTATCGCTTTACTTGCAACCGACACTAAAATTCACAGGTGAATCGTAGCCGACATATTATAGTATGATTTTCGCATAACTCTCTTCAGTTCACATTGCAAACACCGCCTGCAATGGATACAGCCCTGACACTGGTAATAATAATATAATAATAATAATGAACTTGATAAAGTGCCATCGGAGAAGTCAATCTCTTTCTAGGCGCTGTGTCAAGTGGTAAGGGCAAAACATGGCAAACTCTCAGTCGGTCTTGGCTGTCAGGTGAAAGTAAGTCATTTTGCACAGATGACAGGTGGGTGATCGTGTGTGCTGCTTTTTTTCTCGGTCCCGAAGCACAGAACTGGATACGCCCAATCGTTGGCTATAATGCCTGCAAACGTCAGAGCAAAATTATAGCTAGTCATTTTTTACGGAGCCATAGAACGTTTGCCGCATGCACGTGCTGAATTCCGTGAGTTTGGTTCATGCTGAAAGTAAAGCCACTCTACAGAAAAAACTCAAACCAATGCATGTCGCTCAGAGCCGGCTAGCCCGATTGAAGTTTAAGTTGTCATTCGAGTTCTTGAAAAAAGCCCTCAGTTTGTCCTTCGGATGTGCCAAACAACCTAAGTCCAAGAAAGATCACCTTTCTCTCTGTACTCTACTAGGCTGCAGTGCATACCTAAACCCTGTTGCTCTCTCTGGTTTCAGGCTTATTTTCACGCAGATTCAGACGAGTCGTGCAGTTGTTGGGTGGTCTTAGATGATCTCATTGAGCAAAATAGTGTCACTTGTACTAAAGTTACATGAACCTGAGGTCGACCCCTGCTGTAGCCCGTGCAGAAAAGTACACCAAGTCTGGATTCGTGAGCCTTATAAGAGACCTGTTGATACTTTATAGATCGAATATAAAAGAAAGCAGTATAACGCCAGCGGTCGGAGATTTGTAAATTTCACTCACGTCCAGTGGGACGTCGTGGTTTATAATTGCCGAAAACGACAAAGGAGTCACAAAAAGCACAAGCCTGTCGAAATCCCAGTCTCAGTACTCCCTAGTCTGTCGTGGTGAAACCACTGCAGGGTCGTCATCAATGCGAAGAAGCTTGTGGTCGGACTGAACCAGATCGAAGAATGCATTAGAAGTTTGTCGATTGACTCACTTGCTTTTCAACCAGTTAACTTTTAAAGGCCCTGGGCACTTAAAGGAGGTGATCAACAGGGTGAGGGCTAGAAAGAACTTAGCAATCAACGCAAAGCTTTTTCAATGTAGGTATGACGATTGTACCCTTGCATTTGAGATTGAACATTGAACTGAGATTAAATCCAATTTTAAGGAACCCACGTCGGTCCCTAAACGGCAGTCGCTGCTGATTCGTTGGCCAGCGCTGACCGGTGGTTAGAGAGCCTCCTCCTCCTCCGCCTCCTCCGGAGATATGGCATAGAGTCATTAGTCTCTTCTCGTAGCTGGTTAAATTTCTTTGGAGCAAGACCGAAATTGAGCAATTACTAACAGTAAGAAAGTACCAAACTTTGCAAACAATAGATTCTGAGCAAAAGAGACCAAAGCCCTTTAACTATTGGCGAACTATGCCCGACAACGAGAAGAGTTTCGCCTGGTTTTTAACGATTATATATGCAGCGTATTTAGTAAATGCTGCCTACCCAGCTTAGTGGCTTCCTGTCTGTGAGGTAAGCACCGTACAGGTCAGTCATGCCGGCCCCATATCATATGTGTCGTGGCAAACAGAGGACAGTCTCTCACCACCACTTGGGCTAAGCAGAGGTTTCTCTTTCAGCCTCTCTATCGCCCTTAGCAGCCCTCTTCACTCTTATCCTTCGGTGGCACAACAAATGATCGGGAGTCTGACCACGTTTTCTAAATAACAATCAGGGAACCAACAGCAAGCAGTCACTAAATGTGGTTCTAGGACCCTTATCAAATGGCTGTCCAAGTTTCAGAAACTGTCTGACTGAGAAATTGGCTTCTGCTGCTCTAAATCCTTTTTCTTACGCATTCATAGTAGGTCGAGCAAACAGCTATTCTGAATAATGATATTGCAGGCTAGTTCAAATAGTCAGTGGCCTGGCAAGGTTTCTAGTTCCTGGCAAAGTTTCTAGCAACTGGGCAAGATTGTGCACTACAAAGCAACTCACCATTGCCCCTCACCACTGACTTATATTGATGATGTAAGCTTTTTTATAGGCTGCAGGGCAAAGAAAATCACACGCAAGTTAGCCTCTTGACAAATAATTTGTCCAAGGATCTTAGGTTTATCTTTTACTCGCAGTGTTACTCACTGGCATTTCAACTGCTTCGCTCACCCCGTGTTTTGCAACTTGTCTTGTTTGCCCCTGCTTAAAGTTGCGACTGAAACAAAGCCTTTTTTAAATACTTGTAACATGGCCATGCAGACTTTATGATATCACACTAAGACTTTCATTTTCTATGAGCTCTTATTTCTAGGTAATTGACACGGATCTGTTGCTAAAAGCTAGACTGCCTCGGAAACAGTCCCATCTGCTTTGAGGAGGAGATTCTAATCAACGCAAATCCCGGCTAAGCTTGTTACCGTATTGCTGCACTCGCACATCAACACTCTTGCCCCATCCTCTACTCAGCTAGCGAGTGCCACAAGTGCTTCATCGCAATATCAGCCTCACCAGTGACCTAATGGCTATCAGTACGGCTTCTTGAGCTGTCATGTCTACAAGTTAGAATCCTCCTGGCTGCCAAGGTCACCTGACACTAACAAAATCTAGGCGGCCCTAGGTGCCAACCTAGCATCGAGGCAATACTCTAAAAATGCTATCAAATGGCCACGAGGTCTACACAATGCACTATTGCCTGTGAGTGATGCCATAGGAATCACCTTTATCAACTCTGTTCAACTATATTTACTTTGGTAAGCTTAACTGCAGGGGTGCATTCTCAAATAGCACTGAGTGCATCGAGAGAGAGAGAGAGAGAGAGAGAGAGAGAGAGAGAGAGAGAGAGAGAGAAAGATCGTGCAGGCCAACTACAGAGTGAATATGAATACCTGCTGATCATATGCTGCTGCCTATGGCTTGGTTAGCAGTCTGTCACCTTGTATGTGTAGAGTGAGTCACATGCGAATAACGTTTCGCAGACATGTGACATCAATTCTGGAACTACTCTTTATGCCTAGGGACTACTCTTTATGCCTACATTGCGCAGATTGCATAAAGCACACAAGAGCAATGGCTGTGCTGTATAAATCCTTTACGAGGCATTGTGACTTTGAGTATGGCAATAATGCAACAAACAAATGCAAATCGCAAGCATGGGCGTTTAAGTACACATCACCAAAACGAGCTGCAGGCTCACACGAAAATGGCAGCACAGCGATATGACATAAGCACTAGGTAAAAATGAATTTCTTTTGAGCTGTAGCACCAGGTGGCAATGTAAATGACCTTAAGTAGATGCTACACTAGGCTTCGTAGGACATCAGCACTATCACTGTAGCTACGATTGACGTTGCTCTGTAAGCAGCTGGCATATAAATTCCTCAACTTGGCTGAGGCTCTCCTTCACTGTGCAAAAGCTGCGATAGGAAGCTCTGGCATTCAGCTCAATGGCAACTTGCTCCAGCCAGCCGAGGCAGCGCTGTGCGAGCAGTGCAGCGTGGAGCTCAGCTGCAGCTGCTGCAGCTGCAGCTGAGGAGGCCACAGGCAGCAACAGGCTGCCAGCACCTGCCGTTCTGCGACTGCATATGCGATCTTTGATCAGTGCATCGACGTTATCCTGGAAATTCTGCCAGCTCTCGACTGTCGTCAGAGCCGGGTTGGCTTCGATGACATGTTCCTTGACGATCTCTTCTGTACAAGCCAAATGCTCAGCCAGTTTCATCCATGATGTTATGCCGCCTTTCTGAGCCATCTCAGCCAGCCGGAGTACTTCCAGTCCAAGCTGACGAACGCAGATGTAGGTGCACTCGAGTGCCTAGAAAATGTAGCCTCTCAGTCACAGCAGGACTTACTGCATACCAGGATGCGATCATTCATAGGACCACGATACAGGCTGGAAACTGATCAGCAAACACCGGCAGGTACCTTCTGCCCGATTGTGTTGAACAACACAGCTGCTGTGTAATCCCCCCCCCCCCCGAGGCCTCCTGGCTTATAGCAAATGGCAGGCGGACAGAGTAGAGTACATACAAGTTATATTCAAGGCTATGACAATAATGTCATGTACGATCACCGGCCACAAGCTAGGAATGTCTGCACCCACATCACGACTCGCCAGCCATCATTGATAGCTCATTGGTGTGAATCAAGGAGGCAAGATCTAAAATTGACGTATTGGCTTGTTGTAGCAAACTTTTGGTTTCAAAAAGGAAAGCGTTGAGCTTGCTTGCTAGCGGTCTTTGGAAAGTTAAGCCATGCAAGCTGGTCAAACAACCCACACAAGGCAACCTTTTACGAAGAAGCTGCTAAAACTATATTCAATTGTGCACAGAGATTGAGCGAAAGATCCTTCGGTCACACGGATAAAGAGCTTCGGTTTCTTCCTTTCAATGGATTAAACTGTTTTGTCGTCGTATTAATACCTTAGCTTTCGTGGCTGCAGTATGGACTTGGGCCGGACAAGTTGTTTTCATCCGCTCTTTGCCTGCTCCTTACACAAGGCAGTGCCTTCACTCATGCGACGACATCGGGTCAGCATCCGTGAAGGATTCTCACTAAATACTACATGCAAGCAGAATGCCTCAACGACTGCCGACTCGTACGTGTTTGCATGAGCAATGATCAATCATGAGCCTTCACAGAGGCATTTCTATGGCTATGGTCAGCTATTGAACACACCTCTTTACAGTTAAGGATACAGGGAGTAGATCCTTAGCAGCTCCATGCTTCTTTCTGAGCTGTGATCAGACTGTGGCTCAGTACTGGAGTGGAGGCTGCCGAGAAAAGATAACAATTATGCAATTGATAAAGCACCCTCGGAGAACCCAATCTCTTTCTAGGCACTTGACATTTGCTGCAAAGAAAGCACGATCGAATGCGGTGTCGTGCTCGATAAACAACAATAACATGGTTAGGGGTGACATGCACAGGGGTCAGCATGCAAGTTTGGTTAGTGGCAGCATGCACAGCCTTTATGGTGGGTGCTAGGTGCAGCCACTAAGTTGGTCTCTACATCAAAGAAAACCTGTCAATGGTCCTCGTTTGCTACAAACGCTGCAGTGACACCCGGTTACTAAACTGATGCAAAGCAGATTCTTCACCTGGACCCACTATAAAGGCCTGCCATGCTTGGCTGCCCGTGTCCAGCAGAACCGTGCTGCACCAGTTGAAGCCGCTTCGTGCCTTTGAGATCTTCTCAGGACACTACACTAGCTACTGTACTTTTCTTTCACTTCGACACGAGGACCAGGGACAGAGGCTTTTACTCTTGCTGCCGATTCTGGCACTCCTGCCCCGCCCTGGCCGCCCCATGCGCCTACTTCTCTACTGCTCACTTCTTTGCTTCTTTGACCGTGGCCTTCTTTGACCTACTTCCTTGACCTCATGACCACTTTTCTTTTAAAAATTTCTGTACAGTATGAGACAAAGTCTGTTAGCTACTGCAACTGCAGAAAGCCACCTATATATATATATATATATATATATATATATATATATATATATAATATAATATATATATATTCCTAGAACAAGCTCGCACTCTCTGCATTACCCCCCCCCTTAGCTGTTGCCCGAAATGACCACGAAATGGCTCCACTTCACAGCATCCACTTGGACTGAGTTAGCATATTGGAAAGCTAGCGGAGGGAGAGGGACCGACCGGAAGTCGTGCTTCGCCTGCCTTGGTGAAAGCGATGGGCAAGCATAAATATAACCTGCCTGTGATTTTTCACATGGCTAAGTGTTTTGGCCTGTTATTGTGGACTGGCAAGTTTTCATAGCGATGAATTGGTAACAAAAGATGCACAGCGAGCAGATTGTAAGGGTATCTATCGATAGCAGACAAGGAGAAAAAGAGCAACTTAGCAACTAGCCACTACTCAGTGACACACAGTGCCGAGACTCAACAGAAACAACGAACTCGACAAACTCTACGACGGGAAGAGACTGGAACCCATAATAATAGTCACGCGCACGCACACGCACAAACGCACGCACGCGTGCGCGTAAATGTTGGGGGATGTCGTGATGTCAGTCGGGAGTGAGTTCCAGGCTTTGAGAGCATATAAACTAAAGGCAAGGTCTTCAAAGGTCTTGAGGTCCATATGAGGTATAGCTACATGATTTTAGTCAGAACAACGGGCTGTGCAATACTTGGCATGGTGGGGGAGTAGGTGGGGGAGTAGGATAGTAGGCTAGAGCCAAAGAATGAAGGGATCTGAAAGTATGTGCAGAACCTTGAAGTCGATACACTGCTTGATTGGGAGCAGACTACAAAGGTAGGGTGCTAAGAAAAAGCATGCAGGATGTCGGAGAAACGAACGTTGGGCATGGGTACACGTCTGAAGCGCAGGCAAGTTCTCAAACACCACTATGGCAGCTAGGATATTGGTGTATTGCATGCAGATCTACATTTCCCTGCTCAAGCCAGCAAAAGCGAAATTTAGTGGAGGATTGCAACCAGGAAACAGGAAGTCAAGATGCTGGGTGAGCTTTGTCAGAGCATCGGGATCAAAGCATTTGAAAGGTACAACATTCATCACTACTACATACCGGGAGGCATTTTTTTACCTGCCTCTGTTGCCTAGCAACTGTCCGTCACAACGTCCTACAGAGATAGTGCACGATAAACCACGAGCTCCTAGAAAAGCACCCGTGTTAACAGGTCTGCAACGACCGACTGACTAATCGAGGTACTGGGTACAGCAGACTCGCAATGTCAAGTACAATTAATAAAAATTAATACCAATAATCCTAACGGGAGTCTAGGAATGCTCTGCATCAACTAAAAAACTGAACATCCTTAGCCTGAAAATATGACAAGTACTGTAAACCTGAAACAAAAAAGAATTCCAGCAAAGGGGAGAATCTTGGCTAGCTATGAGTTGACATTGATTAAATGTTGTATGCCCTAATGGTGTGATATGTCATCTCAAAACAATATTGCCAACGAATGGTCCTAAGAAGACGTGATTTTGGAGAATGTCTCATCAATATTATATTAATCATGCCAATCAATTTCTGTCAGCACAAATAACCGTGATGAGGGCGAGTCTCTCATACAATTCTTCTAAATGGCACCTGATTCCTGGGATTTGCCATTACCCCGGTTCAAAAGCATAGGCTTTATAAAAAAAAAATAAGGATCGAATGGTTGCTGCTTTCGATTACACCATCAATGAAGCAGGCCGACCTTCCTGCCACTTCCGCAGCCGTGCCAGTTTATAAGTTCGTTCGTTCCTCTTGACACCCACGTATGAAGTGTGTCACAGTGAAAATACAAGTTTTAGCATCCGACTCAAATAGCAGCCTTCACAGGAAGACTTCCTGGGGTACACTGCTAGCATGTAACATGCCACACTGCTGTGAGTAGAATTCTCAGCAAGCTTCTTAAAGTAAAGTCAAGGTTAGCTGATCACACAGCAACAGCAGTCGAACAGCCTGAGCTACTCTCACCCGACTTGCACTGGGCAACAAAGGATTGCATGCTCCAGGACTCAAACCTTCGTAAGGAATACTGCCTAAAAGCAGCAAAGAATGCATGCAGCTTCGTGCTTACAATTTCACAGCATGCCGGCCATTGTCCCTACTCAGCATTACACAGGTACACAAATCTCTGAGGGGGCCTAATGGCTTCATTGAGCTCTGTCTCCCTCACCCACTATACAATTAAGTGCATGGCAACCAATAAATCAAACGCTATCAAGAATGCTGCATATCCCACAATCCTTGGCGACTTTGCACATATCACTCAGTTGCCTACAGTTAGGTGGCACACAAATTAGTGTGCGGTGGGTAAACAAGTCGTGTCACGTGACCACGAGCTAAAAGCAGAAGCAAAGGGCAGACACCACAAGTCAAGACGCAATGCACAGTGATGAAGCGTGAGCTTATTTATTGTGGGATCCTTTGCATGCTCTTGTGAAGACTTGCATGCTGGCTTTAGCACAGCAGCATCGTGAGAATCGTGCCACATGTTCACTGGATGCCAGCGAGCGACCAGATCATGTCCTCCAGAATTGACAAGGAGGGCCCCAGTTCGAAGCAGCTTACCTTAAGATCAACCGCAGCCTGAATCTTCTCTAGCGAGTCAGCCGGCGCGACATCTTCCACGGCACTGCGAAGCCTCCGGTAGCGGCTCATGGTCTCCTGGTAGAAAGAGCACTTCGCCTGCAATGACAAAGGCAATCACCCGGGTGCCCAGCACCGGAGATGGACACACACAAAACCTGCACCGACATGTCGCACGTCATCGTTGTTTGAAAGTCGATCTGTCACTGAGGGAGGCTAGCGGCCAATGACCAGCCAGCCAAAGACGATGGGCAGGAGTGTGCAAGAAGGGAGCAATGTGGCGAGTAAAGCCGGCAAGATGCCTCGCAAGCACTCAAACGAAGCTGGCGGCTGTCGCATTATCTACCTGTACGACAGCCTTCACGAGCTGCGTGAGCATTCCAGCCGGCGGGCTCAGTGCTTTCAATTTCATGATGAAAGCTATGTGCTGACTCAGCAGGTCGTTAAGGTCAATCTGCACAGATAGACAGAGATGCACGTCGTTGGCCATACTTGCCTGGATGAGCCATTGAGCAAAGTTCTCGGACACACCGACGGTTAGGCTTACCTGCGACTTTGCTAGCGCTTGAGCATTGCTTCGATACGATGTTGGCTTCGCTGTGGAGCCAGTGCCGCAGCCCAGAGCAGTCACGAGCTGTTCGTACTACAGATAAAAAGAGAGGGCCCACCGAACCGGTCACGTGTACAAGAACTAGAGACGACAAATCCATGCAAAATGTCGTGTCGTGCAAGAGGCAGCCTTACCGTGGCTAGGGCTGCAGTAGCTGCTGACTGTGGCTTCGTGCTGTCGATGTATAGCCCGACGAGATCCGCTACGAAGAGCCCTTTATCACTGGTCTGTGCTTGGTAGGAAGCTAACTAAAGAAATATTAAGCAAGTCAATAGGATTAAGAAGTATTAAGCTGACATAATTATAGTTATAATAATAATAATATATAAAATAACAATAATACATAATTATAATGATAATTATGCATGTCACGACAGCAATGGAAAAGGACCTCTGCCACACTGAAGATGTGAACACGGTTGGGACATGCAGTCAACCATGTAGCACGAGTCACGATGAATGAATTCACCCGCGATGCAGGTACAAACTACTATAGATAGCAGACATGAAGCCAAACATAGTTAATTATGGATCACCTAAAGCCACAGCATGCGGAGCACTGAAAGTAGTTGCAGCTGCAGCACCAGTCCTTACCTGCTGGGTTTTCCACTCTGTGCAGCATGTTATGCAGATACGCAAGTACTTGCTAAGTTTTGGTTCCGTTGAGGGTGACTAAAACACAGGGCTGTCATCGTTGGCTCAAGCAGACTCAGACCAATAAAAGCAGTATATCCGTAAAGTAAACAGAGGCGCACAGTCAAGAAGCGTTTAATGTTGAAAGTATCAATTTGAATTCAAATTGAGCATCCTACATGCAAGTGAATGCCCAGCTTGCTTCCATGCTTAATTAATGAGAAGAGATATGCTGAGCTGTGTAGGTATGGACAGGGCCGTGATAGCCAAAGAGGTAAGGTGCTTGCTCTTCACGACCGAGGGCAGGGTTCGAATCCTGCAGTGGGCGATTATTTATCGCCATCTGCATGCAGTGATGACAACCGGCAAGGCTTCTCTGCTTCTGTACAATGAGACTACTAAATCAGCTCACACTTAAATGATTTAATTTAGTAATCAGCAGATGGTCACCTTTGCACAAAGAAGAATAAATAGCAGATAGTAAAACAAAATAAGAATAGTTTATTTATCAGCTAAATATGTTATACTTTTTAGTCCCATGCACCCTCTTTAAGTGACAGTTACGTTAGTGCCGGTGTCTTGGTCTCCTTTCTTTTCTCACGGTCACATTTTGCACACTCAAAAGGTAGCCTGCCTGTCAGCATCACAAACCCTGCTAAAATCCTGTCACACACGCTCGCACGTGCCTGCGCACACACACACACACACACACACACACAACACATGTCCACCATAATATAATTAGTATCGCGAGCATTAATGTACATCACATCAAAGATGGCATCCATGGCATCACTCCACCTGTTTTGTACAGGTATGAAAAACATCTAGAAAAAGATTAAAAAAAACGTTTTGCTGATGTGGTGTGGCTGGCCATGCAACACTAACCAATAAATGGTACTAAAACCGCGTAAACATGAGAGAAACCTTAGCAGCATCATGATTGGGAATTACAGAGATGATTAACAGCCACTTTCGGTTTGCCGATATGCGAACGAAAGATGAAAGGTCCACTGATTACTTCAGCTTGCCATGTATCTTTCACGAACATCTTGGATGAGATCGTGCATGCACAATTTAGAATCACAATAAAAAATTTTACAAAACAGTTACAGTCCTGGCTATCTCAACGTCTTTTTTTAAACTTAAAAGACCTTGACGATATTTCCTACAAGAAACCAACATCTCGTAATAGGTGCTTTATAAATGCTACCATTTGAAGCACCTCAAATTAGTGCCTGGTAGCCATGCTGATCGTGAACATGTGCAGCCCCCAGCCCCGAAAATCCCACCAGGTCATCGTAATGTGTCTGCAGCATAGCAAATTCTAACCTGGAATCTCTTTCAGTGCTCCAAGAATTAAATCTCTCTATTAAAGCCACTGCACGATGCAGTCCAGCTAACGACGTCCCGACCAAGCCAGATCCAGCCTACATAACATTGTCTTGAACTTTCTAAAGCTACAAAATGGCTAGCTTGTCATATGGTCTTTCACTTGAAGTTCGATGCAGAAATGCACGCAAATTTCTGCTTCTTGCTTCTTATTGATGAAGAAGCTCAATACAGGACAGCCTTACAATTGCCGGTGAGCTAGTTTTGGCAGCAAAACTAGTAATGATTAGCCGTACTGGTAGCAGATGTCTGCACCTTCCTTTGAAGGAACTTGCTGCAAAAGTGTGACATCCCCGATGGCAAGCCTGGCAGGTATGCATCCACTCAAGGGAAGCAACTGCCTCTTATGATTAAAGAGAACAGATAAGGGAGTGCATCCGTGGTGAGCCACCGTGGTGGGCCACATGCCCACATCAAAGGCCGCACCGAGCCAACCGCCCAACCACCCGCCGAGAGCGGGCACACACCAGTGGCCAAGAAGCAACAGGCACACACAACATCGGCCAAAGATTATAAATTACTCAGAAAGATAAGTTTTTCTGCACAACAGCCTTACAGTTGACCACAAAAAGTAATGCTTTTGCCAACAGATACATAACACAGTTTACCTGTTGGTTGCTTGGCAGCACAATAAGAAAAAGTTGAATAACTATAAATGCTAGCAAAAAACTTATCCAACTTTCAGCTATTTTGGAACGAGCAAAACAACAGGGTGCACGTGTCAATAATGGTATGTATATGGACAGAGGCAGAGTGCTAGGCCAGCATGTATATGTACTGAGGGAATAAGTTAGTCAAAGACCTTGAAAAGAGTAACAGAGTCATGCTGCTGCCACCACAAAGTATACTTGATTAATCTGTTCTGTAGATGCATTTAAAGCCAGTCATTTGAGTCAGTCATTTGATGTGTAACAAGCAAAAACAAGCACATAGCTGCCCAGCTTTATTGAATGCCATGTTTCGTAAACAAACACACACGAGCATGTGCTGTGTGTGAGAGCATGCATTCAGGTACGTGTAGGTGTGGAAGGGGTTAATAGGATGTCCTAAGTGCATTCACCAGTGCCAAGAGTGATTCAGGAGTATCTGAGCTGATATATCTACTGTGATGTGCATGTTAAGTTCTAATGCAACCATACTTACATCTTGTCACAAAATTCTGGTTGCATTGCCGATGTGATTGTGCAACATAACTCTCGATGTATGTACATCTACTCTGGGTTTTTAGGCACGATATAATGCTTCAAAACACGATGAACTCATGCCACTGTTGTTTCATTTTCAATTACAACTTGTTAAGTGACTTGTGACTGATGTTATCAGGGGGAGTTGCTTGTTAAGGCACAATGCACAGCCACTAGATTCTCTGAGCCACTGACTAATCCCTTCAAATGAGAGTGCTTTTTTATTACCAGCATGTATATTGTATGGCATATCTTGAACAAAATGAACGGACAGCAGAGCATATAACTAAATTTCACTGAGTACATATATTAGCATACAGTATGTGGATTTATACATCTGTGTATTTACACTTGTACATGTATACTTGGATGCATTTATGCATCGAAACCTGTAATATCTTAGGCTAATTGACTCTGGAGAACACAATGCAAATTTGGAGTCGTTGCTCTGCCAATACATGATATCATTTCCATTGTTCTGACAATGCGGTGGGCAACTAGCCCTTTGGGCCTAAGTTGGTGCTTTACAAATCTAGATTCTTTGAGATAAGTATGCACAAGTTATTTTACCTACATCCTGATAAAAGTTCTATATTTTATGTCACTAGCAATTGCACCAGCAAAAAGAAGGAATCACAGCAAATGACAAAATGAATTTCATAAAATCTTTTTAAAGTGGCCCGGAAACATGGAAACAACACTAAAGCACTATTGAATGAAACAAATTTACTCACAGTGACATATAATCTCTAGTTGATGCTCAATGGATCAAAACTGTAGATCAGGATAGGCAGAAAGCTCGGACATACTGCAGAAACTGAGCAAAAGCTGCCAACTCCAGCTCACTTACTCCAACGGTATTGATTATTGATATATGCACTTCAGACCCCACGATACTACCACGGCTTTCATCTTCGGGAAGGTACACAAGGAGTTCAGTTGAAGAGCAGTTTGTACTGCTGCTGCTGCACACGGCCAATCCACACACGCAGCATTGGCACTTCTTATTGGTGAAAGTGCCAAGCGGAGACTGGCAGATATGACAGCTTGTCGCTAGTTTCCAGCGCTAAAAATAAAAAGCGTACACACGGGATTCGCTGGACAGGATAAGGCAAGCTTCCGTCATTTTTTGTGAGCGGCCAACGCTTGAACTTGAAAGATTATGCCAGATTTATATAGCATGTATGCTAATCGATAAGTTATCGGGGCTGTGAATTCTGCAGAATTCGACAGAGTTCACAAGGTTGTGAGGCACTAAGAGCTCCACTCACCATTTGTCTCATATAGCCTCGGTCATGTATCGCTGATCACAAGGCAACCGATCCAATAACTATCTTAGGGAGTGCACGGAAATGCACATGATCATAACTAGGATGCCGCCAATCGTGGATCAGAACTCAGTGCAAGAAGTCTACCGGTTCATGTGGGATCCTCCCATTGGCCAATGCATAAGCATAAACGCAGCTGCATTTCCACAATTTAATAAGCTTGCTTTGAAAAATGTTGCTGGTAACAGATTTTTATTTGGATTGGAGCTCTGAGGTACAGCAAACATTTTTGTAGCACAAAGCACATATGCAAGAAAACAGCACTTCAGAACTCGTGGTACAACTTGATTTCATGACTTCTAAAAACTGATGCCCTGTTTGTGCACAATCAAACTCAAAAACTGTCTGCCCCAAACAGAGACAGCCCAAATAGGTTTGCAGACTTCAAAGCATGTTTTCTCAGCTGAAAACTTCTATTTAGCGACACGGGAACTGCTGCTGCTGCTGCTGCTCCTCAGCTGCAATAATTTCACCTAAATAACTTCATAAAATATCTTCAGCGCTTAACCTGCCTCAACAATCTTCGATATGGCTTCAGCAGTATTCGCAAAAAAAGTAATTCTCAAGCAGTTTATTTTCGTGACATCCTCAAACATCCATGACGTCTTTCATGGTATGGCACCTGACTTCAAAGCACAGCGGGAGAGTCCCATCTGCAGCTGTTTTCCACCTTGCCCTTAATGTTTATAGTTTGAAGCAGCTACAGCTAGTCAGTAACTAGTAGCAAAGGCACAGCTAGGGCACCATCCGACCATACACAGCAAGTAACTATCGGGTGTGATGGATAGATGTGGGGCAGGATAAGAAGATCAGCCAGCATCCAAGAGAGCCTGCGAACCGATCTAGAGCCTGCAAAATCAACAACGAGTAAGTAGCTAATAAACAATGTGCAACACAGTAACGGTGAGCCTGGTGGCATGTTCAATGACGAAAAACCGAGAGTTTGCAAGTGAGCTTCGGATGCACATAAATAAAAGGCCGTGCACTCAGATACTCAGGATTACGCGATGAATTTATTTGAAAATATCTGTTCTCATTAATGTGTCTTTCGGTGCAAAGTAAGGTAATGTTTTGGCACAGATAGCCATTCTAGATGGTGAAAGACCAATGCATTCAGAAATATGCAATCATATATGTAACATGGAAGGAGAACAATCATTATGATTGCAAGACCCATTAAGACCGACGCTGAAACACTGTGGGCATGAGCATGGTTTGGGAAAAGGGTAGCACTAAATAAAAAAAATTGGATCGAGCCTTCAGCTTGTATGCATATGAAGTCTGGAGCTCTTTTGCGGCTTCGGTTATTATCAGAATGACCCTTAAATTCTCAGTGCAAAGACGCACGTGTTTCGATCAGCTTTCCCTTTGCTCCAATGAAGTTGGTCTCTATTATATTTTATTATTTATTTATTATTTATTTATTATATTTCTTTATTATATTTTATTATTTATTATAATGAAGTAGTCTTTATTCGTTATACACACGCATGATACACAAGCATGATTTTATGCATGTTGCTACACAGAGGTCTTATTAAACCGTGGCTATAAAAAACTTCATGTTTCCTCTAGCATGCTGACATAAGAATAATACTTGCTTGCTGTTGCATGCTTGATACTGTGCACGTACCCAGCTCACGGGTATTGATTCTATTATTGTTATTACAGAACAAAGTGTGCAACCATGCAGCACCAAGCACCGTGACGAGAATCTGAAGGTGTGAGTGGATATCGCAGAGCACTTAGGTTGACGAATACTACAGTGACAACTGTTAGCCGGCTCACGAGCTCCTTATTATTATTTGTTAGGCCAATGTCTCTTAAGCTGACCTATGACGAAGCCACAGCAATAACAGGCACACGATCTTGGAAGCTATTGACGCAGAAGTCAGTGTCAACTTCTCACAATTTTGACTCACCTAAGGTTTCATCACATTATAACAGTCTAGAAATACCTCGTACAAACCTTAAATTCTTTGGTGACCGTGCATTTAGTCTGTATGCTCCCAAAGCCTGGAACTCCCTCCCGACCTGCGTCAGAACATCCCCTGACCTGACCATATTTAAAAGGAACTTAAAAGCACACCTATTTAGGACAGCATTTAGTGGGTCCCTGTAATTCGTCCTTCACGTGCTTATGCGTGCAGACACTGTGCATGCTGCCACTAACCACATTTGCATGCTGACCCTGTGCATGTCACCCCTAACCATGTTATTCATTTTGTTTGTTTTTCAAGCATGATTTTACTCACCATTCAATTGCATTTCCCTTTGAAGCAAATGTAAAGCGCCTAGAAAGAGATTAAGTTCTCTGAGGGCGCTATATCAAGTACATTATTATTATTATTATTATGCTAGGCACAACCACGCTATCGGTACTGTGAGTGTTCGAATAAAAGAGAAGCAAATGCATATGCAGTCGTCAATAGGATATTTTACAGAAACATGAGCCGCCTGAGTAAGATGTGCACAGAGGCAAGCTCTTTAGCCCCTTGGGAAAAAATTGTTACACAGGTGCAATATTTTGCAAGAGCCCGAATCTCGGTGTCGAAGGCGTACAGCCGGGAAGCACTTAAGAGTCAGTCTAAAAGAAGATTAGTGGCACTTCCAGTCGTAAGTCTGAGTGTGAGGCTGAGTGTTCACTTGACGGGGCCTGCCCAAAGGGTCATAAAACCGCCTAGTTACAAATAATTGCCAGCCGTCCACTGAAAAACACAATCCAGGAGGCGTGCCGGAAGGGGTCTTCAGCATAAATCCCGGAAAGGGTCTTTTGCCTCCTACAAAATTGTTTCAGACCCAGCTTTTTTGGCTACATAAAAAGTATTAGCCAGAGAATAAGCTTGGAAATACCAGACGAATGTGTGCCATCCGATGGACTATTTGAGCCACTGGAGCCAGTCTGGGTAGGCATCATCCTGATAGTCAATCACCCCCGAAGGGGCTACTGGGCTTAGAGAACTGCTCCAGAGGGTGCTCTCAGCAAGCAGGACAAAGGGCTTGGCTTCGATCCGGGCAGCCAGGGCTGAAGTGGCCTCAGCCCTTCAAGACAGCTCCGGCCGTGACTAGGGTACCCATAATGGCTGCAGGTCGGCATCGATGAGCTTCTACAGCTGATGCTATGTGGTAGCTGGTGATGCACGATCGACCAGTGTTTGTGCACACATCAATCAAGGGGGAGGGTGATGGACAGCACCATTGAGACACTCATAAGATGATCTCGTTTGTTCTGCAACATGCTGCATCAGACCGTTAATGCCAATCGTGTTCCTGTCTTTGTTCTATATGTCTAAGCTGTACCGACCAAAACTACCTTAACCGATGCTGACTCCCAGAGCCTCAGCAAGCTTACAGCAACAGCAGTGCTGCAGCAACTTTGAAAATTCCTTTGCACAGCTGCCAAACACAAGACACTGCCCAGATGGTTCAACAGCCACAAAAATGAAATTGGTACCACGAGAAATGCACGCGAGTCTTCAGAGATATCTAGAACATTCAGCCAAAACTAACAGCAAGTTTTCTTGGTTCTTGGCTCAAAGGTAAGAAAACAAAATGTAACTCATTGTATACAGCTCTGAGAGCCGAATCTCTATCAAAGTGCTTAACATAAGCCACATGGCTCGAGTCTAAGGCCTTGGTTATTACAGGCAGAGCATCTCAGCCCTGGGTCAAACCACCTGAGCAGCTATGATCGCACTTTCCGATCCAGATAGTGGATTCGAATCCTACAGCAAGCCACTCTTTCGTGACTGATGCAACAGGGGACTGCTACTAAAGCTCTTCTACCACTATAAGCTGCTAAATCACCTGCTATTTTTAGTATGCTTTCAAATATGACTACTTGCAACCATTACACATACCAAAGCAGCGTGTGGTGGAGCATCCCAGGCTGGCCGAATGACGTCTCCAACGAATGTACTGATGACCTTGGCCAAAGCCCCAGATCCATTCACCTCCATTAGGAATCCGTCGCCAATGCGCTTTCTTGCTTCGTCGATGCTCCTAAGTCAAGTGATGAAAATTAGCAGCAAACCAGCTTGGCACAGAGGTATTTGCATGTGAGCCGTGATGGCACACTAGCTAAGGTGATTGTTTTTCCAGACCCCGGGACCAAGGTCGTGGGTTCGAATCCTGCAGTCGGCGATTCGTTATCGCAGCTGCAAGCGGTGGTTATGGCCCTAAAGGCTCTTCTGTCGCGATACAAAAGAAGCTGTTAAAATCAGCTACTACTAATTTATTTAAAAAGCCTGCACAAGCATACACTCAACCAACTAACCAACCAACTAGCCAGCCCACCTATGCACACACAAACACACACGCACACACACACACACACACACACACACACACACACACACTTGCAAACACTCAATCGATATCTTGCTAAGGAGGAGTCCAAAGTAAAGTCACTGATCTCAGCAGTGCTTTTAAGTGGCTAACAAAAAGCTAGAGGGTTGGTCCAAAAACTTCGCTCATCCAGGCGTTTAACTGACTGCTGATCAACCAGATTTCCCTAAAACCCATAAGTTAACAGTTGTAAAAAGAAAATCGTGTGTGCTACCACGTTTAGTATTTTTACCACGTTCAAGAACATGCAAACTGACCCTGTTTTGCAGGACTTGGCTGGATTTATGGCTTTTGGCATAGTTGCCATGTTCGAAGGATATTATTAAGAAACACTTATGACCAGTAAGAAGTAATATTTACTACATGCACCAAGTATACCCCTCTCTCAAATTAAAAATAGATCTCAAAAACCATGTCAGGAATTCTCTCAGCAATCCTCTAGGGTTAAAACCATGGTTTTGTGAGCATGCACTACCAAAGGTTGATGCGGTTGGAAACCATGCAAGATATTGATAATACATAGAAAATAAAACCACCTACCTGCATCTCTGACAACGAATGAAAGAATTATTGTCAACTTTTTATTAGGTCTTAACTTTCTTCATTTGGTAATTGCGCCTACTAAATTGAGCTAACTTCTCATAATCTCAATGGTAACGTTTTAACGATATTCAAAAAGATTTCTGTAACAGTATTATCATATTACAGAGCTCTTTTTCATTGCAAAACGTAGTTGGCTGGTTTTTTACTCTAACAGTACAACCGATTTCTTGCATAGTCTTAAACTAGGTCTCACCTAGGTCTTCACATGGTCACGACAAGGTGTCTCTCAGCCTTGGCCGTTGCTGAAAAAGTACCCGACACAGTCGTTGAGATAAACGTTTTTTGTGATGGGATCCTCGGCACATCCAAACACTCTCACTGTTCCGTGTTCTGAGAGTGATACCAAAAACTATGCTTAGAAAATTCTAACTGTTTTCGAACTCAATAAAAATAGCCAATCACATAGATGTTGCATGTTTTCGCATCAATTAGGCTAAACAGCATGGCTAAACGAACGATTTACAACATTTACCGAGTAAATGTTGGAAATGAGAAAGCAGTAAATTTTACTGCTTCCTCATATTGATCCTAACTTGCGGTAGTACTTTTCTGAATTGCCCTCATAAAGCACTGCAATTTTTTAGATTCCCATTGACCTCCAGTGCAAGCAAAGTTTTTGTGCATGAGTACTGCATATCATAGTTTCGAGGAAGTTTGGCACTTTGACAGTGGTACTGAGGTAAGCAGAGTAAAACTTATAAATTCAGGTTACAGAGTGTGGTGGCCAGGAGTGACGGTGAGCACAGCTCTCAGATGCACTCACCGTTGCCTGTTATCTAAGACACTGTAAGTCTGTGAGGGAGCGATCGGCATCCAGGAAAAGCCGTTCACGAGCATACAAACAAAAGTAAAGGGAGGGCTGCCAGAGCTGTCTCAGCTGAATTCGGCCAAGTTCCCTGTCTATATTTGGGCTCTCGATCTCAGCCATATTGTTTTGAGGCTGTGCTGGTAGCTCAACTACATTGCACTACATGCAACTACCTTGACCATTCTCCTAGCTTTCACTTCCTATGAAAGAGTGTATGTGGTATGCACAGGCATGTGTGCACTCACCTGTGTACGTGTGTCGGTGTGTGTGCACGAGTGCAAAAAAGAGAGATGGGAGACGGAGTTTAGTATCAAGGGCCAGATCTGGTTAGAAGATTGACATTGTCGTGCCAGTCTCGAAGAAAAGATTGGTCCTCGCCTAAGTCCTCGACGAACGTCTTTGCCTGTTTTCAGCTCGACGAAATTGACTAAAATGCTGAGTGGAAGATGAAGGTTCGCCATAAAGAATTGCTTACGGTTTCTACTGCAGTAAATTAACCGCATAATTAAGTGCATACGATGGGAACATGAGCAGGGTCTCTATAAGAGGCCGCCAGGCAGAAGATCTGCTGTGGACATGCTGCAGGAGCAGCAGGGGCTTAGCATGAGCTGCAGCTTTGAGCCAGGTAGGAAAGGGCATGCCAACCTCCGTGATTGATTGCTGGGGGGGAGGTCAAGGTTCAGCTCCCTTAAAAGGTAAACCTCACACCAAGTTCCTGGCTACACCAGTGGCAGGCCATGATGAGTTGATAGATAGTTTACATTCCCTGGAGCCGGAAGCTCTGATCTGGGATGGGCAGGCTAAGTAGGCCTGAGCCCCGTGGCTGGAGGGCTGGCTGCGGTGGCCGCCCAGACCAGCCTTTGTGATGCATTCTCGGTTAGGTAGCAGTGGTACGAGTGCCTCGTTTGACTGCTATGAGGGCTGCATGTTTAGCAGCAGCTCTCCTGCCTTTTCCACGGTGGTGCAGCCTGCTAGCAAATAGAGTTGCCGGCTCTATGTGATGGGGGAGAAAGGGCCTGATCTGCATATGCAACCATCCATCACGAAGCATCTTCTGGAAATAGCTGAATTAACCGTGCACAAGTAAGCTCTCTCTCCAACCAGGATAGGGGCGTTGAGGGGTGGGGCAAGATACCTCAACTCTATGATCGATTCATTAAGGCCAGCTTTGACCTAGCAGCTCCGCTGAGAATGAATAACTAGATTTGCAATTGTGCTGTTACCTACGAATGTGCTACCTACGGCTACATAAAAAATACATCATACTCACGGAAGACTGATCCGGGTCCCACATAAATTACCTTGTAGAGGTGAGGAGTGACATAAAAAAAAGTCATTAAGTGGTGTACTGCAGCATCGAATTCAATGTGGTTCAAGCTTAAAACAAGAAATCTCAGACTCAGATTTTAGCTTACCGTCGATGTCGACAAAAAACTCTGCGCAGGCTAGTCTGCAGAGGGAGGGCCAAAGACTAGCCTGAGCTGAGCAGGGCAGAGGCAGCACACATGACAGCAGCCGTCGTCGTAGATGCTCTATCGGCTACATCGGCAGCCAGTTA
Organism: Cristatella mucedo; assembly: GCA_009760855.2. NCBI lineage: Eukaryota > Metazoa > Bryozoa > Phylactolaemata > Cristatellidae > Cristatella > Cristatella mucedo. Next base: position 13,859,270 of record WPIO01000002.1, read on the forward strand.
AGGCATAGGCACAAGTGGTTAAGCTAAACCTGCCTATCTGCTCTTGAAAAATCTTTTGCATTGGTACAAAGGCAGTACCACAGCTGGTCCAGAGTGGCACTCTTTGTGAACAAATATAATGACTTTCCTTTGTCTTCCTCTGCCTCATCGAACTACTCCCAAGTGAAAGCACATGCTAGCACTGTGGCTAATGCAGCCCGAAGCCTTCTCTAGGATGCGAGCTCGCATCGTCCACTCCTGGGCTTCCAGTCGCCTTCATCTTTTCTCGCACTAAGTAGACATTTTTTTAGGCGATCTGCCCAGCAGTTGGTATGGACCGAAAGTCTGGAACTAGCTTCTGGCTTCAATCATTACCTGCTATGATTTTCTATCGCGTAAGACTCAGCTAAAGATGCATCTGTTACACTCAGTCTTGTCTTTATCTAGAGCTGGAACTAGTCTTGTTTGCACCTTTGCAATCTGCATGCGACTTACCTGCGTGCTACTCAGTACATGCTAAATAGCCAGAGGTCTCATTAGTCGGTGGCCCTGAGTGCACTATCGTGAGCTTTAGTGTGCATACTAGCTAAAGCATAACGCTTGGTTGCTTTTGCTTGCTCCTCAAAGCATGATGTCGTGCACCTCATCAACACTTGATTATTGATTCTCTTACCAGAGGTGTAAAAGTGCCTGGATAGAGGAGATTTAGCTCTCTTTATGCTGTCCTGGTTTGGCCCAGGGGTGATGCACTCCCCTTTGACGACCGAGGTAATGGGCTCGAGCCATGTGGCATGTGTAAAGCACCAGGATAGAGACATATAGCTCTCATAGGGCACTATCCAAATAATATATATTTTGTGGCACTATACGAACTATCAATTATTACTAATGTTCTTATCATTTTTATAAAGCAAAGGTAGGCACTTTCTTAGTGCGGAGAGATAGCCCTCAGGATAACACAGACGCCATAGCATTGCAAACAAAGCTTCAGGGAGCTCAGAGCTGCTGCTGGCTGCCACTCTGCTCAAACCTTGTCTGTCCAGCACCGATGGTCTTTGAAAGCACAGAAGGCTGCTGCCTACCAAGCCACGTATCCACACTCTAATACCATTAGCCTTCCCTCAATAAGACATGAATAGTTCACTGTGCAGCTGGTGCAGCCAGGCACTTCACGAGCCAAGCAGACCTCCAAGCCCGACACCAGCGAATGCAAGGCAAGCCCCGTGGACCAAACGCCTTCATGCAGACAATTGCCGCCCAAAGCAACAGCCACACTAATGCAATCTTCAAAATGTACTCAGTAGGTAGACGTCTGCTAGCACTGGGCCACTCGGCCAGGGAAGCCAATCCATTCGAGCAGCTCAAAAGGGTAGCAGAGGCCGAGGCAAGATCAGCAGGAAGCTTGAGAGAGAGAGAGAGAGAGAGAGAGAGAGAGAGAGAGAGAGAGAGAGAGAGAGGGGGGGGAAAGAGAGAGAGAGGGGGAGAGAGAGATGGGGAGAGAGAGAGAGAGAGAGAGAGAGAGAGAGAAGCAAGAGCTTCGTGGCAGCAGGGCGGAGGCGATCCAGCCACATGCAGTGCAGAGGTGCAGCTTCCTCCGGATGGCGCCAGCGTTGAGTGCCGCCCTCGCACCTCCACAAACACACACACACACACACAAACACAAACACAGACACACGCATGCACCCCTGACGACGGCTGAGAGGCCAGCACTGAGAGGCACTGTCCGAATGCTTTCCTGCTGCACGGGACTCGACGATGCGCCAGCTGTTCTGCAGAGCCACACGGTCGCTTCATTCTCGCTGTGTCCTGCCTGAAGTCAGCATCTCGTGAGGGGTCCAAACTTCCCTTCCTCGCGAGCGGTAATGTCTGTTGTCACCGTGGAGGTCCAGCACCGAGATAGATAGAACGAACTCGTCTACCGGCAGGTGTGCTACGGCTGCTGTGGTTTATTGGCATAGCCGGCAGCCGACATACTGAATAGTTGGCATGTCTATGGCCTGAGCACCGCATGGCATTCGATGTGCTCTGGTGCACCAGGTGCGCGACTGCACGCAAGCCGAGAATAGCTCAGGGAACAGGGCATCGAACGGGCACTAGGCCAGACACTCGACTGACAAGTAAGCGAGCTCAAGTAGCCGAGCTCAACAAAAACATCTTCCAGCACAGCAGTGCTCAGCATCGCTCCTGTCGCTTAAGCAGGCAGCTGCGGCAAGGCTGGTCAACAGCAGGCAATCGCAGCAGCTGCGTGCTACCGGTCCTAGCTGCATCAACGTCTCCCGCTCAGTAAAGCACACACATTGATAAGACACAGCAGCACTGCGGCTCTTGCCTCTGCTCACCTCCGCTCTCTTGCACTGCTCGCCAGGTGCCTCTTCGCTGTGCCCCCGCCGGTGCACCGTAAGTGCATGAACAGGGCTTTCAAGCTGCGTGCACAGCCCATGGCTGACGCATCGCTTTCTCCAGCACACCGAGGGCATGCCTTAAAATAATCAAGCAATCACCGAAGCATCTCAGCGTCTCACCCAACTCGCAGCTACCGTTGTGCCTTGCCTGGCAGTCGTGCGCAGCCTCAGCCGTGCCGTGCTTGGTCTTACTGGTGGATCTCCGCCACTGTTCAATGAGGATTTGCCAACTTTGCTGCCATCTCTACTGCAGCTACTGCAAAAAGGCTTTCCGCACCTTTAAACCACGAGATGAAAGGGTGAACACAGCAGCAATGGCACTATGCTGAGTGGGTGCAGTGGACCCTGTGGTGGATAGGCGTCCTCTGACATGGCATAGCATGCAGCACAGCAAGCCGTGACGATTGTGGCCCGCCACAATCGTCAAGCAAACCTGGTCCTCGAAATGAAAATTAGGAGGCAGGGTTTCAAGCGATCGCGCACCGCCGGGCTGCGTCACGAGCTTCGTACCAACGGCAGCACAGCTGGCTGCCGGTGTCACCAATAATCTCTCTACATGCTCGGCATTCGGGCTTCTTGAACTTGCCCAGCACCTGCTGAACTTTTGCGCCTACAAAAAAAGGTAAGATCGAGGGTTACCTTAAGGGCTGCAGACCCTCTTTGCTAGCTCAAGGTTGGTCCTTGCTGCTACTAGGCAGGCTCTGTACAAGTTAAATCGATGATGTGGTCGCAAGCAATATAGTCGGAAGCAGAGCCTGCAATAGCTCAGCACTATATGTTTCAGCAGTAGATAACCAGGATTCGGCCAAGGAGGAGGATGACTTTGCCAGGGTCAGCCAATCTGAAGAGGAGGCCGAGGCGTGGGCCTGGGAGTTGCTAAATCTCAGGCTCTCTGTCTCTGTCTCTGTCTCTGTCTCTCTCTCTCTCTCTCTCTCTCTCTCTCTCTCTCTCTCTCTCTCTCTCTCTCTCTCTCTCTCTCTCTCTCTCTCTCTCTCTCTCTCTCTCTCTCTCTCTCTCTCTCTCTCTCTCTCTCTCTCTCTCTCTCTCTCTCTCTCGGTCTCTGTCTCTCTCTCTTTCTCTCTCTGACTGACTGTGCTGACGAGTTAACTTCCTCCGTCGATGAAATAAAGAGGAGCCAGCCGTATGGTTGGTGGTGCAGCACGGCCCACTGTTCCTCATTGCACCCTTCTGACTACTACATAATAAGTAGCAACTTGACAGGCTGGGACTCAATCATTTGATGAGATGTTGCATCTTACACGACGGCTGGCAGCAAACCGGTTATGGGGTTCGAAGTATGGTATTTCCGTCACGGTGCAAATGGCTTTCAGTAAACCACAAGTGATGCCTTTGGTCAGTGTTAATGTTAAGGTGATCTGTAACCGTCACGGCCTCCAGCAATATGCCGCATGATTGCTCGACAGTGCATGGAGATGATGTGCTTTGCCAGCCAAAGAACAGCCACTCCTTAGCTAAAAAGTCAGGTGTAAGCACTTACCGACCCAGGTCATGGGTTCTAGTACTGGAGCACGCAATTGATTGCAGTCATCCTCAAGCAGTCATCCACCCTGCTTGCAGCAGACAATGGATTGCCTGCTGCAAGCAGGATGGATGACTGGTAGGGTTTCTCTGCTGCTATTTAAATCAGGCTGTTGAATCAGCTGACCTTTACTTTAATTTTGGCCACCTCGAACTTTGAAATGGCAAGGAACGTTCTCGGGGTATATTCTTCAGGCTCCTAGCTACCCTAAGGTACTGATTCCTTTGCAGTAACTTGTAAGAGGCTGGATGGAGATTATATTCTCTTATGGCGCTATATAAACGACCTATTAATATTACTACTCGGGACCTAATGCTAACTGTGGAGTCACAGCCAACATCCGACGAGTTGCGAAGGCTTCGCGAGTCAGCAGGATGAATATGGGCCGTGAGACCAGCAACAAAGCCGCTGCCTCATTTTCCTTAAGCAATCGGAAAACTGCTCGAATGCACAAGGCCGGGCTCTAGCGATTTCCGATAAGGCTGTTGGCATGGCTTTCTCTGCCAGCTTTAATTTGTACGCCTACTCATCGACTACATTCTAGCGTACGGCTCTAACTTGTTTACATTAGCGAGTAGGGCATGTCTATGCTACCCAAAAATTGCTCCGGAGATCCGTCCTCTAATAGATGAACCGCTGCTGGCTGCTGTGGGAGATGCCTGACAACGGTTGGACTCCACGTTGACTTGTTAGTGCACACGGAATTCCGAATCGCGAGATTTTCCTTGACGGCGGAACTCTAGCGGAAGATCTTGAATGGAAAATGGCAAAAATAAGAATGCAAGTGAAAGTAAACGGAGACCGGAAAAATCGGCCTAAATTCGAAAAGCGTCCGCGATAATCCGGGAGATTTTTGCACAGCAGTGGATAAATTAAGGAAACCTCGCGAAAGTAAACTGCTAACGACGTCCTCGGCTTATTAGAGGTTGGCTCAACTATCATTCGCTGGGGGTCGCATACGATCCTTTGAGGACGGCCATAGCAAGCAGAGAACCGCTTTAGCCGGCGCTCACCCACTGGCGACTGGCAGGGTTTGTCACAAGCGGTCACTGGCTAGAAGTGCCTGTTCGTCTCTCTTCGGCCCGACTTCCAGCACACCGCACGATCTGCGCGTTTCGCTCGCTCCTCGCGAGCATGCACACGCACTCGTGCATTGCAATCGGGTAGATAAGTCCTCGGGTTCGGCCGTCGTCCGAGCCTACGAGAGAGGACCTGCCCCCAGCGCCTTCACTGACAAGGCAGTTGCTGATGTGCCGTTTAGTATTTAGGCACGACTTAATTCGTTACGGCTGCGTTATGCGTGGGACTTACGTACCTAGTTGATCCATTCGGAGTTGGCTCCGGAAAGGTGCTTCTATAGCCGGGAGCCGCACCCACTGGGGCCCGCCCCCAACCCCCTCACCGGGCGCGAGACCGGGTCACAGGAGCATGCAGCCTCGTTTCTGCACGACCCTTTTCCGGTTATTGAAGTCTCGCCAATCGCGGATTTACCGCCAGTACGTTTGGCTTGGTCGATGAAATGTGACTGGTAAGCGAAAAGTAGCGGTTCCCACTGATACTTGGACGCTAAGTTTTGCATATCAAATAGTGTAAGTGTAAGTGTGCCTAGTTTGTTCTAACCTTCGTGCCGACGATCCTGACGCTCAGCCCAAGGCTTTGAGACTTTGAACCGTCTTCTTTAGTCTTCTTTGCGTCGTTCTTTGTCAGTCACGAGAAGACCTTGGCTGCCTCTCCTACCATCGCTTTGGCAAGTTCACGCTTCTGTATCACGTGTTTAGACATCCGCACTCACAGCCATCATTAGCCCCCCTTGGCTGACAGTTCTCTCTGTTGTAACCTGTGGTATTCGTCAGCAACCGAAGCAGCAGCACTAGCTAATGTCGGATATAACGCCAGGTCATCGTTGACAGCGGCTGATTTTTCGGCATGCTGCATTTCAGCTTACTTGGGCATGCTGCAGCTGCATCTGCTTTGGCTAGGTACTCCGGACGCCGTAGCGATCGTCCTAGCATGTATAGAATGCCATCGAAGAGCCCGATTCTTTCTTTGGGGTTATTTTCCTATACGTTTTAGATCGTGTGATGGTCGTGCCCTGCTACTCATTTTCAAATCCGTCATTTGGTTTATTTCTCTTTTCCAAGAAAATCTTACGAGCGTATCGTTTTTCTTCCCAAACGGCAGGCGGGTGATGTGATGTGCATACACAGTTGAGGCTTTCCGACGCTTTTTGACTGCTTTCCGACGTTGTTTATGCCTTGCCAAACTGGCCTCGTTTAGGTTGCCGTGTCTCAAAAGCCCATTTCAGGCTCTATTAAAGGGAGTGCTGTTACTGTCGGTCCTATATTTCATCCCCGAAGCTGTTCTTTGCTCCTTTAGATATCCACGGGCAGGGCGTTGCCATCACGTTGTCAAGGCATCAGCCGATGCTTACAGATTATTCATTGACATCTAGTCAACCATAAGTGGTTAAATAAGACCGGCCCCTGTGCATTAGAAGCTTGCCGGCCAAGTACAGCAGATGACATATGGTTGTATGTTTGTCGGTTTTGTGATTATAATGCCATCGTTTGGGGGCACTGCTTGCGTGAGTGTAAAAGGGATCGGTTTTGGTAAACATCTAGCAATAAATGCAGTAGTATACAAATCCAGCAGTGTCTCCAGGATTGCTAATGAGGGTGTTCGTTTTTTCACCGTCTGCCGGGATGGTAAGCCTTTAAAGCCTCAGGCATATTTATGAAGCGTATCCATAGCCTAACAGTCGTTCGATTCGCTCAGCGCTGACGTTACTCTCATTGCATTGTCAGTGACTTAGCAGGCACATGTTGCTCTCCTACTTGGAGCACACGCAGATGTGTAGCCACATTAGTAGATACCCTGAGAATAGACAGATACAGCAGTAAGGTCTGAGCTCATGCTTCCATCTTTGCCACCAACCGCAGAGCATAATTCCAGAAGCGATCGTTTCTGGTGATAACTTCAGATGTAACGACGACTGGAAACTGTCTCCCGAGTTACATGAATCAAGCATATCGTTAAGTAAATTAAAGGTAACATGTGTCAACGCGAAATTAAACCGGCAGTTGAGCATTCAGCATAGTGCAATCGAAGTTCTTGCAGAAACGCTTCCGAAAATAAGACCCCGTAACGGCCAGAAGCTTCAGAGCTTCTCACTTGCTCGACTGGCAAGCTGTCTAGACCCTTCTCTGATTGAAATGCTGAGTCCTATTCAGTCCATTCAGCTCCGAGTGCTTAAGTCGCGAGCATTGTTTCCCCCACCGAACCAATGTTCCCAAGTCAAAGGGGGAGGTACTTGATGGTGGGGGATACAATCAACCTAACCGGCTATGAGCTGCTGTACGGCCCTGAAGAAAACCAACCACTACCATCTACGATTGAGATAACATACTTCTGCTGACTCGACCTCATTTTCAAATGGCACTCTGTTGCATCACTGCACATACACTCCTTCTGGTCTCAAGAGTCAGAAGGCTCTGACATGCCAGCCAGAGAATTGGGCAGTGGCCAGAGAGGAGTATATAGACCCTTATCAACTGCCTGCTGTGCGATTCACCTTGTATATGATTATCCTAGGACCTCGAGACCTCACAGGCTTTTTGGCTGCTGATCCCTCTCAGCTTGATTCTGTCAGAAATACTTCTTTGGTGGCTGCCAAATGTGATGCGTTCTGCTTGGCTTGTATATCCAAGCAGACAGGAACTAACTGTGCAGCACCCCTCGATGTCTGGTCTGGTGACACCGACCACTTGATCATGCATGCTGCCACTTGCTGTCTTAGTTTCGGAGGAGTGTTTCTCGATAATCATGTAGCTCTTCTGGGCAGTATATTGCGATTTCATCAGGTTTGTTGTGGTTTTCAAATTGTCAAATGAGGTGGTTTGTTCTTCCTTCCATGGCAAATCAGTGGCATTTACAGCCAAAGGCTTGGACATGGGTTATCCCAGCCGTGCGAGGAACTGTGGATGGATTTCATGTGTATTAACAGTGTGCCACAGGGCCATCAATTCCCGGATGTAGCCTGGATTCAGCCATGGGGCGCCAGACCTTGACGTCAATATGAGACAGCCAAGCATATGAAGGCTGAAATGGCCGAATGTGTCGAATGGTCGAGCTGCCCCTTGCAGGGTGATTGAGGTGTGTGCTTGCTGCCTTTCTGTGGATGGGGGAGGAGGGCCCACCACTGTTTGCTTCCTTCCTTCCTCATAACTATAATCAAATACCACCTTCGTTATGGTGGGTGAGCTGCCAGGCTAGCAGCTGTGTGGCTTTTGCATAGGTGTTCTCAGTCATGTGATTTTTCAGCTCGAGCCTGCTACAGAGTGGAGTGGAGCCTCGGTGCGGTGGGTGTGATGTGGGTATTATCGCGTGGTTAGTGCCTTGGTAATCCTGTTCACGTCACGATGATGTCTAGGGCACGCCAGTGGGATGCCGTCGGCAAGCAGTCCCTGGTTCTTCCCCTTTAACAGCAGTGGCGCCAGCCGTACTGGGCCAGTTGCTTCCCACTTTTGGCCCAGCTTTGGAAACCAGCAGCGAGCCAGAGGAGCCAGCCAAGCGGAAGCAGTGTCGTCCGAACGTGGTCTCTGTGTGATCACCTCTACTGACGATGGTGAACTAGTGAAGCCGGTTGCATTTGTGGTGAAAGTTGCATCTGGGGTGAAAGCGTAGACGAAACCAAGCAAGAGATGGGGGAGGGAAGTAGGGTTGTTTCGAGGCAAAGTGCACTTAGGGTCGATGGCTTGGTACATGCTCGGCAGCTGCCTAGGGCTGTTCATCGGTTGTCGGCCGTGAGCCAGAAGCTGCTGCAGCTGCTGCTCGAGATCTTGAATCATCCAATCATCAGCCGAACCGTTACCGTTGTGCCAAATGCCAATTCAATCGCTTCATCTCTGATTGTGTGGTCATCCTAAGGAGTATACTCTTGGTTACAAACATATTGAGGTGTTCAGGGTGGCTGACTAGCCGTAGCCGCAGCCCAGATGTTTAGCCTCGGCATTTAGATTTGAACCTGAAAGCCGAGAGTCGGCCCCTTTGGCTTTGCCGAAGCAAGCTGCTGCATGCTGAGACAACCAACGTACAAGCACTTCAAGCACGATCGGCACGTACTGTACAGCATGGCCGGGAGCACTGCCTCCTGGAGCCTTCTCATGCCGAGGGCCCTGTGGCACAACCGGCTGGTGGCCATCTGGGATCCCAGGATCAGAGGTCGGCCCCTTGGCATTGTCCAGAAGGTCAGCAGCTCAGAGTGGCTGGCCTCAGCAGCCTGGAATGAGCTTCCTCTGTCCTGGTGCCGGGGGGGGGGGGGGGGGGGGAGAGAGAGGAGGAAACCTACAGTGGTAGGCCAGGGAATTCGACCACACCACTTGAGGCATTCGGTGTGCAGTTAGGTGGGCTCTGTCAGCTTCAGGAGCCTGCCTTCGAGTGACACTGCTTTGATTTGCACAATGCCAGTTGCAAACAGGTAATTGGTAACCTAAGAGGGCCCCGGCTGGCTGTGGCCAGGTAAAGCATTGAAGGGGTGGGCGGCAGCATGCCAGCATGGGGGGCCTCTCACTACTTCTGTATCCTTGCCTGCTGGTGCGGGATTTGGTGTGAACGCAGTTGCATCGAGCTACTTCTCACTGTCCTTACTGACAGTGAGACATACGTGCGACAGGGCAATCCAGCACTCCGGACTCTAGCCATGCAACAGGCCAAGGATTTTTTACTTGTGACTTTGTACCTCCCCGATCATAATTGACCAGTTGGGCTTGTCCATTAAAATTTTGCTAGGCTAGGGGTCAGGGAACATGGATAACTTATCCCAAATGCGATACACCTAATGAGACTCCAAAAATACGATTACAGCATAATGAAATTATTGAACTCATTTGCTTATTAAGAGTTGTTTTGACCCGATTGTAATACATAGATCAATAATAAATTAGCAGGATTCTGTTTTGGATAATTACCGAGAAAGCCTCTCAAGCTCAGCGTTAGACAGTACCACGATGGAATACAGACACCGGTTTGTCCAGGTGTCCATGTGTACGTGAATCAGTCAGGAATTGGCTCGCGGGACTACCAAAGTAGGCAAAGAAGCAGTCCACTTGCAGGAACTGCGGCAGTATAAATCCTGCTTTGTGTCCACATCCATAGGTGAACAAGACGTGCCGAGCTGGTTTGGTCTAGCGGTTAAGGTGCTCGCCCCGACCAAGGTCTGACTGAGGTCGTAGGCTCGAGGCCGAGGCGTATGTGAAGTGCCTGAATAGAGATTGAGTTCTCTGGGGGCGCCATATAAATGAATTAAATTTTTTTAAACAATTAAGTCAGTACTGTACTTGCAAAGATCGGCAGCATCCATCTGCCGGTCGGCACCAAGCGCCTGATTAGCTTCACAGCCACCACTCACGATAAGCTGTAGAACTCAGGTTGACGAATGGCCTTAGTTGCAAGGCCTGCTCGTGCAGGCTCGACAGAGCGATAGTGAGTATCGAGGAAATTAGGAGAACCGGCCGTGACCCCAAGCAAGACATGAAATGGGGTGATCGTCAGAAGTGCTGCTGCCCCTGGGGCCCACTGAGAGGAATCATATCGTGTATTCTTGAAACTGAAGAGGTGACACCGTGCAGAGTCGATCACGCGAGGTGCAAAGAATATTGGGCGGTTGAAGCTGAGGCCAGCTCGTGACCGGCTTTTGCCATAAGGTAGTAAATCTTGGGTTTGAGTCTGATTTTCAGGCGGCGGCTCTCCTGTAGGAGACCTCGGTCCGTCCATGGCTTAACCGGGGCCGCCCATGCATGGAGAATCGAGGAGACACTATGCTTGTGCCATGTTCTCGTAGCCTTCGGTAGTCCCTCGAGCAGAATGTGGTGCACTGAGCACCTGAACATGACTTGGGCCTTGATGCAATGTGAAGGGCAAATTTAGCAAATTTCTAATGTCCTATAGGCCTACTCAGTACGGCTGTTTCCAGCGCCAGCCTCACGAGTGAGATGGTGGTATCTGGAGGTGTGAGAGTGGCATTCAATCTTACCAAGATTGGATCCAATAGTACCAAGATTGATTGCTTCGAGGATTGGAGAGCTTTGCACGTGGCTGTCGATGTGATTTCTTATTCCAGCTACTCTTCAGAACCGTCTGGGCATGTCGTTAGCAGCCCATCCTTCGACTGCCAGCCGAGTTGAATTGGTTATGTCGATTTAGTTATTCCGCTTCCATTGTAGGCAGTGATACGAGGGCCCGCTCGCCTAGCACGCAGTCGTGCTGTTTCGACTGCATTGAACGTACCGCTCTCTTTTTTGTTTTTTTTCCATTGCATGTTCTCGTCCACAGCAAGGCCACGACATGTGGCACTTTTGGTACTCATGCCCAACCGTTGAGCTACAGAGCAATTGGCTTGTGTGTCGTCATCGATTACGCATGCAACCTTGCACGCAGCTTGCCGTTGCGTCTGCTTTGTGCGGCCCTTGCCAGTGCTGTGCCGCTTTCATTGGTTGCATTCTCATTGTCTCCCCTCTCCAGTGGTCCGTGGCTGGTGATGCTGACTCTCTGTCTCACAGCTTTTGAACCGGGTGGTGTCAGAGTCCACTGCAGCCATATAGACAGCTCTTGAGGTAGAGTAACACCAGAGGCCACAAAAGGATGCGTTCGTCCGTGCTTTATAAATTACAAACTATAAGTAATAGCCGGCAATTTGCCGTGATACGGTGTGAACTCAAGGTAGTCGGCTGCTAGAGCTTCTACAATGTCTAGGTACAAAATCCGCTGCTTCTTCGGCCCAGCGTGCATCCAAGATGCAAGCCGAAAAAATGGCGGCTTTGTAAAGTCTCGGCAGTTTGTCGAGCCGCACTTCTGTATGTTGCCGTGGCAGTGGCAGGGCGCCACGATTGACTCGAGGCTAACTTTCGTGTACTCCGAGCGAGTGCGCAGTATGTTTGGTGTCTCCGTGTGACCTCAAAGCTGCTCTCGAGTGTGGACCTTGCTCTAGCGGATTGCAGCAGTGGTGAGCCTTAATGTGGGCTAGCTACTTTGCAAGGTTGTCATGTGACAGCATTGCTACTTGTGGAACGACCTTGCTGGCGCTTGCACCAAATTGCAGCTGTAGAGTCTTGCCTGACAAGAAAGAGGAGCAGCGATTGAGTGCGTACGTGTGCAGACTAAATCTATTTTGTGCCGTGAAGAGCTCGTAGTGCCCTAGGGCACGAGAGAGGGGGGGGTAGCCAGACAAGGAGAGGTTGACTGGGGAAGCACTGGTGAAGCACTGGATACTCCGTCCTCCAGTGCATTGCAACTCGTCCCGGGAGGGTGAGCACGGTAAAAGGATTTCGAGAAATTGTAAATGCACTCCCACCTCGTAGGGAGATGGATGTGGAAAGAATACTAGATCCTGTCTCTGGGTACCTATGCAAGCTGAAACGTGGAGTAGCAACTGCGTTCAAATCAGTGCCAAAGCCTACGCACATGCCTCCATGACGGTTGCTAATTCACCTGCTGGTGGACAAATATCATTGGAGGAGGAGGAGGGATGCTGCCAGTCTTGGCATTGCAAATCAATCGCAGGTACTACTCAAACTGGCACGGATCCACGTCCACGTGGAAGCCAGTAGAGACCGTGTGTGAGGCCCCCAGCATTACGGCCATCGGTAGCTTCCGCAGCATACGAATCAGTGCCGAGCCCTACCTCTACCACAGCAGCTAAGCTTGAGTCCTTTGCCGGAACAAAAGCCAGCGTCTTCATTGCCAACCTCAGCGTACACACGTGAAGCTGGGGAGAGCATAGAACCCATCTCACGGAATATTGCAAAATGCAGCTTCCATGCAATTGCATTAATATCGTACAGGTATCTCTTGGCCTGTGTAGGCTTCGAGAGCCAACAACACTTCAAAATAACAGCAGTAATAATAATAGGCCATGTGTGTGACACGCTGCCCTAAGAGAACTAAGCTTCCATCCTAGCGCTTAGCAACTCGCTGCTAGGCAATCGATAACCAAGGGCCACCACGTGGCACGCACGGTGTCAAGCATGCACAGGCAAACTAGTATCATGCTTAGTCCACAATGCTAATGCACAGACAGAGGAAGACACTCGTGGCCACCGGTTAGTACGACCTCTGGGTTGTAGTATGCACTGAATTATGTACAGATAAGAATGCAAAGCGCACAGAAACAAACAAGACTAGTTGGCTGGGTATATGGGAAAGCTGACGGGAACAGGTGCCTCCTCAGCTGAGACTTGAATGATCAATGAATTGATCTCCCCGAAGCTACAAGTGAGTGTTATGCATGAGAGTTTTCTATAGCTCCTACAAAGCATAAAGCAGCTTTCGGTGAGCATACAGTAGCAGCTCAGGACAGCTGTACAGGTTGTACCTCAGTTGGCAGGAAGGAATAACGTATTGTTGTGTAAGAATTATGAAAGTGAGTTTCACAGTCTATGATTAGTGCTGAGCAAAAGCTTCTGGTCCCCACGGTCTTTATGCATAAGAGTGGTACGGCAAATTTATTGTCCACAGATGTCTCGAGGGCACGAGCAGGCTGAAACTGGTTTGGCAGTTCAGCTAGATATGAAGGGTAACAGTAAGCATTTTGCTCAGCATCTTTGATCGAACGGGAGCTAGCTATCACCACTCCTTCAGCAAAGGAGACGTATGACTGAACCACATTGGCCATTGGCTGCATAGGCTTACTGCCTTTTTTCGATAGCCTAGCCAAAACGGAATTGCTCTTGTCCAGCCTAGACAGAACCAGATTTTATATATATATATATATATATATATATATATATATATATATATATAGTGAGCATAGCAGGAAGCAAGTTCTAGGCCTTCCATGTATGAACGAACTGAAGGCTCGATCGCCAAAAGATTCCCGATTAGTTTGAGAGACATCGATATGACTAGATGATAAACATGTGGTGCACGCTAAAGCTGCACAAAACACTAAACGAGAGCACGTGACTGGAGGAGCAAGGAGATCGGATAGATAGGTTGCTGCAAGCAAGTGAAGCGACCTGTAAGCCAGACAGAGGATCTTTAGAATCGATTCTATGCTCGATTGTAAGCTTGTAAAGCTTAGGCAAAAGTGGTGTGATACGGCAGCCATGCCGTCGACGACAGACCAGCCGAGACTCTTGAGTTCTGCAGTTCCTGCAGATGATTTAAGGGCCCGGGGCCGGGAGTACGTTTGTCGTTTGTGTATTGTTTATCAGGATACGTATCCAGGCCTTGTGCTTCGATGCGCATGGAAACCACGAAAGAACGCACGTCGACAGCAGCGGCTCAGTTTGGAAGTTAGAGATATGACCTTCGGTGAACATGCCTGGTCTTCGGTATGAATTCGAGGGAGGGTGGCCTGTCGCTTTACATTATGTCTATTGGTGCTTCCACTCGTCAGCTTGTTTGGTGACTACTGTATGTAGGCTTGTTGCAGTGCACTCGAGTTGATCCCTTATCGAATAAGAAAAAGGGCAGACATGACTCCTAGCATTGATAGCCGTGATAGAGTCAGCAGACTGAGTCGGCAAGGACGAACCGATCAGCACACTGTCTATGTCTACCGTCCACTACGATTGTGGCAGCTGTGCTGAGGCTTGTCAGCCCAGTTACTAGGCGTTCGGCTGGGTGGCTTGACTGGCAGCTGGGCTGCAGCAGTGCATTCTGGTGTGGCGTTAATTCGTTTGTTGTGCCTTCCTCAACGATGAGTGTAAGCGAAATGGATCCGGCAGCACAAGCCTGTTTCTGGCAGATCTGTTCAATTGCCACACTCGGTAGACCAACCAGAAGTGATTCCTGTGGATTCCAGTATGCCCTACACTATGAAGGAATCTAATAAGTCGTAGTTGACATGTAAGCGGCTATGTGTGCACGTAATGTAATGTAATGTAATGTAATGTATCTCCGTCTGTAACTCCACAAAGCCATAAAGACTATGTGGGTGTTACGCAGGAGAGTTTTGTATAGCGCACTCTCAGCCCAAGCGGCTTTCGGTACATGTGTGGTAACCAACAGACTTCATCTCACGCAACAAAGAGTAGTGGGAAGCATAGCAGAGTCAGGAGAGCAGTTGAGGTAGTGAGTAGCATGGAAGTAGCAGCTCAGGACCGCTGAAAAGGATGACCCATAGTCGGCAGTTGGAGAGTAGTTGTCGTTGCGTAAGAATCGTGGAAGCGAGTTCCACAGTCTAGGACCTGCGAAGTTAAAGCTTCTGCCACCAACGGTCTTTAAGCTGAGGAATGGAACAGTTAATTTATCTTCCACACAGGACCTGAAGGCACGAAGAGGCTGAAACTGGTGCAGCAGTTCAGCCAGGTACGAAGGAGCCAAGCCGTGGTGGGCCTTATGAGTCAGAGTAAGAACTTTACGTCTGTTTGCGAGCAGATTGTGTAGGTGTCGATACGTCAAGTAGTTGGACTGCTGTCATTGGACTGCTGTCATGGACGTGCTAGTTCATTGCATGAAAAACATCATGTGGCACCCGTGCTTGGTAAGTTATTGATAGCAATTCAGCTGTGTGAATTTCTCTATTTACTCCAGATGGTAGCCACTAAAATGTTTTTGACCGAATTTGACGTCTGCAGTTTTTACTGCTGGGTTATCGGTTTTTTGAATGAGGCACCGGCTGCCGCTGTGTGCCAGGATTTGCTACTTACATGGAAGGTGTGGGCATTAATTGACCTTGTCACGAGCATTGACATACCTGGTCGACCAAGCATTGATTGGTATGCTTGTGTCTTGCCATAGTCTGCTGAACAGTGACTGCCTTGTCCACTCCGGCCCCCCCCCCCCCGAGCAGCTGGCTGCGGCTGCTGCTGGCTGCTACTTGGGCTTAGCTTTGCTCCCTGCTGTTGCTGCTGCCGTTTGGCAGCTCTGGGCCGTGCATCGCCTGCTGTGACATTGGTTTCCCAGCAGACTCCACTTCCACTCGGCTCTCTAGCTGGCTGGCATTGACTGCGTGCAGTGCGGCATTCGTAGATGTGTTGCACCAAATCTGCTATTGCTTGCTGTCTTTTCTGCAGGATTAAATGACTGCGAAAAAGACATTGGCGTGTCAAGTCATACTCCTTGACGAACGCGTGCCCTCATTCACTGTGCCAGTAAGTCATTAGTACTTACATACACTTTGCCATCTTAACATGCCAATTGCCTCGATGACAATCTAATGTCCCGTGATGGCTCTAGGCTTGTCCGACTTCCAGAACGTGTGGCTTAGTAATTCGGTATCTTGTTTTACAGTGGCGCTATAATCTCGGTGACCTGTGCATGCATTCGTGTTGCCAATAAGTATTTGCTTGTGTGCCACTCCCTGTGAGTGTATGCATCCGTGCTATTTGTGTTTTCGTTTTACACGCAGTTGTTTTGAAGTTGTGTCACCAGATGGCAGACTTCATAATATAACTGTTTGTTAGCACGGAAGCTGATAGATACGTTCCTCCCCCAGTACACCAAGCTGTCAACCCAACACATTACTGATGGAGAACTGACAGAAATTTTTGAAGAATCAAGCTCCTTATATTTGTGCCCGCAACTTGAGAGCCGCGAGTCTTTTGGTTTTTCTTGCTATAAGTATGTCTTTTTGTCTATTAGGCCTATGAAGGGTTCAGCAGCTACTGGTTCTGTCGCGTGACCTCATCACATCGTCCGTGTGTGCAGCCATCAGGCTGTGTTAGCACAATGCAGATGCGACATGGTCGTTACTCTAAGAGCCTGCCGGTTTGCAAATTTGATTATATCTGCCTCGAGTGTGTGCATGTGTAGTCAGTCGATCGTGCCCGGAGTCCTTGTAAAATCATTGTTCGGAAATGTGAATGTGCTTCCGAGCTACTGCGTGCTGGAGTTAGGGAAGGGAATGGTGTGCTGTTGCTTCTGGCATGACGTGTGCCAACCTTAGCTGTTGATAGTAATTATAATAATTATAATACATTCGTATAGTGCCCTCAGAGAACTGATTCTATTTCTAGGCACTTTACAGATAGATGCAGTATAGAAAGCATTACCAAATGATTGGTGGTAACATCCCCAAGCAAAAGGCACAGTGTAAGCAGCACGTTACCGCAGCAACAGCTGCTAACGTTTTCCCTAAAGTCGAGCTTTATGTTAGCACTTCAGTGTAACGCTGCTTTCATCTATACCGCTGCTGGTACACCCGGTTCTACCCCTACCCTTAGCTAGGGCACTGCTCATTTGCATATGCAGAACACAGCTGCCTGCCATGACCAGCCAGTCGCATAAGCAGTAGCTAAAGCACTTTGTGCATGCAGCACGGCCAGGCAGTGCTATATGAAGCTGTCTGTAAAACGCAAGCCTGGGCATCTCCCAGCTTTGAGAACCTGTGACAGCTGCATGCAGACTTGCAGAGTATTGCCCACACCTCGGCATGTGTGTATTCTGTGCTGCACTCACCGTATTCGGGGAGGGGCTGCTCCAGCCTGATTGGTCTGCGGCATCTCAGGTCGCGTCTATCACTGCCTAGTAGTATCGGTAAGAAGTGTGACAATCGGGCTGTGATTCGTGCTGGCAGGCACGTGGTAGTCAGTAGGCCAAGACTTCAGACAGTCCCGAGAGCGTGACCGGATGTTTGCACTGGGGGCAGCTGCAGTGGAGTGTGTGACCCGATGTGCAAGGCTTGGCAATCTTGGCCACCGTGCACAGTGTACGCTAGTTTGCAGTCATATCCTTGCCACCTGCATGCAGTGACAGCACGGCACGGCCATGTGCCGGCCATGTGAGAAGTCTTGGAAGTCTTGAGAATTCTTTTGTTTGGTTCTTGCGGGGAGTGACAGAAGAAAGAAGAGCTGGGGATGCTGAGTGTGGAGTGAGGCTTGACTGAGGAGAAAAAGAGCAGTTGCTTGAGTCGAGATATAGAAATATAAATTAATAAAGATTATCTGACTCAGCAGCCTCATTTCTAAAGCTGCTGAAGAGCCTTGATGGCTTTCACCACCACCACCACCACCACCACCCCCAGTTGTCCCAGACAAGGACTGTCTTGCTGACATCTAGCAGCAGAAATCAAGATGGGCTGATCTAGCAGCCTCGTTTATCCCACCATGGCCACAACATCTAGGCAGGCCATCGGTTATGGCCGCGTGAGACTTACGTGGGACTCTGATACCACCAGCACGGGCACAAAAGTTTGGTTGTTGCACAATAAATGAAGCTCATAAAAGCGCGATGCATGACGTCAACTCATTGAACTTCTTCACCGGGTAGGTATCCTGTCTGTCTCGACTTTCGATGAGGACGGCCTGCACACGGCTGTTCATCTACACTACCACCTGGTGAACGGTCCCGTGCAGTGTAGCCGTGTGTGAATAGGTCGTTGGCTGAGGTGGCTGGAGTGGGACTATTTCTTAACTTCGAGCACCTCAAATTCTCTGAACTCACTTGCTGCATGCATTGATGACATCTGCATATGGATGGCAGCAAATTTTCTAAAACTAAACGATGATAAAACTAACTTACTAGTTATGGGCAAACCCAGTGTAATTCAGAGATTGGAAAGGCTGACTCTCAAAATTGGCTCTGCCAACATATCTCCAGTTGAATCAGCTCGAAATCTAGGTGTCATATTCCAAATCGACCTCTTGTTAGACGACCATATCAGCTCCACAGTCAAATCTGCCTATTTTCAGCTTCATAACATTGCTAAAATTCGTGCTTGTTTAGATAAGGATACCACGTCCAAGTTGGTCCATGCATTCGTGACATCCCGTCTCGACTTCTGCAACTCACTGCTTACTGGCCTACCAGCATGTGCGATCAGGCGATTGCCGCTGGTGCAAAACTCGGCAGCTAGATTTGTCTGTCGTGAGCGTTGCAGCTGCTACATTACACCACTTCTTGCCGACCTGCACTGGCTACCAGTCAAGCAATGGATTGACTTCAAGGTTTTGTCGCTCACTTTTAGGTCCCTTCATTCTATGGCTCCAGCCTATCTCTCAGATATACTACCACATCAGGCCAAGCATCGTACCACCCGCTTTTCAGAATCAGTCTACAAATACCTCGTACAAACCTTAATTCCTTTGGAGACCGTGCATTTAGTTCGTATGCTCCCAAAGCCTGGAACTCCCTCCCGACCTGCGTCAGAACATCCCCTGACCTGACCACATTTAAAAGAAACTTAAAAACACACCTATTTAGGACAGCATTTAGTGGGTCCCTGTGAATCATCCTTCAAGTGCTTATGCGTGCTGACACTGTGCATGCTGCGGCTAACCACATTTGCATGCTGACCCTGTGCATGCCACCCCTAACCACAGTGTTCATTTTTTTTGTTTTTCAAGCATGATTTTACTCACCATTCAATTGCATTTCAGTTTGCAGCAAATGTAAAGCACCTAGAAAGAGATTAAGTTCTCTGAGGGCGCTTTATCAAGTGCATTATTATTATTATTATTAACTGCCAGTACGTGTCATCCCATACATCCCCATTAATTTGCCTGTAAATGGGGATATCGTCCAACAGTCACCGAATGCTGCGTCTAAACCGTTTCGATCAGTAGCGCTGGGAATGTGGCGCAGTGGTGCAACACTGGCGTCGGAAAATTGCCCGAACCACGGCTCTGCCACCACCGTATTTAACTGTGTACTTCGAGCGATCGTTGCGGAACCTCTCGCCTTTTCTTTGGCTTACATGAAGTCAGCATTTTTTTTTGCAAAAAGATTATCCATGAACATCCACTGGTTCGATTAACTGTGTGCATGTCTTCGGGCGTCTCACGGGCGTGGCACTTGGCTCACGATGGCCCTTCGGTTGTATGTGGATGGCTTAATTCAGGGCCTTTTACAGGCCACGAGCAGCAGTATATTCTCCTCGGCATTCCGAAGAAGCAGTGCTCACCTACTAAATTCTGGTCCTAGCAGCTGACTCGACTGACTGATATACCCTAAACTTTGATAACTATTTAGACACCTGTGAGAGGCCATATTCGGATGCTACTGGGGTCACCTGCAGCTTGCCTGCACAGAAGGATGTCATTAGCAGCTGACATGATGGATCGCACCATGTTGAGACATACATGGGCATGGTTACGATGAGGCATACACACAGAAATGGTCAAAATCGACCAATCCCTCCCCCTAACTCTATTTTTTAAATCTCGGTGCCTGTTCAGAATCAATCCATGAAGAAGATGTGCAAGTTTTCTTTCAGTGCAGTAGATTGTGTGAGGTGTCCGTGACTTTCAGGCCTGTTTTATTTCCTCTTTCTGGCCCATCGGATGCAAACTGGTGCCGCCGCATGCCAGAGGTTAAGGAGTACTGTAGCTTTGCCGAAGGCTATCTGCTAGCCCTTCACAAACAGAGCTTGGACTTGGACTGAGGTAGTATGGATGTGTCAAGTATAAACTGGCTAAGAACACTTGAAGGGCTCCATGGCCAGCTGCTGCCTAAACCGAAATAACAAGATACATGATGTCCAATTGTCATCTACTGAAGATGCCTGCATTACTTGATATGCAGACCATCAGCTTTGCTAAGACAGTTGTTGGACGTCACTGCAAGGACCAAAACTAGTGGGCAAACGTTGTGGCGTCGACTTGCACAGGATGCAATTTTCTGACAATTGGCCAAGAAATCGCCCTGGTCCAGTAAGCAGCATATATAGCGGAAAGACTTCTGTCGGCCTAACGCCGTGCCGTAAAGAGTTTTGCTCGGTTTATTAGATATTCGAAAGCAAATTTCTACTCTCGGGGAACAGCAAACGTTGGATTCGAGTAAGCCAAAGAAAGTGTGCAGATGCCGTGATGACGGCCTGAAGCATGTTGTGAAGTAGGGCAGTGGCGGTATCATGGTTTGGTGCGCTTTTTCTGGTGCAGGTATTGGACTATTGCACCACATTACTGGCATTATGGACTATGGTATTATGGACATTATGGATCAATGTGCTGCGAAACTTGGGCTTTCCTTGCTGTCGACGAATGTTCGGCAACAGCATGATTTATCAGCTGTTGATTGATTAATTTATTATTACATTTGTATATTATTTATTGTTACATTGATTGATTTATTTATTATTACAGATTGATTTATTATTGTGGGGCTAAGTTGGCAGTAGTTAGCGATGGAACCAGGGCCAGGGGCATGTGCCCTTCCTCTTTACAGCTGCCCCTAATCCTGTGCCCCCCCCCCCAGCGTTCACAAACGATGAAATCATGTGCTAATTCCACCTAATGAGCAACAGACGAGTTCGTGTCCAATAAACACTATGAGTTTGTGTTATGACTTTTTGTAAGGAACCCTTAAAAAAGTACCGAGCAAGGTAAAACCAGCATTTGCCCATGCCAAACATGCGAGAAATCTCCCAATTACTAAATCCATGTTAATTAAGGACCACCAGAATCCTTGAACAAAGTCGCTCTGAAGGCAGCAGGTCCCACCTCGAAGGCCAGTGAACTCTCCTGAGTCGATAAATTTCAAGACGAAAGTCTTATGTTAAAAATCGTCGAGCGATTTAGGAATTTTTTACGACATGAAGCTTAGCGTATGACTTTCTTTGCACATGTGTGTAGCAGTGAGGCTTCCCTCATGTCTCATTTCGTTTCTCTATCAGTGACATGTCTCCAGGCTGCCGTAAGTTCAGATTAATCGTTTCTGTTTGTAAGCTCCCGCGAGCCATCTGAACCTCGGTGTCATGGCCTTTGTGAATATCTGTATAACGATAGTCATAGTGTGTATCCGCAGAGTAGCTGCAGCAATTTATTTATTCACTCAGCAGCAGGCAATACAAAATTCCCTGCTTCAAAACGACCTCGATTGTGAAGCTCGATCAGTACCGATAGGCTAGGATCCAGTACAAGTGTGGTTAATAGTTGCCTCTGCAGGTCAATAGTTTGGACCAGAAGTTAAAGGCAGCAAGTCTTTGTCCCGATGTGATTTTTGTCATTTACAGTTCTGCTAGCCTTCTAGCAAGGCTTGGTATCTTAAGAAATCTGGTAGTTTTACCACAGTAAACTCTTAGTGCAGAAGCAGTAGGCAGTGGTGTCGCGTTTCGATTGTGGCATCGATTGGCTGTGTTTTGTCCATTCAGCTGCTTCTCATCTCTCTTGGGTCTTCCGTGCAAAAACTCCCGGCAAAAACTGCCACTAGCTCACAAATCGGCAGCCCTTTCTAGTTCGTCCAAACCCAGATTGTCCTATGCTTCACATCTTCCCCTTGAATGGTTGCGTATTCTGGCGTCTTGTGAAACCATATCGATGGAAAAAGTGTCTTCCTTTAAATCGCCAGTCGATTTGGCCCGCTGTCGTTTGATGGATCTTGCAGAGCCCTATAAACTAGCATGGAACTTGAGCTCGCTATTTCAGTTTACTGCACCACGTGCACCTCATAATACCATTGGCATCAGGCCCTTCACTGCCTATTCAGCACGAATACTTTGTCACTAAATGTGTGGCGTAGTTACAACTGTTATCTTGGAAGAGCTTGGCCACTCAATGTGAAGCAGTCTTGGGATTTTATGCTCCACTCGTGTGATTTAGTTATTTCTACCTACCTTGTCGTTCTCTTGCCATGTACTTACTGTCTGCTAGTAGCCTGCGGGTTTGTTTTTGCATGACTTTGGCCAGGGAAGTCCTGCACACACACACGCACACGCACGCACTCGTGTACGCCTCTGTATGCTTAAACATTTTGATAGTATGCAGGCAAGACTAGTTTATTATTGACTTGTGGAAATATGTAAAGCACATCTTACATAATGATGGTCTTTACTCGTGTTGCTGCACTTTCCAGCGTTCGATCTATGCGTTGCTGCTCTTCTTTGCTTCTTACAGACCTAAACAGACCTAAATCTGCTGTGCTTCTCGCTTTTTTGTCGCCTAGGATAATAGCCAGTTTACTATCATACGTGCCCCGAAAACGACTTATGCATTGAATTGGCCATACAAATTCTTTAGTCCACATAATAAAATAACTAAGTTATATCTTTAAGTCAGTTTCTGTGACTACCAAATTATGTGCATCTAACCACATGTGTTTCTTGTTCAGGCTGCAATTTGTCCCCCTTTTGTATCAAAAACCATCTGTAAATCATAAAGCCTTAAAACCCTTGACACTGATGTTTTCCCAACTTTAGGCCCTTTCCCGTATGGCCTATGGTTTACTTCAGACGCTAAACTAGCTACCACTACTAAGCGCCACCTTGAGAAACCATACACAGGATCAAGACTGACTATCCATCTACTGACATACGAGGGCTTTATTTTATATTTATAACTTTTTATATATTTATATTTTATTTTATTGTATACTTATTTTTAGGTCTTGCCAATTACATCCGAACTAAGGCCAAGTCTGACTTGTATAAAGACATAGAAGAACCTTAGATACACAATCCAGAACTGCTGATGTCCACCATCAACCATATCCTAACCTCTTCCAATTCAGAACCATATGTAGGGATCCTAATGTGGTGATGTTGCAGATCGTTTCTCTAGCTTTTGTGTCAGCAAGATGAATAAGATCCGAGTCCAGCCCCAAAGTAACATCCCACTAGACTTCTCACCCTCCATTCATTTACTTCACCTCAATGTTCACCTTCAAGCCCACCACTAGTACTTCATGCTAAAGTTCATCTCTCAGTCGAGTAACACTAAACCCTCAACCCCCTTACCTACTGTTCTCTTTCTGAGGTGCATAGATTTGCTGCTGCCCTGCATAACTAACTTAATAAATGTCCTTAGCCTAGGTCTTGTCCCACATCGTCCAAAAATGCTGTCAAAACCACTCATTATATAGTCAGCACTAGACCAGGAGAACTTGAGCAACTTCTGTTGAGTCTCCCTATTGCTTCGTATGCCCGAGCTGGTTTGGATTAGTGGTTAGGGTGCTTGCCCAAACCAAGGTCTGGCCGAGGTCGTGGGCTCGAGCCCCGTATGGGAACCGCCTGAATATAGATTAAGTTCTCTTAGTGCGCCATGCAAATGAATTATATATATATACATATATATATAGATATGAAGACACTGGAACCAGTAGTGGCAGACCAGCTTACTCTTATATCAATACTTCAAAATAGCAATTAAGTTCCAGTAAGATTTTAGAGCAAAGCCTCAGCACTGCTGCGTGTCTGTCGACGTTCTTATGAATACTGACCTATATCGAGTTTCTCTACCAGTCCTGCTGAATCTCGGCAGCATTTTAAACTGCCGATCATTCAAATTCTTTATTTGAGTGCCTGTCATAATCATAATAATAATAATGATGATGCACTTGATTGAGTCATCTCTCCCGGCCATCATTGGTACTACATAGCATTGGCTTAGGTGCTACCTCAGTGAGAGATTTCAGAGCCCCGGTGTCAAGTACCAACACTCATCTGGGGCCCTTACAGTAGAGGCCACCCGCAGGATCTGTGCTTCGTTCAATTCTTTTCACAATTTATGCTTTTCATTTTACCAATGTAATCTAGGCTTGCCTAGCACAGTCTAGGCTTGTATTTTTATGTAGATGATACACAGCTTTACCTGTGCTGTATTCCCTTCCTGCCTTCTAGTGCTTAAAACTCTCTTAAACCCTTGCAACCGATATTGCAGACATTTGCATTTGGAGCAGCAAAATTCTCTCAAATTAAATGGCAACAGATTAACTTACTATTTATGAGAAAATCTCGTGTTGCTTAGAACATGAAAAGCCTAGCACCTCCTCCCGAATGGGCTTAATCAGCATGTTTCTTCTAGCATCTTGGCGCAGTCTGGGTGTCCTCCTCGAAAAGTCTTTTTCATTGGATTGACATTACTGCTCCACTGTCAATTCTGTCCCCTTTCAGCTCAACTGCTTTGCAAAAATTCTGATCTGCTTTGAAAGATGATCTCTGGAAATATGTATCTAGCAGCTTGTGGGCGGTATGAACAATTGGATGCCTAAAGTTGATGCAAAACTCCGAAGCACTGCCCCGTCTATTGCAAACGTCACAGCTACCACTCTACATCACTTCTCACCTACTTGCACTACCGGCTCCCCGTCAAGCAAAGCATTGACTTGAAGGTTTGTCACTCACTTTGAGGTCCCTTCACTATCTTGCTCCTACTTACCTATCCGAAATACTTCCTAATCAGGGCTCACATCATACCTCCCCACTCGAGTGATTCGAGTCGTTTAGCTGTGCCTCTAAGCACCCTCAAATCCTTTGGAGACGATGCATTTAGTTGGTTCGCTCTGAAAGCCTGGAAGTCACTACCGACTTACATCATGCCATCCCTCCAAAATGGACATTTAAAAAACCTAAACGTGTGTGTGGTCATCACAATATTTTGTTCCTTTGATGTGAACTGTCTCTTGTGTGTGCTGATACTGGGCATGTTATCTCTAACCAATTGACATGCTTTGTTTCAAGCATTGGAAGGGCTTAAAAAGAGATTTAGTTCTCTTTTAGTTCTATGCAAAAGTCTTATTGTGACTAATGTTATTATCATAGCACCCTAAGATAACTAAACGTCTATCTTCACGTAGACTTGAAACGAAACATCAACTAATGGCTCGGTTGAGTTACAGATGCTCAAATATGCATTAATGGCATGCCTGGGGTACGACTTTGTCCTTTATATCTTTATAAGGCATTGGATATTGCCTTTTAAGATTGGCTTATTTAACAGCCTCATTTATATCCCTACTAATTAAAGCAAGAAAGTTTATCGTTCTTCCTTCACGAGGCAAGACGGCGACCAGTACTTCCCTGAGTGGCAGTGTATTAGACGAGTTATTCTATTACTTCGCGAAGCGAATTTACAGGGAGTGGGCTATAGTAGCAGCAGAAGAACCTTAACGGCTATCACCACCACTTGCAGTGGGCAATGTAAAGATCGCTCACTGCAGGACTTGAACCCACGAGCCGGTCGTGAAGAAAGAGCACGTGGCCTCCTGGGCAAAACCTAGACCTTTTGTCTGCATCCAAAACTCGTTGCTAGGCTTAAAATGGCATTCCAACAGTTCGGAAACAGTATTGCATGGCTACTGATTCATGGATTTTCATCAACCCTGATACTATTTTACAGGGATTGCCAAGCACAGTGGAGTTGATCTGTTAATCTAACATATATTTTGTGACACTAACGCGGAAGCTCAATGTGCATAGTCATGCTAATAGATTGTTTTTGCTTATAATTAATTAGACATATGTTAAGTAGAGCAATCGTTATAAAGTCTGTCTCTCTTTGTCGACTCGGTGGTGCCAGCACTCCTTGCCAGTGAATTGTGTTCTTTTGTTTGCATTTACTCCATTAGTTATCAGTAGATGCACACGTTAAACAAAGAGTCAGATTTAAGTGACCGACCGGTCCTCTGTCTGTTGTACACCTTTTGCAACTTTTTTGTGGAAACTTACCATTCCAGCCATGCAAGCAGGATTCCCTAAATCGTAAGACCAAAAACCAATAGAAAAAGAAGACCCTGTAAATAGAAAAACCCACGATAATTGCTGATGTTTTGCTGGTTTGAGGCTTGCTGTGCTGTGCAGGGATGGTGTCTCGATCTCTGTGATCTTCAGCAGATATAAGTTATTAACACTCGGCTTGTGTTTAACCCTACAGTTAATCCAGAGAATCTTTGCTTTTTTTGCAGTGGAAAGCCTTCGGTATGGAATTATACGACCTTGTCTTCAAGGAGCTACAGCTAGTGGAATCTGACTATTTTGGACTCGAGTTCAGGACTGTTGACAATGTGGATGTAAGTAGTGCTCGCAAGGCCACAGTTGGGTAGCACGAAGTGTGCTGATCGAGTCTTCAGGGTTTTTAATTATTACATAATTTTACTACTTCCGCATCTGTATTGCTTGGAGCAAGCAACATCGAAAGAGTAATACGTATGGCAAAGTTAGTATGCCATTAAAGAATCAACCTTTTAATCGAAGTCTAGACAAACTGACTGTATATTGTAAGTGTCCACATCATTGTTCTTCTCTTAGCTTCTGCGTTCATTCTTTAACTTTTATAGTCGTTGCCGATAACTCGAGGCTCCATATATTCCAGCAACGTACAGATTATAGCAAAGAATGAAAGAAAACTATTAAGGTTACAAGTTTCCACGGGAGTTTCCCACTGCAGTGACTGTCGGCAAGCGAAAGTAATCATGGGCAGCAGGCTTCAGCCTACCACAAGCTGCCCACTAAATGTTGCTGCTGATGTGGCTGCTGCTCGTGCTCTAGGCCTTCCGTGGATAGGAGTACGCTGGATGGGTAGCTGTTGGCGATCGCACTTTGCAGGTCATGCTCGATTGAAGGCGTGCCAAAGAAAACCAGCAGTGGAGCAGTTGTGCCGTTGCCGCACTTGCAAGTCTTGGATTTGCTCGAAGAGTTTGTTCCCTTTTATGACGCGGTTCACGTCCTGCACAATCGTAGCTGGCACATAGCTAAAATGTATTTTGTCCTGTCTGCCATGCCGTCTGATCGTGCCCTAAAGTATAATCATTTTTCTTTTCCTGCTGGATCTTCTACACTGTACATTCATACACATAAATTTGTGCAACATCGAAAATGTCAACTGCTGATTGTTAGTAGATGTTGCACAGCACTCCAAATCAAAGTGCATTCTAATAATAATACCTCGCTCATCAGCAAGTGTATAATAGCCATCCAAGTACAGTACATCCAAGGAAAAGCCCGTGAACAAAAAGAGAACAAAAACGATTGCAGGATTTGAAGGAGATTTTTACCGATCTGGCTACTAATGGAATATTAATTAGAGCTATCACTAGAAACAAGTACATCCGGCAATCAATCTCACCTCACGGGCTCACGGGGTGGATTCAAACTTCCAGTAAACGAAAGCGATTTGATGAAGCTGGTGCATGTTGATTACGAAGAAAAGAGAAACAAAATGATTGCTGACATCAAGGGAATACTCGAAAGAGGAGTAAAGTTTTGGATTAATGTGACTGAATACACAACCGTGAGAGGACCTCGATTCTTCGGAGTCAACATTCATGATAGTGGCAATAAAACAACAATCAAGACGGTCCATGATCGCATATTTGGTTCATGCACTGCTCTCGACATGGTCGAATCAATGAAACAGCATTTGAGCATTTTTTGAACAACAATGGAAAGGAATTTGGTGGGATCTACTCAGGCCGGCCCTGCATTAAATAAGAAATGCACTAGCCACATTGATGTTATCGGATAGTTCTGCTTAAAACATAATCTACACCTTGGAGTATGTGACATATTTTACAAGAAGAGTACTGAGATGAACGACTTAAACCTGGACAGTGACGATATTGATAAAGTGGGTAATTTTGAAGCAGGTATGTACTTGGAAGTGATCAGCAATGATACGTTAGAAGGAGAGACATTGATTACCGAGATTCGCTCACGAAATCACACTAGCTTGTCAAATTCATTAAAAAATTAACTTCGAAATAATGTATTTCGATCCAAAGTTTGGATTCGATCCAGTTTGATTGCAATCCAAGCAGAGTTTATACGCAAGTACTACATCTTGACGTTAAGATGCACTGGAACTCCATCACAATAATGTTAGAGCCGATTTTAAGTGTTACTTTGAAGAGCGATTGAACTAGGATGTCGTAAACCTCTTTTGCAGTCTCAAAGATGAATATGTCGCCCCATCAAAAACTATGCTAAATTTCGCAGGAAATCTAGAGTCTTGTCCATGTGGAGTCAACTATGTAAAAGTTGTAGTCAAATGATACTGAAAGTTTGAACTTGTCATACGATATGTTGCATATGATAGCCTGTAGAATTCATTCTCACATAACTAAGAAAGTGATAAGTGTAGCTGAATCTGGAAGACAGTGAAGGAAGCAGATGCGAAGGACACCTAGGTTGGATGTGCCTGTCAGCAGCAGGAGAAATAATTGTATAGTCATCGTGTAAGAAAAGTCATTGTGTAAGAATTGAGTGAGTTACATAATCGAAGAACCGAACAGCAATAGATCTTGTCTTACGACAGTCTTTAAGTGATAAAATGGTACTAATATTTAATTGTACTGGGAGCACTTGAGAGCACGAGGAAGAGATTGTGGGTCAGAGTAAGAATTTTGCTCGGCATCCATTGATCAGCCAAAAGTCGCAGCAGCGCTCCTAGCAAAGAAGACACGTGACTTTGGTTTC
Organism: Cristatella mucedo; assembly: GCA_009760855.2. Classification (NCBI taxonomy): domain Eukaryota; kingdom Metazoa; phylum Bryozoa; class Phylactolaemata; family Cristatellidae; genus Cristatella; species Cristatella mucedo. Next base: position 13,888,254 of record WPIO01000002.1, read on the forward strand.
TTGCATTTAGAAACCAACGTTGTGCCCATAGTCATCACCAACTGTATAGGCTTACTGGTTTTTTGGAGCTCTGCTAATAATGGGCTGCCATAGTTCAGTATAGACAGAACGAGGGAGTATAACTGTAACAATAAAATTCGCATAGCACCCAAAGAGAACTAATCTGCTTGGGAGCACATTTCATATGCTGGGCAGGAAATCTTTTGCCAGCCATTGCAGCAGTTAGTCCTTAATGTAGGGATCAAACATGGCGACCTGTTTCTTATGACGAGGAGTTCCGGTCAAGGCAATGTATGTCTTAGCATTGCCAGCCCCTAATCATAGGGTTCCTTGAATCGGCAAGAGTCTTCATCCACGTGGAAGGTAGCAGAGGACCAATGAGGTTCCAAGCCATTGAGCTTTGTGATCGAGCATGAAGCAGCAGCAGGGCTTTGCAATCGAGTGTGAAGTGCGAATGTAGTGTTGTCCCCATATCTGCCATACCCCTCGACAGTCGCTCACCCTGGCAAAAACCAGATCCCTCGTAGTCCACCTCAGAATACTTGTATGAAGCTGCCAACGTTTAGTATGGAGATGGTCAAGAACCAGTGATGCTGCAAAATACTGATTTCCAAGTCCGTAAATACTTACATAAATACTTATCGTAGCCTTACAACATGGTGCATGTGGAAACCACAAAATAGTTGTATTTGAAGCTTGGTATGTCATCTAGAATGCGAGCCCAGCAGGAGTACCCCAAGGCACCCCTAACCATGCTATTAATGTTTATCAAGCATGATATTACTCACCATTCAATCGCGTTCTTCCGTTTGCAGCAAATGTGAAGCACCTAGAAAGAGATTGAGTTCTCTGAGGGCCCTTTATAAAGTGCATTATTATTGTTATAAGGCGACAATTCGGCCGGTATACTGTACCAAGTATTGTGGTGCACTTACCGGAAGCATCTATGGAAAGATAGAGGGAATGGTCAGTCTATATATGTGGGCGGCTTTTACACCTTAATAAGGAGCCGTCGTGGCAATACTATCACAACAAAATAACGTTGTTGCATAGTTGAGATAGCCACGACTCACAGATCGGGCTACTGGAACTACGCATTTGACAGACTTTCTGTGAAGCCCCCTTAAGAGTCCAAACCGTGTGAACTGGGTGGATCGGCTGGTATTCGTGGTGATGATTATAATAAAATTAATAATACACTTGATAAAGCACCCTTCGATAACTCAATCTCTTTCTAGGCGGTGGGGTTATGCACGTCTTACATTGGAGGCACTCTGTCGGCTTTTAAAGTGGGTGAATGTAGTAGCACAGTGTGTTAGCAGCAGGGGGGAGGGAGGGGGGTCGTAGGCCAATTTCAGCAGATAATTGAGCACCGTGGACACGAACTTACCTGCCGTTGCCACTCCGTGAAGGCACTTCCTCCATGGCCAGCATATGTCTGACTGCCGGCCAGGGTCACCCCTGCTGGGGTATTTAAAGACCGGCTAACATTTTTGCAGAGCAGCTAGCAGTGCCACTTCTTTCGCAGTCCTGCCCCGGTGGGTTCAGGCTTCATAACTTTCAGCATCAAGACGTTCCCCGGTGTCAAGATGTTTCTGCTGCAGGCTCACGGCTCTTGCAAATTGTGTTGTCCGTAAAGCCTCATTTACACTGCCGACTTTTCTCTTAACTCGGCATCGATTTCCTTCTGGTTAGGCCACTATGTCACTAGATCTTCGGGGTGGAGCCAAATCAGACTCAAGAAATAGGAACTGTGCCTCCTTGTTGGACCAGCTGGCCAATCTGGGGCAAGACCGTTAGCAACAGGAGCTTTTGCTCCTCAGGTCCTAGACTGTGGAACTCAACTTCCACGATTCTTACGCAGCGACATCTACTCTCCTGCTGCCCACTATGGCACATCCTATCCAGCCGTCCGAGCTGCTACTTCTATTCTACACACTACCTCTGCTGCTCCCCTGACTGACTCCTCTCATTCTTCTCACTTTCTTTTTGTTGTGTGAGATGAAGTATGTTGGCTAACGATTACGCACCAAAAGCAGCTTAGCCTTTGAGTGCGCTATACAGAATTCTCCTGCGGAGAACCCACGTGGTCTTTGTGGGGGAGTTGCAGACAGAGATACATTACAGTGCATTACATTTCACATGCACCTGCTTTCGAAACATCAAAGGTGGCTGATCATAGGCGTTATCGAGGCTGGCTCTTTGTTGGTCCAGCGTTCCAATCAAAACCGCTGAGGCTCATCACATACAACCCACAGCCAAAATAAAAATGGCTGACGCTCATAGGCTCGAGTTACATTGAAGCGTTAGGAGCAAGTCCTTGAATATGTGATGCTTACTCGTTGTAACCAATTCTTCAGCCTTTTCTAGATACCGCGCGTCTGTTTATCAAATCCACCAACAAACCTGTAATGGCGAACATTGCTTAGCACTGTACACCTGCACACCAGTAGCTGCACGCATTACTTGGTACCGCTCCCTTTCCCGAAAAACCTTTAAGGTTTCTCTTCCGTTTATGTATATTCTTCTCAAACTACTCTACAACGATGACTGCATCGGAGAACTCAACCTCTGCTTATGTTAGCTTGGCATCTCGGAGCAAACCCTCTTTCATACCAGCCTCCCCGATTAGAGCTCGGGCTGTGGGCAGGACTAAGTCGGCCATCGAATCTGTCGTGGGCAGGACAAAACCTGTCGTGTAAACATCCTATCTAGGAGGAAAGTATGTGTCTGTCAGGAGGACAGTCTGCTGCGTAAACACAGCTTTAAGCAGACATTCTCACTCGCCAGGAGGAACAGCGTGAGTTCAGATCACCATAGTTGCAGTTGCATGATTGCTCTCTCTCTCTCTCTCTCTCTCTCTCTCTCTCTCTCTCTCTCTCTCTCTCTCTCTCTCTCTCTCTCTCTCTCTCTCTCTCTCTCTCTCTCTCTCTCTCTTTCCCCTCCTTTCCTCCCTCCTTCCTTTTCCTCTAGTCTTTCCCTCCCTTCCTTTCCTCTGTTATCTTCCTCACTTACTTTCGTCCTCCCCTTTCATCTCTGTTCCTCCTCCAGAAGCCGCACTAGCTGTGGTGTTATTAAAAAAAATAAGAGGTTACTCTGCAACTAAGGAGTTACGCCCCTTCCGTAGGCTTGAAGGTTGCCATGGCACATTCGGAAAGTCTTTCCTGAGATGTGTGCTAACGACAGACCGAGCTGTGCCTGGCTAGCCATTCCACCTCAGCCAGTGGTAGCCACCTGCAATCCCTCGCCTCGGTCTCTTGCCAGCTACTGTCTCGAGCTGGCAACCGGCCCGGCAGAATTTGCTGGTGGATCGTTCGAGCAGCCGATGTCAGCAACGTGTGGAGCCGGCAGATAACTGTGAGAAGCTGGAAAAGTAAGAACGAATAAATAAATATAAAGTAGAACCACCGGCATACCGAAGGGGGTATATGTCCCTGGGCGCTGGATCAGAGGGCATCAAGATGGACGCCTAATACTGGCGGTGCCATCTTTGTCTCCGGGCACACATTATCCTAGGAACGTCACTGGGTCATAGCGTCAGGTACCGCCAGCTTGTCGTCTGCCCTCGCGACCGAGCCTGGTAGCTGCTGATGCGATTCGTTGCCTTCTTGGTTGCCTCGACGGTGCGCACAAACTGCCCACGTCTGATACTCAAGGGCGACCCGATCATGGCAGTGCATATTGTGCTACCATAGTCCAGATGTTTCCTAATTATGTTCCAAACATTAAACTCTTGAGATGTTCAGCCGCTTTGCGAATTCTAGGTTTTAATGGCCATCTCTGTGTAGCGACATCAAAACCCCCTTGCATCCTCAGAAAGGTGTGCAACTGGCGGCATGTTCTGGTCTCTAACCGAGCTTCTCTATGGCAGGGTCTGGCCTCAACAGGCCAACGAGACGTCCAGGTATCGGATCTCATCATTGGCCGAGGCATCATCACTGACAAAATGGGCCAAAAATAGGTTCTACTGAATGGCATGCAAAAGAGAGCTGGTAGTCAGGTGACTGCGCATCCCCATCTGTTTGCATGGGAACCGTTGACTCGATTGCTGACAGATGCAGTTATTTACTAAGCCAAGCCTAGAAAACTTCAACTTTGTGCAAATTTATATTGACAGATTGCTGCAATTTAATAATTGGTGTAGCTTAATGACTTATTCGAATACCGGCATTAGCAACAACCGAATTCAGATCGATGGACCAGGTGTGTAGAAACTTGTGGATGCCATTGTACGTTGTGAGTGGTTGTCTAGCTGTATAGAAGAGTCCCCCCCCCCCGTGTGTGAGTAAGGGCGATGCATGCCATTACTCAGTCGCTTAGCTGGAGCTGTGGTTGACCTGCTGCTACGTTTTGAAGCCTGTATCTGTGCATTACTAGCTTCTGTTTGCACCACTGCATTCCATCTTCTTAGAGCTCGATCTTTTTCACTGTAGAACTGGCTTGACAAAGAGAAACCCATCTTGCATCAGGTGGTGTCCGAACGTAATGTCTCGTTCAAGTTCCGAGTGAAGTTCTACACACCTGACCCAACACTGCTCGAGGATGAGTTTACCAGGTCTGTGACGGTGTTTATATCTGTGGTCATGCAGACGTGATTCAACTTTACTTACTTTGCCACAATTAAATTATTAGTTCCTTATGCTGCCCAGATTCAGCAGAATATAACTTGGCATGTAATAAAGCCATGTTTTGACCACCAAGAGGATCTCAAGGAGGCAGAGGTCGTTAGCCCTCACATGTATGGGACAGGCAGCAGGTGTAAATACTAATTTCCAGCCAGTATTAGTAATAATAATAATACTAAACATTGTATAACACTCTATGAGAAATAAATCTCGTGTCTAGGCGCTTTGCACGTGCTGGAAAAGAACCATTTAAAATATAAATTGGTTTGGTGAGGGATCTCGTCCTCAGTTTCGGCACTAACACTTACATAAAGGACGATTCACGCGGACAGGAAAGGCTGTGAAGAAAATGTTGGCTTTTAGCTCCTTTTTAAATTTAAAGTTATGGAATTTTGCGATCTCAGTCGAAGGGGTCGAGTTTCAGGTTTTGGGAGCATTGGTTGGAACTGCAGGTATCTCCATAGTATTTCAGGTTAGTTAGTGGTACAGCCAAACGACCAGAGTAAAAGCAGCAGGTGGTGCGACTGGAGTACTCACTTTTAGGTTTCTTTATTCTCTTACTTCGGCCAATGTATCCGAACAACTTCCTTATCAGGCTAGCCATCTTACGGCCCAATCTTCTGACTTGCATCATTTACCCGTGCCTCTAACAACCCTAAATTCTTTGGAGACCATGCTTTTTAGTTCGTGTGCTCTCAAAGCCCGAATCTCACTTTGCACTGACGTCACGACACACCGCCACCACCACCACCACCCCTCAACTAAACCGAATTTAAAAGAAGCTAAAAATTCTGAAATTTCCAAAAATTGCCTGTTAGGAGAAGGCTAGCTCTAGCAAGCGTTAGTAATTTGCAAACATACATATGAATTGAAGTCAAACTGCTCCTATGTAATTTAGGAGAGCATGCAGCTGTCAAAGTGATGATTATCTTAGATTTACCCAAATTCTCGACACTGTCAGCTGGCGTTACCGCTTGATCTCGTAGCGAGTGAGAAGATGCATGCACTTAACGACCCACGTCTTGGGTTAGAGTCCTGCAGAGGCAATTCTTTATCGGCCCTAGCAAGCAGGGTGAAAGCCTCCAAGACTCCTCTGCTGCTATGTAAATGAGGCTGTTGAATGGACGTATCTTTATGATTGGGCCCTAGGCTTTCTGTGGCCAGGCAGCTCAGGTTGGATGACACGTGACAGTGTCGTGACACGTGCTTGTGTGCTGCTATCGTCATTCAAGAATTAAGACGGCTAACTGTGCTAATTTTTAGAGCTGCAAGTGAATAACGGGTTCGGTGTTTCAAAGTAGACTGCTGCTGTCGTTCACTGCTGCCTGCACCTGGGCCGGTAATTCACCTGCGCATCAGCTGGGAGACCGTGTCCACGGGAGTCGACCGTTTGCTGCTGCCGGCTTCTTATCTGGCATTCATCCCTGCCAGCCCTTCATAGTGTAGAGTTCCGAGTCACTTGGCCGACTTGCCTTGCAGATCGAGTCGTTTCCTTGAGTAGGACTCCTTCCTGGCTGATTCGAAAGTATTCTTTCGCTTTTGCCCGTGGAAGTTTGATGCCAAGCATATCGTGAATGCGGTGAACTGATCTGCTGCTCTACCAGTCGCGCGACAGCAAAGTAGCCTGGCCGACGAAACTGTAGGCAGCCCAAAGTAAGCACTTTGCGACGACTGCATGTAGCAGTGACCTGGATGCTATCAGTAGCCACTTTCGTAGCTGTTGAATTACTGGTTCGTCGTGGTGCGACGCTATTCGGACATCTAGGCATGCTACTGTTCAGCGAGTATTTTGTTATGCTAAAATGTTCTCTTTGCAACTCCTTCTGCATAGCCGCTGCTGTAGCAGGATTTCCACTCAAGCAGAATGAGTGTTGATTCCCTGTTACGTGACTCCGGGCGGTGTGACATTTGAGCCCTGCAGAACATGTCACTGGTGGCTCTGTTTGCTGGCTCTCTTCCTGCAAAGTGAGTGCGGTCGCCAGAATGCTAGAGCTCGAGCAGCCGACCGATGGTGCAAGCAAGCATTGTGTCGAAGGCATGCAGTCAAAAAATTTGTGTAACTAGCTTCCTATGTTAATATGAGGCTCTTGGCACGTGCGGGCTAGGCTATATCCATTCGTTATGGTCAATCCCTTCAGTAAGGCCAGAGATTGTGATAGCGTGTGCGTGTGCTTTGCAGGTACCAGTTTGCTCTTCAGATCCGCCAAGATCTGGCGACAGGGCGTTTGCAGTGCAGCACCAATACGTCGGCCTTGTTGTCTGCGTACATCGCACAGTCGGAGCTTGGGGATTTTCAGCCCGGTGATTATACCGATCACACTTATCTGAAATGCATAAGCTTCGTACCCCTCCAAACAGAAGAGATAGAGAAGCGAATCATGGAGTATCATCGAACCTTCATGTAAGTGCATCGTTTTGAGCATCGTTTCGTGCATACCGTTGTGCTTGGTTTTACTCGAGTGAACAGTTCGGTAAACGGTTAGCCGTGAGTGCAGCTTGCCTGTGTCGGGGCTTTCTTTCATGTCTAATTTAATCCTCCACATTGCTCTGGCATGCATAAATCGTGTTGAGCTATTCAAAACTGCCATGCTGCATTAGCAATGGTACTAGACTCTACACCGTGGTAGAACTGTGTGTGTGTGTGCACTCACTCCCACAGCAATGGGATCACCACTGTACCCGCCTAGTATTGAGTGCGCAGATCTTGAAGGATCGTACAATTTAGCACATCCTTAATTATGAGCCGCATAATATTGGTGAACAGCTTAAGATCTACTAGATTTTTTGTAACAGGCAGCTATTTTTGGCAACCAAAACATAAACGGTCTCACTGTGTAGACATGCCTAAGAAATATATTTCTCCCTAGGCAACATGTGGCGCATAGGCCCTGTTCACGTAGGTTGAGCTCATGCTGTGTTTGCAGAGTCTTTTGAGGTAAAAAAAAAAAAAAAAACTGGCACTCTAGCAGCTTAGGATTGATCACCTGTGTACCTTTTCATACTGGCTCTGGGCTCTCAAAGACCCATTAGGGTCCCAGTTCAGTGCCATTTATCTGCTAATAAATATAATACCTATGAGGTTTGGCTAAAGCCTTGTGGTTACTGGTTGAATGTGTATGTATGTGTACGCACCCGTATGGTGGCAGTCATGGGCTGAATGCTCAGCATGTTTCACAATGATTAAGTTGTGTCTGATTTTCCATCGTTCGATCAGCTTCATCGATACTTGGTTGCTTCTATGTGTCTCTATCTGCTGGCCTGGCTTACTTTGAAGTGGTCAGCTACCGTCTGAAGCAGACTTCAACCTCCTTGACACTGCTAGGAAAACAGATTTCTATGGTGTCATCTTGCATGCTGCAAAGGTCAGCTTCTTTGCTATTTTGTGCTAGAACCATTCTATGTATGTTCGTGCATGCTGAAGCTGGGTAGAGCATGTGTTTCGTGAGGGCAGTAAGGGCGAACTTACTAGCATGCTCGTGCATGTTCATGCTTGTCTGATCATGAAATTGACTACGTGTGCCCATCTGTCGGGGGATAGCAATGAATTACCATAATCCACAGCAATCCACTCTAATTAAACAAAAATGTACTGGAAATTGGCAGTGTAAATATCAAATTTCAAGTGAATATGCCGTCGTTATCATGTACCCACCAGATTTAGTGCCACTGCGCCTGCCCTTTCTTAAGCAAATGTGTTGCAAAAGTGCGAGTAACTACCACTATCCCCTGCTTTAGCCTGCATGAGAGCTTGCACATAGTGGCGCTAAATTGTGGTGTATGAACACTGGAACGATATGGTAGTAGGATATGCAATTGAAGCGGGAGCTTGGCAAAGCCGATTTATGGTGGATTAAAGAGGATTTTGGTAGCGACCAACGTGTTTGCATCCCATTTGCTTGATAACGTGCAGTGAAATGGCATTAAATGTGGTGGGTACATTATAGCAGCAGCGTACTATAATATTTACTCGAAATTTGAGCTTTGCGCCACCGATTTCTGGTCGATTTTCTTGTACATACGGTAGATTGTGGTAATTCATTGCACCTGTCGCTGGGCGGTATTTGCATCCGTCGTTATATATATATATATATATATATATATATTTATATTTATATATTTAGCATCCAAAAGCATGCAATATTATTATTATTATTATTATTATCCACCACTATATTGCATGTCAATTTATAGACAGGTCGCTGTATCTATGCAGCACTGGATATAATAATAATAATAATATTGCACTTGATAAAGCGCCCTCAGAGAACTTAATCTCTTTCTAGGCGCTTTACATTTGCTGCAAAGTGATACGCAATAGAATAGTAAGTAAAATCATGCTTGAAAAACAAACAAAATGAATAACATGGTTAGGGGTTACATGCACTGGGTCAGCATGCAAATGTGGTTAGTGGCAGCATGAACAGTGTCAGCACGCATAAGCACATCGAGGACGAATCACAAGGACCCACTAAATGCTGTCCTAAATAGGTATGTTTTTAAGTTTCTTTTAAATGTGGTCAGGTCAGGGGATGTTCTGATGCAGGTCGGGAGGGAGTTCCAGGCTGTGGGAGCATACGAGCTAAATGCACGGTCTCCAAAGGATTTAAGGTTTGTACGAGGTATTTCTAGACTGTTGGATTCCGAAAAGCAGGTGGTACGATGCTTGGCCTGATGGGGTAGTATATCTGACAGATAGGCTGGAGCCATAGAATGAAGTGACCTAAAAGTGAGCGACAAAACCTTGAAGTCAATCCGTTGCTTGACTGGTAACCAGTGCAGGTCGGCGAGAAGTGGAGTAATGTGGCAACTGCGACGCTCACGACAGACAAGCCTAGCTGCAGAGTTTTGCACCAGCTGCAATCGCCTGATCGCACATGCTGGTAGGCCAGTAAGCAGTGAGTTGCAGAAGTCGAGACGAGATGTCACGAATGCATGGACCAACTTGGACGTGGTATCCTTATCTAAACAAGCCCTAATTTTAGCAATGTTATGAAGCTGAAAATAGGCTGATTTGACTGTGGAGCTGATGTGGTCGTCTAACGAGAGGTCGCTTTGGAATATGACACCTAGATTTCGAGCTGATGCAACTGGAGATATGCTGGCAGAGCCAATTTTGAAAGTCAGCCTTTCCAATTTCTGAATAACACTAGGTTTGCCCATAACTAGTAAGTTAGTTTTATCATCGTTTAGTTTTAGAAAATTTGCTGCCATCCATGATCGGATGTCATCAATGCATGCAGCAAGTGAGTTGAGAGAATTTGAGGTGCTCGAAAGCTGGGAGGGATCAAAGCAAAGGTACAACTGAGTGTCATCCGCATAGAAGTGAAAGCCTAGATTGTGCTTGGCAATCACATCAGCGAGAGGGAGAGTATAAACGGTGAAAAGGACCGAACCTAGCACAGAGCCCTGAAGTACTCCATATTTTAGAGGTACTTCAGATGATCTTTGTCCATTCACGTCAACACTCTGGAGTCTCCCACTGAGATAGGACCTGAACCACTGCAGAGCAGTGCCAGTGATGCCCAGGCGAGATGAGAGGCGCTCTAGAAGTACTTTGTGATCGATGGTATCAAAAGCTGCCGAAAGATCGAGCAAAACAAGAAGAGACACTCTACCCATGTCTGCATTCCTAAGTAGGTCGTTGTATACCCGAAGCAATGCTGACTCTGTGGAGTGATTAGCTCTAAAGCCAGACTGGAACTTACTAGCAAGGTGTGAGGTTTCGATATACGAGTTCAGCTGGTCTGCCACGACCCGTTCCAGTGTCTTTGATAGGAATGGTAGAAGGGAGACTGGGCGGTAGTTGCTTAAGTTCTCTTGGTCTAGTGTAGCTTTCTTGAGAAGTGGCCTGACTACAGCTTTTTTGAAAGGTGCTGGGACCTGACCTGAGGCTAATGACATATTAATGATGTTGGTTATGCATGGCAGCAGCAGATCAATGCAACGTAGGAGTACCCCTATCCATTTTCACAGTGGTTTTTGCTAACATGTTAACTATAAACAAGAAAGAGAAGCTAAGTATAGCTGGAAATCTGTTGCAATCCTGCTATATCATATAAAGATGCATGCAACCTTACACTGAGCTTCCTAAATTGAGCTCAATTACAGGTTAATGGCACCGAATGTTTGCCATCCAAGTCAAAATCTCTTCGCTTTTCTCGTGGTAAGGTTTGCGATGCAAAGCAGTGTGTGGTATAAAAAGGTGAGGGAGAGCAGAAGGAGGGAAAAGGAGAACAAAACGATTAAAACATTTATGAAGCCCCAGACTGTCTTCACCAGCACGAGCGGAATGAGCCAAAAACATTGATGCAGTCCGAAGGCTGAACCAGTGTGATCCTCTTCTCCTATTGTATTACACTGTTGCGTTATGCCTTTGCCGCGACTTGCTACATATTGTTCCAACATCATTATGGACTCCATTTTGGAGTGACTTTTTCCATGTGAACTATTTTTCGGGAAATTCTTGTTTGTGCTGTTAAACGTGTGTTTGGTGTTTGTGTGTTCTAAGCCACGAGTTAACAGCTTTGCAGTTTGGGTAAAGGCTATTTGCTGCCCCCTGGGCAATTCGTGAGCGATTTAAAGCACCCTCCTCCAAAGGGCTATCTTTCCTTTAAATCCTATTACACGAACGTGGTTCTGCAGCATACTAATGTGGCAGCAAAAATTAATTTAGATTTTACCAATATCATATATTTTATTTCTTCATCTAGAGCAGATGTGAGTCAGCGCTTTGGTGTGCAGTGGGCTGAATTCGCCGGAGCAAAATCTTAGCGAGTGTTAATCTTTACCTCGAGTTCAGTGCTTGTTGTGAATGGTGGGCTGATTAGTGCTTGCTTTTTGTTTATTTTTTGCAGACTTTGTGATGCTGCATGCCCAAATAGGGAATAAAGTAGGCTGTCGTCTACCTGACCGATGCACCTCTTGTTCAGCCGACTAAATGCAACTAATGCTGCTCGAAAAGATCCGATTGTTACTTAGCTGTTGGTTTGATGTTATTATGGTGCAGCTTTTAGGTACGATATCTCCTTGGTTATCTCCATTATTGAGGCCGGATGGAAGGCGGGCCATTGCCAGGGTTACCGTGGACCGCACTAGCTCGTCAACACTGTCTGGATGCTGGAACTCCTAGGTGGCATTGTTGCCTACTTTCACTGCAGCAATATTTGTTGCTTTCAACGGCTTATAAAGAAAGCAAGGTTAACAATCGCTGTGAGAAGGGTCGTTTCACTGTGTTCAGCTCCACCGCTATGACCCAAATATTAGCCAGCAGACTAGTACATCTTCCGGACCAAAAGCTGTAACTAGGGTATTCGTTACGATATTTTAGCCTGGGCAATCTCTATCAGCAGTGATCGACTTAAGCTAATCCTTGCCTATTGCAAGATATTAATTGCTATCGTGTCCTTATCAAATGGTATTTAACAACGGAGAGTGGGTTGCATTTTCTGAAATTGTGCAAAGGCACGAGGTTGAGTTCAGTCATAACTGCGAAAGCTGGCCACCCTTCCAAAGTACTATCGTAACCCTACTGTTTGAAGCATTTTTCACTGGCTTGCTGCAGAATCCTAAGGCGTTTAGCACCAAAGCCCCTTCCCCTATCTTTGGTAATAATGGCAGCAATCATTAGCATTGTCGAAGGAACTTGGTCAGTTTGGCCAGTCAAATTGCCACATACATTTTGTAGTCGTGTTGTCAATTCTGCCCCGTGTCTTGTTTTCGGGCAGTCAGCAATAGGATGAATCATCTTAAACTCTTTTTTGTTAGCGTTAAAATGTGGGAACCCGACATTAGCGCGCAACGATAAAAGCGTGAAGGTCAAATGCACGAAAAAATGATTTTAAGGAATGCTGGCTTTTAAAAGATATTCGTAATTAGAGTATATTATCAGCAAAAATAAATACATTAGTATAACTCACATTATAAAGCTGCTAGAGCAGCTGCCAAAGGAGTTGCAGGAGCAACACTGGAAAGAGCGGCACTGGAGCGGCCGCGATAGAGCGACGGCTAGAGCTAAGCTTGTGCAGTGGCTACAGAGCGGCCTTTTGAGTGGTGGGTGGAGTGGCAGCTAGATTTGGAGCTAGGGCAGCAGCTAGAAAAATTATAGTTGCACGCTTTTGTCGTGTTCGCATTTGAAAGGGTTGCTAGCATTGCATGCTTTTGTCTTGCGTGCTTTTGTTGCATGCTTTTATTTGTCTTAAAATATAGGTAAACTTAACCAGTCCGTAAAAAATTGCCACTTATCAGTATTAGCATTTAGGCATTATCGGTCTGCTTGTGGGTTTTAGGCAAAGGTGGTATTGCTTCAAGACCCAGGTCATTTGCTTTTTATGCCACTAATGCTCTTGTGCTACTATATAAATGAGGCTGTTAAATCGGCTGTTGTAATGCATGAAAATTGTAAACTTGTCTGATTTCTTTGTCTCAGCAGATTATGTCACTGCAAATGCTCTGTTGCCACACAGCCGATCCTTTTTGTGTCGCAGTTCTACCAGCACCTTCACTTTGTCTTACATTAGGATCACGAAGATGTGTCACTACATCTTGCTGTCATCGAAGTAGGTATTCTCGTTTTTCAAAACAATCAGCGCATCAACACGTTTTCCTGGGTGAAGATCAGGAAATTGAGCTTTCGCCGCAAGAGATTCATAATTAAGCTAAATCCGGCCGTGGAACCGGTAAGGTGGTTGCTTCGTTATTCCACAGCTGCTTCGCAAAGGCTGGCTGTGCTGGGACCAGTCAAAGGACCACTCATTTAGGATGTTGTTTTGATGACCATTCAGTGTTTCATACCAGGCAGTGTTTTGCAGTTTTTTTGTTCGATGTCACTTGGGCTGTCTTTATGCATGAACTTGTCCAGTCCCGAGGCCAGTGTCTAGGTATGCAGTTTGAATTTTTTATATTCAAGCAAGCAGTATAGTACTATCCCGCTGTGGGTTCTGAGGCCTGTTACTGTGGATAGGAAAAGGAGCAAAAAGCCGAATCGGCTATATCAAAAACTGTCAACAATGGAAAGAAGGCTGTGTGCTTGGTGCCGAGGACGTTTGGCACATCCCTCGATTGAGAGAATGAAGACTCACTATGTTGCTGTCGTAGTGCTCCTGTTCCTTTATCCCATCGATGGAGAAGCACTTGGAGCAATGTGCAGCAGCTAGACAACTCTGCAATCAGCTCCTTCGAAAGTTGAAGCCCCTTCCTCTGACTCTTCTCTCCTTTCTCTCCTCTCACTACTTGCACAACATTATTTCAACTCTCTCTCTCTCTCTCTCTCTCTCTCTCTCTCTCTCTCTCTCTCTCTCTCTCTCTCTCTCTCTCTCTCTCTCTCTCTCTGGTAAGTGTGCATATTTCTATTTCTCCATCCATGTGTGTGTGCTCACGTACGTGAGTGCTTGTGTAACTTTTGTCTCATCACTCGCTGACCTCATCTCTCTGCCATGGACAACTTGAAACTTTGAGCAGTGTCTCAGGTTGTCGTGCATACTCATCCAAGGTCAGTAGTAAGGTGGCAGAGCATTAATGTCAGAGCAGTAATGGCAGAGCATTTTGCATTCGGTTCTGTGTAGACCATGGGTGTTGTGACCTTTGAGTTAGATCATGCCCGCAGTTAAGCATTGTAGAAATTGACTCCTTGATGATTATCTGCATCCTCGTACTTAAGTGGAATGCATTCCTCCCCCTCATGTACTTATGTTTTTTTTCCTATATCATCCATTACCATTATCATCTCTTAGTACTCAAGGCAACAGGCTAAAATGCTGTTCTTTTTTCTTTCTAGTCATAGATGTGCTGACTAAGAAACTGCAATCTTCCTTTAACAGCCGGCCATCAGAGGCCTGCATCCAGGTTGACAGTTGGGATTTGTCTTTCTCTCTTTCGCGAGTGTGCGTGTGCATGTGTGTGTGTGTGTGTGTGTGTGTGTTTGCTCTGTGAGCCACCACCCATCCTGATTCCTCCATGGGGATAGGCACATACATACACGTTAGTATTATGTTGGCAGCTCAATGGTGATATGTGAGGGATGTATTGCAAAATATTATCCAGCTCTGCCATTACTCGAAAAGTCGACATTTAATGTGGAAGTCGGTTCTGTTTCCATCGTTACTTGACCTTGTTAGCATGCTCCTCCATCACTATGAACCTGTGCCATTAATACAGCATCGATCGAGATGTTATATTTGTAGGTCCACTATAAAGACCTCGTAGAGTTTGTCTTCAGTTCACGCAACCGAGCAAAGAGCTTCTGGAAGAACTGTGTTGAACACCATTCATTTTTTCGATGCCATGAGGTTCGGAAAATTCAGCGGAACCTGCATCCGCTGTTAAGCAGGGGTTCGTCTTTCAGGTTTGTTTGGTTGTATTGTCAGATTATTTTGGCCTGGTAGGCTTGTAGAATGTATGCACTTAACCTTGATGTCAGCAGCTTTCTATATGGTTAATTCAGGTATACTGGAAGGACCCAGCTGCAGCTTTTGAACCATGTCAAAGACAATCTGGTGAAAGGACGACCATTTACAAGGTATTTGTATGCACATGCTTGTATTGAGCAGTGCTGACGTATGCTTCTCTGATAATTAATCTATATTGCTATTTACTTATTCTATGCACTGTAGCTGTTTATTTGGTTAGCACCCTATGTCTGTTTCTGCCCCAATTGGCTGGAATGAAATATAGATGCTTTGTATCTGCTCGTGCTAGATTTGTTGTACTGCAAACTTTATTCGGGCTCGCTTAGATATGGGTACCACAGCAAAGTTGGTCTTTGCATTTGTAATATCCTATCTGGAATTTTGTAGCTGGCTCTTTCAGGTCTTCATTTCAACTGCTCTCCTGACTCTGCTATGCTTCCCACTTTCTCTTTGTTGCGTGAGACGAAGTCTGTTGGCTACCGAATGCGTACCGAAAGCCGCTTAGGCTGTGAGTGCACTATACAAAACTCTCCTGCGTAACACCCACGTGGTCTTTATGACTTTGTGGAGTTACAGACGGAGATGCAATCCAAACAAAATCCATTTTCATGAGATAATTATGGTGGTGCAAAACTAGGCTCTGTCAAAACCACCACATTGCAACGCTTCACTCCGACTCGTTGGGTCTTCCCATCAAATGTCGTCTGTAAGGCCCCGACTTTTAAGTCTGCTTCGTCATCCCCCTGCTCCGGCCTTCACTCTTGGAGCTGCTTACTCCTTGGCCCTATCCTTGCCGCACCACGTGCTCCTCTGATTAAGACATCTAGGTTTGCTCTTAACCATCCTCAAATCTCCTGTAGACTGTTGCCTTCGGTTTGTCTGCACCTAAAGCCATGAACTCTACTTACTAATGGCATGACATCCATTGACTTAAGGATCATCCTTTATTAGTTTAAGCACATTGCCATTGTTGATTTCATTAACACCGATCAGTTTATATGTGCCCAGGTAATGTAAAGTGCCTTAGAGAGATTCAGTCTTTAAGATACTGTATAAGTGTGTTAGTGTTTTTGTTATCATGTTTGTCCAACAGACAGAGACGCCACAAATTTGAATTAGCTAGCTCATTTGCTTCATCGGCTGAGTTATTACCTGGCATTTTTTGAGCCATGATTCCAACCGTCTTGGTTACATAAATCCATTGTCGATTCCCCAACCACCCGAAAAGAGCATTATTTAAAACAGCAGCTTGTGCGACTTACATAAGGCAAAAATAATGCAAGAATCAAGTAATGAAATTGTAAGCACTATCACTTCGTTAATCGCATCGTTAAGTGGTTATTCAATTTTACGTAAACTTTGTTATAAAACTGTTCCTTAACTTATGTATCTCGAATAATCAGCTCGAGAAGTTTGAAGAGACGGGCTGCCCTCGACAACTTTTTTTTGCCGAATGTGTTTGTTCCAGTGCAATAGGGACTTTCATAATGTGTGATAGTGATAAGACATACTCAGTAATGCTGACTCTTGGTCTGATTTTTAAGACTGTCTTAAGTTTGTGATTTGATTTCTTAAGCTGTCTTGAATCTGACGAGGGTAGAAAAGAAAGGACCGTGGTGGCTCCAGCCAGCTGCTGGACGTGCTGCTAGCTGCTCAAGCTCATTCGACAGATCAAATGATTATGAATATGCCGAGTGATGCAGCAATGAAAGCACCAACATACTATCGGGCTGGCAGGACCGAGACTAAGAGATATATCTGTAAATGTAAATTAAATTTTTCTAATTTTCCACGATAGCTAAGCCGAAAAGAATATGTTTTAAGACGATTTGACTACACATCCTTCCCACGCTGCTACATATCTAGGACAACAGCATTTTGTTGGTCAACTGTAAGCACTGTAACTAACTGGTCGCTGTGCACTGAATGGGGCAGGCTCCGGCACTCTTTGCCTCAACCATTGCCTCGTTACACCACCCCCCCACCCCCAACAGGTGTTCCCATCACCACAGGTGCCTGGGGTCCAACGGGTGATGACACCTATTTTGGGAGCTGCGTGTCTTTATGTTACAGAAATGTCACTGTCGAATCACTCCTTCGAGACAAAAGCACATCTGATGAAGTCGGGAAACTCTTCCCCTCGTTAAATCATACCAAGCACTTAATAATTCCAAATACTGATTAGCTCATTGCTTGCATTGTACTAATGCTAGTCGTGCATTTGCATTCCTCATACATTAATGTACTTAATCTGCCCTCAATGTGACTTCTTAATTTTAGCATGGCCGATAAAGTAGGTCTGCAATGTATACTTGACGTTGTGTGTCAGCGCTGAGGTTATGCATGCATACACTGTTAGCAGTGCAGCGCATTTTGCGCAGCTTAATTCCTCTCGCATATTTATTCCGTGAGCAAGCCTAGCTTTAATAGACAGTCTGTCGGCGCCGCGTGACCACTTCGGTTATGCGCTGGCTGTGAGCATTGAGCGCCGAGCGTGCTGACACTGTGTCCGACGACGCGACTGCCATAGGACGATGAGCTTGCGTGCAAGCACCGCCAGCCGCCACCGCTACAACACGAGCTATTCGGCTACGCTTGGCTTCAAGGCGCTGCCGTCGGATGTAGACGAGCACCGCTCGCAAGGCACGCTGTCGCACGGGTCCCACAATCTGCCAGAATCCGAGGAAGATAAGACCCATAATCAGCTGTCAGAAGCAGCAGAAGCGCCGGCAGCAGCAGGTGCGTAATGTGGCAGTGGCGGGCAAGCACAGCGAGAGCTGCTGCCACTCCTGAGGAGCAGGTGCACTTGAGCTGCTCCATCCAGCACGGAATATCAATAGAAATCGGGTTCCTGTTGATTCAAGTGATGCGTGGGCTGGCAGAAAGAATGGCTCGAGCTGCAGCATTTAAGTGACTCTCGTGTGACCCATTGGCTGCTTTCAATGTGGTCAATCATCGACATGGTGCCGGTCGGGCAATGCACGCATTGTCGTACCATGGGGAATTTGTGGAGGATTCCAAGAGTGCTGCCGAGCGCTCCTTCGATCGAGCACGTGAACCTGACTTGCGCTTGCCTAGCGACTTAGCAATCTGACGTGCACTTGTATGACCGAGAGGGACCAGCTGCCACTTGGCCACAAGCCACGTTGTAACCCACTGTAATCGACTGTAATGATTCTCCAGCTTCACTCATTTGATAGTCGATCAGCATCTGCTTGCAGAATAGCTCTTATGCTAGGCTCTGTCTGTGTGCAAGGTGGGTCGTTGGTAGGATAAAACCTAGGTTTTTCAGATTAGTGCAAGCGATAGCTTACATTTGCCACTTGCCGTGTGGCGGCACCCTGTAGGAGACCCTGCCTTACCTTGGACTTTCGTTGCTGACCGGCAGCTGTGCAATAGCTGTGTAATAACTCTCAAAGGGTGGGTGGCAGCTGGCTATGTTTTGTTGTTGAGTCTGCTTGGTAGCAGCTACTCAGCAAAGCTATCGATTGCCTCTCTGTGCTTATTGTTCGTTTGCTGGAGGCATTTGTAAAGTCGTGCATGCCGGTATTGTCTGGAAGGATCATCTCAGATGTGTCACAACTCTCTCCCCCTTCCGGCACATGTGGTATTCAAGTTCCTGGTGGGATGCTTTTCCTCGAAGCTAGGCTTGAGGAGACCAGTGACACACTGTTTGGATCCCTTGCTCATCTGTCATTGTTTTGGCCATAATCCTGGCCTGCTTGGCTGCCGGCGAGCTTGCTAGTCATTTCGAGCTTCCGATTTACACATTGCCGGCCGTGCGCCGTGCAATCCTGTTCGGTTTGGCTGTACGCTTGTTAGAGTCATTTGCCGAGCAGCAGATTAAGGCATGCTGTGAAAAGCTACCGATCTCATCGTTCATTGTAGAGATATACTAATGTGTGAAAAGGGCAGCGCTCGTTGTGGGACATTCATCAGTCAGTGACCATACCAATCGTTGCCTGTGTGTGTTAGACTCTGTGTGTGTGTGTGTGTGTGTGTGTGTGTGTGTGTGTGTGTACGCGCGTGCGCATGCAGACAAGCACATGCATGCATGCATGTGTGTGCTTGCTGTCTCTTAGCTAACGAAGCTTGAATCGTTTTAATTATAGTAATACTAGTTATTATTAATAAAACATTTATTAGCTCTCCAAAACTACAGAGTCTCTCTCTGGGCACTTTGCATGTGCCGGAAAGGAAGCCTGTCAGTTGGTTAGTCTAAAAACACACAATTTCAGCACACGAAAGCATGAAAGAATGGTTTCACCTGTAGATGCCCTAATGAAGCATCTAAATATATTGTGTCTGGTAGGTATACATATTTGATCACTAAGTTGTCAATTTTAAAAACGATGCCGTCTTACTATTGCCATTTTGACTCTCATTTCTTCTGAGAGTGCAACATTTGATGGGTTGCAATGCCCGTGTGTGGGTTTGTCAGGCCTCATTCAGCATACCTGCTGATGAACATGGTTATCTTAGGCTTTCCCTGCATTGTCGAGTCTAGGTGTGAGATGCTGTGTTGCCTGGCTTGTTGGGCAATGGGCGACCTACTTATGGACAACTGCACCATTGCAAGGAAAGGTTTGCATCACCAAAAAGCACATACCCACCAAGCTGTCCAGCAGTCACTCCCCTCCCCCAATGTCCATTACATAGCTTCTTGTCAGAATTTGTTTGGATAGAAGTGAGCTGAAGCTGGAGCTGTAAGTGCAACAATTGAAATTCTGTAAAAGGACATGATAATACTTTCACCACTTCAAAGTAGCAATAACATCATTGACTCTAAATCGTTAAAATGAGCTTGATTGACATTCCAGAGATTGGATTTTCCCAAATACTATACACTAAGCACCAGAGTAATAACATTCTTAAAGAAGTTAATCACCCCTTAATGCCTCGAAGCCCTGTCGAGGCCATATTGTCATCTATAAATTCACACTCGTTGATTTGTTAAGTAGTACTAATACCATGCCTAAGCTGTTTCTACCGCCTGCCTTTATGCTCCAGTGCTGGCAAGAGTACAGTTATCCATGTAGTGAGGAGGCAGTGTACTCCGACTGTGCGCGTGTCAGGGCCGTAAGGTATGTCGAACTTCACAATCTTTGGAATTAGAAGTGAGTCTATGTCACTTTGCTTAGCCCTTTATCCTGAAATCTCTGTCTCGGTTTCTGTGCATTGTCATTCACTCATCATGCTCCTGATATATTCTGGATCTAGTAGGGGGAACTTGTGAATTCTCTTTAAAAAGTTTGGATGATTTTTCTATCTGAAAGCTGAGGCTTGTGAGCAAGAGGCACAGGTCAATCTACCGGATTGGAATCGATGACACTTATCTTATGCAGTCGTCTAATAATGCCCAAAGGTTGTGAAATCATTATTATTGTGCTGAGCCGTTATGTCCCAAACACACACTTTAGCATGCACACGCTGGATTATTTATTTGTGTATCGGAAGGTACACTACTCTGTTTCAGCTTTTTTGCCTCGATTGCTGCTAATCTTTTTTCAGCTATGATCATGTAGGCTGTACCTTTTGCTACGATTGTAGCAGCTGCAACAGAGCAGCCAAAGGGTCTGACGAAAGACAAGAATTACTCAGCTCCTAGCCTCAATGCAATGGCTAAGCACGGGCTGCTTGCAGCCGTCGGGGGAGGAGATTCAGAGCAGCATAAGCTGTCACGGTGAGTCGAGTTGTCTCACGGGGGGGGGGCTTCTTGCTCTGTCTTCTTTTTCTTCTGTGGTGCTGTTATGTGTTTTTGAATCAGAAGTTAAATTAAGTTATTGTGACAAGCCTTTTTTTTACCACGACCAACCAGACGAAAAATTTGTCAACCCATTAACAATCGTTAGCGTAGAGGGTAAGTCATTTTCGACCAACCTATCCTCTTTAAGTGCTTAAGTTGTCTCCACTGCCATCTCTTCACTTCTCTCAAATGGTCCTGCCATCTGTGCTGCATCGTACCCTCGTACTCGGGTCAGTAAGCATGATGCTTGCGTGGCTGAAGTACTTATTCTTGTTTGTTGGAATCGTGGGAAGTTCCTGCGGATAAATGTCCTATACTTTGCTAAACGTTATGCAGAGACCAGTGGATAGTAATTGTTAAGGGTATTGTAGGATTTCTCAGGCAGCATCGTAGGTATAGCTTTGGAGCATTACAAGAAAACTAATGTCATGCACTACCCGGTAAACTGGCTGTAACTAGCCAGTAACCGGCTGACTGTACTGCTGCATTAGGTCGATATGTGGAGTCTGAGGCCTGGAAGCTTATGTTCACGGCAACTTTGATTGCAGTTTGTCGCCTGGTCGTTTAAATACATTCTTCACTGTGTGCACTGCATTATTCGGCTCTTTAGATCTCCAGAATATCAGAACATCCCAGAAAAACTGGAACATCCTAATGGCAACGAAGGAAGCCTCCAGAGGACACGTGAGTTCAGCAATATTCCCGAGGAGCTGACCGATGAGAGCTACAAACCTGCTACTCAAGACAGCAGCCACGTCAGCAGTGAAGTGAAGCATCGGTTGGTGGTCACGCGTGAAATATAGTGAACTGTGTGTACTTGATCCGTGTGTTTCAGCATCGTGCTGCCCAGTCTGGCTGTTCATCTCAAGGCTCCCGGCCTCCTTGCTGTTGCTTGCTTGTGGACATGACTACCTAAGCTCTTCGAGTACAATTTGACGACTACCGAGGCTGCCCGAGCCTAAGTATCGGTGGAATCGATTCAGCAATTACTGCCTGCTTGGTCCACTGTGGAAATAGAGACTGCTTCATTTACATCGCTATTTTCTTCTCGTTATACCGAGGTTGTCCTAACATGCCTTAGCCAGCCACAAGTACTGATCGATACTGGGATGTGCAGCTTGTACATTTAGGAGGGGAAGCAGCCTGTATGTTGCAGAAGAACCTTGTCGATGTTCACACAGAGACTTCTGTTGACACTTAATTAGCTAGTCATAGTGGAATTGACTATCTGCAAGCTGTTTATGCAGACCTGCTTGAAAGATGCTTAGGGCAAAAAACTTCATTCTAGGCTCTGTTTCTGGCTAAAATTTTGCCTCTCTAGCCCTCTGTGGCTGTTTTCAACAAGCGTGCACATAAATCGGCATGGTTCCGAGGCGCCTCGATGTGAGAACCGAGCAGGGTGCTTAGGCGACAATGTGAAAATACAGTGAGCTTCTTAATAGTGATCGTCTCTTCACTTCACCGCTAATTCTGGTTATGTGTTTTTTTAATCTGTAGCTGCTGGGCGGGCAGGCAATGATAATGCTAGGATTGCGGTTGGCTGCTGATGTGATGCGAGTAGCACTCTTCGTGAGCTGTGCTGAGATGCACCTGTGTCTGAATGCGATCCAGGGGTGCACTGACAGTGCTGCATTACCTGTAATAGCTAGGTTGCTCTGTGCACGTCATACCATGTCAGCGGTGGCGTGGTGCAACACGTGCACATAGTCTAGTTTTTGATCGGCAGCCCCTTGAGGACACTTGGGTTGACAAGCGTAGCATACCTGAGCTTTCCTTCCATCGATGGAAGCACAATCCTGAAAGTGACGCAGGCCAGGGGTTCTCCTTGCCTGCATCCTTCAGTGCAAATCGTAGACTGGTAACTCCACCGGTTAGCCAGGGGAAGCTCTATGGCTGCTATCCTTGATTGCACCCCCAGTTCTTCCTGTGTCCTGACACAGGAAGAGCATCGTCGGCTCTTAAGATGTTTATGAATCATACTACCTTGCTAGAGAAACTGGTCAGCACGTGAACTGCTAGTTGATACGTCTGTAAGTGAAGGAATAGTGTCATGCCCTAGAGGCAGCTGTAACCTCCCGGGTTCCTGCATTGCCCGCTGATACAAAAGGCCTGGTTGCCACTTAGCTATGTGCTGCCTTGCAACTTCACTTTATGCTACAATTGGTGCTGCATCAGCATTGATGCAGTTGCTGAATCGGCAGCCACCTGTGCGGTTTTAAGCTAGTGTGTCTGAGGATGGCCGACCAAGGCTTCAGTCATGCACGTGTAGATGCTATATGCTGACGATCTGTGCGTTTGTGTCTCGCAGCATTTTAAAGCTTGCTTGCTCTTTTTTACTCTCTTAGACTTGATGAGGCTTCGTACATTCCATCATTTCCCCTCGCCTCAGTCCAGTCAGAATCGGACATAGTAAAGGGCCACGTTCCACGAATTGCTGCTGTTGCACCAGCTATATCGACTAACGGTACCCTGGAGTCGAATCCTAGCTCAAATCGACCCGTGGAGCTAAATGTTCACAGCAGCAGCTTAGAACCATTGCCTGTCATCATACCTAATGGTGCAGGTGATGCTGATGTGAAGAAAGCCGACCACGACTCCAAGAAAAAGGTGACTGCTCCACTGTGGCCAAGTAGTCTAACAAGGTTACAAGGTTACATCCAGCGTGGATTCCAGTCGTGGCGGCAGCAAGTCGAATAACTGCTGATTAGGCGACCTCGTGCCAGCTGGCACTCTCCGAATTTCCTCTGCTTCTTACCATTGCTGCGCAGTGGCATTCCGGCAGCAGCACAGCTGGCAGCATTCGTTGTAGCGCTCGCCATCCGACAAAGCATTCTATATAGTGAAGGAGCTTGTGATGACGGAAAGGACGTATCACAGGGATCTGGAAATTCTCACCAAGGTAATAGCAACCCTGACCTCCTGCCCATCTTCCACATTTACTTTGATTGGTCCGAGTTTTCCTTCATTCGACCCACCGTTTGTCTTGCAGTGGTTCCGGCAGTTCATGGCCGGTGATACTGCATTGGAGAGCATCCTTTGGCGGCTTTTCAATCTGCT
The DNA here is from genome assembly GCA_009760855.2 of Cristatella mucedo. Lineage (NCBI taxonomy): Eukaryota > Metazoa > Bryozoa > Phylactolaemata > Cristatellidae > Cristatella > Cristatella mucedo. The sequence goes on from WPIO01000002.1 coordinate 13,912,085, forward strand.
GGACCCCATACACAGTGCTCACCTCGACTTTCTACTAGACCTCGAGCAGCGGCTCATTCTGTGGTAAGCTGAGAACTGCATTCGTCCCGACGTTGTTGCTGCTTGTGTAAGTGTGGCTTTTCAGGCTTATAGACAGCACCACGTGCTCTTTGCTTTAGGAGCTCCCTCCTCCTGCGCCGCCCGCCCCTCCCCCCCCCCCGTTAGAGAGCTGAATGCAGCAGCCCTCACGTGGTCCGGAAAGAAGAACGAGCAATTTTTAGTCGGCTGACACTGCTATTATAAAAAAGTAATATATTTCATTTGTATAGCTCCCTAAGAGAACTCCATCTGTTTCCAGGCACTTTACACGTGCTGTAAGGTGAGGGACACCCACGGCCTTGGTGGTCAAAAGTGAGCACCTTACCTCTGGGCAAACCAGGGCTCCATTAATTCTTGTAGTCAGGTAGCTTTCGGAATAATGAAGCAATGGCAGAGACCCTAGAACCGAGCCTTGGACCGGACGAGTTATTGGTTGGGTACAGACTGTTGGGTTACGATGGGTATCAGCATGGCAGAAGACAAGCCTTTGTTAGTCGATGAGTGCAATGTAATGGCAGCAGGATGGTAAGGGGTATACCACGGAGCATGGTAAAGCTATAACCTTGTGGATGCAGGCTGTCTAGCGAGAGCACAACTGTCGTGTGAATAGAGTAAATAGAGTAAAATAAAATATAGCGAGAGCACAGCTGTCATGTGAATAGAGTAAAATAAGATCTGCAGTTACTGCCAGAAAAACACTGTCGTCTTTAGAAATATGCCAGCGCCCCTCAACCAGCCTTTGCCACAGTGACTTGACCATTTGAGCTGCCCTGGCTGTGCCACTCCTTTCCGGGAACCGGCACAGCACTCGGGGCAGTGGCTGACAAGTCGCAGTGACTCGAGCCTTCGTTAGGCCAAACCGTAGCTCAGTGGAAATGCCTTGAGCCCCCCTCCCCACCCACCGAAGGTCAGGCTTGCTCGGGTGGGTGACTAAGCGGTGAACTCAGCTACCCGTTCAAGTCGGAGCGGAAGAATATGCTCTCGTTTATTCGGCGGGCTGTTGCCAGAGTCGAAGCTCCGAGATGGATACGTGCATTCGCACGCATGCACACGCACAGTAGAGAGAGTGGGGGGGGGACGGAACGCATGCACATTTACACAAGAGAGGGAGACAAGGCAGAGAGGTGGTTGCTGGTGCGATTGGTCGCTGCAGTGTTGGTTGTGCTTTTGTTGTAGGGAAGGCAAAGTACATGCGAGTGAAGTCGGCGATGTGCAGCGAATTGGAGACCTACTTTTGAGACACGACCAGCAGCTGGTTGTGAGTGGCTATGCTGTATTGTGGCCGTGTCTTTCTACCTGCCGAACACTGTCTTCTGCTGCAGTGCTTGCCCTGCTGTTCACTTTGCATGGATTGTTTTTAGCTGTACAAGGATTATCTAGACCATCTGGAGGGTCTGCTGATGGAGCTAAGCAGTTGTGCCCAGTCAAATAGGGAGCTTAACAAACGACTACAAGAGTTCGAAACAGAGAAAGTTTGCTACCTGCCAGTGTACTGCATGCTGCTGAAGCCTGCTCATCGGGTGTTACATTACGAAAGCATCTTGTCTCGTAAGCACCCCTTGTTGCTAATATCGTGCCGAAAGCAGACGGGTGCTGTGTTTTGATGGCCAGCCGGCCGCCTGGACTGGTGCCACCGGTACCAGAATCGGCTCTCTCTGAGTCAGCGCGAAATCCTAGCCTTGTCTAATCTAATCTAATCTAAATCTAAGCCCTCTCGGGCTTCAGCCGCTTCCTTCCGGATTCTTTTCGGCTCGACCGGTATGCAATCATTGGCTTTCCTGCTCTCTTTCCTGCTCACTCTGTGTGTGCAATCCCTATTGGCGAATCGACGTTGTCGTTTACAGGGCTATTGAATCACTATCAACCCTCTTCACCCGACTACAAGGACTGCAAGAGTGAGTGCAAGAGACGTTGGCATCTTCTTTGTTATCGCCTGCTTGCTTGCTTGCTTGGGTGTGTGTGTGTGTGTGTGTGTGTGTGTGTGTGTGTGTGTGTGTGTGTGTGTGTGTGTGTGTGTGTGTGTGTGTGTGTGTGTGTGTGTGTCTGTGTGTGTCAGCCTGCCGTCGAATTTTAGCTCGCAGAACGGCAAGGCAAACTAGCGCATGCAAGTCTTATGTCAGGCGGTCTTCCTGTTGAGCGGCTTGTGACGTGCACCGTGCTAACACGTTAATGGGTTCCAGGCGCATCGACCAACATCGTGAATTTGCTCGGGAAGTATCGAAGTGTGATCGCTGAAGTCGAGAATTTAGAGAAGCTTACCGAGCTGCAGCAGGACGTCGTCGGAATAGAGGGCCTCGTCAAGCAGGGCAGGGTGAGAGTGCACTCTAGTGTCAGCCTAGAGGCAGGCTGCACCACTGCGACACCCGGCTGATGACGATGGCTTGGGCTCATTGGCCGGCTGTTCGCTTGTGCCTGAGCTGAGCACTGACGCACTGCTTATTGCTAGCCACCAGCTAGGCCACCAGCGATGTGCCCTTGAACGAACGAGGCCTGGTGTCAGCGGCGATGGGCATAGATAGGGTGGTAGCGATTTATATACAGTAAAGCACCTGGATAGAGATTTAGTTCTCTTGGGGGATTATAAAAACGGTTTATATTTTATCTCTTCAGCGTTTTGGTTATATCTTGCTCTTATCGTTTATGACAGACTTGTCTGCACATGAAGCCTTTGGGTGTCCTCGCCTGCTCGGGCAGGCATTGTGGCTAATGTAGTGCTCTGTAGATTGCAAGATAGTTCACCTTTGATACTCTCCGATGAACACCACCTAATGATGCACCTCTACAGTCTAAGACCTGCACAACTAATGTGTCTGCTGCCAGAAGATGTCATACGAATACAAGGGCTGTCTTTGCGATTGACCTTAGCCGACATGAGGCTACACACAGGCTTCTAATGCTGATGCACTGCAGCTAGGTATGGAGGGGCTCATATGTGGCAGGCCTTGTACAGTTAATGTGCAGACAGGTTTCAGCACATCCGCAGTTTGGTCAGTGATCACTACCGGTTTTTAGGAAGTGCCAAATCTATTGAATTAGAAAGTAATCTAGTTTCTATGTAAAAGAAAATGTTGCCTAATCGTAAGCCATATTTATATAGTGCTAAACATTTCAAAGGGATATTTTAGCGCTAGCTAGAAAGATATCATGTCGTTGCTTGGTGTTGAACCATCGAAACCAAAGACCAGAGTATTGCTAACTAAACCATTTCGACCAAATAGCAGTGTTGCTGCATTTTTCTCTTTTTAGTCCTCAGAACCGAGTTTCTGTGGTGTAACCCCGCGAGAACCAGCGATCTGAAAAGATTGAACGTACGCTTCACCAATAAGTTTTTGAGATGCTACAGCTCTGAATGAATATATATTCATTCAGAATGCCGTTTTTCGTGAGCCATCTTTAGTCGTGGTAGTACCGGTGATGCATGGGCTGCCCCTGCACGAATGTGTTCCATTAGAGTAGCAAGGAAGATCAACGATGGTTGCTTTAATCAAGCCGTTACGTAGATTTAAATGTTCTACACTCTGCATGTTAGTTTTGCAACTGCAAAAAGCGTATTGCACATCTCTACTGGAAACCAGCTACTCTGACTCCCTGACGTGTGAGTTAGCTCAGCATTTATGATGTGCAGGAGCCCAATATGAGGCTGTTACTATCCCAAATCTCGGGTCCTTTCGAACTTTATGTGTAAGAGACTTGTGTGCTCCACTTCATTCCCAGTTTGCTCCCAGAGTAGCACTCACTAATGTCGAGGCATCAATCTTGATTAAGCCCAGAGCCTTGTGCTAAACTATCACGTTCCCAAACTGGAATGGTTAATATGTATTACTGTCATGTAATTGCAGCTTATAATAATAATGATAACGCAGAGTGTCAGTATGCATAAGCACTCAAAGGACAAAGCACAAAGACCTGTCAAATGCTGTGAGAAACACTTACACGTGTAGCTTCTTTTTAAATGTTGAGTCAAGGGATGTCTAGACGTGTTGGGAGGGAGGTCCAGGCTTTGGAGGCACACTGGCATGGTCTACAAAAGATCTAAGTTTGGTTTGAGGCACCACGCATCAAGTGAGTTGCACTCTTTTCACTTACCGCTGTCGTTACCCAGCCACATTATGGAAAAGATACAGTTTCTGTATGTGCTACTGCATTTTCTAAATAATTAGTATTCTCATCTTGAAACTTTTTAGTACTTCATCCGTGAAGGATGTCTGCAGAAGCTCTCGAGGAAGGGCTACCAGCAGAGACTCTTCCTACTGGTACGTTCTTGCTTGTTTGTAGCTCGTTTTCCATGCATGTTGCTTCACCAGCAATGTCACCAGTGAGTTAAAGCATAGTCAGACCACGATTTGATTGCATTGTCAAAGAAAATTAGATTGACTGATTAGCTTTATCACGTGCATGCTCTGGTTTACATTGCTAGCTAGTGTATTGCAGTGAAAAAATATGCACACATCCTGATGTACTTTTGCGCCTTACTTCGGTGTTTTTGAGGCGTTTTTAGTGATGGATTTCCATTAGAATTAAACATATTGATTGACGTCGAAAAGTATCTCCTCTAATGGGAGTAATGTAATGTAATGTATCTCCGTCAGTAACTCCACGAAGTCATAAAGACCATGTGGGTGTTACGCAGGAGAGTTTTGTATAGCGCACTCACAGCCTAAGCGGCTTTCGGTACGCATTCGGTAGCCAACAGACTTCGTCTCACGCAACAAAGAGAAAGTGGGAAGCATAGCAGAGTCAGGAGAGCAGTTGAGGTAGTGAGTAGCATAGAAGTAGCAGTTCAGGACTGCTGAAAAAGATGTGCCATAGTCGGCAGTTGGAGAGTAGTTGTCGTTGCGTAAGAATTGTGGAAGCGAGTTCCACAGTCTAGGATCTGCAGAGCTAAAGCTTCTGTCGCCAACTGTCTTTAAGCGGAGGAATGGGACAGCTAAAGGCTCTTACCAGCAAGCTTATTTTGAAAAAAGTGCCAATGTCATATCCACTAGCCTCTGTCTGTGTGCATGTAAGGCAACCTGGTAATCATTCGTTTGTGTCTTCGATCTTGCAAATAACCTGCGTTTTACTCTATGTGATAGATGTTTTTTTTAGCGTAGAGGATCCAAAAGCCAACACGGGACAAAAATGGCATATTTCTGCTTCGGTGGAAGCCTGACCGTCAGCCCGTGTGTTCCCGAACTTATCGTTCTTCTCGTTGAGTTTTAGGGAGACTACTGATTATGCAGCTCTTATCGCTAGGCATAAAAGCCCTATCTGAATTTTACCAGCCATTTATATACGCCAAATCCCTATGTCACTGGAGTTGGATGGCAATGTGCAAGGTGGAATTGCCTGATTAAATGCATAGGCACGTGTGCTGTCATGCATGTGCTTGCATCAGTGTGGATATTTGTATATGAGCATTTTTGTGCATTCGTGTGTGTGTGTGTGTGTGTGTGTGTGTGTGTGTGTCTGTGTCTGTCTGTCTGTCTGTGTCTGTGTTTATGTGTGCTTGTTGGCAAGTCTGTGTAGTCGGTCAGCAGGCAACGAAGCATCCTAGGCCGACCAGACAATGCTTGGGGTCTGTCATGGACATAGTACAGTGTCCCTCGTCTATCGGGGTTAATCGGTTCCAGACTCTGCCGCGATAGGTGAATTTCCACGAAGTAGGATTCTTTATTTATAAATCGAATATTTTCGTAGTTAGACCATTAATGACCTGTGTATGACCCTCAAAAAATGGTTTTCAACATTATTAGAGCCCCTGGACATGAAATAACATCCCTTTAGTTACCATTGCACTCGTATTACCAAATATATTAGACACAATAAGAGAAAATAAGACGTATTAGAGGTTAGAAACGTCGTATTATTATTGTTATTGTTGTATATTTAATTGCACACACAATTCTTACGCAGAAACACCAAGCTATAAAAGTAGTGCGTTTGGTGATGAAGCGATGAAGATGAAGAGATGTACAGCATAGAAAAGAAGAGCAAAGCTACTGCTTCTCTGAAGGCACGACTTCAGTAGGAGAGTCTTCAGTCTTCAGTATCTTCAAAAGGTGCATCGGCGTCTTTTTCCGAATTCCTCAAGTACAGTAATTTAGTTTTAATTGTAATGCTGGGTTGTATGATTGACTTAGACAAACGAGTGCATGCTGTATCATTTTCACTATCTCGATCAACTTTTTAATGAAAATACACGTATTTCAAAAGACCTCGATAGAGTGAAGCCGTGAAAGTCGAATCGCGAAGTGGGCGAGGGACGACTGTATTTTCGTTCTATAATATCGAGTTTTGATGGGTTTTTTTAACTGGCCAATCAATTTATTTACATGTGGAATAGGTTTGAGGCCTTGCCTTTGCAAGCCATGGTCTTGCAATTTTTCGCTCGTGCTGATGCTATTCAGACTCAGCCGATTGTTAGTGCCTGATGGCTGGGTACCTTGCAATGGCGGTGTGATATATCTGTAGCTATCAGACGTACTGCTCTACACCAGCAGGACCAGCAGCTCTCTTCTGCAGTTCAATGTTCATAGTCAGCTGCCACTCAATGGAATGACGGTATGTCCCCTGCTGGTAGCAGTTGTAGCACTGTAAACATGAGTGCCAGTGGCAGCACTCAAGCATGATGAATATGCTTGATCGAATATTCGAAGCAGAATTACGGTGCTTTTCTTCTGTTGTTGCAAGTCATCCTTGCATTGTTCGATGGGTATTTTATTTTGAAACTATGCGAGTGAAAGTGCTCAGCAAAGCCGACAGTCTCTTAAATGTATTAATGACCACCTGAATTACTGTCTGACATAGGTTAATTCGGAAGTTTGAGGTTAAATTTAGGTGTCACAAGCTTGAGGAAAGCTGACACACAGTAGCCACCTGACAACATTTATATACCGTGCCTCAAAATATTTATGATCGTAGCTTGTAGCAAATTGGCTCTCATTGGCAAAATAAAAATATGTTCCTGCGAGACGATTGAGCTGTTCGACAAGTGCTTAAAAACTGGTAGAAACTAACCAAAAGAAGGGTTGCATCTTCAAAACGCTATGCCGGTACCATTGTATTTCACTTTATATTGTGATTCAGTAGATCTCCGATTAATTGGAAGACGTCAAGACATGAACACTTGGCCCAATCAAGTGGCTTCCTTGATTATTGGAAATTATTTTTTTTTTAATGTACGAATCGTTAGCTCTACCATTTCAGAACGGTAGAGGCAGAAAGTGTCCACGTGGACTGACCCGAAGGGGCCATTGCTGCTCACCACTTGATTCAGCTCTCCTTTGATTGGCTGCCTCCGACAAAGTCAATGTCTGGCTCTCACCTTGGCTTAATCCTAAATAGGCTTGTTTATTCTTTTTAAAGATTTGTCGTACAAATCAACAACCTATCATTTATCTGATAGCCCAATTAACTAGAACCTACTAAACATATCCTAATGTGTGAAACTTTGAATCTGAAAAGAAGGCACTCTAAGCGATGGACTCGGGCCACTTTTATTCTTTTTAACTTTCCTAATTTGGCACGCAGAGATGTTGTGCTCCAATAGGTTGCCAATGCTTTGCTACCGATGAGGGGAAGTTGCATTCGCATAGGTGTTGTATGCTGTCACCTGCCTTTCCATTTAAAGCCATGCCTGTGTCTTATTGATGTTATTAGCTTGGCATGCTCGTAGTGCATGAGCAACCAAAGGCTGCGAGCGTGAATGAAAGTCCTTAATCCCCTTTGTTTGCTGATGCACTCGTGGGCTTGCAGTGTCAAACCAAGTTAGTACCGTCGTGCTTCGGCTGCCATTCTTACACTTTGCTCGAGGCAGTCGAGCGGCTGGACATCATCGTCTCTCTTTGCATGCTCACGAATTTTCTTAGACTGCCTTAATCAAGGAGCATGAACCTATAACAGTCCTTATGACCTTGCTTCAGCCACCTGCTGTTGAGTTTGGTCTCGTGCAAATATAAGTTTGTTGTGTGTTCTGTAAAGTCAGAACATACTTTCTTCTAACTCTGATAATATTCTTTATTATTTATCAAGTCCCAGAGAAGTAGTTTCGAAGCTCCGATCCGGTGATTGCTTAACCCTTTGTTAGAATCTAAAGGGCTGAATGTCTCTGAATGTAAAGCGTTTTGATCATTAATTTGGTTCTCTTGGATTGCGATTGTTGGGGTAGAATGATCACCGGATCTGCTCCTAGCTTGTTATAATTGTCCAATTCGGTCCATGTGAATAAACTCCATGAGCCCTTTTCACCGTGTTTTAAATGGCCATTTAAAACACGTCCATGGCCCTTATTGTGGATGACAAGCCCTTAGCCCTCTGCTAGGCTTGTTCTGTGAGCTGCGCTCTTTCGCGCAGCTAAATCATTGAAATGAAAGGTTATAGAGACGATGCAGATTATCCGAAGGTGTATTAAGACCAGCAGTTGGGCTAACTTTTAGGATGAAATACGTTGGTAATGACTCAGATTTTTGAGAGGGAAAAGCGTATGATGGTGCACAAGCCAAACCGGGCCCACCCAAATGCTGGGGATTGTTACTACCAACTCCTAGTACTTGCCACATTGTTTGTCAAAACAAAATTGTATATATTTAACCCAAGATGGGCGATTGCCAAGAGTTTAAAAAGGATAGGTGGCCATGAAAAATGTAATTCCTTGTTGCATAGGACTGCATTTTTTCATTCCATTTCCATTTCATTCTTCATTCCCCAAATGGTGTGGCTCTGCTTTGGATTTCATTGCCCCATCATATATGTTTATCAAGTATTAAACACATTTGCAGATTGAAGAGACTGACCCCAAGACTGGAATAGCACATAGCTTTAGTGTCTATGCTGGCAACAGGTGCATCATAGTAGCAGCAACGTAAGTCGCCTCATAGCTTGCCTTGTGGTCACTGACAGCGGGTACTAGTGCAAGAAAATGCCATGTGGCGTTCATTCTTTTTTTTTTTCTTTTTTTACCAGGTCACAGGAAGAAAAGGATAAGTGGCTTGAAGATCTTAACTTTGCGATTTCAATTGCCAACTCAAATCCCGAACCCGATTCTGCTCTGCCACAACTGACTAGCTCCTTTACCGGTGGTGAGTAGCTGCTTGGGTAGCCAGACGCGATCTGTATCCATCTGCTACTGTACAAGGCCGTGAGGACTAATTAGGGGAACAGCCATAAGTGGCTAGCAGCTGGCAGCAAAGTAGCAGCAGCATTATGTGTGGGAGTCGCCGTTTGGTTGCACTTGCTCTCAGCCCTACGTATTGCTAGCTAATGCTTGTGAATGTTTTTGCCTTTTGTTGCAGCCATGTCCGAAGCCGACCTATCAGAGAGCACAAGCGGTCCCGAAAAAGATGCCGCCCAGCAGCACAAGGCGAACACAACGATGCACGTTTGTTGGTATAGAAACACGAGCGTCAGCATCAAGGACCTCCAAAGTGCCATCAAGGTGTGCTGCTTCCAGAAGGAATCACTCGTATGGCGTATGGCGCTTCTTTATGCGCAATCGGGGTCAGCTGTGCTGCACCCCTTCCTGCTACCTAGCCTGTGACCAGGAGGTCACGCGATGTCCCAAAGGTCATGTGGTGTCCCGGAGGTCACGTAGTAACACTGCCGCTCTCGGCATTCTACCAAGCATTCTGAAATTTGCTCATTGTGCAGCTGCTTGTCGGCTGCATGGGCTGTCAGCCTCTGTATCTATATGCTACCTTTGTATCTATATGCACCAGTAAAGCCGGAGCAGCTTGGCAGGTGCAGATGCAAAGATTGGATCGCAGCTGTCGTCGGCCCAGCGTTGCTCTCTTTCTACTTTTTTTGCTCCCCTTATGATTCCATTGGGGCGTTTTTGCTCAATAAGATATGCCCATATATGTCGTTAAGAAGCAGTTGTAGCTAAAGAAGCGGGTTCGCTTTGTGTTGACCGGCACATGCGACGAGTGTTTCATGCTGCTTTCTGGAAGTAGTGATGATTAACTGCTTGGGGTCCTTCGGCTGAATCGTGCATTCTCAGTGCACTCAGCAGCTGCAGAGCAGACACTAGATGGAACGAATTCGGTCGACTGTTGGCGTTGTTCCAAATTTTTCCAACCACTGACCCTTCAAGCAGTGTCATTGGTCACAGTTTGCTGGTTTTTCTTTGCTCTCAGTGTCACATGACAGAGGACTGTCACATGACAGAGGACTGTAATAGGGCTGTAACAGCAGCAGTGTGGGCAGTGCTTGCTCTTGTGTTTACATTGTTTACGTTGTGGCCCTAGCAGCATGCTGCAAAATGTGCCGAAGAGAAAGTGCAAGGTGACCCTGTTGTTGCTTCAGCATCAACTCAGCGGCTTCCTCCTAAGAAAGTTCAAGAATAGCAATGGGTGGCAGAAACTATGGGTTGTCTTCACCAATTTCTGCTTGTTTTTTTACAAGAATTATGAGGTAAGGAATAGCCAGCTTACTGTAAATGATTACGCTCGACTTCTTACACGTAAGCCTCCAGACGTTTGGTTCGGTTCATTTTGGCTTTGATGCGCCTGTGCTGACCGCTCACCTGCTTGTTGTCGATACAGCAGTCCTCTCAGTCGGCTTTGTTTCCTTAAAGGATGATGCTCCTTTGGCCAGTCTGCCTCTTCTGGGGTATTCGGTTAGCTCACCGAGCGCATCGGATGGCATACAAAAGGATCACGTCTTCAAGTTGTTGTTTAAGAATCACGTGTACTTCTTCAGAGCAGAGAGTGACTACACATTCCATCGGTAAGCCGGATAGCAGCCACTGATTAGAATTTGTGTGCTGAAGGGCTAGAATATTAGGCTGAGTGAAGGAGATCTCTAGTTAACTTTTTGTGCCATGATAGACACATCCTGCTGGCCATGAGAAAATGTCTTTCATTGCTGTTACATCTTGTATTTATCTCATTGCCACGGTATTGAAAAGTATGGTGTAGATAGCAGTCTAGATGCCTGCATGCAATAGTCACGCTATGCATGCTTGGCAAACGGTGACAAAAATATGCAGAATGGGATGCAGGGCTGCAGGACTCAAGAGCAACGTCCTATAAGGGATTCAGCGATTCAGTTTGAGCAATTGCACCGTGTGTGATTCATGTTCGAATATATGTTGACATACGTGTCACCACCTTTATTGACCTGTTCATGTGTGGTGACGTTTTGTTGCCGTACATTCGTGCTTAATAAGAATTTACTTATGTTTCAAACATACTAACTTCAGTGGCTTCTCGCGTTCTTTTAGGTGGTTCGAAGTGATCAACAGCGCGACGCAGAGTGCTCGAAGAACAAGAACGTTCAGCCGCATGGACAGCATCCAGTCGTAGCTGTGTAATAGCAGAGAATTGTTGCACGCTTTCTTTGTTCATGATCGTGGTGCATCGTCTGGAGACTGGTACCTGCACCTCTTTACAATAGAGGACATTGACTGATACAGCACATCTCATCATCCACCAAGGACAGTTGCACATCCTTCACTTTTAGGTTGACTCGTGTCCGTAATTTATCTTTATCTGCATGCTGTGGACAACAGGCCTTATGAATTGTATGTAGTAGCTTCAATTTGACATGCTTTCTTTCAATGGCCTAATATTGTCAACGTTTTTGATGTCGAAGGAACTGTAATTGCAAGACCCTTTGTGTTAAGAGCAAATTTGCATATAGAGTATTTTAATTTCGACTTTGATAATTACTTGTGCATTTTATATAGCATTGGCAAGGCTAAGCAGATATTTATTATTAATAAGTAGTACTGCACATGGGGCCTGGAGCCAAAGTGGGTAATGCACTTTGAATGTGCTTGCACAGCAAGGATGCTGGCATACAGACGTTCTTGTGCTCAGCGAAAAAGTGCAACCCGGAGTAGAGGTCAGCATTGGTGAGAATGCTTTCTTATAGCTTGTGCAGCTGCTTTCGCTTAGGCAGCAAAAGAATAGTTAAAAGGGCAGAAGCTTGTAAGGATAGCCGACCTAGTCACGTTTGAATTCGTGGAAACGTGTTCATCACTGCTGTATTTTGTCGTGTTTTTGCCTTCCGGAGTTAATTATTGTAATTAACTAGCGATCGTCATTGTTTATTAAACAATACAAACATTTAATTTAATTTGTGCCGTTTGTTTTAATAAGTGTGGTGCATCTTGTTTCATCAACAATATGGCTCCCGGATATTTTGTCAGGCATTTTGAATGCAATTTAGTCTGGTGAGCCTAACAAGTCACCGATAGCCACATTCTTTCTTTTTCCTGTTAAGCGAGACGATCGGTGTTGGCTACTGATTGTGTGCCAAAAGCCAATAGGGTATTATTCTGCTATTGAAACCTTAGTCCTCATATTTTATGTTAAGTTCATATAGACATGCTCACGTGTGATTACCACCACTTAAAGCACGGTAATGGGATCGCCAAACCGTGCCCTGCAGGTTTGCTACTGGTCTGTTACAGTAATTGATGGGTCTGTCAAACTAGCTCTGACAATATCGTCAAATCTTGTCCGTGACTTTTTAAGCATGCCGTGCGAGTGCAATGGTCCTCACTACATGCCTCGGCCTAGCTGAGTGAGTCCATGTACCTCGAAGACAGGTTAAAATTGGATAGGGCTAAGCTATCTTTTATTACAGATAGAACTGTAAGCCCCACAAAATGCACAAAAAAAACAAAAATAAAAGATGGGTGCAAATACTCTTTGGCTACTATGTCAGTGCGGCTGTTCAGTCGATGATGCTTAGAGAGACACCGTGTACATATAGAAAGACAGGCGTGGTCACGTAATCGGACTTCGGCCACAAACTGCCTCTTTCATTGCATTTCTCAACGGCAACCTTTTTAGAGAAGGAAAAAGAGAGGAAGCGCTCGCAAAGGCAGAGGCGGACTGGCAAAGTGTGAGCGATGATGAGGACACGTGGCGCCTAAGTAACATCTGTACCACTGTAGCTAACCGAAACATGCGTTCTGCCGTTGGTATATCAGATAACTGTACAAGTAACTAACTCCACGCTCTGTCCCGCGATAACTGCTGCTAATAAATTGATTACATCGCCGAACACAATCTTGGCTTTCATTTATATGCCGACAACACCAAATTCTACCTCTCCTTTCAACCTTCTTAGACTGTGACTATGACTTTGCTCCTTATCTGACTCACTCAACTCCCTTGCTGCCTGCGTTGATGATCATCGCGTTTGGAGGGCAACGAACTTTCTGAAGCTAAATGACGATAAGATAAGCTTACTATTTAGGGGAAAATGTAGTATCACTTTAAAGTTTGAAGACCTAACCTCAGCATTGATTCAGCTTGCATCACTCGCGAGACGTCTGTCCATAGTCATCAGATGAGCATATTTTCTTCGCAGTCGAGTCAGCCTACTTTTAGCCAAGGAGTATTGCCAAAATAAGGGCCTGCTTATATTAGATTTTGACAGCCAAACCAGCACATGCCAGTTGGTGTGTTGAGTCTAGATTCTTGCAATTCGCTCGATTGAGGACTTCCGGTCGGTTCTCTCAATCGTCGTCAGCCGGCAAAGAATGTGGTTGCATTGTAAATACAGTGGCTCTGATACGTAACAAAGGTTTGAGCTTGGGCCAGTCACTTTTGGTGAATTGCGATGGATCATAATGGACTGCCGTATTTTCCCAGGCCATTTTTGTCGAGTGCTATGCATTGCCCGAGATTGTAGTATTGCTGTGGCTCCGGCGGCGGCAGCTCTAGTGGAGTCGTAGGGAGACATGTTCTTTACTCCCTCAACTCGTACATATAAGAGCTGGCTGACTCACCACAGATAGGGGAGTGCAGCTGTGGTGGGTAGCATCCTTACATCAAGGGCCGGACGCTGCCGAGTCATTTGCCCAATCACCTGCTTGCTGCAGGCGCGGCACACATTAGTGGCCGGATGCTGCTGCACTAATTAAAATAGCAGAAGTAGCAGGCACACACAACAACTGAACGAGCAGAGTGGGTTGAAAGCATACGTGCGTGCGGTGAGGTGTTACGTGAAATGAGAATTAGATCTCCGTGCAGCCGATTTCTCGTCGATTGCCATGGATTTCGTATTGGCCCCTGCCATTGCTGTCGATTGCCGCTCATTGTTTATAATTAACGGGCAAAATAGCTTGAAATTCTACTGCTTCACTTTGAACACAATGAAATGTTACATGCAATTACGATTGGAGCCTCGCACAGTCAATTTGTTATCGATTTGCCAGAGATTGTAGTGGATTGTTGCTTCGAGACGAGTTATTGCCGTAGATTGCCATGCATTATCCGATTCTGTAGTAGCGAAATTATTTTAAATGATTTAGTTGCACTGTAAACAGTGTGCATTGCAATATTCATTCAAAATGTATCTTGCTTCCTTTTTAGCAATCGTGAAGTGCACAGAGAGATGTAGCCGAGTTCCAGGGGTCAGAGGCTAACTCCCGCCAAACCCTGCCTGCTCAGGCCACGCAGCGCTCGCCATTCCGTCGACCGAAGGGTCAGACGAGCGCCGTCAACGCCGTAACGACCTCGTTATAATATCGCGTACGCCAACAACAACAGGTGAACTAAACAAGTCTACAGGGAGGATCCTACACATGGTAAAATAAAGCCCCGGCGACATCTCGTCACCGCACATCCGGCCACGCTCACAGGTCAGACCCGGCCTAGCCGGTGACCGCTACCGCATTACAGCCGTCCCGTCCCAGCCAACTGAACCTAGCCTGGGTACAAGAGATCAAGCTATCTGACGTCGCTATGCTAATGTGTTATTATTTTTTTTAAATTGGAGCATTGAAACCGATTTCCGAGAATGTTGAAGCGTAATGCTGCGGATTGTGGTATTGGCCCGGCCATTAAAGTGCAATGCATTATTGCAGAATTGTCGAGGCTATGGTAGCAAAAATTTTCGAGTACATTTTAACCAAATATTTTAGCAATTTTCAATCATAATTAGAGCTTCTAGTGTTCGCGTTCTAGATTGCAGTATTTGCCTAGGCCATTTCAGGCGATTGCTGTGCATTGCCACAGTGAGCCGATGCGGAATTTCTTGAATTTACGTGGTGTGCACGCAACACAGGGTTACATGCAATTAAAACTGTAGCTCGGCGCAACCTATTTCTAGTCGTCTTGCGGTGAATGCAGTAGATTGCGGTATTTCCGCGGGCCATCGCAGTCGATTGCAGAGCTTTTGGCAAGAATAAAAGGGCCAATGCTCGATGTTCAATAACTTTTATTTGTAGCACAATTGTGTCGCAGAGTGCACTGTCATATGCAATCAAAATGGAGCATTTCGTAAATTTTTGTTTTGCGGTGGAATGCAGTGGATTGTGATGGACTGCGGAATTGGCCCGGGCTGCTGGAATCTGTTTCAATGAAGTTTGTGAGAACGAATGAGAAGAACGGCGTGAAATTTTGTTAATTAACTTTAAATATAGCGTATTTTAATATTGCAAAATTTTTGGAGCTGTGTGCAGCTGATTTGTGGTGGATTTGAGGCTACCTGAAGTGGATTTCGGCAGATTATGGGTGATTGCGGTATATTGAGGTCCAAGCCTCCGTCTTCGCAGCTCATTTGCATGAGTGGGCGTTCATAGAATGACGCGGATTTTAGCGCACATAAAATCGAAGGTGCACTACAATATTTACTCAAAATTTGAGCTCGGCAACGCCAATGTTGCGTCAAATGTTAACCCAATCTGAGAGAACAGCGTAATTCGCCGAACCCTTACCGGGGCAAGAGCGCTCCAGCTGTAGCGGTGCTTATTAACATCTAATCAAAAGACCCACTAATTACGAGAGTTAAAAGTCGGTGACAATGATGGGGTGCAACTTTTCTCGCAGCCTGACTTGTCCGAGAAAAGCGTAGCCGCTGAAGCGCAGGCCTGGCTGGACGGCAACGTCGACTGCGTGGTGTCAGACGCAACATCCGCGTCTCCTTTTTCTATGGACGGCGTTCGCTGGCCGTGCGGCGGCAGTCTGCAATTATGCTTATGCTTTGCTGATGCTGCATGCTTCTTGCAGAAAGCAGCTGCAGCTTCGCTACTGAGTGGTTGGCTTGTGTCCTGCAGTTTTTCCGGAAAGCGTTGGGTACGTTAATTGGTCTGAATGATAAGCCGCCTCCGAAGACGTGGATGGCAGTAGCCCGCGAGTACTTCACGAGCGAACTTCTGCAAAACGCTGGCTACTTCTCTTCCGCTGCTGGATACGACTGCTCACTTTGCGACGGCAGTGCTGCTGCCGGCTCCGCACTAAGCCCTATCGTGTCCATCTTAGTTGCAACTCCAGTGTGCATTGCCTACTTTATGTTTACGCTGAAAAGCTATGACTTTATCAACACTTCCCTGAAACGCATAAAAGGACTAGAAAGACGCCTTGGAGGACCTGAAGGTTTGGAAGCCTCGCTTTTTCGCATATTTACTGAATGGGCTTTACTCTGCGCTTACTCTGCCTGTGATGTTTACTCTCGCCGATTGAAGCTTAGCCCGTACACCGTTATCTTCTTTCATACCAGTCTTTCCAACATCTTCGAGTGGCATTTATTTACCTTAAAATACGGGAGCAGAAAATCGTCGCCGTGACTCCTCTCACAGCTGGATGCAGTCAGTTGCTGGATCAAGAATTCGTAAATTCTTGCGAGCAAAAATTTCTATAACTAGTTCTTAGGGGTGGCCTCTAGACAATTCAAAAAATACATAATTCATTTACACGACAGATTTCTTACAGCCACGGACCTCTCTTGAGGCAGCGCGCTAAATTGTATGGCCGCGTCGCTAAGCCGCTGCTCGTACGCTGCTTGTAGCGTTTGGGGGGAAAGAAGCAGCCAGCGGGAACTTCGTTGGATCGTCGCTGAGCGCGCACCAGCACAAACCACTGTCGGCATTCACGGATTACTTCGCTGTTTATCTAGAATTTTCTTGAGCTTAGCCACTCGCTTTCTTAACCATCGATGGAGGGTTGCGGCTGTAGGTCGGCGCGCGTGCCTCCGGCGCGCTTATTTAGCCATCGAGCGAGCTACAAAAAACTCTCCCATGTAACATTCACTTTGTCAAGGTGTGGCTTTGTGGAGTATATGCATCTTCACAGCTTCGGCTAGAAATGCTGCTGCGTCGACGCCATATTGTATGATGGATTGTTTGGAGAACGAACTACAGGCGAAACCAGACGTGGGGGTTTTAGCGAGGCCACTCAATTTTAAACTGAAAGAGGCGTGGTGAGATCGGGATGGCGTAGCTAGAGCAGTTATGAGAGAAAATGTAATTTTATTTATTTTCAGTGCTACGGTTTCTATGCAACAGTCCAAAAATTATCACTACAGGTTCTTTTCCGCGCTTAATTTTAAGGCCGTTGCTACCGCTAGCAACTTGAGCTTTATACTCGTGTACTCCTAGCTTTAACTCTCTACTTGGGGACTTGATTGAGAAATGTGTTGATGATTCACTAGACTAGGCCACTTTGGCCGAGCACCGCAAGTACTTTCGGCAGCGCATTTAAAACAAATGTTTCTGAGCGTTTGAGCAATAGCTGCGTTGCGTTACGTGAAGTGTCAACATTCCACCAACTTTCACAAAGTTCTAACCGATCTATTTTTGTCTGTTACTTCACAAAACCAAGAAAAATATGTTTGAGATACTGTATCCAGAGTTTTCTATAGCCAGCTGAAAGCTTAAGTGGCTTTCGGTACACATTCGGTAGGCAACCGACTTCATCTCACGCAACAAAGAGGAAGTGAGAAGCATAGCAGAGTCAGGAGAGCAGTTCAGGTAGTGAGTAGCATGGAAGTAGAAGCTCAGGACTGCTGTAAAGTATGTGCCATAGTCGGTAGCAGGAGAGTAGATGTCGTTGCGCCAGCCGGTGTCCTTCAAGAAATTGATAGCTGAGGATCCTAACTGCTTACCACTAAAATCTGTGCAACGGGAATCTAGGCATTTGCTCCATAATAGTACTTTCAGTCTTCATTGATAGAGAAATTAACTGCTTCGACCAGCTCTCTTTAAAGGTTAGGCGTGATTTCATATCCCGATCGACAATCGCTGGCAACGGCAATTAAACATAATTTTGCAGCAAATAAAAATTGTTTTGAAAAAGATGAAGTTTATAAGCTTCCTTAAGAAAGTGTCGACTAAACCCGATTAAGGAGAAGTAAGTTACAAAGGGTTAGATTCAGTTGCATAATTTAGTCTGTGATTATACCTGTGATTCTAATTTTTACAAAGGGCATTTAGCTTTCCCGCGGGAGGTTTTTGCCTACCGAAGGCAAAACTTCTTGGGGATGACGGGCAAAGACGATAAATTCGAGTGAATGCCTTTTATAAATTGTAAAATATACTTCTCAACTTATAAAAAAGTTTCTTAAAATCGAACGACTGAAAAGTGGTCTGCAAGTCAGTCAATTTGAGAATGTGAGTATAGTCTGCTCGTTATCGCAGCAATTAAGATTGTGCATAGTCCCAAAAGACATTGACGTACGCTCACGCGCTCAGCTCCATGCGGACCTCCAAACCCTCAAATATTCATATTATAATATGTGAAGATATTTATAATATGTGAAGACTCAGAGATAGAGAGAAAGAGAGATTGAGATTAAATTAAATGAGCTGCCAGTGCTACTTCTACCAACTTTATTGCTTGCAATCGTATCTTCCCGGAAAAATACCGAAATTGGTGTTAAAAACTTTTTTGTCGCGATTGATCTTGATGTTCAGTTGATTATGAAACAAAGATGAGACACAAACCAGCCGAAACCTATTACTTCATGAATTTTTAAAGATTATAAAGGGGTAGCGTTAGCGTCGCAAGATCGACCTATCCGATTGGCCAGCGCATTATACATAAGCGGGTGAGCTTTCATTGAGTGACGTGAACGAGGCACAGCTATTAGCATACAGTTACAGTTCGCCTGGCTTACACACGTTTACACGACGACTCTTTCTGCTTCCTACATTCTGCTTCCTACATGCCATGCTTCTTTCGTGCTTCTTTTTTGTTAAAAGTCTTTTGTTGGAAATTTTTTTAGTAATGTTGGAAGCTTTTGGAAGTTGGTCAGTCCTCAAGTTTTGCTTCCCACTCGCTTCGCCCCCTAGTGTTCAAGGGAAAATTTCTTTTCTTAGGGAGGTGCGAAATAATCCTCCGCTTTACACCTTCGGGTGAATTTTAACATTTCATGATATCTTTTATCGCCGAAAGCATCACTATCTGATTCTTGTGTGACAAGCTCGGAGACTTCAATAAGCAGGGACTCTGGTGGAATGCTTCGATGGCTTCGCCGGTCGAGTCCACCACGCTTTTCAAAGCTATGAAGATGGCGCCTACGATTGGTCATCTGCTATGTAATGAGTCTTGACCAGGAAGTTGATCTGCGGTTGGTTGCTGAGCCTTCGTTAAGTCTTGCCTAAGTTTTGGACAGCCCCCAGTATTGGTGACGTATACAACACCTTTGACTCAAGTAGGTAGGTAGCAGGTAGGAAACAGGTATGAAGTAAGACTGTAAACCTGGCTTAAAGCTTGAGTTTCTGCGAGTTCCGTCTGGACATTAGCTTCGGAGTCTGTAATTTCCGGAGCTTCGTCAACAAGCACCCCACACCGAACGTCGAAGACTTATATACCATATGCATTAACCATGTGTTTAAGAAGGAAAAGTATGAAAACTATATCATTTATTTGTGTAGCATCCAAAGTGAACCTAGTCTCTAACCAGGGGATTCACATACTCCGCAGGGCTCAAGTCCATGACCTTGGCCATTAAAAGTGAGCGCCGTACCCCTGAGACAAACCAGAAATGCAGGCCTAAGGAGTTTGCTAAGTAGAAAATCACAGACTGTACAAACTGATCTGGCTGCTGCTTCCTGCGATCTTCCTACCGGTGGTGAAGCGTACCGCTATGACAGTCATATAGGAGCCATTTTTGAGCTCTCCGGGGCCGCTTTCCACGATGCGCTCAGTCGCCACTAACGCTTTTTCATACCATTTCATGCGATGGCAATCGTTTTTAGAAGCTGGATGCTTTAGGCAACGTTTTTTATTTACAGCATTGCTCCTATTCAGGGCGGATGCTGATGTCACATTCCGTAGCCGGGAGAGCCGGTGGGAGCGAAGCGGCGAGCTATCATTATACCTAAAGCGAAGCAACGGCGACCGGTCGATGAGGCCTGAGGTCATTGTGATTACAATGTGCCGCCGCCGGAGCGAGCGAGGCCGAGTGACGGTGCTCTACGAAGCCGATCGGCTGCCTCGGCTCACGCTTCGCGCTGACTCGGGCACCGTCTCATGGCGCTCTGCCTTCGACTTGCAAATGGAGCATATCCAGAAATTCAGGCTAGCTTTCCATGAAAATCGAGACGCGTTCGCATTTTACGAAGCTGCCACGTACTGCATACGAAATGGTGAGGTCGTGGCGAGTCACGCTAAGCGAATTGTAACGTCGCCATCGTCGCCATCGAAAGCCAGCTTTCAGCTTCACATATCGATTGACTCAGTCGGTAGTAGGTCCACTCACATAGATCATATAACAATGAGCGTCATTTAGCGAATTTCTCTTCAACCCGATTATCAGTAGCCGAACGTTTGCGGGGAAACTACTTAATTCAGCTTTAGACTATTCAGCTCGACGACAGGGGAACGCTGATTATACAAGCCATGACAGATAGCGTCCTTATCTCCTGCCCCGCTCGGGCATTTGGTCCTCGTTGCCTTTCGTGGGTGAACGCACCGCCGGTGAACGCCCGACATCCGTCCAGATGCATTGCTAGTCAAACCCGAGCGTTCAACACCAAAGACCTGTGCGTGCAACGTCAGGTCCCTGAAGCCAAGGCGACATGACGCCATCGCATATCCGTACAAGCCTACAGGTTAGGTCCCGCCCAGCCGGTGACCCATATCACATTACAGCTGTCCCAACCAACCGGACCTCACGTGGGTACAGATGGTCTCAACGCCCCAGCCTATCAAATAATAAATTGCGAAAGCATAGAGAGTCTAATCCTGACGTAAAGTTAGCACATTAGATTAGGTATAGAATTATAATGGTTGAAATAAAATGAATTTAATCATACGACAGAGACGCACACACAAATTTCTAATTTGTCTACAACTGTGCATTCTTTCTATAGATTTGACCTCGCTAGTAGATCAGTAATGGAAATCACTGTGCTGCTCGTCGTGCACGTTTTCAATGTTACGGGTCACGCGAACCATAAAGCATCCGGAGTGCAGGTTACGCACAGGCTAAATAAGTGCCCAAATTTAAGTAATTTATTGTTCTGTCTCAGAACCAGCTGCCCACATTTTAGTCACTTCGAACCTCAGCAAGTCGTCCGACAATACCCTCAACATGGAGGATATAACAATTTCAGCATGCGCTGAAGACATTAGCCATGACGACCAGGACGTTAGCATCGACGATGACGACACCACCAGCGATGCCCTGTCCCGCACCACCGAGGCGAATCTGAACTACCAGGTAAAGCGATATTTTTCAGCTATTCTAGAAAAAGTCCTATTGAAACAGCACTCGGTCTAAGCAAACGTGCAGACTTGTAATTTTTTTCAGGCTCCTTGGTATGCAAAACCCGATTCTCTGGATGAAGACTATGTTTGGGATTATTTTGACTTATTTTATGATCTTAACAGACCGGATATGGGAGTAGATGGTGATTCATACTTTGCAAACCACACTGTTTCAGAAGGACCCTCGCCAAACTTCGACGATGAGGTTTTCATTAAAAAGGATAAATCAAACGGTATATTTTTGTCTTCTAAAGTCAGCCAAAATGTGTTGCCCCTGAACATCTGTTGGTTGCCAGCAGAAACTGATGGCTGAGATTTCAGTTTCACATTGAAAAATTTGAAAACGTCTTCAATAAATTTTGGCTTCACGGTTTGGTTTTCTGATTAATCAAATTTAAATTTACCATCGCATTATCAATTTTTGAATCGATCAATTTAAAGGTGCTTGAAGCTACGCTATTCTCCAACCGCTGGCTAACCGCTGGGCACAGAGCTTCGAAATGTGTCAAAGAGAAATAAAATCTCGCCCCAATAAACCAAGGCGAGTGAAACCGAGAAGTCGACAAGTGCCAGGCGTGAGATACTCTGGCCAGCATAGTTGATTTTCTAGCTCACCTAGTATAGATGCACTGACAAAGATGCCTGCACTGACTGCCTCAGTCTTCGCTCTGAGTCGCTGGGCGGCAGTTGTCATCGTGCCCCGACCATCCGACGATTCCCTGATTCGTGTCCAAGCGAACTGGTTCTATGCAGCTCGGCGCGTCACTGGCGTGTGTGCACAAGTAATAGACACCATGAACATCCTCGGAAGTGAGCGTTACGGTAATGCAGAATAAGAGATGAACCGGATGAGCTTGAGAAATAGCCGAACCTCTGTTCAGCTACAGTTTCGCACCGTAGCCATTAAAGAGAGCCACTGGCCCATTGGCTCGTGTACTCAGTGCCTACATTTGTGCATAGCAACGTGTGGTGTGTTTGGCACGATGCATTTCCGCACCCATCCAACAACAAACTGGCAATAACTATGAATTAGGAGAATTAATAAACTTGATCACATTGGGAGACCAGTGAAAATGATAGATATCCATCCATCTAAGCCGTGGTGCACACATCTCCTTTACGCTTCGTAACCTACTGCCCAATAGCGAGTGGCTCGTCAAAAATAGTGCGTTCTATTGAAATGTTCAGATGAGCCTGCATTAGTGTCAGGGCTCTTTGCTAATTACAACAGCAGAAGCCGCAGGCGAACACAACATCCCTTTCGCCATAGAAAATTGATCTCACAATCCACCAGGCTGGGGAGGGGCTAGGGAGAAGCAAATTACTACACGACTACAAAGTCGTGTAGTAATTTGCTCTCTCCTCTACTACCTGCTTAGGTGGTGGCCCCGGAGCATAAGTTGCTGCCCTGTCCAGCAATATGTAGTTCGGGCTCTATCAGGATATTCTATCAGGACACCGCTCCCACTGTCAGGCGGTTCCCGCTGGTCACCTCCGTGCGAGCCCCGATCGCCGGTCTCAGTTGCTGATCGCCGGCCGATCCGGCCCTGCGAAAACCACTCCGGCTCATCCATAAGGCCTCATCGTTCTCGGGGTTCTACTCCGCCGAGTCGATCTCACGGCTGTACTCCTCTGTGCTCTGCACCGAGACGCTCGTATGGATGCTCTCCACCGCTGAGACGCTCTCACTTCTGCGCTTGCTTCCCGCCGAGACGTCGCTCTCGCGGACAGCCAGCGCCCGCGTCGCAGGCTACTATCGCCTTGCCACTGACCGCTATCGGCTTGCCTCTAGGAGCCGTCACATGCTGTCTTTCCTTCGTCTTCGGCTGCTACCGCGCACTTACTTTGCTCTGGCGCTCTTCGGCTGTTGCGGCTACTAAGTCGGACGCGGTCCCATACCCGCTTCCTCCAGTGGTATTGCAGCCGGATAGCGGCGGCAGCCGAATGAATTCCGGTCGTCTGACTGGCTCTTTTGAGCAGTTGCGGGTGGGATTGAACGGTGATTAAGCTGGCTCGCCGCCCATCTTTGTCCCGGTCTGCTGCTCCGGCGAGCTGCTCCTGCTCCAGCCAAAACCTCTCACACAACCTCATGCTCGGCCTCCTCATGAAGATCACGAGAAGATCAGAATCAATTCACTTCACAGCTTGCGGTAGTCTTTCTTTACGTCGGCCGGCTGGTCACATCAACCGTGTATTAAATTATCGCCCAGACACACTACACAACATGTGTTAAAAGCATCACAATATTTAGCGTTGCTACATACAGTCTTCTCAAGCGTCAGAACCCAAGGCATGCCCTCCGCTGTTAAACATTTCACACCTCAGTATAGGCGTCCCATCTAGACCATAGAAGGTCTGATACTCTTTTCGTCGCGAGTAAAACAATCTCTGCTACCAGTTGTAGTATTACTATGGCTCCGGCGGCGGCCGTTCTTGTGGAGTCTCACGTGAACATAGTTCGGAAGTGAGCAGTGAACGAGACTTTCTCTTTATTTCCTCTCAACGCGTACATACGATAGCTCGACGAATCACAGCAGACGTCAAGAGATATAGCATGCATTAGTGGCCTGACGCTTCGCTGCATTATTAATGGCTTAACTATTGGCCACAGGTGATGATTAGGCTTCGCTGTGTCAATGGCGAAACTATTGGCGGCAGGTGAGATAAGTGTCAGGGCACTTCGCTAATTGCAACAGCAGAAGCCGCAGGCGCACACAAAAGTAGCCCGGAAATATCAGCTCAGGATGGCCAAAAAAGACACGCCACAATCGGCAGCAGGATAGTAGATGTCATCGCGTACAAGTTGTGAAAGTGAGATCCACAGTCTCTGAGTCTCTGAGGACCTGCTGAGAAAAGCTTCTATCGCCAACAGTTTTAAAGCGAAAGATTGTAACATCTCATTCATCGTCCATACAGGTACTGAGGGGGCTAAACTGATGCAGCAATTCAGATGGGTATGAAGGAGCCAAGCCATGGCGGGCCTTGATGGTCAGAGTGTACCCCGGCTAGGTTCAGTTGGCTGGGACCGGGCGGCTATAATGAGGGTAAGGGTCACTGGCTAGGTCGGGGTTGGACCTACGGCATGGCATGATGTGCGGTGACGTGAGGTCACCGGGGCTCTTGGGTAGGAGAAGTTGGCCGAGTAAGTCGTGGTGTTGGAGGCTCCCGGTCAAGCCGATTTATGCACCTGGATTCGTGCAGGCGTGCTCCGGCGATGTGACCACGCACGCAAGGCAACGAGTGCCCAAGGCCCGAGCAGAGCTGTATAGCACGCTTGTTGTTAAGACTTGTATATTCCGCGTTCCCCGTGTAGCGTGTTCGTGACCCCCCCAGGTGTTGGCGTCTTTCGGCGGAAGCCCTCGACTGTGGTGGACGTCGACTCCGACTAGCCAAGCAGTTACTCAGCTAGCCGGATCTTTCACGGTACTTTCGCTCGTACTGTTGGAACGGAGTCGGTACAACGGCAGGACTGCGGAAGCCGGCTGAACAAGTTTGTTCGCGCTTGCTTTGTCGTCTCGCGCCCCTGTAGTGTACTTTGTTTAGGAGCCTCCCTGTAGACTTGTTTAGTTACCCTGTTCTTGTAGGCGCATGCGTTATTATAAAGAGGTTTAACCTGACGGCCGCTCGTCTTACCTAGCTCAGCGGCATGGCGAGCGGCAGCGTGGCCGGAGTATGGCGGGGTTTGGAAGGAATTAGCCTCTGACCCCCGGAACTCGGCTACACGTCTACGCACATTCCCTTCTCCACTTGTCACGTCGCTGGGCTAGGGCACGACGAGCAGAGAGTTAATTCAGTCTCTTTGTAGCTATATCGCATGCGCCAACAGCAACAGGAGAACTAGACCAAACTACCGGGGACCCTCTGTACATTAGGCAACCGGGCATGCAGGAAACACGAAGCCAGCCTTCCTGACGTGGCAGGACAGTCTTGCACCGGACAATCTTGAAGACGGCAGAAATACAAACAAGTACGAGCCAAGACGACATTGGTACGGCATTGGCTGCAGTAACAAAGACTCACTGGAGGCAGCAATCTCAGCTGAGGCCGAAGGCTTCTGCTCACAGAATCGGGTGACTCGGAATAGTACGCTAATGGGGAACGCAGAATATACATGCCATAACAGCTAGCGTCCTTATCTCATGCCCGCTCGGGCATTTGGTCCTCGTTGCCTTTCGTGGGTGAACGCATCGCCGGTGAACGCCCGACACCCGTCCAGATGCATTGCTAGTCGAACCCGAGCGTCCAACACCAACGATCTTAACGTACAACGTCGGGTCCCGGAAGCCAATGCTACATGACGTCATCGCATATCCGTACAAGCCTACAGGTCAGGTCCTGGCCCAGCCGTGGACCCATATCACATTACAGCTGCCCCAGCCAACCTCACCTCACCTGGGTACACATGGTCTAAATGCCACAGCTATCGCCAAAAAGCCAAACTGCCTCCGACGAAAACGGGGCACTGTTATCCGCCAGCAGGAGTTTCACAGGTGGGCCTCTCTCTCGAAAGATTTGCTCCAACGCTCTTGTAAGAAATTAAACCTTTTCGATAGGAATGTGTCTCCATAGCGTTAATCTGTAGGTACCACAATCCACCGGCGTCTTATATTTTTCGTCGAGTTAGTATGTGACATCGATAGCAGGACAAGACCACTATTCAGCGGCTTCAAGACTACTTCGACGCCATGAAATCGGCGACGGATCGGCTCACCTGCACCGAGAACGAATTGACTATTCTTCCAACATCGGTTCTATGAAAGTCGGCAGTTGGGCGACCCAGTCTCGCCAAGTATAGTGTGCTGTCGGCGCCCAGGTGGAGCAGATTTCGGAATTGCTTGAGGTCGATGTCAGAAGCCACCTCGCCGACCGTAGGAGCGACGGCACCAGTACAGTAAGTCGAGAACTTCCACCCTTTTTTGGGATACTCCATTAGCTGGTCTGCTGTATTCTCTAGCGACCTTACATGGCTTTAAGTAAACTCCCGACTTCACCCCGTTACAAGATCGCGAAGCAAGCCCAGACGTGATAGAATCATTGCCTCTACTGGGGCTAATTTGCATCATTCGTGGATTTATGGGCCAAGGGCATTTATTGCATTGTTATTCTCACAACGGTCAGTTTATAGCCTGGAGTTATTTATGGCCCAGCAGATATGGCGCTGCCATTTCCCTGCGGTTTATCGGCCGTTGTGATTTATGGCAGTGATCGCCGCACTGACGGGCTGCAGAGGCCCTTTAGTTATGTCGAGATTCGGCGGCTTCAGAGTTCAGCATGCCGGGAGGACGGTGGCGGTACTGGCACTAGCTGCGGCCCATTTCGGTGTTCTGCATATGGTGTCGCATACCTTCTGTTTGGAGAATGTCAAACTATATTTTCCATGTCGCGTGTCCTTACGCGTGCCTCTCCGACCATCAGTGACCTCAGCCAACCAAACACCGTCGTCGAGTCAGTAACAACTTGAACTTTTCGAAGTCCCCAAAGCCATAGCAACGTCAAGGTCTTTAGTGATGGCTTCTTGCTCGGCGGCGTATACATGCGAAGTGTCGTCTGCCTTTCAAAGCCACGAAGCATCGTCGACCACTTAACCGTCGGTCTCAAAACCAACTCCATACTGCTTGCATCCCATCGCAAATTTTCACTAATGACGCTGGGCACCTGCTGTGAGACGCAGTGCTGCATGAAGCCATTCGCTAGTCAATGGTTGAGAAAATTCTGAGATTTCATTAACGAAAACCGAAAATGCTCCGTAAGCAAAGACGGACAAAGTATAAGCAACAAACAGACTCAATATGTAGTAGTCCTAAATGATCATTTTTGGCTGACCAAGATATCATGCATAAAAATCTGAACGCCATTGTCATCTCTTAAGGAATACGCTCCGATCGGCCGTAGCTGATATGGCCTGGGGAAGAACTCAATTGGCCTAGAGACAAGTGATGTCCAGCAAATCAGCAGTGGCCTGGGGCTCCAAAAAGATATCTGTTGTCCTGAGTCAGTCAGTGCTGTACTACAGGTCAAGGTGAGATCGCTCGGTGCGCGGTATAAGCATACTGGTGGTGAAGCGGATTCAGCAAACACCTGCCTCGAGCCAGGGACCAGATCGGAAGCTTGCACCCGGCGATGGATGTAGTGAGAAATATCCAGATGCTCACTTGGCAAATTGCTGTCCCAGTCACGGTCGCTGGATGTACGTTTGCGGTAATTGCACGAAGTTCGAAGCCAGCCGGAAATCGGGAAATGACCGACGAGCTGCCCACACTAAGAAAACAGCTCTCGCCGCGTCATCACTGCCTGTGGGGAGCCCATGGCGGTATCCGGTGCCGTCCGAGTTCGCCGCCTTTTACTGTCGACACGGAGGCTTCGGATTCAACCACTCTCTATCTTCTCGGGTGGTTGTGCTTCCAGTCCATACTGGGCGGAGCAGCTCAATCACCCGAAGTGAAAATAATGGGACAGAGCTCCGCGGATATGTAATGCCGAACCCTCGGGAAGTAAGCGTATTCCACTTCTGTCCATGCGGCTCAGCCTACTCACGGATAGAGGTTCGCTGTGCTTCGTACACAATAAGCCGGTCACCTTTCGCATAGCCTCCGTGGCGCCACCATTCTTGTCGTTATTAGGGGTCTTGAGCTAGTTGCCGTCAGTTAGACCGAGTTACTAGAAATCAATTGCGAACTGCCGTGCTTTATTTTCAATTGGACGATGTCGCTGTGCGTCTAGTTCGGTGTAATCCTCACACTTCTTGCAAAAAGTCACCACGATAAACCTATGAACCTGCCCGCTATACACAGACCGCTGGCTGCTACAGGGTGACCTGTTCATCCAGTACTTGAGTTGACCCGTCGTTTCTAACTCGTCGTTCGATCGATCGATCCGTCGATCATTACCGATCATTACCGATCATTGCCTCTGAATGATGATCATTCTTAACAGGGGGGCAGGAGCACTCACAAATCGATCCTTACATCTGGGGAAACTATCCCGCTTATATACTCTAAAAGTAAATATGGAACACTGAGAAATGTAATCGCACGTCTATATCAAAGTTTCCAACGTCCGCGTTCTTCGTCTTCAGCTGTCTCCCGTTGACACCCGACTTCAAAACATTCTACCTTCGCCGATAGGTGGTGTGAGTGCCTGCCCAGCTCACTATGTGACAAAGACTCCAATCCGGTCGGTGGCATCGAGCAGCGTGGCTGATTGCCATTGGCTCTTTTTTCCTCTTTCGGGCTCGCTCCCTTCCGCCTTCTGCTGCCTTCTCCGCCGATAGAGCACAGCCTTCTTAAATAGTATATGTCACCCCCTCAGCCACCGGTGAACGTGAAGAGCAGGCTAAAGAGGACCTTTCCAGTTGGAAATGCTATTTACCTGAACTCCAAATGCGCCACCCTGCCCTCGTCACTCGAAGGCTACTGTGCGTTCCTGCAAAACAATTAATCGCCTGTGCCTGCACAATCTCTCTATATAGGCACATGTTTTCGTCTGGCAGTCAATCGCACTGTGCCTTCTCAAACTAGCCGTCTATGGACCAGTGATTTTCTGTTTAACACTCCTATCGGTCCTGCCTCGCAATTAAACCAAGATGGCGATAGACAGACATTTTCAGTATTCTCCCATGCCTGCCTCCCGCCTAGGGGCAGAGTTGTCTCTCCGCCCATTATCATTCGTCCCAAAATCGTCACCCTATGGTGGTTTGCTTGCCACAGACTCCTGGAGTATTATATACTTCAGAGGGCTCTCGAATGATTGTTGCCCATTGACATCAATGCTCTGAAGACTCACTCGGAGCCTAAGCCGTGATTGTCGTGTAGAGCCAGTGATGCAAAGTTGAGATGATAGGTGGTCCTAAATGAGCTTGGTGAGCTGTCTAAGAATCCAGAAAAACGAGAAGCAGCGAGTCTCTACAGGAGTCGTCATTCCTGTCCAGGTTGTTATGCACCGGCAGCACAACCTACTCTGAGGAGGGATTACCGCACGGGTTCGGCCCAGTGGTTAAGGTGCTCGCCCGACCTAGGTCTGGCCGAAGTCGTGGGCTCGAGCCCCGTGGCATATGTGAAGCACATTAATAGAGATTAAGTTCTCTTTGGGCGCTATAAAAATGAATTATATTATTATATTAATTGCCAGGCTACCTGATTTGAACTTACTAGGTTTGAAGTTTTGATGTAAGAGTTCAACTGGCCTGCCACTACTCGCTAAAGTGTCTCTAATAGGATCTGCAGTAGGGAGATTGTGCTGCAGTTGCTTAAGCTCTTCTGGTCTAGTGTTGGTTTCTTAAGGAGTGACCCGATAGAAGCCTTATTGAAGGATGCATGAAGGCTAAGTACGTATTGACTATGTTAGCACGGTGAACAAATTTTAAATGGGAAAACATATCAAATGGGTATGAAAATATATGGTTCAAAATATGCAAACTTCGAAATGATAACTTCGCGTTATAAAGGTCAGCCACAGGGTAGATGAAAGTGAATTACCTCCAAGTACCCAATGCCTTTATAAGCTAGTGGAATCGCTGTTAGAAAAGCCGTTAGCTCCGCCCGCTGCTGTCTGGTTTTGCTGTTGGTACGTACTCACCGGCACGTGCTGCACGGTTGGAAGCCGTCAGCATTTCTTGAAGGTATGTCGCGCGCGAGCGATGCATGCCTATCTATATTGGTCTGTAAGTAGTTCCCAGGTGGCTCAGCCCATGCAATGTGCGCGAAGGCTTTGCAGCTAACGTACGTCGCGTATGCTTTTCCTGACAAAAAATGCTCCTGTCCTTTTCCCAACAGTGCGGTTCGTTTAAGAGCTAGATTCATTTAATAGCTGACCACTTCGGTTGCTCTCGGTAGGTTGTCCAGGAACGATGCTTTCAGTCGATACCCTATGTAGTGTACCGGCGGCGGCTTCCGCTTATGCTTTGAAGGTCCGTGAGCCAGCCTTTAGCATACCGTGTAAGATGAGGTCAAGCTACCGTGGAACATCACCTTTCTTTGATCCCTAAGTTCTAGCCTTAACGAGAAGCAGTTTCTTCTTCGAGTTGAGTCTCACCCACGGAGGTGGCCAACCTGAGCTTGCTCGAGCAAGTGCTGTTGTTCGTACGAGCTAGCCTTGACCGTCCGTAAGCAGAAGGGATCATCATAGATTGCCTACGTTAGCTGCCAGAGCGTGCTGGTTCTTGCCCATGGCTATATGATATTCGTATGGCCACGAAACATAAGGCCCGGCGATGTGGGGAAAAGGTCTTACTCGTCTAGGCAGGCGACTAGTTCGTACCGGGGCATCGTCTGCCGTGTACTGACTGATGAGCCGACGGTACCTTGTGCCAGGGACGAATGGCCTCGCATGCTAGGGGCGACAGGCTGACTGCCAGTTCGTTGACAGCTTTCGTGTTTGTCTCCTAGCAATTTAATTTTCCGTTTCTCTTTGCCGACTGCTGTGTGATTGGAGGGCCAAGTTTTTTTTTCGGATACCATTCTGGCTTGCACCAGCTCAGGCGATATGCTGAGACCTATTAGGTTCATTGAAAAAATATTGGAACTCGTGGATAGGTTACGATGTCGACGGGTCTTACAGAATACTCAGTGCAAGTGCCCATATATCGCCTAACCTACTTTAAAAAATGAAAATAGAAAATAAATAACAGTTAAAGAGCCTTAGCGGATGTCAACCTTGACTGCTGCAGGACTCGTAACCAACGACCCGGATCGTGAAGGAGTAACATCTTAACCATTGGGTAAGATTTGGGGGATGGCTGTTTGTAAGAAGTAATTCCCTGTCACTGAGTCGAGTTGTGCAACATAACAGTCATGAGTCTTTTAGAAAACATAAATCTTGCCCAGAAGCTACTCAATTTTTTTATTAGGCTAGTTGGGTAATAATGGGTAATTTGGGTACTGGCTTCAGCTTTCATTCGTCTTTGTAGCAGTGACCTTCCATCATTGAAGGCTGGTCTTGTCAGATTCCTGTGTTGATTGCTGATCTTGCAGCTGCCGTTTGTCGTGTTCTGCAGTGAGCATGAATGAATGACTGCTTCCCTCTGCATGCACGAGCTGCATTGTGGCTGTGTTCTGTGCTGGCTCACCAGACACTCGTGGCACACGGCTTCATACCTGCTTCAGTCGTGCTCGAGGAAGATTTTTGAGTACGTCTTTAAAGATAGCTGTAGACGCCCTCGGGTTGGTACAAAGAATGTTGCAAGCGCATTAGAATTGCATGATGTGCTAGGAGAAGCTCGATGAAGAGCAAAGGTGAGTGGCGGCAGCAGCAGCAATGGGAGCTCAGGCTGAGACCAGCAAGTCGCATTCCTTCCCACTTCCTAGATGCAGAGTTAGGAGTTGTAAAAAATGATGCCACTGTTTTAGTGACATACACCGCTGTTGTTGCTATAACACTGTCCCAATAATTGCATTTCAAAGTATTTGCAGTTCATGGCAAATTTGCAGATCTTTTTATTGCATAGATCACGTTTCTGTATAAATAATGAGCCAGGATTAGCCTTTTTCCTGCATCGTCCACGAATGTTGTGTCACTAGCTTGGAGTGCTGTCTTGCATGCATATTCAAAGCCGCTTGAAGCTAAACAGTTGTTGTAGCTTAAGTGCCATCTTTGAATGCCCCCATAAGCCCAGCAGTAATGCGCTCGAGCTTAACGACACAGGTCATGTGTCCGAATCTTGCTGCGGGCATATATATATATATATATATATATATATATATATATATATATATATATATATATATATATATATATATATATATATATATATATATATATATATATATATATATATATATATATATATATATATATATATATATATATATATCACTGGTTCGTTCACATAGACGAATGGCAAAAGCAATAATAATAATACACTTGATAAAGTACCCTCAGAGAACTAAATCTCTTTCTGATTGCTTTATATTTGCTGCAAAAGAAACGTGATCGAGTGGTGAGTGGTATCATGCTTGATAAACAACATGAATAGCATGGTTAGGGGTGAAATGCACAGGGTCAGCATGCAAGTGTGGTTAGTGGCAGTGTGCAACAGTGTCAGCACGAAAAAGCAATTACCTCAGCGTCGGACAGCAGCTTCGTCGAATGTGTCACGGACTTACACGTGGGACATCGCCAATCTACAATTTTTCCACTTTTCTCGAGAGTTGGCCGGTCAGAATTTGGCACAATTTGTTTGGGGGCCTGATTTTCCTCTGCGGGTTACCTTTCCGCAGGTCGAACACTGCCGGGTCACTTCGTTTTAGCTTAGACGGATTTCTTATTTGAACCATTTTAAGACTGTTGATTTGTGTGGAAAAAATATTGGGATTTTTGCCATTGGCCGGAAACAGCCAGACAATGGAAATATTCCCTAGTTATTTCTGATATATATCCTCAGTTGCAAAAAGTACGAAGTATGGTCACAGCTGGTCTGACCGATACTCCTTTCGGGTCATGAGAGAACTTTCTACGATGTCAGGCATACTAAACATTCGAGGCAGTTAATCTAGCATCCAGTTTGAATGCAAACATCACGCTGTGTAAGCCGAGTAGGGTAGTTGGGGTAGTTGTACCAATTATTCAATGGCTGCAGCCAAAACTTGCTCTGCACTCTGCTCTACAGGTGGCAGGGGCAGGAGGGAGGGGGCGTAGCAAGCCTCAGTCGTAGAGGCATCGCTGGGATGCTCTGCTTTTTTGGTATGGGGGGCCTGGATGCAGTTTCAGGGCTCCATTTTGAGAGAAGCTGCAGAGGTTTCTCTCCTAGCAACCAGCTGCTCTTCAGTTGGCAGCTTCTCAAAAGGTGTGCATGTGAGTGTGTGTGCGTGTGTGTGTACTGGCGAGTGCGAGCGTTAGTTGTGAACTGAAGGCATCGGAAGAGCAGCAGCGTTGAGTGCCGATCATCCTGGGCTGCAAGTAGAATCAGTGTAAGGTGTGCTTGTTGTCACGTGCGGTTACTGAGTTTCCAATTATTGAGCTTTCCAATGTAGACTTATCATTGGCAAACGATGGGCCTTGGCTGAAGAGCGACGGTGTAACGAAGCAAGAACAAAATCAGCTCGCATTGCCGTGCCTGTCCTGCTGAAGGTGAAGGTGGGAATTCAGTTGTCCTCGAAAGGTGCTGCACGTATGCAGGTGTTGAGATCGTGATGTGAGAATGCATACCCCAGACTATGGCAGTGCCGCACCTAAATCTTGTCTGCCGCTACTGGGCTGGGTGGGGGCCCTCCCGACCTTGACTAGCCAATTGGCATGCAGTGTTCCTGTTCCTAGGTGCTAGCAACGATACTGGCCAATCAGAGGGCAGCAGCATCCTGAGCCGCAAACGACAGGAAGCTCTGGTTAGTGGCAACGTCTGCGAAACTGGGTTGATTATTAAACCTTGTTGAGTTTGGTTGCGTTCCGAGTGCTCCGAGTTGTTTGCTGTTTAGCAATACACTCACGTTCACAATACAGGTCACTTTCGTTCCAATAAGAGAGCCTCAGCCTGGACTAT
This sequence comes from Cristatella mucedo, assembly GCA_009760855.2. Taxonomy (NCBI): domain Eukaryota; kingdom Metazoa; phylum Bryozoa; class Phylactolaemata; family Cristatellidae; genus Cristatella; species Cristatella mucedo. The sequence continues at coordinate 13,946,063 of WPIO01000002.1, forward strand.
TGCACATCTCTCTCCGAAGTCCTGCATGTCACTAGGCCACGGCCGTGGTTGTGCCTTGGTCAAAGTTAGATAGTGAGCACTGGACATGACTACTACCTGCTTATGTGGACAATGGCCTGTGCAGTCACGGCAGTGGACTGACCACAGATTGTGCTGGTACTCCTTTACATTTCTCTGTCGTCGTCATTTTTTTGTATAGTACTCCACATTGTTCAACATCCCGAAGTATACAGTCTGCGTTAGTATTGTAATTCTAACTTGACCAGGCATGAATTGCCTCCAGTCTCACGGCGCTAGGGCGGCATGTGCGTGAGCGTGCACTATTGGTAATTCTTTTGCAGCTAACGCTTAGGGTTTTTCTTTTTAGTGTGATACCGTTTTTGGCCTGCGTGCTTTCGACCAGCTAAGCAGCTGGCTTAACCGTCATGCAACAGCAGAATTTTCACACACTCGATGATGACAAGCTTAGCGCTGAAGATGCTGTCGCGCTTATTCAGGCCATCAGCACATTGAACACTACCCGTGCTGCACGCACTATATTCAACAATGCACAATTAAGGAGCTCGCTGGGCAACCTATTTGCCGCCAAGGTGAGTAGGTGCACTCATTGTCGGACAAAGGCTGCTGCTTCAGCAGTGTGCTTTATGGCAACTTCCACAGTGCTGAATGTTGCCACCTAAAAATACCCTGCTCCTCTGCTAGGTGAGAGTCTGCTAGCGGAGCGCCACACCTCGAACTGGTTTAGCCGAGGCTGTGTCGGCATTCACCATTACAGCCGGAAGTGGAGCTGATCGGTCCAAATTATAGAGCGCCCCTGGGCAAGCAAAATAGGACAGTGCCTTTTGACTGCAAGCATGGAGCGTAGAGGGAAGATCTGCCTTGCTGCTCACCCCAAGCCGATCACCTCAAGCATCAGAAGGGCATGCCAGCCTCTAGGCCTCCTTTAGGCATCGGCCCGCTGCCCCTGTGCAGGTATGCATGCATACATATAAGTATCTCGGTCTGTAACTCCGTAAAGCCTTTAAGAGCCAGTGCGTGTATATATAGTTTGACTATATATATATATATATATATATATATATATATATATATATATATATATATATATATATATATATATATATATATATATATATATATATATATATATAATGTACTATAGTTTGACTATATAGTTTGATTGTTCCTGCTGCAAGAAAGGCAAAAACCAAGGCTTAAGGACATGCAAGGCATCATGCAGGCAGCAAGCAAAAGCACGTCACGTAAGATGACACTCAGGACCACTGGCCAGTAGAACACCTGGTTAGCACTGAATCGTGCACAGGTAAGCATGTAAACAAAGCAGAAACATACAAGACAAGGTTTTTGGAGCTCTGGGAATGCTGAGCAGAAGATTTGTGTTTAGCTGAATGATGCATAGTCAATGCATGTGGTGACTGAAACCGACAGCAAATTCCAGACTTTCGGTGCATACGAACTGAAGGCCTAATCACCAACAGATGTCGCTCAGACAGAATTGGTGGAAGATGTGGAAGCTTCGCATTTGAAGACAGACCAGCCGAGATGCTGAATTGTGTAGCAGCTGAAGTCGCTCAAGGAAACATGCCAGGAGTCCTGAATAAGGAAACGACAGTAATCAAGATGTAATCTGCATGAAATAGTTTGGCTGTCGTGTTCTTGTCTCAGCAGGCACTAGCTTTTGGCAATGTTCCCCAGCTGAAAGTTGGCCATCGTGAGAGTGGAGGGAATGCATCTTATCCAATGACAAGTCGTTTTGGAATGACATGCCCAGATTAGGTACAGACATCGCCGGAGTCAGATGAACCCATCTTGAGAATGGGGTCTCGAAACTTGCCGGTGACACCAGGTTTGCCCATAACTATTAGACTGGTCTTGTCATCCTTGAGCTTCAGGAAGTTGGTGGCCATCGACGTGCGAATGTCGTCGATTCACGCCTGCAAGGGAGCTAAATTAGTCGAATGCTGAGAAGGGTCAAGGAATCAAATTGAATTAATGAAGGTTAGCTAATTGATCGGCATCATTTATATAGCAGTAGAAGAGCCTGAACAGCTCTCACCTCCTTGCAGCGTTTTTATGAGATGCGCCTGGCCTGTAACTCCATGCCCCTGTATTCGGCCAGCACTCCTCGTCAAAGGTCTCCTTCCACCCGGTGGCATGGTTACGCCCACTGGGTACCCACAGACGGCTTTCGACTTACAGGCGTACAGAAGAGTACTTTTGAAATTTCTGTGCACTATATACTACATAGACTCGAACACAGAAGTATCGGTGACCTCTTGTTTATAAGGAGCTGTATGCATTTGACTATGAACAATTAGACCGAAGCACAAAGAACAAATGCGCTTAAGAAACTAACACAATGCCTTTCACCATAGCATTTTCATGACCACTGCATATGACTGAAACATACGGAGAGAACGCATCTTCAATCCTTTAAACTTTTTTCAAATTGCCAGATTTAATCACGTTACAGTGCTTTGAAAGCGATTGAAATGTCCATTCTTTGAGGTACATGGACATGAGCTGAGACTTCAGTGAGATACAACCGGGATATGGCCACAAACTGTAACATCGATAACTCAATGAAACCCAGCCACCTACACCATTCTACCCCTTCAAAGGTTCATGCTCAAAGCCTGCAGGCTGCTGCTGGGAAGCTATTTGGTAAGGATACGATCAGGCATCGACTAGATAAACAAGTTATGTTTGGTGTGAGTATAAAAAAGAAGCCGCCACTGCCTGTCATACATGTGATGGTGGGTGGCTTGTAATGAGTGGGCTGGGGCAAGAGCTGGGGCTGGGACCACGAAGAGACTTGAGCAGCATCGAGTAGATGTGAATCAATTTGCCATTTTTAGTGACTGAAATGCATATGCAACGCATGCACCGTTGCTCCAATGAAGGCTTCAATGATAATTTCCATCTGTTGACACAAATTAGAAGAAGAAATCTGGCAGCAAAGCGGTCATGGTCTGGTGCTGCTTCTTTAGCAGTTACCTGCCATCATGATCGTTTATTTAGCACGACTCCAAAGCATTGCAGTACCTAACACAAGGAGCCGTCATGGAGATAATTTTCTCTTGAACCAGGACAATGAACCTAAGTGTACAGCTAAGGGCGGTCAATATTGTTTACACTATACTGTTGAATTTAGTTTAGGGTCATTGTCCAAGCCGACCAGCCTAGTCAATATTCATATCTGAATCCCATTAATTGTCCCTGGGGTGAAGTAGATACTAGTCTAAAAGCTCAGGTTGGTTGTATCACACCTAATGAATTGCTTTTCTCAAGTTTGCCAGACATTTAAAGAACGATAAAGCCACATTTTGCAATAGTTGACAATTAATATAGTTGTATTAAGCTTTGCTTACATGTGGTATAAGCTTATTTGATATGCCTCGCATGATTGCATCTGGTTGCAATAAGTTAAAATGTCATTGACAGGACAAGTAATTTAGTGAGAGGTTGGGCTTCCACGGCTCTTAATTACCTCTCACTTAATAGCCGCATCAGAGTCTGTCGGCATCTTACAAGTCTCCGAGGTAACATTACCCCAGGAGTAATGCAGCCCGTTAAACAGATCTTACGAAGGGCTCGTAGCAGGGGTAGGATCAGACGTCAGACAGTGAGAGTCAGACAACCTATCTCAGAGATGTCTTGTGAGATTTAGGTCAGGTGACTGGCTCGGCCAACTCATGACTCCGACAGCTGCTTCAGAGAAAAGTCTTTAGAAGCTTTGTGTGTGCTTAGGGTCATTGTCCTACTGCCGAATTCGATGGTAGTGCTGTGGGCGTGACTTGGAGCCCTTCTCGTTAGTCGATCTCTTCTGTTTCGCTCGGTCCTCGCAAAGGCTTGCCCTGGGACGACCCTCCTCAGTATGTCGTGCCTGGCAAGCATCTAGTGCACTGTCTCTTACGCTTATGACCGTGCCTGTGGTGGTTGCCAGCGACTGAGAGACGGCTCATGTGTAGAGTGATGCATTCCAAAGGCTAAAGGCACTTCACGTGGTGGCGATCCTGCCCGATCGTGTCCGACCCGATCTTTCGGCGACCCGTGCTTCCCTTCATACTGGGGCTGTGGGGCACCCAGAGTCTGCGCGCCAGTCTCAGTTGCATCGGCTCATTTCATGTAAGACCTGTGCTCGTCCTTTTGCTGCGTTATCTCCTAGGTATGTCGAACCAAAGCGCGCCCGAAGAAGCCGGCCCTCTGTCGGTGGGTAGCAAAGCCCTCCTCACATGCTCACAGCAACTATGCATACATGCAAGAGCACGTATGAAGCAAGTGGTAAAAAAATTGGGAGCTTCTTAATCATTAGAAATGCGGTGTTTAAATGCCATAGCAACCAGTTTCAAAACCCACGATGCACTACGACTACTGCGTAAGGCAGCTGTTTCTCTTTGAATGTTGTGGTCACGGTTTAGTGAATCCGGTCGGTACTCTTGAATCGCATATTTGTAGTGGTCGAATATAACTTTTGATAAGCAGTTACAAACCATTACATGCAGTGTGTGTGTGTGTGTGTGTGTGTGTGTGTGTGTGTGTGTGTGTGTGTGTGTGTGTGTGTGTGTGTGAGTGTGTGTGTGTGTGTGTGTGCCTGCGTGTGTGCGACATGCTTAGCAGCTTCAAGTGGACAATACAAACAACATCCTAAGACAAGAGAGAAAGAGAGAGAGAGAGAGAGAGAGAGTTGAGCACAGACGTTCCAGGTAGATGTGAAAAGTGGGTCGGGGGCAGATAGGTTGACCCTACTGTTTATAGTTACCTCGAAAGGTGGCAGGTCAATATGGCTGACATATCAGTCTGTGTTCGCCCTGTCTACCTTGCTAGGCTGGACTTAGCAGTTCGTCGCCGTAGGTTCGACTCTCATCCTCTCGAATCGACTATGGAAGCTGCAGCCCCGAGCTCTGTCAGCCTCTGTCTCCCTATATTCTCTCTCTCATCTGAACTCCTGACCTCGCGCATAGCTGCTATTTTCTCGGAGCCTGCTCTTGGTGTCCGTTCTCAGGCATTTCTGCCTCATTTCTGCCTGTAGCCTATTGGATGGCTCCTGTGCCATCTTGCCATCCTCTCGCTCTTCGTCTACTTGAGCACATTAGTCGGTCCATCTCCTAATCGTGTCGCCTTCGCAAAGCTCCATTCTAACATGAGCCTGAGGTGGACCAGGAGCCAGGAGCGTCGAAGCTCCGGCTTTCGAAGCTTCACTCTGTCGCTGGTTTTTCAAAGGTATTCATTAAAAGGTTGATCGAGATAGTGGAAATGATACAGTTTGCTTGGTTGTCAAAGTCAATTTTACAGCCCAGTATTACAATTAAAATTAAAATTGCTGTCCGTAGGCCAATGTGTTCGAGCACGCAAATCTTTCAATGCTAGACGCTGCCACTCGACCACTTCTTGTGTGTGGGCAAGGAGTTTTTCCAAAAATCAGGTATTGTGAAACCAAGTCAATCAGAGCGTGTTGTCCACTGATTGGCTATCCTAGTGTAATTAAATGTACAATAAGCTCCTTGTCAATCAGGAGCATCAGCGAAAAAGAATTCTTTGTGTGCTTGCAATTGATGCAACAAGGCTATTGTAGCGCCCAGGTAACAAGGATCTGTCTAAACTGGAAGCATGCAGTTAAAGCTGAAACTTAATATGAACAAAGGTAACTGTTCGTAAAGAGAGGAACTTGAGCACCACCTCTAAATAGCGATCACCGTGAAAGAAGCTGTAAAAGCAAGAATTATCGATTCCAATGTACCTGTACCTTTGGTACGATGATTTACAGGACTCGTGTTATGTTCAACAAGTCTCTGCCCTCAGTCTTAAGCTAGTCAATGTTAGACAAGGCCACACGATGCTCTCAGTATCTGCTCTGGTATCCGTGTGTTTGTGACCTTTTTCTTACAACCTTCCCGTCTTTGCATATTTGCCTGCGTCTGTCAAGTCATTTTTCATTTCCCTGCCAACGAATGAACGCACTAGCGCTGACTTATGCTGCTTCGGCACCAGAGGCCGCTGAGAAGCAAGCCGCAGCAGTCGAGCCTGCAAGCCACGAGACAGAGAACCAGCTTTTTTGTATGTAAAACGATAAGGCCGAGCCTGCCATCGAAAATGTCACCAAGTTTGCCTGCACAATCAGAAGGCTGTCCTATACAATTTTGAATGACGCCCATATGTGTAGGTCCGATAAAAGGCAGTCGCTGCCGATCTGCTAATGCATTTGCAACTTTCGCTATATTTTCATACACAGATTGTGAACCATAAAGCACGTGGACACTTGATTGGCTGTATGCACTCATTTGCTGTCGAGTCACACGTTCAAGAGTCACGTGTCCATGGATGTGCCGTTTTGCTAGTCCCTCTGCGTCGGCGATTCGGTGCTGCCAGGTCCTCCTTATTGGAGTGAAAACACACATACATTCATACGTGTGTGTGCGCGTACGTATATATTCCATCACATTTGCACACTTGCAGTTTGTGGAGGTCTCGCGTTTCGACACGCTCGCCAGCAGCGTTTGCGGCCCGCACGCCGAAGCCGAGCAGCAGCAGCAGCAGGAGGCGACGACGAACGCTCGTCCAATGGCCTGCGATGGCCCGCCGCCGCCTGCCGTGCAGATGCTCCACAGCAGCATCCGCTCGCTGCTGCCGGCGCCTCGCAGGAAGCAGCTGCACCCCATGCGACCCGAGACGACCTGGATGAGCATGAGTGACGACGACGACGACGACGACGATGCCGCGCTGCCGCGCAGCATGAGCAGCAGCAGCCCCGCTTCCGGTGTTGCAGCGGCAGCCGATGCCGCCGCTGCTGCTGCTTCCGACGCCCCGAAGGCCACGCAGCAGCAGCGGCCTGCGGACGCTGCGTCCTTGCACGAAGCCAGACAAGCGCAGACGAGTCAGCCCCAGCGTACCACCAGCGCCTCCTCCTTTTACTCCTCCGTCGCTGCTGCTCCTGGCGTTCAGCAGAATAGTCGACCAGCTGGCGGCAGCTGCATGCAGCCTCGTGCTGCTGCTGCTGCTGCTGCCCACGCTGCTGCTGCCCACGCTGCTGCTGCTGCCGCCGACGATCGCGTCGCGGCCGCTCCCATGCTGGAAGGAGCTCCGGGAGCTGCCCACGCCCGCGGCGGCGAAGAGACGCCGCTTCTGCGTAGCCGCTTCGCGCGAGTTCCGTCGCCAGGCGCTTGCCTGGCGGCCATGGCCGCTTTCGGCGCCCACTGCGCCGCCGGAGACGGGGTGAGGTCGTCGTCGTCGGCGTCCAGGAGGAGACCGGTCGCCGGTGACGCGCTGCTGCTCGACGGCCAGCAGCCGCTGCCGCCGCCGCCAGGCTGCCGGAGCCGGACGTCCGACGCCGAGCTGACCGACGTCGCCGGGTTGGCAGCGGCCGCCTGGTCACCCGTCGGCGGCGGAGCCGGCGGCGCCGCCGAGGGCCGAGGGCGTTCGCCGACGTCGGCGTCCGGCGGCGGCGTGCCGCTCGTGTGCGAGCTGTGCGGCAGACGCTTCAGCAAGCAGAGCGCGCTGATGCAGCACCGCCGCTGGCACACGGGCGAGAAGCCCGTGCAGCCGTACAGCTGCGAGCAGTGCGGGCGCGGCTTCTCGTCGCGCAACTCGCTGCACATCCACCGCGCCATCCACTCGGGCGAGAAGCGCTACGCGTGCGAGGTGTGCGGCAAGCGCTTCTCCACGCAGACCTACCTGTGGCACCACCGCGCCGTCCACTCGGACGCCCGGCCCTACTCGTGCGAGTACTGCGCCTGCGACTTCAAGATGCGAAGCAGTCTCAACAACCATCTCGCCAGACGTCACGCCGTCTTCAGCTCGCCGGCGGCGACCAACGGCTCGCAGCTGGCGGCGGCGGCAGCGGCGCACAACGGAGGCCTGAATGCCGACGTGCGACGAGCCGGCGGCGGCGGCAGCCCTGGCGGCGAGGATGCAAGCGGCGGCGCGGCCTCTGTCTTCGATGCGTCGGCGACGATCGATTCGTCATCGGGTGGCTTTGCCACCTCTCCCATCGCGGCCGACGCAACCTGATCAGTCGTTGCTGGCGGTAGTAATCCTCGGCGCGCGTGCGAACCCCGACCGTCTCTCGCCGCCGCGGCGGCACGCCTTGCCCCGACGGCCGGCTCGCACTCACTCGTCGGAGTGGAAGCATGCTTCTCATTTTGGGGCTCGCCACTGCCGTACGCCATCCTCGCATTTTCTGCGTGGATAAATGTCGATTTCTTAATGGAAAATAGCCCGTTGCCTCTGCGAGCCGTGACGTGCCTTTCTGCTTTTGTTTCTTTTATAGTTGTAGTCAGTTCGTGCATTAGTAGCCCATCTGTAAAGCTCGGGGAGGTGCTGCAATACATTCGCTTGGGGAAGGGTGTCAAAAGAGAAACGTTGCCGCCCTGAGCAGCCTCGTCTTATCTCTGCCCGGGTGGAACTGGCCTGCTCCAATCGATGCACGTGCGCACGGGATTCCTGCTCGAGTTGAAGGTGGAAAACGAGGTGGCTTTGTTCCCACTTACTCGCACGCTCTCAATCTGCTCTGGAGAGCCTACAGAGCAGGGCGACTGTAGGTGTGGCTGTAGCCTCGCAGCCCCAAGGCAGACGCCTCACCTTAAAAGGATAAGGCACGTGTCACGCCTGTTGCAGGACACGCGGCAGTGCTTGCCGCCTAAGCCTTGCTTAAGCATGCAAGGAAGGGCATGCAGCCGAGTGACATCCGGTTGGTTTTCGTCACTGTACGTAGCTCAGCCACGCACCTTACTCTTCCTATAATACGAGGTTAGCACCGCTGGCTACCGACTGAAAGGTAATCATAATTCGAATGTACAGTCATCTCTCGCCCATTTGACTTTCGTGGCTTAATTGTATCGCAGGTTTTTTCAAATATATTAATTTAAAAGTTGATCGAGATAGTGACAACGATACAGTGCACGCTCGGTTGTCTGTCAATTATACTTGTATCTCCGTCTGTAACTCCACGAAGTCATACAGACCATGTGGGTGTTACGCAGGAGAGTTTGTATAGCACACTCACAGCCTAAGCGGCTTTCGGTACGCATTCGGTACCCAACAGACTTCATCTCACGCAACAAACAGAAAGTGGGAAGCATAGCAGAGTCAGGAGAGCAGTTGAGGTAGTGAGTAGCATGGAAGTAGCAGCTCAGGACCGCTCAAAAGGATGAGCCATAGTCGGCAGCAGGAGAGTAGTTGTCGTTTCGTAAGAATTGTGGAAGCGAGCTCCACAGTCTACGACCTGCAGAGCTAAAGTTTCTGTCACCAACGGTCTTTAAGCTGAGGAATGGGACAGCTAATTTATTGTTCACACAGGACCCGAAGGCGAGAACAGGCTGAAACTGATGCAGCAGTTCAGCTAGGTACGAAGGAGCCAAGCCGTGGCGGGCCTTGTGGGTCAGCGTAAGAACTTTGCTCTGTATCCTTTGCTCAACCGGCAACCACCCTAGCTCTTTCAGCAAAGGAGACACGTGCTCAAACCGCTGGGACTTGAAGACCAGCCTTGCAGCCATACTCATAGTCTGCTGCAGTAGCATAATAGCTTTCTTTGGCAGCCCAGCCAAAAGGGAATTACAATAATCAACCCGAGACAGAACTAAAGAGCTAGTTAAATTTTTTACAAGCCACTGTGGGAGACAGCTCCTAATCTTGGATAGGGACCGGATGCGATGGCTTGCTGTAGAAGCAGTCTTCTGAATGAAGCTTTTGAAATTGAGGCAGCTGTCGAACACGACACCTAGATTTCGAGCACGTGACGATGGTCGCACAATAGCATCACCTATTAGAAGAGCAAAGCCTTTTAATCCAGCCACACGCTTAGGGTGTCCTATGAGAAGCAGTTCGGTTTTATCGTCATTTAATTTCAGGAAGTTTTCCGACATCCGGGATCGAATATCGGCAAGGCAAGCATTCAGTTTCTTAGTTGCCACAGAAGATTCCGACGGTTTGAATGAAAAATACAACTGAGTATCGTCAGCATAGAAGTGATATCCTATTCTATGGGCCTTAATCACTTTTGTCAGAGGTTGTGTATAAATGGAGAACAGCACGGGACCGAGTACAGACCCTTGAGGGACTCCACAGGTGACCCTTCTCGTGTGTGAGACCTGACCCCCACATGACACGGATTGAACACGATCAGACAAGTATGACTTAAACCACGCCAGTGCTTCGTCTGCCAGACCAATCGTTGTTCTTGTAGTTCGTATGTACGTTTGTATGTATGTATTGTATGCCGGCTCCTGACTTGTGACCGAAGGTCAAGGGAGCGTGTAGTTCGCATGTATGTATCGTATGCAGGCTCCTCTGATAAGCTACCGGTGAGCTGTTAGAAGCACCACCGAGAGGGGCCGGTGCACAGCTGGGGTCCGCCTGTGATGTGGTATGGACAGAGGCCAGTAACCAGCTGGTGGCCAGATGGTGGATTCACCATCAGGGTCGGCCAGTGCACTGCTGTGATCCGCCTTTGATGTGGCATGGACCAGCTGGTGGCCAGATGGTGGATTCACCATCAGGGTTGGCCGGTGCACAGTTGTGGTCGATGAGTCATCGGAGTCGACCAGGGGAGGGGAGTCGTGTGAGGGCAGGGGCTGAGGGAAGCCGTGCGCTCTGGGGCTCCGTGTGCTGGGAAAAAACTGTCGGTGTTAGGCATCGGCTGGCTCTCTACTGTGCAACCAAACTACAGTTCTCAATCGTTCAAGCAGAACTTCGTGATCAATGGTGTCGAAGGCAGCAGACAGATCTAGCAGAGCTAGGGCAGTGACATTCCCGACGACGATGACACATAGAATGTCATTGTTAACATGGAGGAGAGCAGTTTCAGTGGAGTGCTGCCTCTTGAACCCTGATTAAAAGGTTTCTGACATTCCATTATTTTCAATTTGTTCAACTAGCTGCTTAGCAACAATTTTTTCAAGAATCTTTGATAAGAACGGAAGAAGGGAAACTGGGCGATAGTTTGCTAGGACCTGTGTCTAATCCAGGCTTTTCAAGGATAGGTCTAACGATTGCCGATTTGAAGGACTTGGGGACGACCCCTTTTCCCAAAGAAGCATTAAAAATCTTGGTTGTGGCAGGGCTAAGTTGGTCAGCTAGTGAAGACCACAGAGATAAAGGTATAGGGTCTTAAGGAGACGAGCTCTTTTTGCTAGACCTTATTAAGGCAGCCACATCGCATGCAGAAACATCGGAGAACCTTTTAAGGAAGGTCACACGTTGAGGAACGGCGATTGCTTTGGTCGGAGGGGGCTTAATGGAGGCACAAATGTGCACAATTTTTTCAGTCAAGAAGGCTGAAAACTTTTCGGCTGAGCCCTTAATATCTGGGGAGTCAGACCGCACAGCATTGGCCAGTAACTGGTTTATTGTTTATAAATCTTTTTAGTGTCCGACTGGCAGGAATTCAGCTTTCTAATGAAAAAAGAAGCCCTGGTTTTTTAAGTTTTCTGGTGTAAACTCAAAGAAAGTCTTTAAAATTGACTGGATCTGCCTCCGACCCCGATTTCTTGAAACGATGTTCTAGCCTGCGCTTAACCCGGCGCATCTTAAGGAGTTTTTTGTAAATTGAACGAAATCTCCACGACTTTGAACACGGATAGAGCGAACAGGAGCATGCTTGTCAAGAGCACTCCTGAGTGTCATGTTCATCGCATCAGCGAGGGTATCGAGGCTGCCGGTCGAGTCTAAATGCAGATCAAGAAGACCTGCATCACCGATTTCAAAAACTTGTCCATGTCAATGCTTTGTAAGTTAGGTCGTTTGGCAAATTATACAACCCTTTATTACAATTAAAATTACAGTACGTATTGACTACCGGCCTATGCATTCGAGCAACCTTACATCCTTCAACGCCAGGTGTAGCCGCTAGACATCTTGTGTGGGCAAGAACTTAATTCCAAAAATAATGTATTTCTAGCGTCTAATGTACTATTTTCTCTTATTTTGTCTAATATATTGGGTAGTACGAGTGTAAAGGTGACTAGGATATTATTACATGTCCAGAGGGCTCTAATAATGTTAAAAACTGTATTTCGAGGGCTGTGAACGGATTTTCTATGCTCTAACTACCTACAATATTCGATTTATAAATAAGGAATCATACTTCTCGGAAACTCACTTATCGCTGTAGAGTCTGGTACTGATTAACTGCGATAAACAGGGGACGACTGTATAACAAAAAACAGCCAATCTGACACACACTTGCAAACGAACCCATTAAACCCACACCAGAATGTCTAGTGTGACCGACAGAACGTAAGAAATGGTACCCGTCGGCGGCTCAACGTCCAGGCTTTGACCGTTCATTTGCTCCTTCATCTAGTAGTAAAGTGACCAGTGAGGTTTACACACAATCAGCTGTCGGTCGCGTATTGGCCGCAGAGCTACTAGAATCAGCTGGCGGCTGGACCCGAAATTACTCAGCTGTTTAATCTGTCGCCTCGGATTGCGAAACCAGTCTGCCTTTGTCCAGTAAATAACGGGTCATCCACCAACAAGGATTCGATGCTTCCATGAATGACCTTGACCTGCAGGAACTGCTGCCCGTCGAGCCTCCACCGAGCCCTCCTGCCGAGGCCCTCCAAAGCGATGCACACGTGATTGCAAAACGGCGGCCCAGCAGCCTCTGCACGAAACGCTGCATGCAACGTGTTGCCTGTTCGGCTGTGTTGCATGTAGCGCGTGGCAGCAATAGTACCGACCAACGAATCCTTTTGGCTGGCACATGGACTTAAGGCAAGTACTTCTATCACTCACCTAAATTGGCTGTACGTTTATTAAAAAAACGTCCATTTTGCCAAACGTGCATTACAAAAGTATATTTTGCCGGCAGTGAAACACGCCACAGCAGAACCAGTAACAGCGCATCAACAAATCGCCGAAAGCACGTTTAAGTGAGCATTTAAGCGTCGCATTATGCGACGTCCTCCAAGAACGCAGGCAGCTCTCATGGCATTTACTAGAAACGGTTTCCGACAAAAAGGAAAAACAACTGCCTTAACGAGAGTCACTAAACGTCTACATTCAACCGGCACGTCCATATATCAAAATTAAGAGAACGACAGGTCAGCAGTGGCAGCAGGCGCCTGTCTTATTGTCACAGGTGGTCATAGCGCACGGCTACAGCACCAAACCCAGTGGGGGGGGGGAAGGGAGGGGGCTAGCTTGTGCTGTTCGTGGCTTGAAAGATACCACCACCAAAGCTGGTATTCGCACCGACTTCTCGCTGGGAGCCTGCTGTGGCACCACTGTCGCCGGTGGCACCACCGTCGCCGGAGGAGCTCTTGCACGATCCTGCAAATACGAAACAAATGAGGCATCGACGTGGGTGCCGCCAACCTGCCCTGGCGCTAGGGAGGGAACTAGAGGGTGGCAACGAAATCGGAAAATTCGAGCCAGTGCAAAATGCACTCTTTATCATGCTTGATGACAAGGTGCATGTTACCACTAATCACCTGACCAACCCTTCTTTACGGTACATGTAAAGTGCCTAGAAAGAGATTCAGTTCTCTAAGGGAAATACAGATTAGTCCGGAAGGAGCAAAAATGCACACCAGCAACGCTAGCACAGCTCTGGCTGTGGACGATTTCTGCATTACCCCCCCCCCACGGCCCATCAGCATAGCAGTGTGCGGCCATATAACCCAGTCGGTTACATACAGTCCTCATTAGAAGCAAACGATAACAAAAGTGCATGTTCTTTTATTAGTGGCATGACTCAACCATCCCATGCTACATTTTGCATTTGTAACCGGATACTCGGTACCTGACTCCGGCCAGTACCGTTAGTCATGCCACAAAAAGCACACGGTGACAAGCATTGCTAACTAGCCGAAAACTAAGCTACGCCTACCCCACCAACATCGCCGGAGCTGCAAAGCAGTAAACTATCTCCCTAAGTGTCGATTTCTACTGGCCAGGTCAACAACAAATGCCAGATGAGCTAAGGTGCAAGTCGAAGTTCACCGATCAGGCTCACATCTACCTAGCCGGCCGCCTCGGCCAATCGAGTGGCCGATCGACATGCCCCGGCGAGCAATCACGATTGCCCCCTGTTAAACTAGGAAAACGAAAACACGACTACCGGAGCCGCCGGGTGTGCGATTTCGGCGGCTAGTTCGGGGTTATTTTGAGTCAACGCAAACGTCATTGATCGGCAGGGCTTGATGGTTGGGCGGCCCATTAGACGGTGCCGCGATGGATTCACGCAGTTGCTTCACCATGATGCCAACACGGGAACGAGGTAGAACCCCAGATGACTGCAGCTGATCTAGGAGGAAATCAGGCTGGAGCTACCACCGCCAATCATTAACTGTAACCTGCGCACAGCTTCTTAACAAACGCCCATGATGTGGAGCTGGGATACACAAGATGCGATCGGCCACAGAGGACTGATTGCAGACCGCAATGAGAGGCAGTGAAGAGATGGCAGCCCCGAAAGCACCGTAGGACTTCGACGGTGCCTTCATCCGGGCACATTCGGCCACAATCTACGTGATGAAAGCCTGACGATTGCACTCGCGAGGCTACGGATGGATGCAGACCTGCGCAATGCTCAGCGCCATGTTCGTGCCGGTGATCGTGCAGCCACAAGCAGTCAGAGCTCACGCGCACGTCTACGCACACACGCAGAGACGCTAGATTCCTTCGGCAGCCCCTTCCTGCTGCAATACTCGCTACTCACGCTCCCATTCTGCAACGAGGTCGCTCCTGTCAAGAAGAGATTCCAGCTCACTCTGGCTCAGCAAGCCCTTGCCGTGGCCCGCCTTCTGGTAGTCGGTGGCCTTCATGAGCTCGATCAGCTCCGCCTCCGTCACAGGCTTCACGGCTGCGCTGAAGCTGTCGGCGTGCAGGCCCATTTTGAATTGCCCTACAGAAGAAACCGGAAGCCAGTCAACGGGGTAAAAACAACACGTTTGTCTGCGACGCCCGACGCCGCCGAGCGCTTCGCTACCTTTGTGGATCACCATCTGCTCGAGCCTCCTCTTCAGCGAAGCTCTCTCCACCATGTTTTCGTCCACCGTGCCCGGGCAAATTAGCCGGTAGACAACCACCGGCCTCGTCTGACCGATTCGGTGGCACCGGTCCTGTGCCTGCATGTCGCACTGCGGGTTCTACGAGGCAAACGACAAAAACGGCCAACTGCCGGGGAAGCACTTTTCTGCTCACTTCGGCAGCTTCAAAATTGTCTAGCTTTCCCTACGGCCCCTGGCCGAGACGAATAAAAAACGGTTCGGTGCACGGCTGCCTCCGAAGGCACACTAAAGAGCCTACTGGCGGGCGTGCACTCTCCCTGCGCACTCGCCGTGATCAAACTACAAGCCGGGAGAATCACAATGCAAAGCCACACACAGGCAGCGGCTGCCATTTCTTCCTTTACAAACTGCTTTTAAAGACGGCTCACTGCAATTTGCCTGCCGTTCGTTAGCACACAGACTCACACCCACGAGTAATCGATGACACGGCGATGTGCTAATATGCCCTCACGGCGGCACCGGCATTCCGATTTTGCAACTGTACTTCACCAAGGCTTTCGAGAACAGGCACGATACTTCCGTGCAGCGCTAGTGCTCGTGTACGTGAGCGGCAGACTTGGAAACTCGGAGGAAACTCCAAGCCGCCACAGCCGATTGCTACAGCCTTGTTTCCACGACGTTTCTCATATTCTTATTACCTCTGGCTGCTTTCAAGCCGCCGGTCTGTGGAGGGACTAGGGCCGCTTGATGATGCACAGGCAGCAGCCTTGCCTCAATCGCACCCTGACTAGGTATGCATTGCATCCACATTATTGCGTAGCACTCATTGCACAAGCGTGCACGTACGCGCACGTGCTTGATGCTGTCAGCCGACAAAAAATGAATCCGAATGGACAAGCAATTTGTCAAGCAAAGGAATTCTGTGGAGGGTACAATGAGTGAACCAGAACATTGAAGCTTACCCAGTCGCTGTCATAAATAATGACCGTGTCGGCAGCACTGAGGTTGATGCCAAGGCCGCCGGCTCTTGTGCTCAGCAAGAATATGAAGTATTCGCTATCGTTGTTGAAAGCATCAATCTACAAGAGCATGCACTTGTCAGCCAGCATCGTGCTACTGCATATCAGAGAGCAATGTAAAGCATTTCAATGAGCTGATCAGCTTCGAGACAAGCAGCCGATAAAAAGAATGGTCACTACTTTCAAGGAAGGCAAAACACAGGGAGTGAGACCGATTTTGAGATACAGAAGCAGGTATATCTACTGGGCTGGGCTATCTTCATTTGGTCCGAAGCTTCAACACGTTTCTCTACAGGGAAGCTACGACCTTTTCTTTATATAGCTGCCTAAGCAGCTTGACTTCAGTGTCGGTTCCCGGAGAGGGTCGACCGGCTGCAGATGTGCTAGACAGATATTTCTTATTCGGTAGGTCTAAAAGAGGCCAGTCGCAAAACTTTGGGCCTACGGCTGTCTGTCTGTCTGTCTGTCTCTCTCTCTCAGCAGATGCTCCTTATGAGTGAATTACTCTAATAATAAAAAAATAAATAATAATAATACATTTTTATGGCCCCCCAAGAGAACACAATCTTCTAAGCACTTTACATTTGCTGAAAAGGAAGCATGATCGAATGGTTAGTGGTAGTAAGGCCAATGACAAGCCTAACATGGTTAGAGGTGCTGTCCACAGGGTCAGCATGCAAATATGGTTAGACGCAGCAAGCAGTGTCATAAGCACTCAAAGGACGTATATAGTCACCGAGCCCTCTACAATCTCACTGGCGATTCTCAAAGTATTGCCGATAGTATGCGCATTCCGTGTGCAATTAACCCCCAGTTATAGGGGGCATGGTTCTTGACAATGCTCTTGATTTGCTTGCCGTAACTAGGACCAGGCTAAAATAAACTAACTGCCTGACCGTAACCGAAGCCACCCCTATAAGTGGCTTTTTCTTTCACACCCAAAGGTCCATTAAAACTGGTTGCTGAGTGACAATTGTAACGCCTCCCTAAATATATTTTAAGCAATTTGCAGTCCACTCAAAGCAGGTCTCTTGCACTCAAATCATTCAACAGTCAGATGCCAGTGGTGTGAAGTTATCGATCGACCGCATGTGTCAAAAATTGCTGGATTTCTATTTATTAATCTTATTTCCATCATGCCTTCCACAAATCCTACCCTCCTTATACTGGGTGATTTCAAGATTCATTTCGAAAACCCACCCGGCCATGTGCCAAACGTTGCTCCTTGGCTAATTCTTTTTCACTCGTGGCTAATGTGCGTGGGCCCGATCACATCAAAGCACACACTCACGATCAGATATTAACCCATGATTGTCCAGATTGTCAACTCCAACCATTACAATTTCTGCACACCTGACCAAATGCAAATTTTGATCTCACAGCAGTAGCCTTCCCCTTCAGTATGAACATATGCCTTCAAATCTCAAAACCTGGAGAACCTCGATATTGAAGCTGCCTGCAAGAAATATCTTACTTGCCACCTCTGCTTAATCCTCCAATTAATCTACTTACTCCCCTTGGTTGAATGCTGGAACACGATGCTTGCGAATGTTCTGGACAAGTTTGCTCCTCTGATTAAGCACAATGAACGCCCTCGCCAAGATTAGCTATGGTTTACCACAGATACTCAAATAATGTATCTCGATCTGTAACTCCACAAAGCCACAGACTACGTGTGTGCTACACAGGAGAGTTTTGTATAGCATACTCACAGCCGGCTTTCGGTATGCATTCTGTAGCCTACAGACTTCATCTCACGAAACAACGAGGAAGTGAGAAGCATAACAAAGTCAGGAGAGGTTGAGGTAGTGAGTAGCATAGAAGTAGCAGTTCAGGACGGCTGGAAGAGATGTGCCATAGTCTGCAGCAGGAGAGTAGCTACGAATACTAAATGCAAGCTTGTAAAAAGTATATGTAAAACCAGGACTGACTGTCCATCGAATGACATACCAGGATTAGTACAGGTCGTACCAATTCACCATAGCCAAGGCTCAGTATAGCTTTTATTATAACATCGTGCAATCTCAGATGCACAATCCAAAAATGCTTGTGACGACCATAAACCATCTCCTTAACCACACCCAAGTCGGCATCATACTAGGCTCACTTTTGAGCAATATTAAAAAAAATAAGCAAGTCTTTCCCAAAGGTGACATCATCCCTAGAATATCCATCCTGGTTCCTTGCTCTTCCTCGATGTCCACCTTCTCAAGCCTGTCTCTGCTGCCTCGATCATGTGGCCAGATCGCCTGCTGCCAGATCGCCTCAGGAGTCTAAGAACAGTGCTAACTCTCTAGACGCAATGCCCTTAATGTTCTCCTTCTGAGATGCCAAGACTTACTGCTGCCTTGAATAACTAACATAGCAAATCTGTAATTAGCATAAGGTTATATCCCAGCATCTTATCAGGAGGCTGTTGCCAGGCCTTTTATCAAGAAGTTGAAACTCGACCAGGGTATATCGCTTTAGGTATCTTCATTCTCTTGATCTAGCCTACATATACAAAACATTTCCTGCTCAGGTTTTGCATACCACCCGCTCTTCTGACAAAAGTTGTTTAGCTGTTTCTCCAACCAAACTCCTTTGAAGACCGTACCTTAAGTTCGCATGCTCCGAAAACCTGGAACTCACCTCAGATTGACATCATGACATCATTTGCCTTGATGCCATTTAAAAATATGCAAAAAAAAACTTGTTCCTCACAGCATTTGTTCTGTCCGTGTAAATTGTCCCTCGTGCACTTACGGATGCTGCCACTGTATATGTTATCACTAAGCACTGGACATGCCTATTTTGCAGCATATGCTAAGTGCCTAGAAATCTTAGCACCTTATAGAAATGTATCCTTGTTATTATAAATAAACAGGCTTCTCGACCAGAATCTAATGTGTGGTTGCACAGTAGTGGCGTAGAATTCGTTAAACACTTCGATATCTGGAGTTTTATAGCAAGTCTGAGGGTGCGATTTAACTTAGGAAATTACTGTACATTTACCTCTATATTTACAGGGATACTCAGGCAGATCTGGCTCGGCCCCTCCCACACACAGCAATGCTTAGAAAGTTTGTAAGGGAACCAAAGGCTGCAATTCACATTCTTCTGGAGGCTACATTTTCCCACTCTTAGCCCACAACCCAAATCTTCAGGGTCTTTGTAAATAGAAATGTAAATAAAAGTAGCACAAAAAGCACCAAGTTGATCTTGAGCAAATGGCAAGTGGATCGGATCTATTTCTTAGCAATGCCTTCTTACTTGGCTACGACGATCGTTGACATGGGTACTTCCATCTAGCCGACAATATTTGTAATTTCGAAGGTCACAAAAATCTTCAATAATGCCAAGCATACGCGTCATCTGAGAGAACAGCAGCACCTGAAACACAAAAAGAACGTCAAACACGTTAGCTAATATCCACAGAATATAACAAAGCACACCACTCATGCTCACAGGGGAGGCAGCTAAGCCTGAATGCCTCAGCTCAACATGACAGGGGGGCTATACATAAACAGTCACTCCTTATGCCCACAGCTCCGGCAACAGCAAAGAGAGCAAGCACATAGTCTGATTCGGCTAATATCGAGACCTGATGTGCCTAACGTCGCCCCGATGGAAGGAATGGCCTGAGCAGATGCTTTGGCAGGTCCGATGGAAATGCATATAATTTTCACAGCCGGTTAAGTGAGTGTATTTTCTTCTGAATGTAAAGAGGGAATCTGGGTAAGTCAACATCTAGACTAGAGGCACTTTTCCGAGGTGGGCCACCAGGAGGTCTCATTGCGTTGGGATTTGCAGAGCTCTATGTTCTTCCCTTCCCATCCAAGCTATTTCGTTGTCGATCCAAGAAAAAGAACGGCACATTCAGCACCCCCATTCTATTACAGAAATAGAGTGCTTTAGTGGCTTTAATCTTGCATGGAGTGTGCAATACTCTGCTGCAGGACTCAACCCACAATCTGGGTCGTATAGGGGGAGCGCCTTAGGGCTGAGTTAAGGATTCAATGGGGAGATGATGGCCGTGTCGCCATGTGCTCCACGACACACTTCCTCGCTGATTTTACTCTTTATATCTGAGCTGAGCTTTTCAATTTGATTAGCACATATGCTCAGCAGGCTCAACACTAGCTCACACATAAACACAGACAGAGAATAGTACCAGTTGAGAATATGCACACAACACTTGGTAGGGAAAGCAGAAACAGTGTGCGCACACACACGTATAAATACAAAATGTGACATGGCACACTAAAAACCTGCTCAGTGGCTGTCGGTTTATGTTTGCTACTTGTAGCTAGAAGCAGACATGCTTGTGAAACTTGCAGTGAGAAGCTCGGCAGTTCATTTAGTAGCAGCAGGCTGCACAGTTTAACCAATGCAATCTCACGTCAGCTGTGCGGTGTCCTGCATTTCCTGCTTAACGACCAGACACGAAGGTGCGATTACGCAGTACCCACACAGCCTTACATACCTTGTGTTTGCGTGCCTTCAACTCGTGCAGCAAGCGATCTAGAACTTGCATCTTTCCACAAACTTCAACCAGTTTCTCATCCACCTTGTACCATCCTGTCTCCTGGTCCACAATGTAACTTATTAGGTAAGGATGGTTGCAGACCTTCCGCAGTTGCATCAGTGTATTTTTTAGAGCGGATGTACAAGATATCTCGTCGGACTTCGGCACCGGTTCACTACAATGTCGAACAGCAGCACGAACAATGTTTTTACAGTAACAACCGGTGTTGCTGACAGCCCAACAATTGCCAGGGTTTGCTGCTGGAAACATACGAGGGAATTAATGAAAGGAACCCAAAGCCGTCGAAAGCCAAAAGTAGTCCCTTGGGAAATTAAAATCTGCAGTCTGAGGGATAAAAAAAAACTCGTTCAGGGGGCAGAGCCAAACTTGATTACATCAAGTAGATAAGATCGGGTCACTAGCACAAGAATGATGCTGTTCTTCACTAAAAGAGGCACACTATCAGGCTGTCCATCACAAATAAAGGAACAACAAAAATGCATTATTAACATACACGTCATGTTCTGCCATGCGATTGCACAAACACTGTGGCCTATTAGGATCTAAGCCAAGAACGAGTGGACTCAAATCAACTGAAGCTGTATATATCGTACTCACTCGCGCTTGTCTGTTCCTGCTGCCTCAGCCGCAGCACACAGCCAATCGTCGAGGTCATCCTCCTCGCTATCGACTCTCTCCGTCTCCAGCATGAGCGAGTAGTCGACTTTCTTTTTCTTTGCCTTCCTAATGGGGCGGCCACGTGCGTCTTGCTCGAGAGGCTCTGCCGGTTCTTCTTTGGCCTACACGATCAGGCGAGGCAAAGCAACAGCCAACCAGGCTTGGACAGCACTGTGCCACACGACCAGTGCCATCTGTAACTCGGCTCGTCGTAATTTCTGCACTGCTGCCACTTGAGGCGATGGGCGCCTAAGGTTTCCCTGGGCACTGTCATTGTAAGAGTCCGTGCTTTGCAAAAGACGCGCATACAGCATTTGTAAAGTGCCTAGACAGAGATTAAGTTCTCGAGGGTGCTATACAAATGTATTAATATTGTTACACCTGCAGCCACCACAGACCAAGACCGATCCTAAGAAAGCTACGATTGGGTAGCGATTTACGCCCACATTTCTCAGTCGATCGCACGGCGAAGTGCTTCATAGGAAATTACTTTGCACGACATACCAACTGCAAAAGTTCAGACGGCAGCCCTTCATTGCACAATTGCTCACCGCAAATATAAACTGTATTAGTCTCAAGCTCCATGGGCTATTAATAATGACTCTGCACACGACTACTCCCGACTAGATAGATTAAATCTACAAAAAATACCTTAATAAAAGGAAAATGGTCCACAGTCTTTGGCATTCATCTTATTGATACCGATCTTGATATCTGTATGCATTCCAACTTTTTGGGTGTTACCATTAACTTCGTATAGTTAGTAATACAGCTTCGACTAATTTAGGTGAGCTACTCGGTGATCGATACAGGTCCATTGTATGCAAATGAACATTTGCACTGGAGACCACAAACCTAAGATTCAAGTGGCCTTCCAGCAACGACCTGTGAAACACGTCAGGTTGTTAGGCTCCGTGCAATGGTTTGACATTTTAGTGCAGCCTACTAACCAGTAGCCGCAAGTGTCTTACTGTCTGCTTTTGCATGCCGGTACAACGAGCGACATACCTTGCTTACCAAGGTACCATTGGTCACCATTTCTCTTTTAGCAAATCATAAAGCGCCCAGCTCAAGATTTGGTTCTCTCAGTGCGATTTGCAAATGACTTACTATTATTCGTATCACCATTACTGCACACCCCCACCGGCTGTGTGACACCAGTAGGACATGAATACTATTCCATGCATGCAAGCACTTCTCGCTGCGTGTGTTATCAGCTTCCTGTGCCTCATCGGCCTGTCTGTATGCGAAGAATGCAACGAAGGAGAACTAGCATTGTTGTCTGTATCAAGGGACTCAAGCCTAGCGGTTGCAGTTAACACGTGGTAGATATGGGGTTTGGTGCTGACTTGCGAGCTACTTAACTCGCATTCCATCGTGTTACCGGAGACAGAAGCTTCAGCTGCCTTCATCATCTGCTGGGAAGCGTTCCATAGAGCGCATTCAAACCGTGCCACCGTCGCATTCGGTATGCATGCACTAGCCGACCGACCCCATCTCAAAAAAACAAGGTGGTTGTGCATGCACTAGCCGACCGACCCCATCTCACAAAAACAAGGCGGTTTTATGCAAACGAAGAATGACTGAGTCAGAATGACAATCGAGTGGGACTAGGCTCACATGGAAGTAGACTCACGGGATTATAGCTATAGCTACGATGTGCCTGCCTGGGTCGGCAACAGGAGTAAAATTGTCATTGAATGAGAAGAGCAGAGGTGAATTCCACAGTGTTCGACCTTGATAGCAAAGGATTTTATCACCGACAGTCTTTAAACAAAAGAACTGTACGGTTAATGTATTGTCCGAAGAAGACGTGAGAGGGCACAAAGAAGCTGAAAATGGCATGCTGCTCTAAAATGAATCTGGCAGTGGGAACCAAAATAAAGAAAGTCGGTCATAGCGAACTCGACATTTTTGCATTCGTGGCCATGCCTAAGCTCGGAGGTACTAACTACATAAACGACTGAGCTAACCGTTTATTGGCCACGAGCAAATATACAACCTCACCAGGCCGGGCCTCACCGGGAACACTTCGCGACTTCAGCAGCAAGCACTGCTTTTGCTGCCTTCTAGAAAACAGACAACAATTTTCGGCCTGCAATATATGCACCAACTTCCCTTAAAATCATTCATTGACTATGACTAGGTAAGGTCTCAATTTATTTTTTGTCTTTGGGTAAAAAGCATGTTTTCTTAATCCCCAGTGCCTAAACTACATAGAATCTAGCTATTGTTCCACACAAATTTTGATATTTTTAAATTCTCTGGTTTTGCTGTTAAACATTGGTGCAGTTTTCACGTATGTGGTGTGCCATTATGCTAATTAGTGAGGTTTAGGCAGACATAGCACTATTGGGTATCCATAGAAGTGTAACAGTATTGGTGCCTTACATACAAATCATGGTGTATGTTATTAGAGTAAGAGAATAGCTAATAGCCATTTTTGACTGACAGGGCATCAAGGGTTTCTTGCACACAGAAGATGCATTGTAATACACATGTGAACTATTTATCACGACAGGAGTGAAAAACTACCCTGCGAAAGCATCTGTTAAGACCTAAACCTGTGCGAGGCTTAAAAAGCATATTTCGGCATGCCTGTCAATCAAAACAAGCCACTGGTATCCCATTTCACATGCAAACATTGCAAGAGAACTCTTCTCGCGCTGGTTTGGCCTGCCGGTTAAGGTGCTCGCCTTTAACGACCACAGCCAAGTATTTGATGGCCAAGGCTCCAGCCCATGCCATACATGAAGTGCCTGAATAAAGATTAAGTTCTCTTAAGGCTATACAAATGGACTAAACAAATGAATTAAATATCATTCCATTTTTTTTAAGGTAAGGAGAACAGTTTTTGCTGCTCACTTGTTGAAATTTCTTGAACAATATTAGATGTGTGAAAAAACATATTTAATCTATAAATAATCTTGGTATGTTTACATGTTGGTATACATGAGACAGGACGGACAGCCGTGAAGTTTGCTATATCCCAAGAATTTGTCGGGAGCCTACGGTCCATTCAGGCAAAACCTACACGTGGTGGACCCGTCCAAACTTCAAACTGGCCATCAAGGGTGCTCCTCCGGTCGTGTATTCTCACCCTAATCCTTTATCTGCCGCATCGCAGTAAGACACTCCTCTAAGCTCCGAAGCCACACACCTCTAGCGAGGGATCAGCTATCTTTAGGAGGAGGAGCAAGTCAGTCAGCGAAGAAGATATTGCTGATCCAGATTTCAATTTCACGCATGCGACCGACAAGAGAAATCAATACGTCCCCAACCGGAAAGACCTAAACGATTTTAAAGACCTTGGTCTAACCAAGTCCAATAGTAAGCTTCTGAAATCTAGTCAAGGAGTGGAGTTTCGTGGGAAAAGTGAATTTAGTCGGACCACGGATAAAGAAGTCCGTAGAGCTGAGGAATTTTCCAAGAAGCTGAGCAGGACAGAGAGAGCCACTTGGAACAGTTTCGTTGCAGCGATCCCCGGCTTTCTGGGAAATCACAAGGTTGAAAAGTATGAGCAGTTGGTTCAGGCTCTCACAAAAATTATTGCAAAATGCCCCACAAAGTACATATCCTTGATGATAATCATAACAAACTCGAGGACGACATGGGAGCTTACTCCGAGGAACGAGGCAAGCACAAATGTCAGGATATACTGGACTTTGAACGTCGCTACCATGGACAGTACAAAGAAAATATGAAGGACTAAGTTTGGCAGCTTCTTTAAAAAAGCGATTTGCACATCTTAAAACTAAACAAAACGAATCTTCCTCAAGGTATTACAGGTTGCATCAAGCCATGTAAATAGATGCTTGCATTCCAACTCCAATAGGTTCCAAGGTCCCAAATAATACAAATGTGTTAGGGTGCCACATTATCTATCTTCACTAGAACTAGCCAGGGCGATCCTGCAATGCAAGCTCATGAAAGTAAGACTAACAGTGCGAAGCAAATTGTCAGTGTGGGTGACCTGACACGACTCACCACTCGTTGCTGAGGATGTGGTTTCCATGGCATGACGTATGCTACTCTCTAAAGCTGCATAGTATTTGTTCACAAATGATTAATCCAACGGGTCATCTCTTAATTAATGTTTACATGTAAATCTGACCGACAGTATAGCCACATTAACAAAAGTCGTGGTGGTTGTGGCGATGTCCCGGTTATCTGCCAGGAATTGGGGGGTTTGAATATTCTAAAACTCAACAATTAGATTATAACGAGCGATTGGACTTCTTCCAAGCTGCACAAGTCTGTCTAGCTGTCTGGAAGTACCTATTGACAGGTCACTGCAAGATACCCAATATGCATGCAGTAGCATATGCTTGCACCGGATATAGACACCAAATAAAACAAAGGGGAGAAGTAATACTGCAGCCAACGTCTGAACACAATATGAAGGCAGTAGAATCCTCAAATGCTTTACGCAAAGGGCTGAGCCAACAAGAGACTGTCTGATGAGGGCTATGGCGGCCTACTTGTTGTCCGCCATGCCCATCCCTGCCAATGAGTTTGTAGCCTGGTACCTCTCTTTCAGTAGCAACAGCAAAGCAAGGCAACCTCCACCGTAAGTAGGTCACATCGATACATACCTTCGAAGAATCAAGATGACTCTGAAGGTTTTTGTCTACTACGGCCTCATAAAGAGTCTGCTGGTCGGCTGATAAATGAGCAGGCACGACTACTTCCTTTTTCGGTGGCAAATTAAGATCGACGTCAGCTTTTAACCGCCGAAACAGAAACGGTGTGAGGATCTGTAAATAAATAAAAAGCACTGCAAACGGGTGAAGATCGAGATATCACCAGGTGTTTCGAGACGACTTTCATTCCAACCAATGCCACTCAAGGATCGTTCAGGAAATAATGTAGCATACCATTAAAAAATGCCTTCATCAGGCACACATTCGACACCTTTGATAAAAACACTGGCCAAGAGATAACGATACTTAAAAATGATAAAAATGACAGCCTGGCCACAGAAGAAACCTAACATGGCCGGAATGCAGACAAACTACAGAAGGTTGCTACTAATCTAAGGATCGCTATGCACTTGCCAGATGGAACCGCCTTGGAGTCATAATAATAAAAATGATAATGCACTTGATAAAGCGCCCTCAGAGAACTCAATCTCTTTCTAGGCGCTTTACATTTGCTGCAAAGGGAGCTATCACCTGCATCACAAACTAAGTGACCAAACCACTCGTGCTAGTACACGCTCCACAGGAAGACATCGGATGCCCATGTATAATGAGAGTACACTTTGCTTGTAAGTGCAAACCAGAATAGCAGACAACAGTTGAGCCAGATGTGTTGCTTATGGATCGGGTAATGTGAATAGCAGGGAGCAAAAAGAGCTGATGGCACTTGATTCAGTGAGCACTGGGGCAGGTGGCACCTGTGCACATGCACGGGTAGCTTGGACCACAAGGGTAGCTTGGACCACAAGGGTAGCTTGGGCCACGTTTGACATAACCAGAGGGTTGAAAGCTATGAGATTGTACCAATCCAGCGACAAGGTGGGTGAAAACAGAATTGGGACAACCCCTGCAACAGCATCAGGAGCTCAAGTTAGTGAATGGTCACGAGGATGATCGGTGAAGGCTTGAGTCGCACTTCCAACTTTGGTTGGAAGTGCCTGTGCAGCAGAGATTCAGGAGGTAGACGGGGGGGCCTTGGAGCAAAGCATACCGAGATTGATTGGGCTCTACCTAGAGCCTGTCTAGACCTGGCTAACTCTCTAGACACGCCGACTGTCAAAACTTCAGACTAGTGTTACGAATGATCTCAGAGAAATAGCAATTTAGATCCTCAACTCCTGACGCTTCAAGTGTACATATGCTCACTATCTTTGACACGGCTTTTGTAACAGGTGGTTAGTTAAGAGTAGTTATTAAGTCGCTCTTAGTAGCCAGTTGCTGCCGAAGAAATTAAAGTGTAGCAGATTCTACAGCAGAAGAGCCCTAACAGCTATCATCCCATTTGAAGTGGAAAGTAAATGATTTCCTACTGTGGCCCGAACCAACGATCTGGGCTGCGAAATACGAGCACCCTACCCCTGGGCTAAGACCCAGGGGCATTAACTTCAGCAAATGAATAAATCTGACTTGTTTTTGACACCGAAAGACCTAGGATTGGGCGGCTTGAAAAACAAAATCACCAAAGAAGGTATGCGACATCCGAATTAGCCTAGCTACCAAAGGTCGAACCAAGGTACGTGACGATCGTCTGTCAACACAACCGACATCAGAAGGTATTTACTCAATTTTGAGGTGGGCATGACATCATCTTCTTACTTGTAATGAGTGAGCATCGAAGCCTTTTAATGGTTCAGCCATAGCTATATACCGATTTTGACAAATGTCATCCTTAACAAATTACCTAAAAAGTGTTTACACGGCTGAACTCATAGCTATTTAAATTATTAGAATGTTCATACGTGTGACCTTTGGGGGCATTCTTCCAATAGCCAGCTGGCCCCAGGCCCATAAAGCACAGCAGGCTACACGTTTGTGGCATAAGTCTTAATCGACTGGAATAATACTTTCCCGGCAACATTTGAAACATAGGCTCCGAGATTCCGAATATGCATAATTACTCAATTTGTCATAAAGAGCCCCATGGCCTGAGGACATAGTCAGCAACGAAAGGATGGGAGGGAAAAATAAATAAAGGGAGGAACTTGATAAATAACGGATGGGGAGAAGATTTTTTAAATTTTCATTATTTAAGTTTGCTCTAACCTAAAGTAACAAATCTGGTTTGTCTGACAAACCAAAAGACGTTATGCTGACCATGCAAGATCTGCAAGCCATTAAAAAATAAATAAAGAACTAATACATACCTGGTGGAACTTGCTAAGTATGCTTCGCTTCTGCTCTTCAGCTATGAGTTGATCTTTACCATCGTTGCCGATTGTGTCAAGTTGAAACCATGACTCAAAACTAAAAAAATGCAAGCCACGAGCGACAGTACATAGGGGCAGCCACATCCAGAACTTAAGCAAGCCCGAACTGAAGCTGCCAGCTACATTAAAGACGTACCTGCACCGTACTGGCACCAATGGGACAAAACAGCCGTGCCATAATTCTCTGAAGAAGGTACACACAATAGAGCTAGCTCCTAGACAAGGCTACCTAGCTGCTAGCTACGGTTGCTGAAACCTACTCGATCCGTGACATCCAGCCTCGGTACTTTAGCCACAAGATCAGACCGTGATTTATCATGTGACTGGTTCAGTGACTGGCCAAGATTCCTGCTCAGATCACATCTTTTGTCCTGCGTATTAATTAATAGCATCACTCCGTGGAGCCAAGGGCTTGGCTGGGGTTAATCCAAATAGCTGCCAGGCTGGCCACAGCTATGCTGCACTTTGACCACTGAGTAGCTATGCTTGAACCATTTGTAGCTTAACATGCAATCGCGATAGGATATTCGCACAGCCGATTTCTGCTGGAATACGGCTGCGTGTGGTGGATTTGCAGCTGCTTTCGGCTTCCGCCCATGACATTGCATTGCATCACATCGCATGCAAACACACATTCACAATGGCTTGAATGCAGCCAATTTACATGAGAACGAATGCACCTAATACGTTAAAATGTAGCAACGTCTAATCTAAATTAGAGCTTGGTGCAGTCAATTTCTTTATTGTGTGGATTTACATTTATTTATTTTATTTGTGGGTTTGCAGTTGTGATCCTGACCGTAACAGCAAATGTGCACGAGATTATGTGCATTGCACTGGCATGAGTTTGACGGGTACAATATAACCACACTGTGGCAAAATATACAATCGAAATTAGAAATAGGGGATAATCGAGGATGGCACTAGTGGCCAAGACCTTTGCCGTCCACTGTGTGAGGACACACTTCCATAACGACATGAAGCAGTCGGGGTATACTGGAAACACAGTGCAATATAACATGCAATCGAAAATGCAATTTCTACAGTCAATTTTGATTGGATTTGTGATTTTCAATGGCCTGAAGTGGATTGCAGTATTGGGCCAGGTCACTACAGTTGATTGCTGCACCTGCCTGAGGCCGGCGGAGCGCACAATGTTGTAAAATGCAGTGAGTATACAATACATAAAATGCACTATAATAAGCAATCCAATTTGGAGCATCGAAAATCCTATTTCTATTTTCGATGGATTATGGTGGATTTTGCTACAGGCCAGGGTAATTTCAGTCGACTGAAGTTCAGTTGAATGGGAGCAATGGCACAACATTCTTTGGGGAAAATTAAAGGATATAGCAGTGTAACATGCAATCAAAATATGAGCTGCATTCAGCAAGTTCCTGATGAATTTCCAGTGGTTTGCAGTAGTGGCACTTGCCTTCGGCACCTATTTGCATTATAATGCGCAGGTGTAACGATGTGAAATTTCACAGGTACATTTGGCCGATATCGTACTCTATGTGCTCACAATTGGAGCTTGATGCCAACTTCCGGTCGAGTTTTGCTTAGAGTGGATTGTGGTAATTTGTGGCAACCACCAAGATTTATTCTGAGAACATGGTGCTTCAGTTCTCCAGTCCTAATTAGTCGGGCAGGACACACAGTTTCGTTTGCCGATGATGGCAAGCCAAGGGCCAGACTGGCCAATGTGGCCCCTGCCAGGCAGCTGCCCACAGAGCTGTAACAAAGGTTCGCTCAAATTGTGTAGACTCGAAACCTCCACTCCATGCCGGTCCGTTTACGGGCGAAGCTTTTTCCACTAGCGATTTTGCCATAACCATATGACGGCACGGACC
Organism: Cristatella mucedo; assembly: GCA_009760855.2. Taxonomy (NCBI): domain Eukaryota; kingdom Metazoa; phylum Bryozoa; class Phylactolaemata; family Cristatellidae; genus Cristatella; species Cristatella mucedo. Next base: position 13,975,999 of record WPIO01000002.1, read on the forward strand.
TCTGCTCGGATCTCGTTCTTGGCTGCGTTTTACAGTCAAACCATCGATTGGCTGTTCGGCACTCTGGAACTACTCCTAGCTCCACAATCGCAGCCACTTGGCAGCTGCTAAAATTAAGGCAGCATGCTCTGGCAAGGCGAAAGCTGCTAAGCCTGCGCATGGCCAGCCATTGCTGAGGCTCTGCACTCAGGGAAGATGGCTAGCAACGGCAACATACGGCTTTGTCATAATCCTCAAGGATTATCGCGGCGGCAGGCCTTTACTCCCAGCGAAGGGCAGCAAGTTGTCTCTATTGCTGCCGTGGAGCTGTGGCCCCGACCGCCTCGAACCGTTTTCCATTGCTCGTTTATCACTAGGAGTGCTCTCGGCATAACAGCGTCATTGAATCAATTGAAATTGAAATTTGAATTCAATTGAAATCAATTGAATCAATTGAAGCCCTAGCCATATTTCTTACAGCTCGAGTCCTTTTCATTGACAGTGTGGTTAGTTATTAGCTTAAGACTCTCGCTAAAACAGCATTAAGCGGGCCGTGGTGGCACACTAGGTAAGGTGGTTGCTTTCACGACCTCGGTCCCGAGATCGTGGGTTGGAATACTGCCGTGGGCGATTCTTTATCGCCACTGCAAGCGGTGGTGATAGCCGTAAAGGCTCTTCTGTCGCTATACAAAAAGAGGCTGTTTAATCAGCTAGGATTAAGCAGCACACTGAGTGAATGGCCTTGCACTCGGCACCTATGCAAAGAACAGTCACAATCTGTTACAGCTCTGAAAAGGGTTCAACGGTGCTTGCTGACAGGTAGTGGATCCCCACTTCTTATCAGTGGGAAAGGCAACTGCTACGAATGGAAGACCAATTTGGTCAACTAATATTTGACTGCACCCAAGGATTTTCTGCCATGGCTTCCCCAAGCAATGAACGTCCGGACAGGTGGGTAAAATGCAAATCGCCACACATGTAATCACGAGATATTCGGTTTGCTTCACGGGATGGTTCACCAATCCTTGGCGACTCGCGTCACCCAGGGGCCGCCTTTGAGCTCTCGTTTTTCCAGCAAGTGTCATTACAGCACATCGTGGGCACCTCAAAGGCACTCTGATCACCCAGCCAATGCTCGGCAGTCTGTCCTAGGAAACGAAACCTCGAACGTGAACAAGGTGAAGCTAATCAGTGAAGCTAATCCCTGTTGCAAGCCATGCATCAATCACTAGACCTGTGAAGGCAACAACACCGTCCAAGCTTGTGCAGCAGGAACATTGTTAAATAAACACAAACATTGGCTCGCTTACCTTTCTAGGTCATCAAAAATCTCGGGTAGCAGAAAATGCAGAAGAGACCATAATTCGGCAAGGTTGTTTTGGAGTGGCGTGCCAGTAAGCAGGAGTCGGTGAGTAGTGTTATACATCTGCAATTCCCTAAAAAGGCCAGATGGCACAGTAACAGCAAAGGAATGACTGACAAAATCAATACATATCAACACTGTAGTTACAAATCTATCTTTGATCGGCAAGACAGCGATTTCCCATGCAATCACATCCCTCCACTCACAAGCAGTTTCTCATTCTAGTACCAGACTTCACCCAACGTCAATAATCTCAAGTTCCTCGACAGTATGACTGTGCTGTTTCTGTGCAGTTCCACTCATCCCACTGCTGCTACCAACACCACCCTTCGATCGTGCTTCCTTTACAGCAAATATAAAGCACATAGAAAGAGATTGAGTTCTTTGAGGGCGCTTTATCAAATGCATTATTATTATCAACCGCTTTATCACTGATGCACACACTGTGCTGACAATCGGCTCATGCCGGGCAGGTTTGACCCAAAGGTTAAGGTGCTTACCCTGACCAAGGCCCGGCCGAGGCCACGGGCTCGAGCCCTGTTGCCTATATGAAGCACCTGAATAAAGATCAAGTTCTCTTAGGGCACTATATAACATGACAACACATAGGGCTATCCACATCACAATTTGACTTATGCAGACGTTCAAATTTTACAGCCAACTTCGCGTACTTGGTTTTTTGGCTGCTCTTATACCTCACAAGGTACGGTGCTGCATTGCAGGATGATGTCGCTGGCGGTTATGGAACGTGCAGAGACCCTGTAGCGACACTTGTAATGTTTTGTTTGCTGATCCACTAGTGACTCGCCAAGAAAGAAACTTCTGGAGCTATGCAAAGCTGAATGCTTTGCTCGCTGCACACAAGCAATAGAATTCCTCCCTAGTCAAATATACAACACAGCTGTACTCACAGCAGTTAAATCCGTGGCTACTGCCATTCATATAATGGTAAGCCGGCAAGTTCACAACAACCAGCCTGTGACATAGTGTGTCGACGCCACTGTTTGATGCCATTGTTTTTTTTTAAAATACGGACCACTGTGGTTGCCTACTCGTGAACTAATCTAATCATATGGCTCGGCAATAAACACTTTTTGCTACACTTCCTGCTAAACCTGATTTGTGTCCCAATTTTGCAGTACAAGACACAAAACGATGTGGAGTACATACATAGATAAACGGATAATATGGAAAGAATTGTCTGTTGACACCAGAAAGAGCACTGGCAGCTGAGAGAAACATACGCCACTAAGGAAAACACAAGCTTACCTGGTCAACCTGCACTGTACGTTTTTTATTCGGTGACCTTCATCCACAATCAGATACTTCCATTGGAAATTCATTAGGTCTCTCCGGTCTTTCATAGAAATTTCGTACGATGTGACAACTACCGGCTGAGTCTTAAATCGTCCATCAATAACATGGGTCCGACGAATTTTGTGTCGCAACACCAACCGTTCTTCCTTTGTACCATGATACATGACTACAGGAATCTGCAACGTCGAACCAATTCATTTGTGTTTGCACATTACGGTGAGCAACAGTAAGGCTCCACGGGAAGTTGAAATAAAATAGGTGCTTGAAGCAAGCACGAAGCATCTGATGTCAAGCCCGAGAGAAATGAAAAGCTAAGTTCACTCTATACGGCATCAACAAAACTTAGGGCCACGAATAAAAAATTTTTTTTCGTGCCTTATTGGATAGAAAATTAAACGCCCCAAGTGATAAAACTGGCAGCCGCAACGACGTGTCTATCGCTGGGAAAAAGAAATCTTGGAATCACTTGGTAAACCTCTCATGTCAATTTACAGAAACTTCCAGCACGTCAGTCATTGCATAAAAACTATTTAACATGAGCGCCTCTTATTAAGTTCTGTTATTTCAAGGATGTGAATACCAGTACACAAATCATGGCCATTTAGACAAATAAGGCATGGCACAACAACAAAAAACACCAATACACCAGTGCATGCCAAATAAAACATAGCAACACAGCACCTAATCTGCTTACCTTAGGCGAAAAACGCTGGAATTCGCTCACCCAATTTGGCAGAGTCGATAGTGGTGTGACAATTAAATAAGGACCACCAACATTCATGGCCACCAAGTGGCTAATAGCAGCGATACACTGTATGGTCTTTCCCAAACCCATCTCATCACCCAAGATTCCATTGACTCCATTTTCATAGAGTGCCTAGCAGAAAAAGGAAAGTTCTAATCACAAATAGCAGCATAAATTTTCATAAAAACCAGATATTTTTCTTATCCAGTCTTGGTTTTACTTACATTCAGCCAAAGGAAGCCATCTTTCTGATAATTTCGTAGCGATCCACCGGTGAATAGAATAGGAGTGCCAGCAGTGTTGCTAACAGACGCGGTAGTTGCCTAAAAAAAATTATATTATAGATTATAACCAAGCTCAGAGCAGAGTATTCAATCAAAGCTACCTATATGTAGCAGCCCCCAAACCTATCGGGGTGATTCACCAAGTAATACAGTAAGCAGGAAAGGTCAACATAAAAGATACAGAATAAACCACCACACACATGCTATCATACGAAAGTTAGCAACCCAGACACCCACTTTCATACAGTGGGTTAGCTCTTCACCACGGATTCGTCTTTTTGAGAATGATGAAAACAAATCATAAAAATTGCACTGAACGATTAATGGTTAGCCAGCTTGATTCTTGAGAATAGCCAATCGGCAGCCACAAAAAAGCATAGCTAATTTAATAGCCTCATTTATATATCATCACCTCTTGCAGTGAGCACTAAAGATCGCCCATTTCAGGACTCAAATCCACGACCTGAGTCGTGAAGAGTGAGCACCTTACCCCAGGGCTAAATCTCAGCTGATTTAACAGAAGCTTCGATGACAGACAACAGGCTGACAGGGCTGCTGTCGTGATCAGGATCACATGGACAGCTGACCTGTGCGCCAGACTGCTTCCAACCGAACGTCAGGGCAGCAGAAAGATGTCATCTGTCTCGTTTCTGCAGGTTGGCAGCAGCTTAGGCAGTGGATCGTGAGATCGAAGGAGCTCAACTGCTAAGTCATAGCAAATGTAAATCCTAGGGGCAGACCTCCCTTCCCCTACACCATGGCTGGAAAAAACATAAGATTTAAACCAGGTGAAGGACTATCCTTAAAAACAGAAATAATGACAAACAATACAAGAAAATCAGTCGTACAGTTTCCTCATACTCTTTAGCTTCGTTAGGTTAAGCTGTCTGTTATACCAGCACCATCCAAGTGCAACATTATCTAATCATCAGAGCACACGGCAGGGCAGACAGCCTAAAGCAGCTTGCCAATGGCACAAAGAGATCACCAAATATCGGCTAAAGCTTAACAGGAATGCATTACAAACCGTGTCGGCTGGCTGCTCAATGCCTACTGAACTGGGCTGACCATATGCCTCCTGATGCATTCTCTTGAATACATAGCTACAACAGTAACGGCAGCAGCAGCAAAGGTTAGGCGCAGCCGCCACGGCAGCAGGTAGTAATGCAGAAATAAAGACTCGCAGATGGTTCCACATACTCTGGCAGCTACAGCCATGCAAGACACAAAATGCAAACAAGGATGGCACACATTTTTTTAAAGATAGGTCTTTAGTCAAATCATAAGACTGCGAAATAGAAAAAGTTGAGGAAAACTGGGAGCACTGGCAGTAGCATGCACACACAAGCATAGCAGCCTGCTCTGCTAAGTGGTCACAAGCAACAATCTTGAAGAAATGACCGAACAGCAGACTGGATGTGCACACAAAATGCCTCTCCGTCGCATCTGGGTCGTGAAAAGCAAGCACCTTGCCCCTGGGCTAAGACACATGGGCTGCGAGGAAGAGGGGGGGGGGGGTTGCCACCGGTGGTGACACTTGCCCTAACTGCTGCACAAACACACATATCGTCAACGACTTGCACAATTTCTCCAGGAACAGCGAGCCGGTGCACGCCATCGGGCGATGGTACACGTAACTACATGTGTTACGGCTGGATAGGCGTCAATGAACAACGAGATGATTTATTCATTGAAAAAATTCTCGTGACTTGCCTAGCATACTGGTTGCATTTTCCCAGCAACCCTCCCAGCTTATGAAATCTCTCTTCTTTAATGTCGGATGCCATCTGGTTCCACTCCTACAATCGGCAGCCTTAAGGTTATGCAGGGTGAGATTGTCATCACTAACAAACCAGCAGCAGCAGCAGCGCCGGCATGAGTTAGCGCTGGCATGAGTTAGCACGGCCACACAGGCTCAGGGTTGCAGGGGCAAAACATAACTGAATGCTGAGTAAGATAAAGTGGAAGTTCTATTTTTAAATTCACAGCATTAAGAAATACAGCAATGCGATTATTCAAATAATCTAACATTGCTTCCAAGACCTAGTAAATATGGCACAGAACACTAACTTGTAAAATTTTTAGACGGTTGGTCAAAGGTAAACCGATGCATTCTCATCTTGATAATAATAATACTAGGTCGTGTGCATAGCACATAAAAAGAAAATAATCTATTCGATACCCAGGGGTTAGTGACACGAACGGTATCAAACATGCAAAAGCCAACTAGTATCATGATCGGGCCAGCATGCTAAAGCAAACATGAACACACTCCTGGCCACCGGTTAGTAAGAACAATGGTTGAAAGACCTGCACAAAATCATGCACAGTACATATGCAAAGCACACGAAAAAAAACTGATAAGTTCCCTGAGGCAAACAGATGTAAGGTCATTGCAGGTGCATACTTGGTTTGGGCCCCATGGGTTAAAGTGCTTGCCTTTGACGACCAGTGTCGTGGGCTCAAGCCCTGCAGCATAGTTCTTTTAGGGTGCTATACAAATTAACTAATCCCTCACCATTTAGCACTTCGACTTTCGAGGCTTCAATCTACAGTGGTTTTTTCAAATACATGTATATTCAAGTAGATCGTGATGGTGAAAATGATACAACGAGATTGATTGTCTGAGTCAGTACATTCCTGTATTAAAATAAAACTACTGTATGTGTGGAATTCGGAAGACGACACACCTGCTGAGGATATTGCACCACTTACTCTCCTGCTGAAGTCGTGCCCTCAGAGGAGCAGTAGCATTGCTTTTCTTTGCTGTGCAATACATCTTTTCATCTTCATGGCTTCATCGTCAAAAAAGTTGCACTACTTTCATAGGTTAGTGTTGTGTGTAAGAACTGTGTAATTATTAAATGTACAATAACAATAATACGATATTTGTAACATCTAATATGTATTATTTCTCTAATTCTATCTAATATATTGGGAAATACTAGCACAATGATGGTGACAAAGGGGTTGTTATTTCATGCACAGAGCTCTAATAATGTTAAAAACCGTATGTAGATGGTCGTGAACAGGTTTTATATGCATGAACTACAAAAATACTCGATTTACAAATAAAGAATCCTAATTCCCGGAAACTCGCTTATCTCGGCAGAGTCTGGAACTGATAAACCGCAATAAACGATGGATGACTGTACATGTACACTGTGTGTGTAAATTAATATAACATATTTACTAAAATATTAGAATTGAATTATATTACATAAAGAGGAAGAGCCCTGCCCTTCGGGGCGGGAGCTACCTGCGACTCCCGGTTCAGGAACAGGGACCACACGACTTCCGACCCAGAAATGGCATCCGAGACTCACGGCCTAAGCAATGCCGTCCAATCAGAGGTCCTCCGGTCCTCCGCCAGTCAGGCTTCATCATCTGGCCACCAGCTGCCCAGGGCGCCGACCACAAAAAGCCTCTCCACTGCCGTTCGGTAGCCAGCAGTGAAGAAAGAATGGGATAGATATGTGCACGCACACATGAATGCATACATACATACATACATACATTACATACATACATACATACATACATTACATACATACATACATACATACATACATACATACATAGAGGAGAGCCGCTGATCGCCCTGAGGCCTCAGGGCCAAAGACGCCAGCTTGGGGCGAGCTCACTGGGGAGAGCTGGGCGTTGGCCGACGAGTCGGCAGCAGAGGAACAGGCTAACCGAGCAAATCGACCCGAGAGTAAAGAATGCACTCGCTCTGCGCGCGCCAGCCGCTGCCACCACCCAAGGCACTCCAACTGAGGAGGGGAGCACAGATGCCGGCGCTCGGCAAACGCGTGTGTCGTCATTCGATACACATGACCTACCTTTTGCACTCGCTCTCGCTCCTGGTCGTCCTCTTTCATGCGCAGCGCAGTGAGCTTTTTCTCCTCCTCGATCATGGCCTTGGTAAGCACCGTTCCCGGCAAAGCATCCGAAGCGACCTAGCCAGTAGAGCAACACCACTTCGTCCTGTCTGCATGCACAACGTCGAACACAACGAAGGGCAAAACTGGGGGGGGGGGAGGCAAAACTCGGAGGGGGAGCTAGGAGCTCACAGCTACCTCTGATGTACAGTCCTGAGGTTGGCAGGGACTGCCTGCTGCAACAGCTGGCGAACGACACTCTCTCTGCGAGTCGGCCGCATTGATTACATCCAGAGAAGGTTCCTGGCACATGGGAGCAGACTGACTGGCCAAGGAGGCCTCATTCGCAGCCGAGCTATTGGCGATGGCACACGAAAGCTGCCGCTCCTGCTTTCCCTCGGGTGCCGAGCTAGCTGGGCTCTCTGCGCCTCCGGGGCTTTGCACTTTGCTCCGCTTGGCAGGTGCCTTTCGAGCAGCAGCGATGTTCGCCCTCTTCCCGGACTGATTACAGAATGCTCCTTGGTTAGCGTCACTCTGACTGCGAGTTCGTACCCTACAAGCATGAAAGTGCTAAGCGCTAAGCACAACGCTATCAAATTGCGGAAAATCGAAAGAGAAAAAAGAGGATAGAAAGTTCTGGAACTCGAGTGACAGCTAACTAGGGCAAAAGCAATCGAACAAAATTCACGCGTCTGGTCGAGGAGGGGAAGAACATGCGGTCACCCAACACACAAGCTACACAAGAAGCTAGCACCATGTCGACCTCGTACAGCAAGCAGTTCAGGAGCACTCACGCTCACAGGCATGAGAGTAGGGGACGCAAGGAGGCTAAATTCATCCAAAAACTTATGCAAAAGTCAGTTCCAAATATCAGTATGCTTCTGTAGGTGCCGATCCACTCAGTGGCATTGGAGTACTAGTCGAGAACGCTCAATGCATGCCAGCTAGGCTTTATCACCCAACTTTTTCTTTGGCTGCCAGCTGGTTAATTTAACATACGACTCGTGAAACAAATAACCTTCAGGATGTGGCAAAAGCAAGCTTATGTAAGAAGAGGTCTTGTATATTGCAAGGGAATGACGATGGAAAGGAAATGTTTGTACTTTTTCAGTAGTAGGGAACTGGTGCATTGCATGAATCCGTGGCATGCATGAGTGTGTGCAATCCGATGCACTCAAAATCAAAATCCAATACATGCGGTGGGCAAATTGGTAAGATGCCTTAAGAAGACAATCTTAGCTGATTTCACAGCCTCATCTGTATAGCAGCAGAGGAGCCTTATCGACTATCACCACTGCTTGCAGTTGGCAATATAGAATTACCCAGCTGGAAGATTCAAACCCACGACCTCGGTTGTGAAGAGCAAGCACCTGACCTCCTGGGTTATCAGGGCCCATAACCTCCTGTAAAAATCCCACCCACTCAGAAAAAGTATGTCCATACCCGCAGCCAGGTGGAAGCGTTTAGTCGCATGCAAAACCTGTTCCAAACGAAAGCGAGCATACACCTGGGCATAGGCGGGTTCATACTCGGAACTTGCTGTGGGCGTTCAATGCAATAGATGATGTGCTAGCTCAAACACTTGCACACACTCACATACACACGGAAACAAAAACTGCAGGAGCACTACAGCGGCACAATGTTGGATGTTAAGCAGATACACTTCGAGACAGTACGATGAATATACGGGTCACCGTGCATACCTCCGGGCACAGTGGAGTAGTAGCATGTAGGCTTCGGTGCCCTGACGTTGCATGTGTGACGTTAGCATGAGAAATAACCTCTGCAGCGCATGGCAACCCCAGCAATAAAGAAAAAAAGCAGTACACCTGGTTGCAGCTTGCTTCCTACATTACTACTAGCTTTTAAAACATCGTCACTCAAGTAATAGCTGTTGGGTGGAAAAGTCACACACTTATCGGTTTTCCCTCAAAACATTCCTAGAAGCTGCGATTTTCGGCCTCACGGAACCCCTTGAGATATAAAGTTAGCCGGGGTTCCCCAGACTAATTTAATGTAACTAAGCAACCACACGGGTAGTCCGGGCTACCGAAGCTTATGAAATCTAGCTATACAGTCGAGGAGCCATAATGAAGAAAGCGGTCAGTCGGTCATTGAAGAAGTGCGGCCAAAAGAACGCTGCGGAAACGACGGCTCCGAAAATCTCTATGAATACAGTTGTACCCATTAACGGACAAAGCAGGAGCAGTATTTCGCCGAATGCGGGTAGCAGCTAGCTGCATGCGCTGAGCACGACGGCGAGACGAGCGCCGGACGAGTTGTCTCAGCGGCTCGGCCGACGGAGAAGCCCATCGACTGTGTACAGCCCGGCACCGTCGTTCCTCCACATCATTTCACACACAAATCGGATGCTTAACGGGCTGTCCCAGGGCCCGGTAAGCGTTCAGATGAACATAACGCCGCCGATGTTGATTCGAGCTGGTCTATCGAATGCAAGTTCGGAGGCCACAATTTGAATTGCAAGATCGTGCAGAACAGCAAAGCGAAACGTTAATCACTGAATTAGAATAGATAAGAAACTGTACTTACATTTCAGGGTTAGCACTAAGCTGGGCACACGGCAACGAAGCCAATCGCTCGGTAGAAAATCACACACAGCACGAGGCCTTCGGCGCCTTTTTCTCGCTACGTCCTTGACCGGCAGACCCGGCCTATGGCGGAGTTATCTCCTCAGAATGCTGTAACCAAATATCTATAACGGTGAGTAACGGCCGCTTCACAACTGAACTATGTCTACGTAAATGGCTACTAGCAAAAGCTGCTTTTAAGTATCACGAGCTTTGATAAGTAGCTGATTAATAGTGGCTAATAATCGGCTAATAGTATGGTTTTATGGTTTATTGCATGCACGTTTATCGTTTTATTGGTTTCTGTATTGGCTATAATAAAAATAATAATGCACTGATAAAGTGCCCTCAGAGAAATAAATCTCTTTCTAGGCGCTTTACATTTCTTGCAAAGAGAAATGCAATTGAATGGTGAGTAATATCATGCTTGATAAACAAACAAAATGAATAACATGGTTAGGGGTGACATGCACAGGGTCAGCATGCAAATGTGGTTAGTGGCAGCATGCACAGTATCAGCACGCATAATCACATCAAGGACGAATCACAGGGACCCACTAAATGCTGTCCTAAATAGGTGTGTTTTCAAGTTCTTTTAAAATGTGGTCAGGTCAAGGGATGTTCTGACGAAAGTCGGGAGGAAGTTCCAGGCTTTGGGAGCATACGAACTAAATTCACGGTCTCCAAAGGGTTTAAGGTTTGTACGAGGTATTTGTAGACTGTTTGATTCCGAAAAACGTGTGGTACGCTACTTGGCGTGGTGGGGGAGTAGATCTAAGAGATAGGCTGGAGCCAAAGAATGGAGTGACCTAAAAGTGAGCGACAAAACCTTGAAGTCAATCCCTTGCTTGACTGGTAGCCAGTGCAGGTCGGCGAGAAGTTGTGTGATGTGGCAACTGCGATGTTCACGACAGACAAGCCTAGCTGTGGAGTTTTGCACCAGCTGCAATCGCCTGATCGCACATGCCGGTAGGCCAGTCAGCAGTGAGTTGCAGAAGTCGAGACAGGTTATCACGAATGCATAGACCAACTTGGACGTAGTATCCTTATATGAACAAGCCCGAATTAAGGTTGGTTCAGGTCCAATCTCAGTGGGAGACTCCAGAGTATTGACATGAATGGACAAAGATCATCTGAGGTACCTCTGAAATATGGGATACCTCCGGTTTTTTTCACGGTTTATACTCTCCCTCTTGTTGATGTGATTGCCAAGCACAATCTAGGCTCTTAATTCTATGCGGATGACACTCAGTTGTACCTTTGCTTTGATCCCTCCCAGCTTCCGAGCACCTCAAACTCTATCAACTCACTTGCTGCATGTATTGATGACATCCGCACATGAATGAGAGCAAATTTTCTAAAACTAAACGATGATTAAAGCAATTTACTAGTTATGGGTAAACCCATTGTGATTCAGAAATTGGAAAGGCTGACGCTCAAAATTGGCTCTGCCAGCATATCTCCTGTGGAATCAACTCGAAATCTAGGTGTCATGTTCCAAAGTGACCTCTCGTTAGACGACCACGTTAGCTCCACAGTCAAATCTGCCTATTTTCAGCTTCATAACATTGCTAAAATTCGGGCTTGTTTAGATAAAGATACCACGTCCATGTTGGTCCATGCATTCGTGACATCCCGTCTCGACTTCTGCAACTCACTGCTGACTGGCCTACCGGCATGTGCGATCAGGCGATTGCAGCTGGTGCAAAACTCCACAGCTAGGCTTGTCTGTCGTGAACATCGCAGTTGCCACATCACACAACTTCTCGACGACCTGCACTGGCTACCAGACAAGCAAGGGATTGACTTCAAGGCTTTGTTGCTCACTTTTAGGTCATTTCATTCTTTGGCTCCAGCCTATCTCTCAGATCTACTCCCCCAGCAGGCCAAGCAGCGTACCACCCGCTTTTCGGAATCCAACAGTTTACCAATACTTCGTAAATAAATAAAATAAGAAATAAATCCTAGCTGATTAAACAGCCTCTTTTTGCATAGTGACAGAACAGCCTTTATGGCTATCACCACCGCTTGCAGTCGCGATAAAGAATCGCCCACCGCAGGAATCGAACCCACGACCTCGGAACCGAGGTCATGAAAGCAACCGCCTTACCTAGTGTGCCATCACGGCTCACCAAACCTCAAATCCTTCGCGGACCATGCATTTAGTTCGTATCTCCCAAAGCCTGAAACTCCCACCCGACTTGCGTCAGAACATCTCCTGACTTGACCAGATTTAAAAAGAACTTTAGAACACATATTTAGGACAGCATTTAGTAGGTCCTTGTGATTCATCCTTCATGTGCTTATGCGTGCTGATACTGTGCATGCTGCCACTAACCACACTTGCATGCTGACCCTGTGCACGTCACCCCCGACCATGTTATTCATGCTGTTTATCAAACATGATATTACTCACTATTCAATTGCATTTTCCTTTGCAACAAATGTAAAGCGCCTAGAAAGAGATTGAGTTCTCTGAGGGCGCTTTATCAAGTGCATTATTATTATTATTTTTATGGGTTATATGGGATTAGGGTTGAAAGAGTTGATGCTTTACAAGGATGAGCCGCTGCCTGGACAGGAGCAGACAGTGGGAAACTGGACGGAGGCCGCTTTTAGCTAACAGTGCGAAATCACTCCAAATCAGGTTTTCCGTCCCATCGCCTGCTTTTTTTTTTTTTTACTCCGGTCGGTTGGTTGAACCTCTGACGAATTTCTTATCTCTTGGAGCTCGTACCTTCAGTTCCTACGCTCTCAGAGCTTGTGACTAGCTACCGACAACTACATGCTGTGAAATTTTCGCGTTAAGACTAATCAATTTTCTTTTACTGTATTTGCTTATTATCAGCATATTTAAAAGTGTCTAGAAAGGGATTTAGTTCTCATAGTTTGCTGTTTAAATAGTTCTCATTATTATTATAAGCTCTTCATTTCAATAATTGAGAAGGAATATTTGAGTGATACTAAGCTGTGTAGGTCGTTTTGAATGGGACAGGCAGATGTGAAATTTTGCTTCGAGTAGGTAGATGATCTTGCAAACTCTGATTCACTAGGTCAGGGCTCTACCGAACGTGCTATTGAAACTCTGCTCTAATGCTGTCTATGCAGAGTTTAAAGTCTTGACATTATATACGGACGCTTGTACACCCGACCCAAATCCCAGCACGGAGGAAAAAAGATCGACCTTCGTAGTTTTGGCTATCGTCGCGAACAGCACGGAGCTCCAGCCGACGAGCAACACCACCAGTTTATTCCACTACGCACGGAGCTGGGGGGAAGAACCACTCTCTTCACCCCTCACGCCCACCAGAGTGCCGCGACCGACCCCCTTGTCACAACAATCACTAACAGCATATTCCGACCGCATACCACATCGAGTGTCACAGCCCACTCGTACTACGGTCAGGGGCAGTGCCATCAATTAAACGAAACCACAGACCCACAGATAGAACTACATAAAAACGACGGCCAGTCAGTGTGCTAACGATTTGGTCAGTAAGTGTGCTGTCGCCAAGCTTCCTGTTACAAGGAGCGATCGGGTTGGTTCCGACGAGTGCTTGAGTTTAAATTTAAAATCAAACCTGCAATGAGTGCAGGCACCCGATTGTCCTTATGCAGAGGAGGCCTAACAAGATGGCTCAGCGAGTCCTCTGTCGGAGGTATTACCCAATTTGGTTTCCTTAGTAATTTACTCTCGGCTCCTCTGACTGAACCGACTGACAGACGGCTGCGTGCAGCTGCTGCACGCGGTCAGGCACGCATCCGTCGACGTTTTGCAGGCTTTTCCAGCGACAGCACGTCGTCGCTAGAGAGCTCACGACGAGTGGATAGGCACACGTTCCCAACTGTACAACGCGTTCGATTAAAAGGAAATACCGAAGCTTGCATAGAATAAAGGCCGCTTTTCCCCCAGATGCTCGCAGCTTTTGAAATCTTCTTCTTTCAGGTCTCACGTCATCAGCCCATGCTCATGCAAACGTTGCACCTACATGCAACGCACGGTGGGATTGCCACCGCTAAGGCAGTAGCAATAGCAACTTAAGTTGGGTGCGCATGCTAATTGTGGCTGCACAGAGATAACGCAACTGTATGCTGAACAAAGCAGCAAGCTCGACTTTCTGCTCCTAAACTTCAGCAGCTCAGCATTTAAAAATCCTACAAGTATGCCGACTCAAATAACCTAACACCGCTTACCTGACTTTCTAAGTAAGAAGGTACAGCACACTACCACTGTAAAATTCAGCAGACCCTAGTTCAAAAGTAAACAATGCGTGCATTCTCGTCTTGATGTGAATATTACCGTCTGCTCAAGGGTCGGTGAGGCAAGCAAAGCAATTGGGGTATTAAGGTCGGAAGCACAAAGCTACGAACATGACAACGTGGCTGCTTGAGGTCAGCCGGAGTCGCGCCGTCCGGCGAGCCAGCAATGGCCTTGCGCTTTTGCGTTGGTGCGTTGGAAGCGATGGAGCGATACAATTTTGTCGAAGTGGTCCACGGTAGTTTGTATCGGCTGTCTCGGAGGTGGGGCAACAAGGAAGAGATCGTGCTGACTCCGAAGCAGCTTCAGCGACTCGTTAAGCCTTGTTTAGACGGTGAAGCGTGGTTTAGACGAGCCTCTTTTCTTCCTACCAAGTCCGAGTCCGAGTCTTCTATGTATACATCACCAATTCGATAGGGGGCGGTCTAGTCTTAGGCAGTGCATATTTATAGCCTGTGCAGTTCTGGCTTTAGTTATTTCTGCATCGTTGGTCGTGACCGAGGTCAATATCAGTGACTGCTACGATCGTAAGGGCGTTGCAGAGACGGTGGCCGGACGGCTTGGAAAAACAACTACTGCCATGTGCGTGTACACTGGGGCGAGATTAGCCGAATCGCTCTTTACACCGATAGTTCCTGTGTGCGCTATCGAGCAGCACGCCTCCAAGTTACTTCCCCAGAGAGGCGCAAGCACACTGTTCTTATACCGGGCTAAAAAAAAAGAAGCGGCTTGACGAGCCAACGGCGTGTTTAACGGTCATATGCCGATCTAAGGCTGCTGTCTCTTGGGAGGAGCGGTTCCGGAATAACCTGGGATGTAACTCTTTCAGCGGCTCGTTCAGAGGCAGAGGCAGTGACGCAGCTTCAGCTTGAATATAAATTGATCAATCGATGAATCGATGAATTTATTCAAGCGCACAAATCTCTCGATGCAGGTACAAATTTCTTTGCAGACCCGGGAGTCAAAAAAAGCTTCGGGCGGGCGGCACCACAACGACGTAAATCTTTAGACTCGGAGAAGTTAGAAAGGACTTTCCTAAACAAATATCTAAGAGACGTCGTTGAGCACACATACATACCGCAACCTCAGAGAGTCAAGGTCTGCCTTATTGCCTCGTGCCTTTGATTGCAAACAAATTCGGGCTCTTAGACGTTGGTGCACACGAAGCTCTCAGCATTCCGGAGAGAAAAAGTAGGTACACGCGAGAACGGTCGAGGCACTGGTGGGCGAGCCTGAGCGGGAGATTAATTCGCCGTGGGCATACAGAATGAATAGACAGACTGGGCATAGGGCCAAAGGTCAAAAGGCCACAACGGCTCTGTGCTTTGTCGGTTCTTTTCACGGTTTATACTCTCCCTCTTGCCGATGTGATTGCCAAGCACAATCTCGGCTTTCATTTGTATGCGGATAACAATCAGTTGTACCTTTGCTGTAATCCCTCCCAGCCATCCAGCACATCGAATTCTCTCAACCCACTTGCTGCATATACTGATGACATCCGAACATGGATGGCAGCAAATTTTCTTATATTGAATTATGATAAAAACCAACTTGCTAGTCATGGACAAACCAAGTGTGATTCAGAAATTTGAAAAGCTAACGCTCAAAATCGGCTCTGCCAGTATATCTCCCGTTGAATCAGCACGAAATCTAAGTGTCATGTTCCAAATTGACCTTTCATTAGACGACCACATCAGCTCCACAATCAAGTCTGCCTACTTTTAGCTACATAAAATTGCTAAAATTCGGGCTTGTTTAGACAGGGATACCACATCTAAGTTGGTCCATGCATTTTGACATCCCGTCTTGATTTCTGTAACTGGCTACTTGCTAGTCTACTGGCCTGTACAATCAGGTGCTTACAGCTGGTGCAAAACTATACAGCTAGGCTTGTCTGTCGTGTACGTCACAGTTGCCTCATCACACCACTTTTCGCCGACCAGCACTGGTTCCCAGTCAAGCAGCACATCAACTTGGTCAACAAAGTTTTGACGCTTACTTGTAGGTCCCTTCGTTCTTTGGCTCCAGCCTACCTATCATATCTACTGCCCCAGCATCGCACCACTGCTCTGTACTTTTAGTTCGTATGCCCCCAAAGCCTGGAATTCACTCCCGACTGATGACACGACATCCCTTGACTTGAACACATTTAAAAAGAAGCTAAGCACACATCTATTTACCACAGCCTTTAGAGGATCCATGTGATTCGTTCTTTGTGTGCTTATGCGTGTTGACAATGCATGCTTCCACTAACCATATTTGCAAGCTGGCCCAGTGCATATTACCTCTAACGATGTTATGCTTGTTTTCATTGAGCATGCTACCACTAACCATTCGATCATGCTTCCTTTACAACAAATTTTAAGTGCCCAGAAAGAGAATAAGTTCTCTGAGGACGCTATACAAATGTATTAATATTAGTAGTTTTATTAATATAGATGAAAAATTGTCATTACCTGTCCAAAAGGCCAAAATATCGACACAATATTAAAAATCTGCAGAAAAGCGTCTTGGAGCATAGTGAAATTTCATTATTAATAATGCAATTCTGTAAACATTAGCAATTTCTTCCGTAATGCACAGGAACAATTTAATTCAATATATAAGTAAAACTCACGTCATCATGGAACATAAAAGATACTACAAGATCAAGTATAAATAAAAACGTGAGTTTTACCTAATAAAAATTAATGAGCTTGTGTTTGCTGGTGTTAGAACAAGTCTGTATTGTACATTGAGAGCAGTAGCTCTGCAACAGTACTATCACAAGGCATACATGCACATCTAAGAGGAATGTGGCCGAGTTAGGGCCGCCTTGAGCTCTATGCTCTCCACGTTCGTCTACTAAAATCTCGTGGGCGCGGCTGACGTGTGACGCAGATATTTTAGCCAATCGGATTTTCGTATTGATTGACCAGGATATACTGTTCACACTCTCATTTTTCTTTGGGTTGCACGGAAAAACTGCCTTGGGTCGAGAATGCACACCCCCTAAACTGAAGCATTTCCAAACGGGCTTGAAATAGAAAAGCAAGTTTTTCTTTTAACTTTCAGCGCAAGTTACGATAAATATCTATCAGAGATATATTCTGAAACCAACCCAGTACATGCTGATTGAGCTTTAATTCATTGGGTACCAACATTTCAATTAGAATGCAAGTCGTACACTAAGCTTAACATGCGATGCTGCAGAGGACTTGTTGACAACTCAATTTCTTGAGAAACAATTCATCACAATTCGCTCCTTGGTATTTTTAAGGATAAAAAAATTGTCAGACCTGCCTCTCAAAGCAATTTAAAAGAGCCATTTTCCAAACTTAGCCTCACCTACACGTTTAACATTAAAGACAAGATATCGATCTCGAAGTGCCTCGAGGCTGCCACTTTTTGTCAGCTGCTCCTCAGGCAGGACCCAAGATATCCAACTTATTAGAACAGGGACGACAGGCTGTTCTGGGTTACGTGTACTATTATCAACCCATTGAGCCAAAATCAGCAAAGAGCGCACATTGTCCGCGAATTCCGCCTAGCCCTTGGCCCAGACATAAAACGCAAGTAAATGAGTCCGAGTGAGAGAGAGAGAGACAGTGAGGAGGAGGAGGAGGAGGAGGAGGAGGAGGAAGCGGACGACAGACGCGGGTAATGCTTACGCTTTTCTAAAGAATCCATGTAGCCGAGTTCCAGGGGTCAGAGGCTATTTCCCCGCCAAGCCCCGCCATACTCCGGCCGCGCCGCCACTCGCCACGCCGCCGAGCTAGGGTAAGACGAGCGGCCGTCAGGTTAGACTTTTTTATAATGTCGCATGCGTCGACAACAACAGGGAAACTAAGCAAGTCAATAGGGGAAGGTCCTATACAAAAGTACACTAAAGGGGCGCAAGACGACGCCGCAAGCGCGAACAAACGTGTTAGTTGGTCAGTCGGCTTCCGAAGTCCCGCCGTTGTATCGACTCCGCTCCAACAGAATGAGCGTACGCCGTGAAAGATCCGGCTAGCTGAGTAGCTGCTTGGCAAGTCGTAGTCGACGTCCACCACAGTCGAGAGCTTCCGCCGAAAGACACCAACTCAATGGGGGCCACGAACGAGCTACACGGGGAACGCTGAATATACAAGTCACAACAACGAGCGAGCTATCCAGCTCCGCTCGGGCCTTGGGTACTCGTTGCCTTGAGTGCGTGACCGCATCGCCGGAGCACGCCGGCACCCATCCTGATGCATAACTCGGCGAGACCGGGAGCCTCCAACACCATGACTTACTTGGCCAACTTCTCCTAACCAGGAGCCCCGGTGACCCCTCGTCACCGCACGTGCCATAGGTCAGACCCCGGCCTAGCGGGTGACCCATACCGCATTACCGCCGTCCTGTCCCAGCCCACCGAACCTAGCCTGGGTACATCCTTTTTAAGACCACCCACTTGCGCTCCCAGATTAGAGGATGCTCTGCTTGTAGTTCCGCACAATGCAGCGTTGTATCGCAGTTAAACTCACGTGGCCACCAATGGGCGCCGAAAGCGACTGTCTATTCGGGGCCGGTTAGTAGCGGTTACGCGCAAGCGCGAGCGCTTTCCGCGCCGGCGCGCACCGGTCCGACTGAGTTTAACTATAGAACTCCCATAACCTGAATATAGCAACCCTCCAGTATCCCTGCGATCGGTAGCGACAGTCCCGACACCGAAGGTGGTTCGCTATAGCCCAGCAAGATACGAACGTCTAACACGGTAGCCGGCGGAACGCAACTGACTGCGAAGTCTAAATTACACTGAGGTGCGGTGATTGTTTTTCCCCCGATACGACAGCATCGGCTAATTTCTGTCCATCCTCGGTTCCACCTTCGGATGTCCAAAAATTACCGGAAATCGTATCGTGAAAAAATACTCATTACTAAGATAGCGTCATTTATAGTACTTTGTTTACTAAATTAGAGTAACTAATTTTTATTCGTTTTAAACTAATTATTTTACTTTGTATACTATGTAAAATGAGTACCGGGCGTTAGTTATTTCCTAGACATTATCGCGAGAGTGTGATTTCTTATATGATTAGAATTAGGGAATTATAATTGGGGTATTTTATAAGTTTTATGATTATGGTGTTCCTTTTGTTAATGGTAATGAGGAAATTACACCACATGTTGATTTTATAATTAATTTAGTTCGTGAAGGTAAGAAGCAAAAGTTACCAAATTATGAAATGATTAGACAACCAGAGTTTTTTTTAATGAAGATCAATCTTATAATGTTGTTAATGATTGCTTAGTTGAATTTTCAGAGATCTTTGTTATGAAAAAGGTTTTCCTAAACATATTTCTATTAATATAGGACAATCATGTAAGATTTAAGAACAAAATTTGCTAATGATAAATGCAATCGAATATTGGTAGACAATAAAAGAATTAGAGGTTTTTTGAATAAATTAGTAAGGTTTAAATACTCTATTCAATTCCTTAGTATTTTAATAACTTTTGCAATGACTATATCAAGTTCCTACGTTCAAATTTATGGTGAACTATCTCACTTAGTTACTGCTTTAGGTGGATTTGCAACTATGTTACTTTCAATTGATAGTACTATATCTCAAATTGAAAGAAGAAAATGTTCTACTCTTCAATCAAATCTTAATTTAGTTTCAAAGATTTTTGATGCTTTAGATGATGATAATGTAAATAAGGAAGAATTTAATCAAATAATCGTAGAACAATTAGATAGTCCAGATGAATCTAAACCTGCTTAATCACTTGCAATTCATCTCTAACAAAACTTCTCTTAACATCCTTTACCCAATAACGAACTGGTTGTTCTTTCAATATCATTATTCCAACAATAGCATGTTTAGTCAAACTCCATATCGGATCTCTTCTTTTTTCATCTTCTCCTTCACCTGGTTCTAGTAAATATCAAACACTTGTTCCAAGTTCTAATAATTTTTCTTGTTCACCTACTTCTCTACTTATTTTGGTTTCTTCAGTTTTACTATTCCTTTTTTATTGCTTTTGCAGGTTCTTCACCAGTTGTTCTTGAAATACTATTATTTAGATATTCAATAATCTTTGGTAAATTATCAATCCACGCTTTGTTTCATGTATCATCTTCTTTATTAACACTTTCTAATTCCTTTTCATACTGCGAAATTAATGCTCTCTCTGCTACCGTTCTGTTCATTCTTTGAACAAATGCAACACTCTTTTTACTAGTACCTTCTTTAACGCGTGTTTCACGTCTTTTAATTTCTTTCGTGAACTCTCCTTTGAATTCGGATCCAGGGTCTACTTTTATCTTCTTTGGCCATTTTAAAGGACCTTTTGCATGGATATCTATTATTGCTTGTGTTACTTCTTTAGAAGACTTTGTTTTAAGTGGTCTTAAATCTTTATATCTACTACCAACATCAATTACACTTAAAGGATATTTATATCCAGAATCATTTGGCATATACAATATGTCTGCCTGGTGATTTTTATTAGGTGCAACAATATTAAAGAAACCTTTTGGAATTTCCTTAGGTCTTGGTTTGAATATTTGACTTATATCCGATTCAGGATTAAATTGACCTTTTTTATTTCTTTTAAAGTTAAAAATGACATTCTATAAATAATGGAAATATTTTGTGACATATGTTTAAATACATTTAATGAAATTGAATATTTAGGATCAGGCCATCCCAATTGTAAACCACCAAAAAGAAAGAAACCAAAACAAAAGTATGAAATTCGTTGTGACATTTGTGATTTAGATATGAATGAAACTGAATTTGATTCTAGTCTTTTAAGAAATGATGAATTATTATTTGTTCATACTGTAATATAAATTATAATAAATATAGAAAAGAGAAACTAACTAAATTATATTCTTTAGTAAGGAAACACTTAAAAAAAGAAGGTTCTTCAACTTCATGCATTCATCATTGTTTAGATCATGAAGCTATACGTGCTATTTCGAAACTATTCCCATTTTAGTTAAAGGTAAACGCAAAGCAACAAAATTAAAAGAGTTAATAGTGTTAATTGTTCATCTATACTTTTTAGGAGAATACATAACTAACCAAGAGGTTTACCTCTAAATTTCCAAGATTTTCAATGAAGTAATAATCAGTTGGTAATCTACTGAAATAAGCTTAGTATTTTAGATCTATTTCTCCACTTGGTGAAGTATTTATTGCTCTTATTTCTCCTGACACAGCAGTAGTATCACTACTAGGTCTAAGAAATACACAACTACATGAACCAACAACCATAACACTTAAAAAATACTATTGTTGAAGCTGCCTTATTTGTCCATGAATAAGTTGTAGATAGATTAATAATTGAATTTAAAGATTAGGGTTCGTTGAGATCGTTATTACTTCTGTTATTTTTTTAACTGTTTTATTTAAATTAGATTTATTTGCAACATCAGAAGGATTAACAGCATCAGCAATTTTTTTATTGAATTTCCACCTATGTTTATATTTGTCGTTGAAGGATAATTTTTTAATAATACATCTCTTTTCATTCCTACGTTAGTAACAAAAAAGTCATCATTTAATGCAACTGGATTTCCATTACTAAAGTTCCAATATTATGATGTTATAGCAAAACTATTCATCTTTAAATCACCAGTCATTGTATCACCTGATTTTTTAACATAATTATTTATCTGACTAACATTAACTCAATCGGTAGGATTAATTCCTGCTCTAAGATTAGCAATAGCTTTATCAGCAAGGTTAAGTGATCCTGATGAATTTACTATAAAATTAGCATCAGCATAGGATTTTGTAACAGCATCACCATCATTAACAGGATCAGATAAATTTATAATTATATTTCCACTTGCATCAAGATCTGATAGTATTTAACCATTAATTTTTTAAACATAATCAGTTGAATGAATCTTTCTGTTCATCTATATAATTGCTTATTAATACTTTAGATCTATCTAATACTTCTCAACTACTGGTACTATTCTTGAAAATTAACCATAATCTTCTCCTTCTAATACATCTATTTCTAATGTTCTTATTTGATATTTTATATCATAACCATTATTTTTTTGTTAAATCTACCATATTCATTTATAATATCAAACTAAAAATAAAAAACATTTTCTTCTCTAAGAAGGAACATAAACGACGGTGTTCAAATTGGCATATCAAACTCATAATTAGTAGGTATTCTAACATTTCCTGCTGCTATGTAGTCTACAGGTACACCATCACAATTCAATCCAGGAACAGAAATCTCAAACTCAGAGTATAAGCATCTAATCAACTTTAAAACATGTAATTTAAGTAAATACTGAGCTAATTACTGTTTTGGAATACATTTTTCAACTATACTTCTACTCCAGAAATATTTTATTTCTACTAGTGTTCTTCTTCAATTATTCCATCAGTAGAATATCTATAAACTCCATCACTAGTAAAACAGTCATTTGCATTCTTAATCTTTCTATCAAGTTTCATTTCAAGAAATTTAGCAGCAATAGGTTCAAACCACTTACCAAACAACATTTGAGGAAATCTCATAGGAGAACTATTAGCAATTTTTTTAGTTTTCTATTTGCAGTTAATTCTATATCACAATCTATTTGTGCACCAAATACCATATCATTACCTAAAACAGCATATACCTCTGACCCTCCAATATTCAATGATATAGGTTTTTTTACTCATCTGAACCTTGTAAAAAGTTTTTTTTGCATTATATCTAGTAATTATAATTTATTTAAAAAATCTCTTCCATCATAAACAAACATTTCTTTATTGCAAGTAAAATTTGCTCCATTTCCATAATAATAATAATAAGAATAATAATTCACTTGATAAAGCGCCCTCAGAGAACTTAATCTCTCTCTAGGCGCTTTACATTTGCTGTAAAGTAAAATGCAATTGAATGGTAAGTAAAATCATGCTTGAAAAACAAACGAAATGAATAATATGGTTAGGGGTGATATGCACAGGGTCAGCATGCAAATGTGGTTAGTGGCAGCATGCACAGTGTCAGCACTGATAAGCACATGAAGGACGAATCACAGGGACCCACTAAATGCTGTCCTAAATAGGTGTGTTTTTAGGTTCCTTTTAAATGTGGTCAGGTCAGGGGATGTTCTGACGCAGGTCGGGAGGGAGTTCCAGGCTTTGGGAGCTTATGAACTAAATGCACGGTCTCCAAAGGATTTGAGGTTTGTATGAGGTATTTCTAGACTGTTGGATTCCAAAAAGTGGGTGGCACGATGCTTGGCCTGATGGGGTAGTATATCTGACAGATAAGCTGGAGCCATAGAATGAAGGGACCTAAAAGTGAGCGACAAAACCTTGAAGTCAATCCCTTGCTTGACTGGTAGCCAGTGCAGGTCGGCGAGAAGTGGAGTAATGTGGCAACTGCGACGCTCACGACAGACAAGCCTAGCTGCAGAGTTTTGTACCAGCTGGAATCGCCTGATCGCACATGCTGGTAGGCCAGTAAGCAGTGAGTTGCAGAAGTCGAGACGGGATGTCACGAATACATGGACCAACTTAGATGTGGTATCTTTATCTAAACAAGCCCGAATGTTAGCAATGTTATGAAGCTGAAAATATGCGGATTTGACTGTGGAGCTGATATGGTCGTCTAACGAGAGGTCGCTTTGGAATATGACACCTAGATTTCGAGCTGATTCAACTGGAGATATGCTGGCAGAGCCAATTTTGAGAGTCAGCCTTTCCAATCTCTGGATCACACTGGGTTTGCCCATAGCTAGTAAGTTAGTTTTATCATCGTTTAGTTTTAGAAAATTTGCTGCCATCCATGTGCGGATGTCATCAATGCATGCAGCTAGTGAGTTTAGAGAATTTGAGGTGCTCGAAGGTTGGGAGGGATCAAAGCAAAGGTACAACTGAGTGTCATCCGCATAGAAGTAAAAGCCATTAGATGTTAGTTCAGCAGTGTTCTCACAAATAGTTAAATAATGGAGAAGAAGTGATGGATTTGCATCTAGTTGATTAACATTGAATTCAATTCTCACATCCAATCGTGATGTTACATTAAGAGGCTCACCGTTGTATTGCAAGTCAATAACATGAATAGGATAAGGAGTTAACCATTCAGGATAAGTAATATCAACAGGTTCAGTCATTTTATTAAGACCAAGATATTGTTTTATGAATGTAGTAAAATCTAGATATGCAGTTGAACATTTTCCAAGCCTTGGAGCACTAGTTCTCGGTACAGTTGGATATTGTTTTGATCCATTAGCAATTACACTAACGCTTTTAATATCACAATTATTGTAAATACAAGGATTTCCAGTAAAATCATTGTATTTATTATAATTTTGAGCAGCAACAATCAACCATCTTACTTTATCAACAGTATGTTGTACTGATAGCGTCTAGTATATTTAGTAGCTTGGTTTAAGCTATTTATGGTAATATTTTCGTAACGTCTAACTCTATAGTTTAATCTTAGTTTCTTTGATTTCTCACTTGTAATATCAGCAAGTAATCTTTGAATACTTTATTTAGGAGTTACACATGGAACTATCAATCTCATTTTTGAGATGAAATTTTAAATCCTGTCCAAACACCATCTTCATTAGCTAGAGCAGCACCTCTAGTAGAGATTGCATTTGTAGTATTAGCTGCAGCACCTGTAGCACCTGTTATAATAGAATCATAATCAAACCTGAGTCATTTCAAGAGTAAATGAAATATTATACAGAATTTCATTCATCAGCTGAAAATCCAGACAATCGTTATAAAGGAAGTGAGATACTAAATGTTCCTACAGAATCAACAAGATTGTTTATAACAACTCTCCTATAAATAAATCCATTATTTGAAGTAGTTGCTCCTGAAGCGGTAGGACTAACACAAGAACTGTTTAAAACCATATCATCCAATGAATTCGCTTCATCCTTTATTCCAACCAGCTACAGGTCCTTCAGTTCTATTGTAGTCATTTGGATAACATAATAGACCCATAAGTTTTGAAACACTTCCAGGTCCTTGTGGAAGTGTTATACATTCAATTTCTTCTGTTCCAAGTCTAACTCTCATGGAACTAAACATCCAAGCACCAGCATTGTTAACTAAACCAACTGCAAGATTACGATTAGGAGGACCATAAGGAATAATATTATTAACAGCAGGACCTGTAGGTACTTGTAGTTGACCTTCAAGAAGTAGATACGCATCAGACAAAACATAACACGTTTGTTGTTCACCAGGAACAATGAATGTAACTAGTTTACCTGAAATGATATCAGTTTCATTTCCATTTGTTTGGTAAAATTCCCTATATTGGTAGTCCTTAAGTTTATAAATAGGAAAATCAGGATCACTCAAGTCGAGTATACTATCAATAGGAGTACTTGCCATTTTTTCTCTATTTAAAAAAAACTTAAAACTAACATCTACTTTTGGATATATATAATCCAGCACCAATTTTTCTTATTACACTTCCACCATAACAATCTGATCTAGTAACAGGTGCAACAGATTTCTTCTTTATTACTTTCTAAATTTTTTTATACGCTTTTGGAGGATCATTCTCTTTAAGGGTTTCAGAAAAATCTTCTGAAACATCTTCTTCTATTCTTGCTTTACGACTCTTTTTATTTTTTGGTTAAAGTTTATCTAACATCGCACGTTTAATCTCAATATTAATTTCCTTTATATTTCTATCATAATCTTCTTTCTTTCGTTTCTCTAACTCTAATATTCGAGTTCTTTCTTTCTTCTTTCTTCTTCGAGTTTATCGTCTAACTCTCTACGTTTTTTAGCGTATTCTTCATCCACTTTTTCTTTCTTCGTTTGTAATTCAATTAGTTTTCTCGCTCGATGCATTTCAATGCCTTTATTAGCAATGTTCATACTAAGGCCTGTTAGTCCAGTTAATACGGGTGCTACTTTACCAACACCATCAATTACTTTATTTAGTACTCCTGATCCATAGTATTTACCTCCTTTTATTTTACTATGTCCTACTCTCACATAGCTACCCATGCTCTATATTACTTTGAAATTTCTATTGTTACAGTAACATCAGAAACTATATTAACAGGACTTCCAGTTTGATCAGCTAGACTTATTCTAAAAGAACCTATTCCAGCTATATCACCACGTGTTGGTAAATATAATATATTAGGAATATGTAAATCAACTTTCTCACCAGGTTCAATATCAATCATCAATATCAATAACACATAGAAAAGAAGATTGTTCTAAACATCCATGTTTTTGTTCTACATAATTCTTAAATGGATCAACTAAATCACAATCTACACTAATACACCTAGCTCCTTTATTATCAGGTAGTTTTCTTTTGTTCCAAGCTTTATAAGTGCCAGCGAAATACATCGCTTTTTCGATTGCCTCATATGGTGTTCCACCAACCTTTGCAGGATCAAATGAACGTTGTTCATTAGAATTTAATCCTAATGTATCACCAATTGAGTGTTGAACACCAGATGCATTACTTCCAAGTAATACAACATAATCAGGCATCACTCTCATTGATATCTTTTCATCTGAATCAACATTAAATCTTATTCCATTACTAGAACTTCTAACACTTGTGTCATATAAATCTTTAGACTCGGCAAGTGCACTATTAAGAGCAGCAACAATTTTGTTCTTATCACAATATCCTGCAGCAATTGCAATTGATTTTGCACTAACTGCTGTAAGATTTTGTGTATACCAAAGCATATCATTCACACCAGTAACTACATTTGTAATAACTCTATTTGTATAAGTAAATTCTACTCTACGTAATCCAATTGTATTATAACCTGAATCAAGCCCTAGCATAATTGGCGGTACTAATATTTTTGATTCAGAACTACTTGTTGCAGTTAATCTTATAGACATTTCTTATATTAAACTTCAAGAATTTCTATAACAACAGTAATTTGTTCACCACAAAAATCTAATATATTTAAATTTTTTGTCAGTAATTGTTATAAATATATGAGTAATATAATCTCAAGAAATATTATGATATTCAAGTGTATTTTGTTCATATACCATTGGATCCCAGGGATAAAAATCAAAACCAAAACTTCTCAGAAGGAGTTTCCTTTCCATTTATAAAACTTGTTCCAATAGCAACCAAATTACAATGTACAAGAACAAGTGTTATATTTGCAATAGTTACTTGATTTTCAGAATAAAACTCAACATTAGGAGTACAAACAACAGGAGTATTACTAGGATATACAGTTTTAAAGTTTGGATCTGTTGTATAAGCAGAACCAGTAAAACCAAGTACACTATAAATAGAAGATTTACCAGCAATAAATGACGAACCAACAGGCATAGTAATCCATGAATTAGCAGTAGCAGTATCAACACCAACTACAAATGTATCTGGAGTTGCACCAGATTGTGCAATAGAATTATTAATCCTTTCAACAACACCAATATTTAAATCGTCACTATCAACTGTATAAATACCTGATTGTATTGTTCCTGTTTGTTCTGATCCTCCTGCAACTCTATAAACAAAAGTATTATTAGAAGTAGTAATATTCTTTACAGAGTTAATTCCAACAAACTTCTTAAAACAAACTTTACAATTTGTATTTCTTAATAAAATTGGATTGTCAATGTGTGCTTTAACTGGATTAGTATTTCCACTTTCATTAAATATATAACCTTCTGTACTTGCTTGACTAGATTTTAGAATACTTTCAACAATTTTATATATGTCATTAACACTCTTTAATAAATCACTCATTTCTATATATCATATACAAGTTTATTTATCTTTGCAACATACGACTTTGGAACTTCTCTTGACTTAGCAAAATAATCTACTGTAGCACTGATTAAATTTACTACTCCTGTAATTCCAGCTGCCAGTTCACGCTACCATAAATCAATCTTATAAAATACTTCTTTATCACTTTAAACTACAAATGGTGTTATCTCTACTCCTTGACCAACTTTATCTTCTGGTTTAAACTTTGGTTTGAGATAATCGACAAGTATTTCTTCTGCTTGTGTTTTTTTTTCTTCTTTGGATAAATTTCTGTAAAAATATTAAAAAGAGTTCCATCAAATCGTTCCTTATTTTCTTCTTTAAAATTTTTTTATACTATTTCTTACTTTGTCAGATACTTCACCTTTAGAAAAAAGATCAAGAAGAACTTCTTTCTCACTAGTAGTAATAGCAACTGCAAGTACATTTAGTTCTTCTTGATACACTCGTGCTCTGTTTCTTTTACTTGTACCAGTTGAAGGACCAACATCTAAATTATCAGCAAAATATTTACGAGGTTCCTTGATATATTCTCTTGTTTCTTCATTAGATGCGTCTGTAATTGCAGCATTCATTATTTTAAGAGATTGTGCATGATGACCTGACATATAAGCCTCAACTAATCATTTAAACGTTCTTGTAATATCTGGTTTTGATTTTTCTTCAATCACTTCTTGTGCTTGATCAAATATCTTTTTCATTTCTTCTCTATGTTCTTTATCACCCATTTGGATTGCACGTTTTGGTCTAATTTTAGGAATTTTTTCAATATCAACAATTCCTGAACTATCTTTGAATCTTTCTAACGCAAGTTCTACACATTCATCTAACGCACCTTTAGTTCATGCTTTATTCTATCTCTTGCAGCCATTTCTGCTTCAATTCTTTGTATTTCATGATTATTGTCAAGTATAGTTGAAACACGTAAACTTTCCAAGTTTTCAAGTTTATTTTCTAAATCAAGTGCTTCTTGAACACTTCCTTTATAAGGTTTATTACTTCTTGAATGTAGTTTTCCAATGATCATCTCTAAATCTATTAAGTATTAAAAATTGTTATTAATTGTTTTCCTATACTATCAGCACTCAAAAATCTACCTTCTGATTCAGTTTTAGTTAAGTCTATAACGCAATATCTAAATCTATTTCTTGTGCAAGAGTTAACCCAATCTTTAAACTGTCTTCTATCTATATCACCAACATATGCATCTTGAATATATTCTATATCAGTATTGTTTTGTTTAAAGATTATAATCATATTTATATGGTTTCTGATTTTACGTCTAGGAATATTCGTAAAACCTTGAGCAAGATAAAATATGTTCAATCCTTTATTTCTACCTCTATTAAAGTAGTCTAATATCTTAGGTTGATCTTCTGTCATAAGATCATCTAGTACAACAACATTCTTACGATTCTTATAAGGGTCTACTTCTGGCATTGCATCAACACCATTAACCCAAACGTAAGAATGATTCTCCTTAGTCATTGACATAAGACCACAATACAACTTGTGGTCTAAACTTGAAGCAATGATTGTACAAGTATCATAATTTAACACACCATAAAATATCCAACTCATTACTAACTGAGATTTGCATGTACCACTTGACCAAGTACAAATGCTCTAATTGGTACTCTAGGCAATGGCTCTTTATGACCAGTATCAACATCTTGTCCAAAATTAAAAGCTCTAACTCTTAATGACCTTCTATACTAAGTTTTTTTTTATATTTATAGATATGGAAATTTACTGTTTTAAGTGTAAGAAACCTACTGATACAATCCATGAAGAGTATGCTGAGGTAAATAGCACTAAAGGATTAAGAGGAATCGTACAAGGAGTTTGTACTATTTGTGATAGTAAGAAGTCGAAATTTGTCAAACTAAGAAGTTCTCCAGTTCCAGTTAGAGAAGGATCTTTATCTCAACGTAGAAGAATTGGAAGAGGAGCAATGATACAACAAATAATTGCTGAATTGAAAAAGACTGTAGACAAACTAAACAAAGAAAGTAAAATCATCAGTACTAATAGATCTAGAAATAAATAATTATGTAAAAAAATTAGATATAAAAACTTTTGAGGTGTATTTGCAAGAAATGAATTAACAAAACCACTAGAAATGTCTTATTTGTAAGACAGGAAAATCAGATTTAGAAATCTATCATTGGGTAGCACTTAAAAAAGAAGGTAATAAATGTTTTTACTTTGATTTCTTTGGTGCTCCACCAATGCCAGAAGTAATTGATTATTTTGGTGTTTTACCAAGTTTTCAGACCTTTAAACTACAAGAATAAGATCAAACAGATTGCAGAAGAAGGTGTCTATCTTCTTAAAACTAATGCAAGAAACAGATTTTTGAACGACAATGCAATTATTAATTTAATTTAAACATTTTATTTTCCATGTATAGAAATTGAAATCCAAAACAAGAAATTTGCAGTGCTTGAAAATTCTTCTGTTGTTATCCCTAAAGGAAAACCAGCACGTGTTCACATTGAAGAGAAATTTACTAAAGATTCTAAACCTTACTTCAATGCATGGGTATGTATCACTGTAGATATGAGACCTGCACTTGAAGATATTGTAGCAAGAGCAAGTTACAAACTTGAATTCAGTGGTTATGATTATGATCTCAACGATCAACGATTGGAGTAAGAATTTATTTTGGTAGTAAATCAAGTTTATTCTTTGATCAAAAGAACAAACAACTAAAATTCAATAGTATTGCTGATGTAATTCAAAAACTTGGAAATGAATTTGCAGTAACAGGTATTCTTGATCGAAGTTATGTAACTAAAGACACTTAAAATTCTGAAGAAAGACTTAATATTAGATTGAAATTAGATCAAGTTAAAGTTTATAGTGTTGTTAAACAAGTTGAATTCAATCCAGTTGATTACTAATAAATCACAACCACAAAACAAGAAAAACAAAATACAAATTTTAAGTAGTTACATTTTTTATATCTTTTTCTAGTTATATCTAGCATTCTATCAACTATACCACGCTCATAGTTTTTAATCTTATTTAGACTTGCAGGATTACTTACTTAATCTTTTTAAGAATTCAGTTGCAAATGAGTCGTTCAACATACCACCAATGCCAAGTCCTAACTTGCTTTTTGCTGCCATAATAGCTGCAACAGTCTTAGCGTCTTCTCTAACATAAGCTGGTTGACGAGGATCAAGAGCAATACGTGCTGCAGATTCTGCAAGAACAAGATCTCGGATAAGTGACGTATTTAAGCTATTTAGGTTCAGACATTGATGAAGTTTCTGTGTACAGACTATCACGGATAAGTGCTTTGTTATCTAAATCATTAACCCCCGTATGGCCATCATTCATTCTTTGATTTAACTTTGTTCCAGGGCCAGCATAGCTATATTTACAAGTATTGTTAAATGAACCACCTGGAACTTCTTGTGATTTAACACCTGTAGGCAATTTCATATGCATCTCACGATTGCCAGTAAGTTTATTTATAAAATCTACAAATCCACTACCTTTTTTTCTATTCGCTTCAAGTTGCTTAAGACTGAGATTTAATTGTAATCCTATTCCTTTTCCCTTACACTTTTCCATTCTTGCATGTTGAGCCTTTGTAACAAGAATAGAAACACTACCTGATAAATCAGTATGTTTTAGTCTTATCGAAATAGGTTCTTTTGAGTTATGTATTAGATTTACTTGATACTCTGATAGATTAAGTTTGATTTCACTTTAATCCATTCTATATATTCAATAATAAAAAGTGTTTTATATAATGGAAATGGAATCTGAATGAATTGTTGAAACAATTGCTGAATGTAATGAAATGTTAGCAACATTAGTTACACAGGCAGAAACAGTAATAACAATGATAAATTAATTACAATATGAATTGAGAATGAGAGAAAAAGTATTTGATATACATGTTAGAGACTAGTTCTTACACCTCTTCTTTAATTCATCTCTAAGTTTTATCATCTCTATATCTGATCTTGACTTGCTCCTCTGGCAAATAACATTGCGCTTTCAGCTTTATAATCACACGTTTTACGGCCTCCAACAGTTGAAGCTTCTACTTTTTTATTATCTCGATTCAAATCATCTGAGTAACTAACACCACCTTTCTCTACTAATTCTCTTCCTTGATTCAGATAATATAATCAATTTTTAACTTCACTATTCTGAACCTTATCAGATAGATCAATATCAACTCCTTTATCTAGTAATTCTATCATATGTCTTATATCTGTAATTACATTTCGTAATCTCTCACTTTGCAAACTCAAAGCACTAATTCTTTCTTCATGTGTCTTCATAGGTGGTGCTCTTGCTACGAACATTGTCTCATCTACTATTTTTTTTATTAGACTTGCAACTGCAACTGTTATTGAAACTGCTAAACCAACTGCCCCTATTACACTTGCTATACTCGCTATTATTGCAGGTATCGCAGGTAGAAATCCACCTGATCTCATTTCTAAGAAGTTCTTCTTCTTCCATGCAATAGGATCTAATTGTGTTGCATCCAAATTTACCTCTTCTCCAAACACATCAGATTAAAAAACTTACTGGGATTAAGATACCAATCACTCTTTGCTTTCTCTCCTTCAAGTAGTATTTCATTGATATGGTAACCTACTTCTAATGATGCTACCATCTTTGTTAATCCTTCTTTTTTATCACTCATTGTTTTCCAGAACACTTGACCATACTTACCTGAAGCAACATCATCAACAATCCTTTTTTATAAACAATCCTGAATCTACTACTCCTATAACACCTGATATAAGACCTCCTAGTGCTTTAGTAACACCTCCAATAACTTTAAACGATTGTAATACTTTTGGAACTATCTTTGCTATTTTGTTTGATGCTTGTAAAGACAGCTTCATGGCAATCTTTAGTGCTACTTGTATCACTGCTTTTGATCCTACTTCAGTTGCAGTTGTAACACCTGATACAACTTCTTTGGTTGTACTAACACCTTCTTTTGTATCTTCAGAAACACTTCTACCTTTTTTCTTCATATATATATATAAGTAATGGAAAAATTAACTAAGATTAATGGTTGTATTTATAATAATCTTGATGCAAATAGAAGTAAAATAACTAACTTAGGTTATCCTATTAATGATGGTGATGTAATAAGATTGGATTATGCTTTTAGTTCAAATGCTGGTAGTAGTGTTGTTTTTAATGCTACTGGTGAATTAGCAACTGTTTCTAATTTATCAGGATTGTTACCTAAGAGTGGAGCAAAAGCAATGTCACGACTGAATTGTAAAAATTTTATTGGTATATCAGGTAATTCTGCTGATGGTACTGTATATAGTGATTTAAGACCATATAAAGTTATAAATTACGGTTTACTAAAAAGTATGACGCAAGTGTTTCAAGATAATGCAAGTATGAATATGGGTGGAAAGAATATTATAAACTTAAAAGATTCTGATGTAGCAGCAAAGCAGTATGTTGATAATAATAAACAAGTAGGGTTTAGATATTTAGGAGCAAGTTCTAATACTCATCCTAGTTTATTTAAACTTGATATGGTAGGACTTAATATTGTTGTAAATGGAAATGGTGGTGGTTTTTCATTGCAAAAGATCCCTCCACCTGGTATGCCAATTATAGAAGAAGGAACTGAAAGAGAGTTAGCATATGTAACAGCGTTGAAATTTTTTTTTTATTCCTGGTACATTACATAACTTTGGAATGCTATCTGGAATTTTTTATGCAGCTGATAAAACAAATGCTTATTTAGATTTGACTAGTGATAGTACTTATGGAGTTAGTGGTACTATAGTTTTAATAATTAATATTAATGGAACTTGTACTTATGCTATTGATAAGTTTACTGTTGCAAGTGGAATTAGTTATATAGATTTTCTTATCAGTATTGTACAGAAAATGCTTGGACAAAAAAGGGTTTAGTACAAAGAATTACATGAGAAAGAGTGGTGATGTAATCACTGGAAATCTAAACATGAATGGTAACTTGATTAAGAATCTTGGTGATCCTGTTGATGCTAGTGATGCTGTAAATAGAAAGTATAGAGATACCAATTTTGTTGCAAAAGTATCGAGAGGAACTACAGCAGATGGTGATATTGATATGAAAGGTTTTCGTTTTATAGATCTTGCTAATCCTATTAATCCTAATGATGCTGCCATGAAAGGTTATGCAGATGCTAAACTAGATAAAACAGGTGGAAGTATTAGCGGTGTATTAACAGTAAATGGTATGATTAATATTAGTATTCCACCTTACTCTGATAAGGATGTTACAAATAAATCATATATGGATTCTAATTATCTTAGCTTAAATGGAGGTGTTATTAGAGGTGATATTGATATGAACTTTAATTTTATTATTATTAAAAACAATCAAATTAACGATTACGATGGTGTTAGTTTAAGTTATTTAAATTAAATATCTGATGGTAATGTTGCAGTTGTAAAATTTTATGCAAGTTATATACCAAATGGTACTTGTGGGACTTATCAATTTTCACGATTAAAGAAAGATAATATTGCAAAACTTTTAGTTTGGATAAAAATGATATTATAGTTTATAGGGGTTTATTTGTAGTATCAACAACATATAGTTCAACAGATTTTTCATGTACATCAGATCAATATCCAGGATTTACTCCTAATATCTTGTAAAAATGACTTACGCCTCCACCAATTAATGCAGGTAATATAATTTTACCAACACCAAAATTATACGGAAGTTTTATTATTGATAATAATAAACTTGTTGAATCAACCAAATTTATAGCAAAATCAATAGATTTAATTAGGATTATTTTAAATGTTACTGCTTATATAGCTGTTGTATAATATGCTTAAGAGAAATATATTAGATATGAATGGTACTTTAGATTTTGCTTCTAATAAAATAGTAAATGTTGGAATTGTTTTTGATTCATTAGAGTGTCCTAGTAAATGTTTTTCTGACTGTAATCATTTGAGAAATGACTCTGATGAAGTTATAAAAAGGGATTTATTAGCAAAATCAAAAAGGTATTTAAATATATTTGATCCTAATAATAGAAATGATATAGCAACAAAACAACATTTAGATACTAAAACTGACAAATATGGGAATTAAACAATAAATGGAAATTTAAATTTATCAACATTAAAAGTTAACAGTCTTTCACTTATTAATGTTTTTACAAAGTCTCTTATAGATTCGAATTATTTAAAAATTAATTCTAGTTTAAACCAAGTAAAGGGAAATATTACTGTTAATGCAGTAAAAAATCTTAAAAATGAATGATCCTTGTTCACTTGTATATTATAAATATCTTAAAGTTATTACAGATAATGTAATGAAAAATTATCATACTCAAAGATAAAATTATATATTAAAGATATTAACAATGCAACTACAATGGCAAATAATATAACTGATGATAATACTAGTTATTATGTTTATTATATAAGTGAATATTTAAAAACGTCTTTTTATTCTGTTAATGGAGAACTTTATGATTATAAAATTATGGAAGCTTCTGTTATGATAAGATTTCAAAGGAATCCAATTGGTGGCGTTTTAATTTGTGTTTACGTTTTTATATAATATGAACAATAGAAATATTATTGACACATCATACCTAACAATGGAGAATATTATGATAGTTAGAAATAATAATATTAAAGAAATACACATTAATTATGTTAAAAATGAAAAGAATAGTTTTTTAATATATTTTAAAATATTATATCCACTTATAAGTACAAATATTATTTCTTATCCAAATGATTTAGATTTTGTTGAATTTACTTTAATTAAAATAGTATTATACTCTACCTCAAGATCAGTTGATCATACAGATATTATTGGTGCTAGAATAAGTCTATCAAGTGAGTGTCTAACTATTCGTTGGTCAACACCTTTTAGTTTTTGAAGACAGATTTGTAGTGCCATTTCTCTAGATTGTTCATAACTAAGAATTCTTGAAACATCAATTTTCTATATAAGTAAAGTTACTTTTTTAAAGTTCATCTTCTTCATCACATTCTCCAAACATAAGTTCTTCAAGAGTTATATCGCCTTCTTCTTCATAATCACTAACACTGCACTATGAAAAGTCTGATTCAGATTCAGGAAAGTAGTCAGGATCCTCAAAAAGTGTATCAGATACTGATTCCGTATCTGAAAGAGTAATGTCGATTGAATCTACTTCATCGTAAGCTTCTTCTTCTGGAAACTGAAAAACTTCTGGATTTTCTTTGTCCATCCTATAATAGTGAATTGTTTTATTAATTTATAATTAATTTCTCTAAGCTCTTGAATAAGTCTATTTCCATTAGCATACCAACGTATTTTTTATCTACTTACATTTTCTCTTTATATGCAAATCTGAATTTCTTTACAACTATTAGTTTGTTGTCTTCATTCTTTTGTTTTGGCATCTATATTATTAGTATTTAAACATTTAGCAAATTTTGCTCCACTCTCTTTTATTTTATAGTGTCCGTAAGAAAGACTTTTCAACACACATTTCAATGTAAGGTTTAAGCCATCTTGATTGTCTAAACTTAACAATTTTCTTTACATTACATATCATTCCATGTGTCAAACAAAATTTTAAATATCTATAGTGTAGTAAATAATCTTTCTTTGGTAGAAAATCACACATTAACTTTGGAACATTACTAGCTCCTGTTTTGAATTTTTTTGAAAATCAGAATATTCACTGCAGTCAAAAACTCTATTACACGCACATAATGAATACTCATTGTGTAAGTCATGATAATACTCCTTAGTTTTAGGATCATACTCAATATCAACAACAAAGAAGTAACCAACATCTGACTCATCTTCTAATTAAACAATAATATCAATATTCTATCCTTCATTTGATATCTCTTCAATATTTCCTTGTGGTAGAAGTTCCATCATTGCTGTAGGATGAAGACTTGTTGCATCTTGATAAGTTATCAATCTTGTTGGTTTATCTTTATGAAATCCAGGAACCATTGGGTTATTTGCTTTACCAAGTCTACTATTCACTTGACATATTCCACCACGTATAGACTTTATAAGTATATCATAATTATTTCTATCAGTTAATAACTCAATCTTTACTTCTGAAAACCAAAACAGCACTCCATGAGAAGTTTGGTGTTGTTACAAAGTTTGCAGGATCTAGTTTTAGTTTTGATATTAAGCCTTTTCTAAAACTTTTAAAACAATCTGCAAGTAATAACACATCGGTTAATAGATATAAATTAAGATATTCTAACATATTTTTACAATCACACTCTTTCCAAACAGCATTTGCTTTTATATAACTTTCATCAGATATTCCAGTCATGTAAACACTTGAGTAAAAATATTCCTTACTTGAAGAGAATTAACGAAAAACTTCTCAAATAAATCCATAAACTCATAAAGATACTCTCCTTTTGTTACTAGCATATTAAGATTTTTATTTGGAAACTGTTCACCCAAAACTGTATTAGAAATTGGAAAACAAGCAATTGTTTTACCCATGGTTGATGCATTAAAGTCTAATGATCCAAGCATAAATTGAGCACTATCCTTAAAAACTAAATCTTTAACTCTTAACATGATGTACTTCTCAAGGTTATTTGCTATTGATTCTGCTTCAACATTAAAGTTTTCAAGTGCTTTAACAATTATGTGTGAAACGTATCCTCTAAAATTGTGCAATATAACAGGAAGTTGCCATTTTTTAAAGTTAATTCCAACTTTTAGATTGCAAGACTTATGTGCTGCTCCTCAATATTTATTAGTTAGGTGACAATGATCATGAACTTTTATCAAATCAATTTTCTTTGAATCAAA
This sequence comes from Cristatella mucedo, assembly GCA_009760855.2. Lineage (NCBI taxonomy): Eukaryota > Metazoa > Bryozoa > Phylactolaemata > Cristatellidae > Cristatella > Cristatella mucedo. Next base: position 14,013,950 of record WPIO01000002.1, read on the forward strand.
TGGTTCTTTACACATCCAACAGAAAATAGCTTTTTTATGCTCCTCTATTTCATAATCACTTAGATCATCCATTTTAGTTTCTGAATTATGTTCAATCAAGCTACTTTTTAAGAAGTCTGACGCATCGAATAGTCTTTGTATAAACTTAACTACACAATCAGGTCCTACGTTCATAAGTTTATCTACTACTTCTCAATTTCAATTAATAATAGTATAAGCAGCTGAACATGATGTATGAATTAATTCAGTTTTTCCTTTTTCAATGATACACTTAAAGTCTGCATAACAAATATATGGACATGTATTAAGATGTTTGAAAGAATCAAATGTAATAAACTTACTCTTTTCATCAGGCATTACATAAACTGTTACTCCAGAGTTTTTACTTTCACATAGTTTTAGGTGATCATCAACTTGTTTTTTTTATCAAAGAATCTATTTAAACATCTATGACAATAATACTGTTTTCCTCCACAATTTACAGGTCTATATAATGAATTAAAATTATTAATCAACATTTAATGTTCTTTTTCATCTTTATTAAGTAATAATATATTTACATGTCTATCTTCCTTCTCATCTGACTTTTTACAACACTTAATGGAGAAACTCTTGCCTCTTTTTATCCATATGAGTAAACATGTATACTAACATTCATTGCTTTCTCTAATTTATCAACATCTTTAACCATTAAAGGCCATTCAATTTCATTAAGTAAGTGAGAATATTTAATAGATAGTATTTCTTTTAAGTCATTTATCTTCCACTTATTTCTCTCTATTGGATTTAAAGCTCTTAAAACACACCGTAGCGCACACAACTCATCAACACTTTTCAAGTTAGTTATATACTTCTTCTTAACAAGATATTCAGGAGTTTTAACGTATGTTCCGCCACCTATAGGTATATATTTAGAAATAACAACAGAAAATGAATGATAACCAAGAAACAACCATTCAGAACCAACGTTGTGTTCGATTAGCATTTCTGAGTTTGTTCCTAATGAAAGCATTATTCTTTCATAAATTGTATTTACTGACTCACTATCCATAGTTAACATTAACTTTGATTGCGCTTTTTTCTTTCTTTTTCTCCATTATCAAACATTTTCATATCGAATGATACTTTAAAATGAACTCTAATAAATGGCCACGAACTTCTAACTTTTTCTAGTAATTTACTTGTGCGATATTCTAAGTAATTCTTTAAGTGTTTTAAAGTCTGCATATCTTCTTTTTGTTTTATTAGCAAAAGTTAAAGTATTTCCACCTCCAGTAACAACTGGTTCTGTAAAACCAACTTTATGTAGTCTACCTTGTTTTCCAAAAAAAGTCAATATTCATTAATCTTCTATTCTTATTAATTTCTTTCTTATTAATCTTATTAACTATTCTATTAATCTTCTATATTAATCATCTATTCAAAGTCAATATTCATTAATCTTCTAATTTCAAAAGGAAAACAATTTCTTTGTCTCGATTGAAAAGACATTTGCTATATTAGGTAAAAATATTTTTGCTAAAATAAAATAATTATTAAGAGAAGTAAATTTTACTATAATTTAGTAAACAAAGTAGTATACATGACACTATCTTAGTGATGAGTGTTTTTTCACGGTACGATGTTGGGTAATTTTTGGACATCCGAAAGTGGAACCGAGGATGGACAAAAATGAGCTGATATCGTAACGGGGGAAAAGCAATCATCAAGGTGTTCGCGTTCTCCGACGTAGGTTCGAACTCTCGAGCTTTTGAAGCGTAGTCTCTCTCTCTCTCTCTCTCTCTCTCTCTCTCTCTCTCTCTCTCTCTCTCTCTCTCTCTCTCTCTCTCTCTCTCTCTCGTAGTCTCGCTTGAGCTAATAAAGCTGCAGCCCCGAGCTCTGTCGGCGATTTTACTTTTATTCTCTCCCATCTGAACTCCTGAACTCGGGCATGGTTGTTATTCCTTCGGACCCAATTCTCATTGGCGCTAATTCTTAAGTATACTCATTTTGTTAATTCGCTCCAAACCGTCTGCTGATAGCGATCCTGAGCCAGCCTACAACCAGCCTGACTCTTTGGTTAATGAAGCGTATTACATGAAGATGGCTGACGGCATTCTTGCGCCTGCCTACCGGCCCAGCCCTTTGGTTAGTGCAGCGTATTAGTCGGTCCACGCCCGACCGCGTCGTCAGTCCAAAGAGCCCTTCTAACCTAAGTAGATCGCGCTGTCAGATTATGCCCCCCATTGCTTCGCTTCCAGTTAACTAATGGATCCCCTACCCGGGTTCTGCTTGGCTAGATCAGCTCTACGTGGCTAGATACGCGCTACAGGTTGCTCTAGGCGCCCTAGTTAAACCCACCGAGACAACGGCTCGTATCTTGGCAAACCCGAGAGTTGCCCCTGTGCATCGCTCTCCTTCCCCGAGAGATACGGCCTCGTATCTGGTTAGTCCGGTGCACAGCTGAAGAGCATCGGTCTTGAGCGTTGATGTGGACGATGTGAGGCCTCGGCGCTGGCTCATCGTCATCTACAACTGAAGCGTTGGTAGTAGTTTTGCCCATTATGCGTAGTGGTCCAACCCCAGATGTTGCAGCTTCGGCGACCTGCCCTTCCAAAGTCGAGGAGTGTACGCCTTGAAGTGTCGCCCGATCCCCAGAGCCGGCTTTGATAGCCGAGCGGACCTTAACAGTTTCTGATTAGCTTAGCTGCTCGGTTGCTAATTTGGGCCCGCTCTCAGGCCGCCTGAAGTTTACAATGTACCGCTTGTGCGTAATCGTCCACGGGATTGCAAAGATCGTCGACTGGCTAGACCAGGTCAATGGATGGATAGTTGCGCCTTTCTCCCGTGGTCCATGAGGAAAGGCTTGCACCGAATCGAAGCGCGATACAACTGTTGCTCGCTCGATACAACTGTAGCTCGTGCCGGAAGCACGCAGGGCACATAAGTGTCCCGGCCGTGCCGGTATGTCCTCGCATTCACAAAGAATACCTCCACAAGTGTGCGATTAGAGCGCTCAACCAGACTGTCTGTTTGAGAACGATACGAGACGATGCGTGTAGCCATTCGACAGATTTCGCAGGCAGCGCATGCTTCCCGCCATTCGAAAAGAAAATTAGCACCGCGATCTGGCAGGATTTGCTCGGGCACGCCGCTATGCCGGCATCCAAAATCCCTCCGGCTTCGGAGCGAGCCCTACAGCGACGGGAATTAAGGGACGAAGGGGGCCTCGAGAGCTTTCGGGTGCACGTCGGAATAGGGCTAGCTGCCAGGCAGGAGGAGTGCCGGCGCTGGAGCGGCCGACCGCTAAAGCAGCTGTCGCATGCAGACGAGCATTCTCTTCCTCAAGCCTGTGTAAACGCTCGGCCAGATCGCGATTAGTCGCAGCAAAAAAAGTGCGGTGGTGATCACCCGCGCCGCTCGAGAGCCAGAGGTCATCTTAAAGCCGGAGGCATTCGACAGCTCAGAGCCGTCAAACGCCGCCATTCGGCCGTCACATCAAGAAGGTTGCAAGCGTTCCGAGCCGAAGCAGGGTCACCAAATGTCACCGCGTCGCCCGCCACCCCCCCCCGTCTGCCTTTAGAATGCGATGTAGGGCGGCTAAAACGCAGCGGCCATAACTGGGTGCCGAAAAAGACAGTTTATTCTGGGCCGGTTAGAGGTGGCTATGCGCTGCTGGTCCGACAAGTTTAATAATAATAGTAATAATGCACTTGATAAAGCGCCCTCAGAGAACTCAATCTCTTTCTAGACATGTTGCATTTGGTGCAAAGGGAAGCGCGATTGAATGGTGAGTAATATCATGCTTGATAAACAACATGAATAACATGGTTAGAGGTGACATGTACAGGGTCAGCATGCAAATGTGGTTAGTGGCAGCATGCACAGTGTCAGCACGCATAAGCACATCAAGGACGAATCACAGGGACCCACTATATGCTGTCCTAAATAGGTGTGTTTTTAAGTTCTTTTTAAATGTGGTCAAGTCAGGGGATGTTTTGACGCAAGTCGGGAGTGAGTTCCAGGCTTTGGGAGCATACGAACTAAATGCACGGTCTCCAAAGGATTTGAGGTTTGTACGAGGCATTTGTAGACTGTTGGATTCTGAAAAGCAGGTGGTACGATGCTTGGCCTGGTGGGGGAGTAGATCTGAGAGATAGGCTGGAGCCAAAGAATGAAGTGACCTACAAGTGAGCGACAAAACTTGAAGTCGATCCGTTGCTTGACTGGTAGCCAGTGCAGGTCGGCGAGAAGTGGTGTGATGTGGCAACTGCGCAGCTCACGACAGACAAGCCTAGCTGCGGAGTTTTGCACCAGCTGCAATCGCCTGATCGCACATGCAGCTAGGCCAGTAAGCAGTGAGATGCAGAAGTCGAGACGGGATGTCACGAATACATGGACCAACTTAGATGTGGTATCTTTATATAAACAAGCCCGAATTTTAGCAATGTTATGTAGCTGAAAGTAGGCAGATTTGACTTCGGAGCTGATGTGGTCGTCTAACGAGAGGTCACTTTGGCACATGACAGCTGGATTTCGAGCTGATTCAACAGGAGATATGCTGGCAGAGTCAATTTTGAGCGTCAGCCTTTCCAATTTCTGAATCCCACTGGGTTTGCCCATGACTTGTAAGTTGCTTTTTGTCATCGTTTAGTTTTAGAAAATTTGCTGCCATCCATGTGTGGATGTCATGAAAACATGTAGCAAGTGAGTGGAGAGAATTAGAGGTGCTCGAAGGCTGGGACGTTTAGCTGTCGAACTCCCGACGACCGGGTATACAAATCTTCCCATATGCCTGTGATCCCTGGTCGATCGATGGTCCCAACCCCGAAAGCGGACCGGTACAGCACAAGATTCGAGAGGCTAGCTTAGTAGCCGGTGGACACACAATTGTAAGTTACACTTAACCTGTGCAGTCGACGTGGGTTCGAACTCTCGGCGAAATGGGCAACTTTGGCTTTTACCGACCCACCTGAGGGAATGCGTCATGCGATAATGCCAAGACGACCTCTTTGAAGTCCATCTGAGGCGTCAGAAGACGCTCAGCAAAATTCAGGATAAGTATTTCTGGCCAAGCATGACCAAAGACGTCGCTACCTCGGTAAGGACATACAGTTCATTCCACACGTGAAAGCTCCAAAAGAGCAGGTTCGCGTGGCTCTCCAAAGCATCCACGTAGAACGACCGAGGCAGAGAGTCACTATGGACGTCGTGCAGATGCCTGTCGTGATGACCGCCAACTGCTTCACCGAGAGGCCAGAGGCTCGCCCGATCTCAGACCAAACAACTTCCATGGTGCACGCGTGCGTATTTGATCTTACTTTTATCCTCACGCATCAGAAATCCTTAACTTGGGCGTATTTATTATTCTCCGGGATCCAACTCGCGGTGTCCATTCTTAGGTTGATTCATTCTCTTAATTCGCTCTAAGCCCTCAGCTGATGCCATTCGTGCGTCTGCCTACGAGCCTAGCCGTTTGGTTAATGCAGCGTATAAGTCGGTTCATATTCTGACCGTGTCGTCTGCCCAAAGCTCCACTCTAACCTGAGTAGATCGCGCTGGCAGATTATGCCCGCGCTCCACTCCCAGTTAACTAATGGGTCCCATTTCCTGGATCTACTTGGCTAGGTCTGTTCTACTTGGCTAGACTTGTGCGATACAGGTTGCTCGAGGCGCCATAGTTTAATCCACAAATGGCTTTTAAAGCGGCTAGCCTGAGAGCTACCCCTGCAAAGGAGAGATGTATTCGCTCGCAGTCGAGTCAGCAGGTCCGAATGGAATAGGAAACAAAGAGGATAGCGTCCGTTGAGGCCGCCGGACAGGCAGACAGCTCGGAGCAGGCGATATCGTTGGTCGCAATCTTTGAAACGAGCTGCAGTAGCTTCTGGCCTTTTTTCCTTTGCCACTACGAGGCGGTTGTTACGCTATTAGTCGTACTATGCGATTGACAAATACAAGTAAATACCGGTGCCCCTAAGCACAGCGCGAGAAAAGCAGTAATTCCAGAGCGTGGCAGAAATATAGAGCATTCCTACGTGGCTATATGTACCAAGTGCATACCGTCGATGTAGACAAGTCTATTCCACAGCCGCAGAGAGGCACGAGTGTACGGCTCCAACCATCGTGTAATCAGACTTCGAACCCCCAAATCCAACTCTCTAGCTGGGCCACCAGTGTAAAACTGACTTGCTCGAAGCCGACAATGACCCCCGAATTGTCATAATGAGGCTGATATAGTTAAACGTCGGCAAATTGCATCAGCAATAATATGACTGCTTTGAATATTGTTCGCTGTTACTAAATCATAATGATAAGGAACCGGTGATGTCACTGCCCATGGCTAGGCGGCATGCAAAGCCTAACTCATGTAGCGGTCATCCATTAGTGCTCTGAGCGTCAAGCTGGTTAGTTGCAATCTGGAGTTTGGAGGTTTTTAAAACACTTGCTGCATACACATGCCTCTCCGTGGCTTTAAATTTAATGCTCCGCACTACGGATTTGGACTTGGAGTACGTCTGTAACATCAGCATTCCAACTTTTAGACAAGACAAGAGCTAATGTTGGCTTATCAGCGTTTCTAGATAACTGATTTAGGCACCAGTAAAGGTGTGCAGGGTGATAAGTCAACCTCTGCGATTGACCTGAGGAGGGAAGGATGACCACCAGCCGGTTAGGCACGTGTGCGCCCCTCCGTGGGTGGAACTATTAGAATACTTGGCCTATTAAACCACTTAGTATCATTAATGAGCATACATACTTTGCCAAAGAGATCTTATGGGCTATTAGACTATTAATAACTTATCAACTGCCACTTATTATCCTAGTTTTGTCTAAAAACAAAAGTTAAAGGTAAGCAAAGCGAGACGCTGGAACCAAGGTGACAAATAACCTTGACATGATGACGTGTAGTCGCCATCTTCGAAACTAGGCTCGTTTCCGGATGCTTTGCCGTCGACTAGAATGACTACTTTTCGCTCTCTAGGCATTATTATTGCCGTCGGCCTACGCCTAGTGGTTGGATTTTACCTTCCAGGATTATCTCCTGTAAACTACTGCTCGTTGCCTAACAATGCTGCCTGCAAGGTAAGGTGATTGTTAGGATATTCGCAGGTCTCCTTCGCTTATGCGTCCGTTAGGACTTTTACGTATCCACCGAGGTTTCATTGCAAAGGGCACATTTTACACCATGGATGTGAGCGAAAAGTTAGCGATTTAAATTAACTAAGTAAAGCTTTGTCAACGCTAGTTAATACGCTGGCGCATCGCATGGTTTAGTCCACCGCGAGACTGGGGTGCGGCCTCTCTGAATAGAAAACCGCATTTGCACTTTCTTAGTCGGTCGTGTCACCCAAGAATCAACATTATTTGTAGTCTAGAAGTTTCAGTCCTAAACGCAGCCGAGTTCGTGTGAAAAAGCCGTCGCGGAAAAAGCCGATGCCGATTTTATGGGTTGGATGTTTGGCGCCTGCCGATCAGGTTTTGCCTTAGCAATATAGCGCAGCCCTTCTTGATTTCACGAAAAGCAGTATTTAGCCATTTTTTAATCAGTAATCTTTTCACGAGGCCTTGGGTGGCCTGTGGCTTTCCGACTCGGGTTTAGAATGCCACGCCCTAGCAAAGTAGCACGACGGGACGTCTTCCCGTCTTCGCACGAGTGTTTGGGATATTCCAAGTGCTTTTTCAGCCTTGCGCTTTCTAGCTATAGCTAATCGCTCCGAGGAGTCAGCACTGCTGCTAGTTTACGGTGACCCACCGTGGAATGTTGACAGAAGTTGAAAGAAGAGTCTGTTTGCTAGTTATGGTGGACCGGATCTCTCAGCTGTTGTTGCCGTTATAATAGTAATTGTAATAACATTACTATCTCAGTGGGAGACTCCAGAGTATTGACGTGAATGGACAAAGATTATCTGAGGTACCTCTGAAATATGGGGTACCTCAAGGCTCCGTGCTTGGTCCAGTTCTTTTCACGGTTTATACTCTCCCTCTTGCCGATGTGATTGCCAAGCACAATCTAGGCTTTCACTTTTATGCGGATGACACTCAGTTGTACCTTTGCTTTGATCCCTCCCAGCCTTCGAGCACCTCAAATTCTCTCAACTCACTTGCTGCATGTATTGATGACATCCGCTTATGGATGGCAGCAAATTTTCTAAAACTAAACGATGACAAAACTAACTTACTAGTTATGGGCAAACCCAGTGTGATTCAGAGATTGGAAAGGCTGACGCTCAAAATTGGCTCTGCCAGCATATCTCCTGTTGAATCAGCTCGAAATCTAGGTGTCATGTTCCAAAGTGATCTCTCGTTAGACAACCATATCAGCTCCACAGTCAAGTCTGCCTACTTTCAGCTTCATAAAATTGCTAAAATTCTGGCTTATTTAGATAAGAATACCACGTCCAAGTTGGTCCACGCATTTGTGACATCACGTCTTGACTTCTGTAACTCACTGCTTGCTGGCCTACCGGCATGTGCAATCAGGTGATTACAGCTGGTGCAAAACTCCGCAGCTAGGCTTGTCTGTCGTGAGCTGCGCAGTTGCCACATCACACCACTTCTCGCCGACCTGCACTGGCTACAAGTCAAGCAACGGATCGTCTTCAAGGTTTTGTCGCTCACTTGTAGGTCACTTCATTCTTTGGCTCCAGCCTATCTCTCAGATCTACTCCCCCACCAGGGCAAGCATCGTACCACCTGCTTTTCAGAATCCAACAGTCTACAAATGCCTCGTACAAACCTCAAATCTTTTGGAGACCGTGCATTTAGTTCGTATGCTCCCAAATCCTGGAACTCACTCCCGACCTGCATCAGAACATCCCCTGACTTGACCACATTTAAAAAGAACTTAAAAACACACCTATTTAGGACAGCACATAGTGGGTCCCTGTGATTCGTCCTTGATGTGCTTATGCGTGCTGACACTGTGCATGCTGCCACTAACCACATTTGCATGCTGACCCTGTACATGTCACCTCTAACCATGTTATTCGTGTTGTTTATCAAGCATCATATTACTTACCGTTCAATTGCATTTCCCTTTGCAGCAAATGTAAAGCGCCTAGGAAGAGATTGAGTTCTCTGAGGGCGTTTATCAAGTGCAGTATTAATATTATTAGATTATTTGCGTAGTCCCCTAAGAGAAATTAATCTCTATTCGGGTGCTTTACAACTTGCTGCAAAAGAATCAATATCCAAGGGTTAGTGTCAAGCATGGTAAAAAGCAAACATAAGCGAGCATCATGTTTAGGCAAAATGCAAAAATCATGCAAAACCAAGCATTAAGGCACCCAGCTCCTTGTCATTCTTGTTTTGACAGCTGCCTAAAATTAATAACTTTCAGAAGACTGCTTCTACAGCTAGCCATCACATCAAATCCCTATCCAAGATTAAGAGCTGTCTTCCAGTTGCTTGCAAACAATTTAAGTAGCTCCTTAGTTCTGTCTCGGCTCGATTATTGTAGTTCCCTTTTGGCTGGGCTACCAAAAAAAGCAACTAGGTCACCGCAGCTGGCTATGAATATGGCTGCAAGGCTCGTCTTCAGGTCCCAGAGGTTTGAGCACATGTCTCCTTTGTCAAAAGAGCTAGGGTGGTTGCCGGTTGAGCAAAGGATACAGAGCAAAGTTCTTACGCTGACCCACAAGGCCCGCCACGGCTTAGATCCTTCGTACCTAGCTGAACTGCTGCACCAGTTTCAGCCTGTTCGCGCCCTCAGGTCCTGTGTGGACAATAAATTAGCTGTCCCATTCCTCCGCTTAAAGACCGTTGACGACAGAAGCTTTAGCTCTGCAGATCCTAGATTGTGGAACTCGCTTCCACAATTCTTACGCAACGACATCTACTCTCCAACTGCCGACTATGGGTCATCCTTTTCAGCGGTCCTGAGCTGCTACTTCTATGCTACTCACTACCTCAACTGCTCTCCTAACTCTGCTATGCTTCCCACTTTCTGTTTGTTGCGTGAGACGAAGTCTGTTGGCTACCGAATGCGTACCGAAAGCCGCTTAGGCTGTGAGTGCAGTATACAAAACTCTCCTGCGTAACACCTAAATAGCCTTCGTGGCTTTGTGGATTTACAGACGGAGATGCATTACATTACATTTTGCTCAACATGAGCTCTCTTTTGTCTGCTTTGCACACTCCCTGTGGGCAAGGGGGCGGGATTTCTCTAACCAACCACCGGAGGGTCGTCTTCGACCGGCTTGTTTTGGCGCTCAGCTCAAGATGCCTAGGTACCCAGGTCACTGCTCGACAGCAGCATGTAAGGAGGACGGCAGGCCTTGGATGAAATGGGCCTGAACAACTAATAAATGGCAAGGACTTATAAAACACGGTAGCTGTCTAGGAGTTGATGCTTATGAGCAGGCGAATCTATGCACGAATTGCCCAGCTGGTTTGGTCTAGCGGTTAAGGTGCTCGCCCCGACCAAGGTCTGGCTGAGGTCGTGGATTCGAGTCCCGAGGCATATGTGAAGTGCCTGAATAGAGATTAAGTTCTCTTGGGGTGCTATACAAATGTATTGTATTGTATTTATTTGTTTACTTTTATTTAACCAAAATCATTTTTTTTGCTAATAGCAAACGAAGAATATCCACAAATGATTGACACTATGAGATGTACTGTGCTGAATGGCACCAGGCAGTAGTGAAATTTGATAGTGGAAGTATTCAGGTTTTGGTTGTTTCTGCACACCCGGTGTTGGAATTTTGCACCGTATTAGTTGACTTGTAGACCACCATTGTACATCAATCTGGTAAAAATGCTCGGATTCCAAGTGCTTGAGGCCCTATGGGGGAAAGATGACATTTGGTAGCAGGACACGGCCCAAAGCATACAGCAAAGTTTCTAAATGGTTTTTTGCTGAAGCAGCTATAAGAGTCGTGTGAGTTGGCAGTCAGTAGAGTGACCTACATGTTGCAGTGCATCTTTGTGATAGGTTGTGGAATGCTGTCTGAGGTTCCTCCTTGTGCCTGCTACGACTACGAAAGACCTGTTTAGCCGGCTTCAGTACTATTGGGGTAATATTACCTCAGAGACTTGTAAGAGGTTGATGGTCTCAATGCTTCGGCATGACGTATAAGAGAGGTTATTAGAAAGCGTGAAGGACCGACCTCCTATTAAATTATTTGTCCTCTAAATAATACTTTTACTAATGCATGAAGTTAAGCTTGCATTTAGTTTATAGTGCAAAGAAATTCGTTATGTATTCACCAGGTAGGCTGTACCTTTCCTGGTGGAACAAGACTTATGAGAAGGCATGTACCACCTGTTTATCTGACTCAGGTCACTTAGCTGCACTTCTGATTAACCTCAAAGCCTTTGAAGACCGTGCCTTCAGTTCATATGCTTAAAAAACCTGTAGCATGCTACCGACTGAAGTTACTACATCCCATGACTTAACGCCGTTATGAAGCAACTAAAAATTCACCCGTTCCTCCCAGCATTAGCTGGATCCGTGTGTGTCCTTTGTGTCCTGATGTTGACATCGTACATGCATGCTCTCTCTAACCAATTGACATGCTTCCTTCGAAGCATATATAAAAACCATTGAAAGAAATTAAGTTCTCTGAGTGTTCTATACAAATGAACTCGTTGCTGGTTAATGCCCGAGATTCCTTGGCTTGCTTGATGGCATTTAATTGGTTCCTTTGCAGCGATTTAAAGCGCCTAGAAAGAGATTTGAGTTCTCTGAGAGCGCTTTATCAAATTTATTATTATCATTATTAAAGCGATTTTCGAAACCCACCGGTTCTTCATAGCATTTGCTTCCTCCTTGTGAATTGTCCCTTGAATACCTGTGCACAGTAAAAATGTGTGCATGCATTCAAAGTATTAATTTATTGTGCTATTAATGATGATCAGTTGATGACTTTCTTTCCCATATGAATTGCCTAGAAAGAGTTTAGGTTTAGTTTGCTTAAGTCGCTATACGAATGCATAGTTATCATTTTGTGACCCTAAGAAATACTTGGACCCTGTTTTGGTTTGGTTGTGCATCTTGATTACCATCCTTGCTTGAGCAGGCCTAGTAGTGCAGTACCGGTCGTAAAGCATGCAGCCCATTGCTTCGACTTCTTATGCTGTCATACTGAAGACTCGCTGGTTATTCTTGAACTAGATATTGCAAGAATGCTTGTATTTGTTTCGTCTATTGTAGGCTAGGGAAGCTGCTGTCAATTCTTAAGCTTCCTCATATATTTTCTTTTATTCAGTCTTGTAAGGGTAGGTCTGTCATGTAGTCTCGGGAGAGGCCATACCTTGGCGTAGGAAAACTGATAGCAGGCTCCAGCAGTGTAAACTGCAAGTCCTTAAGAAAACAATACGGAGTGGGCCTAGTCAGCTGCACCGGACATGATGCAATCAGGAGTACCTTACGAGGAGTCGACAAATTTTAAGTCCTATTTGACAAATAGGCCCCCAAGGCCGACGCAGAGACGCCTGAGATTCGGATATTAATTAATAGGAGCAAAAAGCCTGAGAAAAGTAAATGTAAGTCGTGCAATGTTGGTAGAGAACCTCAGCTCTTACTGGGGGGGGGGGAAGGGGAGAGAGTGACCTTCGTGTTGGCAAGCTATATCTCGCACGTGTTCGTGCATATCTGCGTGTGCTTGCTTATCTACATGTCTGTGCGTGTGTGCGTGTGTGTGTGTGTGCGTGTGTGTGCGTGTGTGTGTGTGTGTGTGTGTGTGTGTGTGTGTGTGTGTGTGTGTGTGTGTGTGTGTGTGTGTGTGTGTGTGTGTGTGTGTGCGTGTGCCCGTATGTGTGTGTGCATGAGTGACATGCCAGGTTGTCTTACTTGGTAAGGCACTCGATGTCCACCATAGCTATGCATGTCACGTGCAAGCCACCGAAGCATCTGCTGAGGATCGCTCCTGGAGCTGCCGTTCACTGGCTGAGGCTGGTTGCAGGGAGACGGCCAGTGGTCTCTTGTCTGAAGGCTTGACTCGGTGCAAAGCAATCTCAAGCGGTTTGCCTTAATAAGGATAATAGTTATAAGATATTCGTATAGAACCCTGCGATAACTAAATCTCTTTCTAGGTAGTTTACATGCTTGTGATGTAAAGGAACCATGTTGGTTGGTTAGTAATAACCTGCACAGGGTCAGCACTTATAAGCGCATATAAGACTATACATAGACCCTCCATCTGCCGTGAGGAACATGAGGCCTATTCTTCTTGTTGTTAAGTGTTGTCAAGTGGGGCGGTATCGTGGCTTCACTTGTTAGTGAGATGTAGGGCTTTGGTAGCATGCAAACTATAGGTATGGTCTCCGAAGGATTTGAGGTTGGTTTCAGGCACAGCTAAACGACTTGAGTCAGAAGAGCTAGTGCTACAATGCGTAGCCTCACTGGGAAGTAGTTTGGTTAGGTAGGCAGGAGCAAAGAGAATGAAAGGACCTAAAAGTGATGGACAAAACCTTGACTACAAAAAGCTGCTTGATAGCAAGCCAGTGAAGGTCAGCTCGAGAAGTGGTGTAATGCGGCAACTCTTATGCTCACGACAGAGACTAGCCTGGCTGCAGAGCTTTTGCACCAACTATAAGCATCTAAATGCACAGCCAGAAGATCGACAAGTAGTGAGTTGCAGAAGCCGAGATGGGATGTCACAAATGCTTGACCAACTTGGATAAAGGTATCCTTGTCTAAGGAGCAGCAAATTTTTTGCAATATAACGTTGCTGAAAGTGGGCAGACTTGACTGGAGCTGACGTGGTCGCCTTGTGAAAGGTTGCTTTGGAATAGGACACCTAGATTTCTTGCAAGTGCTATAGAAGATATGTTGGCAGAGCTGGTTTTGATGTAAACGTTTTTTGATTCGTAAATCATACAAGGTGGGCCCATAACTAGCAAGTTGGTTTTATTATCATTTGATATGAGAAAGTTTTCTTCCACCCAAGTGCTAGTGTCAGCATTACATGCAGCAAGAGAGTTAAGGGAAGTCAGCATGCAGGAAGGCAAAGAGGAATTAAAGCATATGCACAGCTGTATGTCATCTGCATAAAAATCAAAGCCTAAATTGTGCTTAGTGATTACATTGGCAAGAGGGAGAGTATACATTGTGAAAAGAAGTTGAGTAATCACGGATCTCTGTTGTATGCCATTCTTTAGAGGCTCCTCGGATAACTGTTGCCCATTGACAATAATGTTCTGAAGTCTCCCTCTGAGATAGGACCTAAGCGACTCCTGTGCAGTACCAGTGATTCCAAGCAGGATGAGAGGCGCTCAAGATAGCTATGGTTGTGTCTGTAGGTGGCTGGGCCGAATGGGGCTTTGCTGCTTTTATTAGGATGTAGGCAAAATGACCTGCAAAGATAGGACCAAGCAGCAGTGGGAGTCAATGGCCACCTGGTTAGTCGGACCAAAGCAAGGATACAAGTCATTCACAGCACTGCTTTGTTGTTTCAATTGCGTACAGGCCAGCAACTGCATGTACAGACAGATACTGCATCATTTTAAGCTAGCCACCGTACTTTCCGAAGAGGGCTGTACTTCTTTCAAGATGCTTTATTTTGCATAGCCATGTGCTCAAAGTAGTATCCAAGCATCTTGTATTTCAGTATTTAATCACTAAATTACCTGTGTTAGTTGTATGCCGTGGCTCCACAACGATTTTTACTACCTCATGCTTAACACTAAGCCTTGGATCAAGGACCTATTTGCTGAATAATGTAAAATCAATAATAAAATCTGAGGGTGCCATACAACTAATATTCTTATTGCTTTTACCATCGCAGCTATGGTTTTTCTGCAGTTTTACACACAGCACAGTAAATATATGCTACAGCCATTCCACTGTCACTGCTTCGATCATGGACAACACTAATCTAGTCATCTAAGCTATTGCACTTTCCCTTGCTATTTTTTTACGATATCTTGATTTTATCTCTTATTTTTCACTAACTTGGCGTTTCCTGTTTAGTGAGAGCAATGTGATTAATGTTCCGCCCAGCGACTTGTATCATGAACGTATGCAAGGTGAAGCCAAGCGGTTTGCTTATTTTCTATTTTCTTTTCTTTAAAGTGCTGTTGCTATGAAAGTCATTAATTAGTAGCATGCAGACGTCTGCCGAGATGGCAGTATGAGGTATTTCGGTAGTGGTGCAGACATCACGTGGGCTACCAGAGAAATTGGTGTTATTTATTGGTGTCTACGATTCATCATGGTTTATTTGTCAGTCGTGTAGAATAAGAAGACCGTAGTTATCGTAATTTGGCTGTTACAGCACTCCCGAAGAGATACATTTGTAATTTGTCGTAATTTCTGTAGCACTTTCAGAACACTGTTTTTTATAATGTTGTAAACGAATGAAGATAAATTTTACAGTTGTAAACGCATTATAATGACCTCGACAATGGATCTATTCATTATTCACCACGACCATAATTATTTTCTCTAGGCTGGTTTGCAAGATAATCTAGTATATAGTATAATATGGTATATGATAATATATGCAAGGGAATAGTGCCACTTTTTATGCTGACTGAATTTTTTATTTGACTTGTTTTGTCGTAATTAGTCTTTAAAGCATTTTTCAGTCATCATGTGCTTCTTTTAATTTTCAGAACACTGTTCCTGTGTGGGTGAACAGGCTCGACTCTGTGGATTCCGTTCTGCCATATGAGTACTCCAAGTAGGTTGAAGTGCCTTCTATTGTGTGCTAGCAGTCCCTACTTGTTTTTAATATGCTGGCCATGCCTGCATTACCACCTGCCTATGACTAAGTGCGCTACTGCTCATGAAGATTGTTTCTAGGCATTCTCGGCTTGCTGGGCATCCTGCCCTACCAGTCGTTGAGGTCCATATGGAGCTACCTAGAAGTCATCGAATGCATCACATCATTGACCCGATTTACTGATCTTGTGAATTTATCACCTTTTTTATTTTTAATTTTTTAAGAGAGAGCTATCGGCTTTCGTTTGTCCTCTCGTGTTTGTGCTTCTGGTGCATTTAGAAGTCTCTTCCTTGCCTTCTTCCCACTGCCTTGATTTGGTGCCAGAGGAGTAGCCTTTGGTTTTTCTTTTTAGGTTTAATCTGTGCCAGCCAACAGATACCGCTGAAACGTATACGGAGAACCTGGGCCAGGTTGTGTTTGGAGAAAGAATCCGGCCATCTCCGTACCAGGTACTCGACTTATTTCCCTCAAGTTTAGTAGGATCTCCATAGTTCTTGGTGAATAATTAACTAAAAACGACTATGTAGTGCTATCAAGTTGAAATATTATTTGCAATGGTTGAAGCCATACTTGGATTTTTTAAATAATTATCAATGGCAGTCTTGATATATTCCGAATCAGCGTTTTTGTTGTACAAGCTTTGGTTTCATAGTTCTGCTACGTATTTTTCATATGTATTTTACTCTATAGTTTCACTTTTTTTACGTATAACCTAGCTGACGCACAGTGGTGCTATCTTTGTAACAGCAAACGTAGCTTCCAAGCTTTCAGTATCTTTAAAAGTTCATACAAAGCACTGCCCACGTGTCTTGTGCTCGTCTCGCTCTTTTTTTGAATATGGAAACCTTTTCTGCTCATGGTTGAACCTCTTTCCTATTCGTCATTGCTCTGCTTAATGGGTAACCATCTGACTGCTTCGGTCTGTTCTTTAAGGGGCAAAGTGGCAAAGTAAAAAAATACATATAAAAAACTGGTCCGGCAAGTGAATATTTGCTTAGGGTTTCTTTACAAGGCTTTATGTGATAGAAATGGGATCGGAAGTTCTGACGACTTCCACATAAACGAAAAACTGATACTGCTAACCATGCCTAACCCCGATATAAATCAGAAGCAACATATTTACAGATAAAAAATTTATCGGTTTGCATATGCGACTTTTATCCCAACTTGTTGAACCTCGGTAGATCGAGCTACATGTGAGAAGCTTGTTGAGGTGCATTCTTGTGAATTTTACGCAGCTTTATTTTCAGTTTTGCTTTGTGTCTGGTACAGTCCATAACTTGGCTAATGCTTTACATATCAGAGTGAAATTTAAAGTGAGAGTTCGGCTCTGCTTGTTTGACGTGATTCCAGAAAATTTTTTGATTTCGGTCGGATAGGTTTTGCTATACATGCCATCAAGCGTCCCGGATCTTAATTTTCTGCGTGCCAGAGCCTAAGGGCAGCTTGCTCTCTGCAAGCGTTGCTGCTCTTGCATGTCCCGAGGTTTGTTTTGTCTACGTGTCGATAAAACTTATGTTTCAATTTGCTGCTCCCTTGCCCTTTAGTGCATGCCATCATGCAAGCGACCAACGTTAGCAATGTGCTGGCCAAGTTACATAAAGACTACCACGTGACCTTGACCTTTACCTCTTTCATCTAGTCCTGTAGGCCGTGACTCTTCTTCATTCTCTATTCTTGTCCTAGCAGCAATTGCGAGCAGCACCTGTAAGTAGTCATCGAATTGCATCTAAAACGTTCAATTAGCTCTCCTGACATCATGGAAATAGAACACTGGAAGATTCTTAATTTCTTCAAATGAAGTAATGTATTGGTTATCACGGCCAAGGTATAAGACCTTACTGGCAAAACGGTTTTCAATTTCACACCCAGCCGATTTCGTAGGTTTGTCACTTGAGAGACTGATTTCAGATTGTGTTAGTATACATACTTTCACATTCGGCTCTTTTTTGCCAGTTATATTTGAGATGACGTTTGTAATTTAAGAGTGTCCGTATCCACGATGCTTTAAAACGAAGAAGTTGCAAGGCATAAGACAGCATCATGCAGGTGTTTGGCCAAGTGATCAAGGTGCTCGCCCCGATCCAAGGGTCTGGCCGAGGTCTTAGGCTCGAGCCCCGTGGCATATATGTGAAGCGCCTAAATACAGATTAAGTTCTGTTAGGGCGCTATGCAAACGAAATGTATTTAGTGCTGTTGGCCCTGGTATCTTCTGACAGCTTCACACCTCAGACAATACACGAAGTCTTCACTGCAAGTTTAGCTACCGCTCTACTTTCGAAAGCTTGTTGGTCAGGGTTCCTTTTTAGTTTCCATGCTCTGTTCAATCAAAGTTTAATCACACCAGCAAGCAATTTGGAAGACAACGTACCCACACGATCAGAAATGCCTGTTCAGATAGCAAGACGGGTTGCTACGGTGTCTGAAAAATTTCTCGTTCGGCCATCACTTGTAAAGAATAATCCCAACATAGTCAATCGAAATTCTCAAAGCTGCTTCTGATAGCTGGTAAATGATGCCAGCCTCAATAACTTCACGTTGGGCACGTTTTGGCCGTCCTTTCTTAGCTCTTTCTTGGATGGAAGCCATTCTTAATATGGCCAGTTTACTTGAGTCAAGCTTGAGAAGTAGTGCTCCAGTAGTATTCATATATTGTTTAAGATTTGCAAACGTTCTTAAAAATCTGCCGATTCCTTCGGTATGCACCGAAATGTAGGGTCACTGGCTTCCAAGTGTTACGTTAGTCTACTAACTATAGTGCTCTCACACAAAAATCTGTGCCCGTGTCTATGTTGCTCCTACTTGACAGTGCTAATAATAATAATAATAATAATAATAATAATAATAATGCACTTGATAAAGCGCCCTCAGAGAACTTAATCTCTTTCTAAGCGCTTTACATTTGCTGCAAAGTGAAATGCATTTGAATGGTAAGTAAAATCATACTTGAAAAAACAAACAAAATGAATAACATGGTTAGGGGTGACATGCACAGGGTCAGCATGCAAATGTGGTTAGTGGCAGCATGCACAGTGTCAGCACGCATAAGCACATGAATGACGAATCACAGGGCCCCACTAAATGCTGTCCTAAATAGGTGTGTTTTTAAGTTCCTTTTAAATGTGATCAGGTCAGGGGAATAGTTCCCACTTTGACTCCAGTTTGTTTGCCAATCATTTCTGTGTATGTTAATCTTATGATTTGTAGTTAACATTCAATACAACTGAAACCTGCAAACTGGTGTGTGCCGTTAAGTACTCCAAAGGCGTCAAAGAAAGCGTAGCATCTTTTGACTTCTTACTGGACAAAATAAAGATGAATTATAATCATCACTGGTAAGCAAAGTGATAGCCTGTGATATACATTGCCTCGAGTCAGTTGCGTGGCTACTGTTGTCAATTGCCCTAATGCCCTAAACATCCACCGTGCATTATTCAGTTTATGAGAGCATGCCACTCGTGTATACAGTCTGCTAATAAGAACAGTTTTGAGCATTTATTGATAGCAACAAAGCTGAGAAGACTCGGGCGAGTACCTACCACTAAATTGTACGGTAACGGTCAGCTGATTCAGCAGTGTCATGCCGAAAACTGTGTATAGTCTGAGCACCTTGCATGTGAGTTTAAAAGTCTGCTCTGGCTCCCCATTAAGTAGCGTATCGACTTCAAGGCGTTGTCACTCACTTTTAGGTCGTTCCATTCTCTTAATCCAGCTTACCTGTCAGAACCATTCCCCAATCACGTTAGTCATCATACCACACGCTGTTCTAAGTCAGCTCGTTTAGCTATATGTCGAACCAGCCTCAAATCCTTTGGAGACTGGGACTTTAGTTCATATGCTCCCAAAGTCTGGAACTCACTTCCAGCCATGGTCATAATCTGCAATGGAATTTCATCATTCAGGTAAATCATATTTCATCATTCAAGTAAAGACACGTCTGTTCCGGTCGGCTTTCCCTTTCCCTAGTGAACTTTTTTTATTACGATGTACTTTTTACTCTGTTGACATCTCAGTACACTCGACACTTTACTGTTGCGCGGTCAATGCCTGAAAGCTTATTGGTGTGCATTCAGTGGTTAACAATGTGCATTGCATGCAATTAATCAGAAGAGACACACACGGCTGAAGTAGTTTGCCATATCCATAAAGTTAGTGGCATAAACCTATTACTTGGACAGCTATAGAAGTTTTAAATCAGCTGCAGTCTCAAGGACGTTTAGCGTGTTAGCACAGAAATTAAAGAAGTATCTTATTCTGGCACTCTAAAAACACGGCTTCCAAGTTTCAATTAGGCAAGTCAACATTTCTAGCTAGTGACATGTGTAGAGAAGACAACAGAACTGCATTTCTGGTTCTATGTCAGTTGTCCCACTATTGGATGTTCTCCCCACACCACCAGCGTGAGGGTATGAATTTTTCAGAGCCAGCTTTTATGAACAGGAAAGTTGCAGCAGAGATGTTTATGTGTTTTGATTACAATATGAAGCCGACAGAGGGTGCATAGCCGATCAGAGCATTACAGTGGTGCTCGTCGTTGTGGTTTAGTTTTTGGGCTAGGTTCACTTATCAGAAGGGGAAACCCGGTCTAGTTTAATTTGCTGCAGTGCAGAAGACAGGCGCTATAGTTGCAAGGTGCTTCCCTCAACACGGTGTTACATATTTTACATGAAGTGGCTCTTAAATATACCCTATATGCTCCTAAAGCCTGGAACTCCCTCCCGACCTGCGTCAGAACATCCCTTGACCTGACCACATATAAAAGGAACTTAAAACACACCTATTTAGGACAGCATTTAGTGGGTCCCTCTGATTCGTCCTTCGTGTGCTTATGCGTGCTGCCACTGTGCATGTTGCCACTAACCACATTTGCATGCTGACCCTGTGCATGTCACCCCTAACCATGTTCTTCATTTGTTTGTTTATCAAGCATAATTTTACTCACCATTCAATTGCATTTCCCTTTGCAGCAAATGTAAAGCGCCTAGAGAGAGATTAAGTTCTCTGAGGGCGCTTTATCAAGTGCATTATTATTATTGTTATTATTACTTGTACACACTCTTATGTGCCTTTGGACCTAGCAGTTAACTAGACGGCACACAGTGGGTGTTCTTGATTGGCAACGAACTCTACTAAGTGTGATGGCATGAGATTGAGGTTTCTTGTGCTTTATGGTCTTCTCCACAGAATGCTGCTCATGAGTGTTTAGAATGGTATTCTTTAGCTCGTCTTTGCTCCTATTGCATAAACATACGTGCTTTGCATTCTGCCTACCGAGCCGACTAAGGCAGCTACGAGTATGCACAGAGCTGTGAGCTTTTTCCAGTAATCTACACTCTTAGTAGTGTGATAGCTAAAGAATCCATTTGCACATGAACATATGTCATTGGCTCGCTACCTTAACATTAGATATACAATAATTTGGTCCGTATCTGCTATTTCGATGAGATGTGTTCAAGCACCATTGCAAATGGACTGCAGCTACTGAAAGCTTCAGCATGATTGTGTGTGTGTGTGTGTGTGTGTGTGTGTGTGTGTGTGTGTGTGTGTGTGTGTGTGTGTGTGTGTGTGTGTGTGTTGTGTGTGTGTGTGTGTGTGTGTGTGTGTGTGTGTGTGTGTGTGTGTGTGTGTGAGTGCCTGTGCGTGTGTGCGCCCGTGAGTGATGTCTGCGTGCGCATTCGTGTGTTCGTGCATGTTCGTGCTTAACTTTAAACCGCATGACTGTAAACCTAATGCAGTACTCTTGCCAGTACTCTCGTGTGCTCCCAGAAGTTTGATCAACCAATCCCTAGCCAGCCTCGATCTTGGCTAATCGGCCACATTGCCACCTCTTTGTCCCATGCCGAGTTACGTGGCTCGAACAAACATGAAGTTCTCTTCATGGCTTGTGCCTTCGACCATGAAGGAAACTTCAGCGGAAAATACTGCAGCACAAATTTCATCACACAAGAGCAATTGATTTCGCAAGAGTTTATTACATAAGATCAAGATTACACAAGCTTTCGTGTAGTGGCACTTTTTAAAAATTTACTATAGACCCACCAGCACCCAAAGTTGCAGGAATTTATCTGTGAACCACGTGAGGTAACTTTTCTCGTTCACCTTTAGAGAGTTCACAAATTTTCAACAAACTGTCAACCGATTCACTGCTCATTTGGCCTGGCAAAAAATATTTCTGAAACAAAACTACTCCTCACCGACGGCCTTTCTTCACTTAGCTAACACTGTATTTTGTTAAATGGGTGCCGAGGTGACCACCTTTGTCCTGCTGCACCTGGCTTCTTTGCCTTTTTTTACTGCCTGTGTGCCTAACGATTTTAGATGGGAAAGCGATCGGCTGTGCTATCAGGTAGACAAAAGTGCTACAGTCTACAAACTCTAGGCGTTAGCTTGGGCTGTTTGCTATAATTGCACAGACTTTTTGGAATTTATTAGCTCAGATCTTGGTAATGTTATGTAAAGTGCTTTAAAGTAACCACTTACAGCTGCTGCTTAGAGCTTAACGTGAATATACCTGGTTTAGTTCTCTTTAAAAAGTATACGCTGACATGGGATGTTGATGGTGGTTGCCTTTTGACCATATTAGCATGGCTCAGCTGTTGAATTTATTATAGATCAGTTATAAGAGCCTACTTTTATCGTTCAGCTTAATTGCTAGTAGTGATGTCAAGTCAATGGCCGTATGGAATTTGACTTCTGGCTGTGCATGTTGTGTTCTTGGTGCAGGTCATTTGGTTTGGCTACTGTTGGGCTTTGTGAACAGTGCAGGCTAGTGTGATGTAGAATATTGCAATATTTTTTTCTTTAGGATTGTGGACAATCTACCGATGATTTTTTGTTATCAAGTGCAGAGTGAAGATGATTCTTCTAAAGAAATCGTCAACTATTGCACCCCTGGATTTCCTTTGGGATGCTACAGAGGAAAAGGAGCAACTGAAAGCATGTGTGATCTGAGTGTATGTCGTACAATGTGCTTCTGGCTTTAATTCTTGTACTTCTTGTGCTTCTGTTAAGTCGAGGCATAAGTTGTGTGCATAGCAGCCGGCATAACCCAAGCGTTATACGTGGAGCTCTTCTTCGCCAATTTATATGTTGGTACGTCCAGCTGTCAGGTGTGGCCCCCTCAGATCCTTTTATTATCTATTCATGATGATACCACTGTTTATGGCACACGGTCCTAATTATTGTTAAGATAAGTCGGCCTGGTTTCTCCAACCTCTTCTGGTTGATACGTTTGATTTGTCAGTTGTTATGCTAGTTGTTCTGTGGTGAAAGGTATAAGGTGTAACCGGAGCAGATAACCCAAGCTGCTTTATGGCTGGGATACTAATTTAGCTGTGATCATAAACCGTCCTTAATCAGGCAGGCTTCGATAAGTTCTGCTAATCGTATCCTTGGTAGCTGTTGAAATCTTATTTTTCAAGCAGCTAAGATTATAGCTATACTTGATTGCCTGTACTTTGGAATCGGCATAGGTTCACGAGTGGGTGCATTAGCCTGCCATGGGATTGGATCAGCTTAATGACTGGAGCTCTCTGCCAGGATGACGCAATCTTCTGAACAAGATTGCACTTGCCAGGCTTTTTTGCTCATTAGTAGTTTCCACAGAGCTTCCAAGGTTGTGGATGTATTTTCAGGTTTTACCAACCAACAGGCTTCCTCAAATAAAACTATCCATTTTACTCAATATCTGCCATCGAACGAATGTTACTTTCTAAGCATTACTAATTCCAGTTACCCTCTCGTGCCCTTGGACTTTTGCCGGACTGGTAGCACCATGCTATGTAGCTCATCTGCTGCTTGTAGTTGACATCGCGTGATAACTCAACAACCGACTGGTGAAAGCACGTCTTGTGATGGTATCAGCAAGATATTAGTACATGTAGGCTCCAGTACTGCTCATGAGGCTTTCAAGGCTTAATCTATGAGTAAATGACCGACTAGGGTTGTAAATTTTTTGCTGCTGCTGTGTAGCACTGCAATATATGAGACTGCTGGTTCAGCCGTTCTTGCTAGTTTGCATCCCAGTCCATTGTAGCTAGAAGCAGCAGTGCAAAGGGAAAAAGAAGCAAAAGACTGCAAAAGTCTGAAAATCTCAATACATTTGTATACTAGATACTGTATGCATTGACGATTCTTGTGTGAAACCAAGAAATCTCTCGCCGAACGAACTAGTGCCGGGCCATTGAAAATAGCTACTTTCAAGAGTCCTGACCAGAAGTGTCAAATGGCACTCTGGGTCTTTGCAGTTCCATGCAGTGGTGTTCCAGCTCTTGATGAATTGTGTCTCTTTCATCCGAAAAAACAGCACTTTTCTTTTCTTTTGAAAAAGCTTGCAAGGGTGTAGAGGTATCTTTAAGTTGTCTCAAGCCAATCACTAAAAAGAAGTTGTATGGCAGTAGTGAATGATACTTTTTTTTATTCTTTGTATTTGTTTATTTCAAGTTGATTGGTGAGAGCATCGATTTAAATTTTTTGTAATCTACAAGGGACAGTTTTTATTAATATTTTTGGGCACCTTAAATCTGTCCACGATTTAGGATGTGTGACTGTTGGTCAAATATTGACTCACTTATATTCCAAGCCTGCTGTTCTAGCTACTGATCTGGTAGTTTTTCTTGGAATGGGCTGCTTCACATGTACAGGCAAGCTGCGAATATCAGGCGGTGGCCAGCCAAACGTAAGCTGCCCTCATCCGGAGAATGTGAGAATGAGTGCATCGTTCGTCAAAGATTGGTGTAATTGTGTTTGATCATGATGCATGTGCATTTTGTATTGCACCTGGTATGCCGTGGCATTTATTCTCCTCCCTACTTTCCTAAGTCTGCTGCCTCTTTCTATTTGCATTTGCACTTCGTTATGTCTCAACAGAGGCTGACTAAGTGTACCCGGTTTACACAACTTATCTTCATCGCACACACTTGCCAATTGTATATGCTGACTCGGTTTGTCATTTTAACTCTCACAGGAACGATACGGTAGCGAAGATGCGTACTATATTTTTAATCACTTGGACATTGAGGTAGTATACCACCCTGGTAGTCTAGAGACATGGGGACATGCGCTGGGCCCTGACATCGTCGAGAAGTCGGGCAGGATAGTGTACGTGAAGGTGACACCCGTGAGGTAAGAGCCTTCGATCGTGGTTTTGTTGCAGCGCTGTGTTGCTGCATTGCGTAAGGCGCCTGTCCAGTTGCTGCTGCTGTGCTAGCTTTGCATGTAAGTGGTTTGCGCCGGCATTGAGCTTGCATTGAGTTCTGCTATTGAGTCACCGGCTGCAAATGTTGCCATCCTATTCATTCGGTTGCCTTGTTTGAAAGCTACATTCATGAATTTTCTTGAAACAGCAGTGAATATGCATTGAATGCTCCTCAAAGAAGTCAAATGTGCTCGATCGCATTTCCTTTGCAGCAAATGTAAAGTGCCTAAAAAGAGATTGAGTTCTCTGAGGGCACTATATCAGATGCATTATTATTATTGTACATGTCTTTGCGGTGCAATTTTATGTCTGCAAGATTTCATTCACGGTAAGGGCTTGGGTTATCTGTAGTGCTGGGACTGCTGCATCCAGGCCGATTGAGCAGTGTGTTATTTGACTCCAGTATGCCGGAACTCGGACTATGTGGCCTAAGATATTCAGGCTCTCCCTGCAAGTCTTTTGCGAATATAGACATGGTGGGGTGCTGCTAAGGCTACTATTACTACTAATGATAATCAACTAATGCATTTCTATAGTACTTCAGAACTAAATCTCATTCTCGGCACTTGACATTGGCTGGAAAGGAAGCATATGATCTGATTTGTGGCAGTTACATGCTTAATAGTAGCACTCTTATGCACATACAGGAGGTCACTCGAATGAAACAAATGCTGTGAGGAACAGATGGGTTTTAACTTACTTTTGGTTTTCGTCAGGTCAGTGAATGTATTCAATACCAAAGATCAGTCGATAGTGAGTTTTTGGTTTCGGAGCATAATAACGGTCTCCAAAGGGTTTACTATTAGAGCAGTGTGATGGATAGCCTGAATGTTTCAGTGAGATCAAACGGAGCAAGTTAGTGAAGGGACATACAACTGAGTGACGAGGCATTGAAAGTCGGCACAGTGCATGCTGGCGATCAAGTGCAGGTTGGAGAGACAGGATTAGTTTCGATTTTCACAATCACGGCCGATCAGCCTATCTGCGCAGTTATGAGCCATCTTTAAGCATCGTATTGCATAAGCAGCCAGCTTTGTAAGGAGAAAGTGACAGAAGTTAAGGCTGGAAGTCACGAATCTATTTACTTGGCTGTGGAACCTACATCTCGGCAACCGGACTTTCTTTGCCATATTTACTAGCTGACATTGGGCAGACTTAACTGTGAATCTGCTTTGGTTATCAAATAAAAGAATTTTTAGATCGTTTGTATAGTGCCCCAAGAAAACTTAATCTCTATCCTGGAGCTTTACAACTTGCTCCAAGAGAGTCATTCATTAGCCAAAGTTTGTGTCATCTGCGGGATGCATCAAGTCTTGCATCGTGCATAGGCCAGCATGAAGGCTCGGCTAGTAAGACATGGGGCTAATAATATGCACTGAATCATGCACAGATACTCATGCAAAGCACACCGGAACAAAAAATGTTTTTGGGGGGCAAAGTGAATGCTGACCAAAACAGGTGCATCTTGAGATGAGACTTTATGTATGTAAGATCATTGCAGGTAATGACCGTTGCCGTGAGTACCAGACTTATGGTGTATACAAGCTGGAGGCTCGATCACCAAAATATTTCAATTTAGTATGAGGGACATTGAGATGACTAAATGCTGAGGAGCTGGTTGTGCAATAGCTCACTGGTGGAGCAAGGAGTCGGTTAGATACGCTTATGCTAGCAAGTAAAGTGATCTGTAAGATTGAGGATCTTGAAATCAACTCGATGCTTAATTAGGGAGCCACTGAAGCTCAGACAGAAGAGGGATGCTGTGGAAACTGCGTACCCACCAGACGAGCCGGTGAGTTTTTGACCATTCAGTGTAAGATAACTTTGTGCCAGGACACCCAAATGGTGGTACAGGCGATATGTTTGCCAAACAATTTTGAGTCATAGGCTTTTCACTTTCTGAGTGACTCAAGGTTTGCTTATAGTTAAGTTAGCTGCCATCCACTAGTGTTGAAAAAAGATCCGTAAACCATCAGATATATGCTTAAGTCGATGAGCTGCTAGGTCAGGTATCATTTCAAACGTTGCAGTTTCTCACCCTAAAGCTTTTGGTCATATCCAGTTGATGTGGTCAAGTGCATCTTGTTTGCTGATATTGTCATCACTATTGTCATTATTTGCATCTGGTTCATTTAAGTTGGCACCCAAGTTGCGTTTATGAAAGAAGAGGGGTGATGGTTTATTTGGCCATGTCAAAAATTTCTCACGAGTTTTGTATGTGATTCATATGTATAACGCCCTAAGAGAACTTAATCTCTATTCAGGAGCATTACATATGCCACGAGGCTCGAGTCCACGACCTCGGTCGTCAAATACATTCACCTTGACATCTGTCACAGCTAGTAGCACCTCTTAAGAGGGAAAGTCAAGAAAATACTAATAGAATTGGTTTGGCAATCGAATATTAGTTTAATGTACCTTTCAAAAGACAAACATATTGGAAATGGGATAGGAAGTTCTGACGACTTCTACATAAAAGAAAAATGATTAAGCAAACCATGCCTAACCCGGATGTAAACCAGAAGCAACATATCAGCTAATAGCAAATTCACTGATCTCTGCATCATATGTGACTTGTATTCCAACTTGTTGAGGTGCATTTTTGTGACCTTTATTCAGCTTCATTTTCAGTTTAGCTTGATGCCTTGTAGACTCCATAACTCTGCTAATACTTAAAAATCAGAGTGAAATTGGAACTTTGAGCTTAACTCGCTCGTACGAAGTGAAGCAAGACAAATATCTGGTTTCAGTTGGATACACTTTGCTGTACATGTCTTGGATTTCAGAAAACGAAGCTCGTGGACACTTGATGACTTGTCCAAAAATTTGTAAACATAATTTTGACCTATGATAGATAATTTGATCTTATTTCAGTGTGCTTCGGAGGTGTTGTATACTTGATTTTTTTACCATTAAACTCTCTATGTTGTTCGGTTTACCCTTCTGTTTAGTCTTCAACATGACGAAAAAGGACAATGTAACTCGGCCCGGAATCCGCTCTCAGTCAGGTCAGGTCAGGTTACGACCAGTGATCTTACCATTCACTACACATATAGTGTGACTTATACAGCAGTAAGAATGCATTTTCGATTCTGCTGGCGACTGCAGTTGTGCAGCTGGTTAAGGTTGGATAGGATATATGCAATTTTTTTTTAGAACGCTACTGTTCGTTGGGCATCACGATGGGACTACATTCTGGACTCTATTCCGCAGGCCAACATTCAATGGTTCAGCATCCTTAATTCACTCGTTATTGTGCTATTTATGTCTGGTATGGTTGCAATGATCTTACTGAGGACTCTGCATCGTGACATAAGTCGCTACAACCAGGCTGACAATGCAGTGAGTGCGGCTCGTTAGAGGGTCCCCACTGATATTGCCACCGCTTTCGTGTTGCATGAACTTGGATGACTACTGAATGTGTTGTGCTTGCAATTTGAAATGATAATGTAGCTGAAATCGTGCCCCTGTAGTTGTGGTATAGAATTATGATGTGAAGCTCGCCACTGGCTCTACATCGTATGTTTGACCTGACAATTATTGGCATGCACCCCTCTTGCCATGGAAGAGGCAGAAATGATCCTGGTGGTATGGTGGTAAGATTGAGCCAGAAAACGGCAGGAGTCGAGATTTAGAGACAGACTGGTCAGAATGGCATGCCACAAAAACAATTCAGCAAAGAGGTTAGCAGAAGTGGAATAAGGAGGCGTTGTTAGTCGGACAACTGTCCGTGTGCAGAAGTGGTGATCACAGGTTTGGTCTTAAGTAGTCACAGTGCTCTACCGGCTGAGCTGCTGAAACTTGGTTCTCTTGCTCTATACTTAAAACGGCTGGGCTTTTAGTCAGCCCAGTTTTACTTACCCTCTAATCGTATGCGTGTGTACTTCCGACCGCTGCTGCTGGGGGGAGGGAGGGTCCACATCGGTTCATGGTGTTGCTTTGCACCCGTAAATGGCTGAATGCACCGACTGCCACTGCAGCTGTTGCTGCTGAAACTGTAGTTTGAAAACACACGGAGCAAGTGAAGGCCGTATGCCCCATCGGAAGGGGAGCCAAACTTGGGCTTTGTCTGAACACTGTGCATTGCTATTTTACCGACATATGGTGTGAACCACCTACGATGGTTGCCCTAAAGTGCATTAGTTTCTGTGGTTACTTTGATGCTCTATACACGGTGTGACAATTTGCAACTGATACCTGAGCCATTAATTGTTGCATAGCCAAGGTGTGTGATCATCATGCACTGGATAGGGATCGTGGATGTCATTTACGATTCCGTAAGGGTTTTCAAGTTGCAGCCTTCAGCAGTTGCTCTTACAAGAGCAAACTGAAATTCTCTGACTTGAAATTATAGTCTTAGACTCTACCCTTTATGTGCATGAAGCATTACTATTGGTTCTCTGTTGTCACGGTTAGGTCAGTATATTTAAAAGAACCAAAGGGCTCGCAGTTAAGCCACAGATACGGCCTGTGGTCCCGACCATAGCAGATACAATTGCTGTTGCAGTTGTACATGCACCGAGATTTTGCTCAACCATGTCATCTCAGGTTGCATCATAGAGATCAGATTGTTTCACAGAAGTTTGTAGTACAAGCTTTGTTGGAAGAAATATAAATTTTGAGTCTATCGTAGACGGGGGAATAAGGAGATAGGGTGTATGCCTCAAATGGAATAAAATGAACACTATTCAGGGTTATGAAGGCTCAAGAAAATGCGAATGAAGTATTGTGCTCCTAACCATTCGATCGTGCTTCCTTTGCACGATCTGTAAAGCATCTAGAAAGAGATCGAGTTATGAGTGTGCTTTATCAAGTTGTATTATTATCATTACTATTGTGGGGTCACTCAACTTGTTTGACTTTTGTTTTGTGCTCTAAATTTTAATAAATAAGATGCATTATTAATTTCCAAAAAAATGTTTCACTTGATTATTAAAACTAAGGAAAACGCTAAATGAAAGGCTTGGTAAGCCGTAATGGCACACAAGGTAAGGCGGTTGGTTTTCACGACTTTAGTCCCGAGGTCATCGGTTCGAATCATGCGTTGGGCGATCCTTTATTGCCACCACAAGCGGTGGTGATCGCTGTAAAGGCTCTTCTGTTCCTATACAAAAGAGGCTGTTAAATCAGCTAGTATTTTTTTATAATGCCTGCTCTACAGCGGGGCCGAGAGCAGCGGTGGCAGCTTTGTGTCCTCCACTCTTGTGCACCTTTTCAACTGATCTCCAAGTTCAGCTGTGCTCCTCATTTTTTGCAGCTTTTCAATTTTCTGCGAGATACACTACTGTTAGCCACCAAGTTTACGCTTGTGAGCTATTGGGTGCTCTGTACAAAGCTATCCAGCATAGCAGCTGCCCAAACCACTATTGTGTGTGTGGATTTACTTTTGCAGAAACATATATGTGTAGATGCCCGTCTTTTTCGACAAGTATTTGGTTGAAGCATCTTACATCTTACTTGTATGTAGTTTTTTTGCAAACATTTGTGACTGCATTCACGCCATTCTAATCTGCCTTATTTGACAGCTTAATGCTTCTGCTTCGTTGAATATCTTGCATGCACCTTCACCTATCATTAAGCTCAGTATTGTAATGTTTTACAGGAGGACGCACAGGAGGAGTTTGGCTGGAAATTGGTGCACGGCGATGTATTCCGACCTCCCAGGTTTGGTATGCTGCTATCGGTGCTCCTGGGAAGTGGTGTGCAACTATTCTTTATGTCTCTAATAACCCTCGGTAAGCATATCGTGTGCATGAGAGTTACTGTTATCACTAATTCTCGTTCTTCCAGTTTGCCATCTAGGTATTGTTCCATGGTTAATGAGATTGTTCTGTATGTAGTCAGTGGTCAGCGTTCTGCTTGCTTCTTTGTGAGCTTCAAACATCGTAGTATAAACGTGTCTAAGAAGCAATTATTGGTTACAACTGGGGCTGTGTTAAATGCATAAGACCAGCAGTTGTGAAATCTGTTGTTCGACAGGATGTTCAAGCAGTCAGTTTTTAAAGTTGCATGCTACCCTCACAGTGAGTATCGGTATACCTTTTCGTTAACTAACGCAACAGCACAAACTCAAGTAGTTCCAAATCGATCAGTAATGAACTGCGTCCACGTCCGTGTATATGGCTGCCGACGCAAAGGTCTGCATTGGCCTGCAGCTGTCCGCACATGCTTTCACCCGGTGCCTCGCATATCTGTAGCAATCAGTCCATCGCATTATCGAGACACACTTTGGGCTCAGGCTGAACATTCACAACCATCTTCATTAGCAATAGCTTCTCAACCCACATCACGAATTATGGCTCCACGTTTATGATATCTGTTAAGCTAGGAAAGATTGATGTATCAGCCTATGTTGAGCAAGTGTTTACCTAGACATTTGCTGCTGCATGACATGTGAAGAACTGCTAAGGCTCTGCTCGAGCACACATCCATAGAAACTTGCCCGTATTCGGAACACCGGATTTTCTAAATTTGGTATAACCCTTAAGTTGTATATGCGTATTTAAATACTTAATTGTTGGAATTTGGCCGTTCTGACAGTGACCGACTCGTGACTATTTCTATAGTATGCTTCAAATAATTTTTCTCACCGCCTGTGATATGTAATGATGAAGCAATGTAGGACTGGCTTGGCAAGGGACCTTCCACTCTGGCTTATACTGTCAGCCTGATGCTGACCTAAAGTTGTTTTACTGTATTGGCTTTCGTGTGGTCAACTTGAACCCAGATTGAACGTTTTTAGGAGGTGTCGATAAAAGACACAAGTTATTTGAAGCCTGCTTGTGATCATGTGAATGGCGTGCAAGATGTGGTAGAAAAGTCGTATGATTGTCTGTTTCAGAGTACCCCAATGTTATGCTTGCAATCTCTGTTGTAGTGTTTGCTTGCCTTGGCTTTCTATCACCGGCAAACCGTGGCTTTCTGATGACATGCGTCTTGGTGAGTACTGTCACTGAATCACGACGGAGTGCTGAATCTTGGGCAGCGTGTATATGTAGCAATTATGCCAATTGCATGCTTGCACGACACACTCCTAGAGGCAGTGAGTGCTGTGCAACAACAAGCCTTAAATGCTCCGGGGACCATTAACAAATATTTAATTAGCTGATTTAACAGCCTCATTTATATAGGAGCAGATGAGCCTTAACGGCTGTCACCACCACTTGCATTGGATAATTAAGGATCGCCTGCTGCAAGACTAGAAACCACGACCCGGGTCTTAAGGAGCGAGCACCTTACCTCCTGGGCGAAGTCCCACATTCAATGCTTATCTTATGAAAACCACCTCATCGGTGATAACAAAGTGGCCCCAACAGTGTTATCTAGGGCAACCATTTTACTGATCAGCCTTATTTCTAGTACCTACCTACTACGTTTATCGTGTTACCGACATGTAGTTTCCTATTAGTTGCACCACTAATCTGCCAAGCAATCTCATATAGAGTTGTACACTCAAGGTGCTGAAGCCCCAGGGCATTGCCATCCACAAATGGTGAAGGCTAGTTCTACATGGTAGAAGGGGTTACCGGGTAGCAGGGGTTTCGGTGTAGCAAGGGTCGCCAGACGGTTCATGCCACCAGACCACGAATGTTTTAGGCAAGAAATCAGAGGTAGCATGCTATGATGCCAGGTAAGGGTTGATCGACGTTAGGGGGTTCCAAATGCCTGTGGTAGAGTAGTCTCCTAGCTTTAGTCGCCGAGACGTCCGGTTCGAAATTTTCAGGATTCTTCAGGCTGGGCCCACATTTACATGTGCCGATATCTATTTCTGCCCCATCAAACGTAAGCTCGTGCAAGTGCAATTGCCTATGGCAGTGGTCTCTGCTCTTGGATAATGATCTGGAGCACCTGTAGTATGATGGTACTGTGAGCCGACGGTTAAGCCTTTCTGTGAAGTTTTCACCAAACTGTTTACTCTGCCAACTACCATTCACACACAGTGTAAGTGCCGAGTAGGCTAGCATGAAGACCCATTGATTGCAATAAACAATACACACAAAAGATGCGAGATTTGTTGGTCTAAGGGAGTGGCAACAAACGGCAGGGACAGGCGACATGAAAGCCTATGAGAGATTAACATCGTTCTATTGCCGACAGCCCACTGACCCACAATGCACAGATGTCATGATTTAAATTTTCTTTAGGAATCTTGCTTGACACAATGGGTAGATGCACGACTGATACTGACCTGCTGGCAGTTCATATAAGCTCGTCTTGGCTGGTGATGGCCGTGCTGACCGGACTTTGGGTGGTTGTCAACTTCAAAGCCTGTTGATACATGCCGTCTGCTGTCTATGCACTGTGTAGTTCTTAGGGGAGTCAGCTTGGTTAGTCGTGCCTATCAGGAGAGGGATCTTTTCTCTCCGAGGCTGTTTTTACCACCCCAAATAGACAGTGCCATGATAGCTCTTATTTTTCTCAGCATGTTGGTCCATTTACTCAAGGGCCTTAATTCTGTGGCGATATCATGAAGGAATTATATCAGTAATAGCTTTCTTTGCTGCATGTATACAGTGCCCGAATAAAGATTTAGTTTGCTCTGTGTGTGTACAAATGTTGTTATTATTATTATTATTATTATTATTATTATTATAGCTGAGATATCCTACCCCAAAAAAGAGGTCTGAGCCGCTGACATTTTGCAGTGGTCTGCTTGGAAGTGCAGAACAGCATGAAAGAAGTACTATATTCTTATGCTACTTGGGCTACTTATGGAAAAGCAGAGGCAAGTAGGACATAAATTGTACAGAGCAACTGTTGGCAGGAGTCAACTCATATGTCAAGGAGTTCTGTCAATGCTGAGCACACGTGCCGACGGTTCGTTTCTATGACGACCTGTCATCGGGCCTTGTTAATTAGGGACCAGAAAAGAAGGACATAGGTGTAGTAGCTGTGCTACAGCTACAGTGGCGCGTGTTAGAAATAGGCTAACTAATAACAAGACCAAGGGGTGATGTTTTTTATATTAGCAAATTATGCCCCAAAGTACTGTCAAGGGCCACTATCACACTGGTGCATTAAATGGAGCAACCGGCGAGGTTCGAGGAGGGTTTGGCAAAAGTTCCACTGTGACTTTAGAAAAGGTCCGCAGTTGTCAGTGATGCGAACCACGCCCAGATGCCATTGCTAGCTTTTTCTCTGGTGTATAGCTAGCATTTTTCCGTTTTTTCCTTTTTATTCGATTTGTTAGTTTATATGTGTTTTCTTATGTAGACAGATTTCTGCAGTACATAGATTTCTTCAGATTTGGATCTGCATTATATAGCTTGAACTAGGTGCTGCGTTCACACTGATGCTGTTTCCTTTCGTTTTAGGTCTGTTACATTTTGCTTGGGACTCCCGCTGGCTACTCGTCAGCCAGAATATATAAAAGTAGGTAAACACGACTAATAAAATAGCTACAGTAGGTTGAAAAATACTGCATCACTATTTGCTTTAAAATCCACTTATTGCTCTGGCTGCAACCTCAGAGATGTCATGCTATGGTGGTTGCAATGCAGCATATGAATTGCTTCTTTTGCATTGCTGCGTTTGGTCGGAAGCTGCTCAGTGATTATAAATCCAATGTTCGAGCTTTAAATTCTTTTGAGGTCTGGTAAAGTCGTTGGCCTCATCTTTTGTGACCGCCGTGACTTGCTTGCCTTGTATGCTGCACTGACTGAACTGAGCCTTCGATGTTCTCCATTACAGGTCGATGGGTTGAGGACATTGTGAAATAGAAAATGGCTGTCGCGTTATGATTGTGTAGTGGCTTATTTTTTGTTCTTACAGCAAACTGAGATTGGCTCTCATTTGCAGTGTTTGGAGGGGAGAAGTGGAAGTCGAACCTGC
This sequence comes from Cristatella mucedo, assembly GCA_009760855.2. Classification (NCBI taxonomy): domain Eukaryota; kingdom Metazoa; phylum Bryozoa; class Phylactolaemata; family Cristatellidae; genus Cristatella; species Cristatella mucedo. The sequence goes on from WPIO01000002.1 coordinate 14,048,624, forward strand.
TGCTGACGGCGTTTCTTATTCCCGGGTGCGTGTCTTTACTTGCAATTGGCAATTGTTAACTGTCATGTGGACTAGTATGCCTTTAGCTATGTTATACTTACACTTATATAAATTAGGATGGCAGACATTACTAACGTGACATGTCACCTTTGGAATGCCACAAAGTCGTAAGGACTGGGTGATATCTGGATGAGATCAACTAACTGTTACCTTCAGCATAACAGCTCTACTATTAAGAAGCAAAAAGCAACGTTGCTAACTGTAACTCAAGTTTATAATGACCCTAGAATGACACAACATAACCTTTCTCTCTAGTAGTTCAATTTTTTGAGGGGGTAATTCAGCACTTTGTTTATCCGGCTGACAATTCGATCACAGAATTCTACCCAGTCTTTCGGTATGGGCAGCACCTTTACATAAGTGTTAACAAGCTGCCTTGTAGCGTTGATTCCTCGATCATGCAAATAAAGTGTTGGGCTTTGACTTACGAATTATGCAGGGCAGTACACAGTTTCCACTTGCTAGATAATGAGCACGTTAAGCAAAACGAAATACGTTATACACGTTAGTCCATGCATACCAGAAGACTTCATTAGATTCGCTTTTTGTGGACTTAAGTATGGGAAGCGATGTAAGGAGTTAACGTTTGAATATGCTGTATCCAGAGGCTCTTAGGATGGGCTGAGAGCAGGAGATAAAAGACCTGGTAAGCTTTGCTCTGTTCGAACCGAGAGAGCAAGGTCCGTCTTTGTGTGATGGCAGCCAGTGGCATTGGCTGCCACTGAATTAAACCATTGGCCTTTTCCAGATTTTCATAGGTCTCACAGTCGTTATGCTGCTATCCGGGAAAGGCTAGGTGAGTGTCCCAGTCGCATTAGAATGTGATCCGCATGTCTAAGTGTCTCTGATCAGGTGCATCAGCAAGACAACCAAGTGGTGGTTTGTGCCCCTCAAAGAAGCTGCAGAATGATTTAGCCCCACAATTCCCATCAATTTGTTGTGCAACTGACAAAAATCAGTTTGGCGTTGAAGCAGTGGCTTTCGGGGGCCCTGTAAGTGGATATGATTTTCGAGCTAGGCTGCTTTCTATGCAACCTCAGTAAAGCCGTAAAATTATTTTTTGAGAAATAATGCTTTTTCAAGGACATTGTGGAAGTGTAAACGGATATTTGGCTGCTTGGCCAACTGCATGATTTACCTTTTTCCTTCTTTTTTTGCTAGTCAAAGGAAGATGTAACACTAAAGAAAATAAAAACCCGAATTATTTGTTTCAGTGAAGCTAAACCGTGTGCCACTATTAGTGTAGGGAACTTGATGCTTAGTGCCCCCACTCGGCATCATTGTAACAGTGCAACTTCGAAATCGGGTTTGTTTTAATACTTATTTTCATACCTAATTCTCGTTTCAACTTTCCCTGTTCTTGATTCAAGGAGAGGTTGTGTCAGTGTAGCCTGTGCTCGTAATTAGGTGTGCTTCCATCAAGCACCCTCATATTATCTGATTTTATTGAGCCTTGTACCGAGTGCTATAACCATTGAGCTACAGAGGCCACCATTCTGGTTCCTCTAACCCGCTTGTAACTTAATGGTCTGTATTGTCTATTTGCTATTGTCCACTTGACGTTTTCATCTGTGATACCTTCAGGATATGGTTCACCTAGACAGCGTGTAGATGACCATTTGTTATAATTGTTCATTTCTGCCGTTTTAGGGTTATGTTTGGGGCATTTTTCTTCTTGAATTTAATCCTGTGGTCGCAGGGCAGCAGTGCAGCCGTTCCATTTGGTACTTTGGTGGCTTTGCTGGCATTGTGGTTTGGCATTTCTGTACCACTGACCTTTGTCGGTGCTTACTTTGGATTTAAGCGACAGGTAACTTTCCATTATACTGCCATTGTTTGATGAGCTCTCATCCTAATGCTAAGTGCATACGGCACCGATTCCTTGATGTACTTGGTAGTTGGTCAGGAATTCTTTCAGCTGGTGTTATTTTCAAACCTCATAAGGCGATTAACGGAATTCCTATCTTTTGATAAAGTTAATTAGTTGGGCTCTCGCTATATACAGCAGTGATCAAAATTGAAGACAATTGTCAGAATTGACGATTCTCTAATGATTTGACAAAACTGAAGGTATGAAGGTCCTTAGACGCGTGACTAACAACGGAGACCTACTTCTAAAGCTTAAACCTAAGTGGACCAGTTTTCGGTGCCCACTATAAAGGGAAAACCAGGAAAGGGTTATGTGCCCAAAAAAGGACGTACCGGATGGCTTAGGTTAACACATCACCAAGGAAGAAAGCAAGATTATGTGTCAGTTTTTGCCATATGTATGTGCAAAAGTGGATGGAGGACTTGAAACCGTATGGACTGTCGGCTAGCTTTTGATTTTGGCTTTGGTCACCAGCTACTTTAAGTGAATACTCCTAATTTCATTTCCTGTGCATATTTTTAAGACAGACACATGTTTCATATTATGTGCGGAGTCCAATATTGACCATTTGTGGTTTCGCTTCTGTTTGTAAATCATTAGTAAGTGGACCGAAGGGCTTTCTCATTTCCAGTTCATATGTTATTTACCATCTCCGTCTACGTATATTCCAGTTAAGATTTCTAAATTGAAAGTAAAATTTCCCCCACAATATTCGACTGCATGAAAATAAACCTTCGAGCAGCCAAGGCTTAATGAAGTGGCTGTGCTTCAGAAACCACCCAAACATGGTGTGAATAATAGACACCGGACCAGCTGAACTCATATATTGAAACTTCAAACCTTGCTAGTAAGTTCCAGTCTGGTTTTAGAGCTGATCATTCCACAGAGTCAACATTGCTTCGGGTGTACAACGACCTACTTAAGAATGCAGACATGGGTAGAGTATCTCTGCTTGTTTTGCTCGATCTTTCGGCAGCTTTTGATAATATCGATCACCGAGTCCTTCGTGAGTGCCTCTCATCTCGCCTGGGCATCACTAGCACTGCTTTGCAATAGTTCAGGTCCTATCTCAGTGGGAGACTCCAGTGTATTGATGTGAATGGACAAAGATCATCCGAGGTACCTCTGAAATACGGGGTACCTCAGGGGTCCGTGCTTGGTCCGGCTCTGTTCACGGTTTATACTCTCCCTTTTGCTGATGTGATTGCCAAGTGCAGCTTAGGCTTTCACAGGATGTCACTCAGTTGTGCCTTTGCTTTGATCCCTCCCAGCCCTCGAGCACATCGAATTCTCTCTACTCTCATGCTGCATGTAGTGATGACATCCGCACATGGATGGCAGCGCAAATTTTCTTAACTTGTATCGTGATAAAATGTTAAGTGCCTAGAAAGCGATTGAGTTCTCTGATCTTATCAAGTGTATTGTTATATTATATATTACATTATATTTAAATTGGCTAGAGCACCGGTAACACAGGGGCTTCGGGGGTGTCAGACCACTTGTGAGTGTTCCACTGCTTGCCCGGATCCTCGTAAGTCGTACAACAGCTATGCTTCCTAGTTTCACTTGGCGCTAAAATTTAAAATTGTAATCGTAGTTGCCCATTCACACAGTTACCCGTGATTCCGCTCAAGAACGTTAGCAATAGAGTGGTCTCAATAGATCGGTTAGAGCAGAGGTCCACAAACTTTTCGAACTACTAGGTTTTACTTTCTTGGTTATTTTAGGAGGTCAAGAAGGCACGCTAGGTCAAAAGAAGCTGGAGTGGGCGCTGCCGGATAAACAAGCACAAGCACGTGCACACGGCAGTCATAGGCATAGGCAATTATTATCCCTCTTCGGTCAGACGCTTTTGTTTAATACAAGTGCCTGACATCTGTTCTAAAAATAAACAGACCGCAGGTTGAGCAGTAACGAAGGAGAACAAAACAAACGCGACAATTCAATTAGGCTTGATCCAACAATGATTAAGTAGGGGCGTTAGGCCAGACAGGAGTACTAGCTAGGTTGTATCTGGCCTAAAGGCCGGAGTTTGCCGTCTTCTGGGTTAGAGTATTCGACCGGTAAGCCAGATTGCAGCGTCATTCCCTTTCCAGCTCTAGGCGAAAAAATTTTCAGCATTCAGTTCCACGACAGAAGGCCTGCGATTACTCTATATTTTGACATTAGAGGCCGTTCATTAACTGTTAGCTTTCGGTTTCAGTTTAGGGACATAGCTCTCTTCTGCTGCGGCAGCTGCTTGCGTGTGTATGGTAACCTTATATATTCAGCTTTGGAGGAATCCTCTCCTAAAAATCGTCAATGCCAGCATTCGTTCTCACTTTTCAGTGTATGATAAGAGATTGGTACTGTACACTAAAAGAACCAAATCTCTAGGCACATTACTTACGCTGAAAAATAAGCATGTCAATTATTTTGGTGATGACATGCACAGCTTCAGTACACATAAACCCACTAGAGACAATTCACGCAAGTGGAGTCAATGCTATGAAGAACATGGCTTCTTTTCACATGTCAAGTCAGGAGATGTTGTGATGTCAGTTGTTACTGACTTCCAGGCTTTGGGAGTGCACGAACTGAAAGGGCGGTCTCCGAAGAATTTTGAGGTTGGTTAGAGGCACAGCCATTGAGTCAGAATATAAAGTTATACGGTCGAATGTTTGGATTTAAGGTTGGATGCTATGTATAAGTCGGTGCTCCAGGTGAAATCATTATTTAGTACCAAGCGACTTGGTAAAGCGAGCAAGAATCAGAGAAAGGAAAGAGGAGTGTCTATCCAGCTCGGACGGGGGAATGAGGAGAGTGAGCCGATTGTCATGTGATCAGCCCGACACTGCCCAAGCTAGGAGTGGTACTGTTGATGCTGACAAAATCCCTTGCGTCAGCTCAGCCTGCTAATTGATTGATGGACTGCATGTGTGTTCAGTTGCAGGCTGAGAGCTGGAATGCCTGAAGCAGGTTTGGCTGTATAGACACGTACGTTAAGTTGAGCGGCCGATGACCGCCACTGTTACACCTAATTAGGAAATATTTTTGATAGATAGGCGGGAGCAAGTGAATCAAGGACCCTACAAGGGAGTGGAAAAAACCTCGAGGTTGGTGTGCTGCTTGATAGGGTGCCAGACAGGTTGGGAGAAGCATTGAGGTTCGGCATTTGTGGCAGTAGCGACAGAGAAGAGTAGCTGCAGAGTTTCGCATTAACTGCAAGCTTTTCGTTGCACATGCAGGAAGACCTGCTAGTAGTAAATTTCAAAAGTCAAGAGGGGTGTCGCAAATAATGTGTGGACCAGTTTGGTTGTGATATCCTTATCCAAGCAATCATTAATTTTGAAGTGATAGCATTTAGCTGAAAGAAGGCAAGCTTGGCTGTGCAACTGATTCGGTGATGTAGTCAGCAGTTATTTTTTCGAAAAGGATATCCAGATTGCATGCAAATGCTAGAGATGTGCTAGTGGAGCCGATGTTTATGGTGGTTAGGCTTCCCTATTTCTGAGTGATATTAGGTTTGCCCATAGCCACGAAATTGGTTTTATTGTAATTCAGTCCGATAAAGTTTGCTGCCACCCAGATGCTAACGTCAGCAAAGTATTCTGTAAGGGAGTTGAGAGTGTTTGACATGCTGGAAGCTTTCCTGCTGCAATTGTAGTTTTGAAGCATCACTTTCCCGGGAGATGGCCATAGCTATCAGAGCATGTGGAGGCATGTGTATTTCTCTATTTATAGAATATTACATGCTCAGGTATTAAGGGGGGCTTCCAACTTACAGGCTATTTGAAAAATCGTCTTGACCTGCCTGTTAGTTGAAGCATCCGTAGCCTGAACAGGTTATCTGCCCTAAGCTGGTGGTACCAGAGCATTTGCCACAATCGAGATTTGATTACCGAAGCGATGCTGATCTTAATTGAAGTAAATATCATCCCATGGAATTTATCAGCTGCTTGCAAAGGTAGGCATTGCCGGAGCTAGAACATGCTAACTATGTCAGAAGTTTTTAAAGTGATAGCTGCTCAAACATTACGTAACGACGACTACGCTCCTGCTGCCGACTATGGCACATCCCCACATAGTCTTTGTGGAGTTACAGACGAAGATACTTAACATTACGTTATTTGCATTTCTTGCTTTGTTAGCCGTTTTACAAATGTTATCAAATGTTTTTCAGCCGATGGAAAACCCGGTTCGCACCAACCAAATTCCTCGTCAAGTGCCTCCACAGACCTGCTACACACGACCATTGCCAGGCATCATTATGGGAGGAGTCCTGCCATTCGGTTGCATATTTCTGCAGCTTTTTTTCATCCTTAATAGCATCTGGTGAGTGCTTGCAAGAGTGTGCATAACGTGACGTGTGTCCACTGCTCGTGTACTCGACTGTAGTAAAACATGCACAGTTATGGTGACAGCATCACTTTCGTATGTACATCGAGGACTGCTTGTGAGTGCTCTTGTGTTATTTTCCAGGTCCCATCAAATGTACTACATGTTCGGCTTCCTGTTCCTAGTGTTCATAATATTAGTTATTACGTGCTCGGAGGCTACCATTCTTCTGTGTTATTTCCATTTGTGTGCAGAGGTAAGTTCGGCTATTGGCAAACTCATGCATGTCTATCAATAGTTTCTGTAGTTCCTTGATTGTTATTGCTTCCTTATTTTTTGTGTAGGATTATCATTGGTGGTGGAGGTCCTTCTTAACTAGTGGTTTCACAGCCGTTTACCTCTTCATGTACAGCATCCATTATTTCATATACAAGCTGCAGCTCTCGGGCTTCGTTAGCACCATGCTATACTTTGGCTACACGGCGATGTTCGTCTTTTTGTTCTTCCTTTTGACTGGTAAGTACTTAGGGAACATGTTATTAGCGTGCAATTGTGATAGACTGTGTGTGAGGATAGGTTCTTGTGTATATTTCGTTTTTCAGTTACTAGCAGCAAGTTTGGTTTTCTTGTGCAGCCTCTCTGTTGTTTGGTCGTTGCATTGAGTTATTTCACTTGTTTTAGGCTGCATCGGCTTCTTCGCCTGCTTCTGGTTTGTCCGAAAGATCTATAGCGTTGTCAAGGTCGACTAGAGCAAGTCACACGTCCCATGTGATGTGCCGTTGCTAGGCAAGCCAGCAAGAATCAAGTTGTGTTCGTGGTCAGCGTGGACTGCAGAGTTCGCGATAAGACATCTCAAATGCATCCATCACACTGTCACGATTCGCCTCATGAATTCCTAATACGAAACCCGTCAACTGCTGTGTTAACTTTTTCTGTCTGTCTGTATTTACTGTTACTCTTATTATAGACTCTTGTGTCTATATTTCACTTCATCTATTTGCACTCATATCACTAGCCTTTATAGTTCAGAAGTCTGTATCACTGTATCTCATGTCTAGGAGTCAGCGTGGCCGTGCTCTTAGCAGTTCCCGTGCTCGGAGTATATTGTCTAGAGCATATCCTCTTTGCTGTATATGCATATACTGCTCTGTCGGAATGAGGAGATATCGATCAAGCGTATGGTGTATGCACAGCCAGCGTCAGATCAAGACACGAGCATATGCATTCCATTGGCGACTGCCATGAGCACTTCCATATAATTCTATAGTTATTATATCTGTGTGCGTTCCGTGCGTGCGTATGTGTAAACACCCGCGCGCACACACGGTTAGAGACTGAGAGTTCCAGCATCTCTTATGGTTGGTATGTCAGCATTTCTGTTGGGAATTTAATTAAAAACATTATTTTCCACATTGTCACTTCAAACCGTTGAGGATTGACTTTTCAATTATTAGTTCTTTTGTTACGTTGTATCTGTATTGTGCAGGTACACTATATGTAGTTCTGCATGTATACCCATCTGTTTCTCCACGAAGACATGCAAACAACGTGGTTGTTGGGCTGGAGGACTCAGTGGTATCCCACTCACTCACCCACTCACTCAAAAGTCTGCGACATTTGATGTGCAATTTGTGGCCCTCGACAACTGTATATCTTGAACAAAAGAAAATAAATTAGAAGTTGAGGCCAAGTAAAGCAATAGAAAAGAAAGTTGCTAAGAACTAGATGAGAAAGAGAACGAGAAAAGAGCCTTCGTAAAAATCTTTGGGATAACAGGCATTGTCAAATCAAGGTTTTTGGGGTTCTCTCTCTGGTTAGCCAACAGTCGAGAAAGAATTTAGTGGCAGCTTATTCTTTATTACTAGTACAACCGGTCATTTTTGTCGAAGATGAAACAAATTTGGTATTTGATAACGTCTCTTTATAGAACCTTTATAAAATATCTACGTACTCGCAGAGAGAAATACCGTTCTTAATGACTAAGTACAAGTGAGCTCTTAATTCAGTTTGTCTAAAATGGAAGCAGTTTCGCTTTACCGTGCATCAATTCCGCCGGAATCGTGTGGAACTTCTGCCTCCGGTTAATAGCTGGCTTGGCTATAGATGCGTGTACATTTGCCTTGTGCTATCGAGAGAGCCATTTTTACAGGCACTAGAGCCCTGCCATTGTAGTGCTTTACTGAATTTCCGGTCAACCTTTTCCACGACTAACTGAGCTGTGATCGCACACTAGGTTAAGCAGTTGCTTTTCACGGCCTCGATCTGGAGGTCGTGGGTTCGAATCCTGCGGTGGGCGATCCCTTATTGCCGCTGCAAGCGGTGGTGATAGTCGTAAAGGCTCAGCTGTCGCTATACGAAAGTGGCTGTTAAATCAGCTAGTATTTGTGTCACACGGCTTAACATTCTTGCGTGCTAGAAATTGTCTCGCTCATATCGATATGGGAGTTAGATACAAAAAACGTTGGGGTATATTACCAAATCGTTTTCAAGCTATAATCCACAATAGAATTATTTAGTTGCTAGATCTAATTTAAATAATTTCTCCTGTATGATTAGGACATCTGGCAAACCAAATTCGTTTGCAGGCAAAAGTAGGATAAGGGTTGAAACTGGTTATTAATTGTTGACATTCGTAACAATAGGTCTTACGGCGAGGAGACTTCGAGGTTACAATCTATCGATTATGCTGGACATCAGACTAGTCAGCTAGATTATAGGTCTACTGGGATGGTTACGTTGATTTCATCAGAACAGCGTGCAGTTTTCAAATAGTAATGTTGAGGAGTATGTGACAAAAACGAACTTTTGTTTTTATCTAGAGAGCCTTCGTTCATAGTTATGGTATCAAATTCTTTAATTAAGTGATGTTCCCAGGGTAAATCCACAGTAATACCCACTTATTCTTTATAGAGTTACACATGGAGACTTATTACATTATATTATACCGAATGCTAGGGGTTAACTTATGTTGCTTTCGTCACAGAGAAAAACAATTTATTAATTGATATCGTTTCAGAACGTAGTGGAACTTCGTCCACTAGTTTTTGACTATTCCTGGACAAAAATAGGGTGATCTTTGCGAAAGTTCTACAGACTCCTAGGGTGATAATGTCGATACGAATACTGTCATTTGATTTGGTTTGTCAGTCATTCGCACTTGTGACTACATATGCTCATTAGTTAAGTTCCAATCAAGGCTGGTTCATTCATTTAGTTGCCCTAATGTAGCCTCGAATCGGTACTTTATAGGTCCAAATTGTTTTGATGGCGATTATTTCACTCTAGGGTAATTGAGTTTATTAATTAATTTTTAAATGATTTATTAATTAATTGAGTTTATTAGTAAGTTTATTGAGATTCTTACATGAAACTGAAAGAGTCATTGGAAAGTTGATGTTGAGAAAGTTCTGATAACTTACACAGCATTCGATCGCTGGGGGCCCCAAATTTCGATTCTTTTGTTTTGAGAGTAAATAAGGCAGCTGCTATTATTTGTCATGTGTTGACCTTTTGAAATTTAGGAATCGTAGTTAAGTGATTACATGAAACATGAAGGTTTGATTTTGAATTGCCAACTTCAGTCATGTAGTTTGTTCGCACAGCAGAGAGCCAGCCGATGCCCAACGCTGACAGTTTATTACCAACGCACGGAGCCGAAGAGAGCTCCCCTCGGCCCCTACTCTCGCTCGACTCCCCGCTGTCCCTTGGCTGACCCCGATGGTGTGTGTGAATCCACCATCTGTTCACCAGCGGGTTATCGGCCTGTGTCGACGCCTCATTAGAAGCTGACCACAGCTGTGCACAGGCCCCTCTCGGGGATGCTCCCACCAGCTGTTGAGGAAAGGAGGGGTACCAGCCCGCATGCAATCGAACTACAAGTCTCACCCCATGATAAGAATTTTTTCGTTGGTTTTTAATAAGCACTTCAACTTACTGTATGTCCACCTTTTACAGTGACTTTGAATGGTTACTAGAAGGAATTGACTGATTCATCTAAGCTGAATTCATCTAAGCTATGTTCAGCTGAATGTGCTGCAGTTGGTTAGAAATTTAACATAACTAATTTTTTTGTTAGTTGTGAGCCTAATTCTGAAGCTGAGTCTTTTAAAGCTTACAATATGCAACAGCACTGCCTCTGGCATTGGGCAGTTTGCTAAGTTGTCTGTATCCAAGTTGTCTCCCCTTCACAATCACACTTTGGCCAGAAAAGGGTGCAGTGTTTCAGCAGCAGCCATATGACTCCAGGGCCTTAAGTCGCAAGATTCAGAATATTTATTAGACCAATCTATTCGCCAAGTAGGACCATAATATCAAAGTTGAAGGAATACGTCCTATGTAGGCATCGTTTACAAAATAATTTTGATTAACATATTTTGGTTATACGTCATGCGAAAAAGCACGAGATTTGATTTATAACATGTTTGTCCATCAAACGTCACAGAAATCATATACTCAATACTTTTGAGTGATTTTTGGACCCTTCCACTGAGAAACAATTCCAGAACTCAAACCTGCCGTCAATAACGATGGAACATAACCTGACCGTGTCCAGTAACATCCTGTGCAACCATGCATATTTAGGGGTGTTTCACCAACAAAAATACACGAGAAAGTTTAAATATTGATAAAAACGAAAACAATCCAAATAGACATATTTTAAAGCATAAATATTAAAATTGTATGAGACTTCAACGGTTTCCCTAAAGTACATCCTTAAAACCATCTTAACTGAGGTCCATAGATCCCTTGGGGACTCCCAGGCCAAGACCCCTGGTTTAAATAATTCAATCACCGAGTATATCCTGCAGAAAAAGTCAAATTCTTCATGTTTTTAAGGTAAAAATTAATGCTGGGAATCTGTTTAGTAGAAATCTATATCATTAATAAGATAAAAAAATCGAAATTACTTATTTAGCTGCAATCCGCCCAAGTCAGAAAATTCAGCATGCATATATAATTAATAATCCATTCAAAAAAATTCTGAAAGTTAATGAACTTTTGCTCTAAGGTCAATGCTTGAATTCAAGTATGCCTTTACAGTTTTTGTACGGCTAATTTTCTCTCCGTGGTTCAATTCAATCCTATCTGGTTCCCGCTTTGTTACTACATAATGTTATCTTAGCAGTTTGGTGCTAGCACAAGGTTTGACATCGATGTAATGTATCAGTCTGTAACTCAGTTTGTTCCAAAATTAGCTACGCTTACTCATTTGAAAGTGACTGGTGAGCCAGTTCCTATTAGTGAATTTTGTTTAAGTCAGCATCATTCTTCAACATGCCATCTGAAGAATTCTCTGGACTTGCAAGTTTTTTATTCTGTTTCCGTTAACGTTAAAATCACAAAGCAATATTCCATTTGTTTTCAACAAATTTACTCAAATCAGGCATTAAATTAATTGTCGATATCTTGTGCTGAAATTTCTATCGATTCTCTTGCTCTCGCCAAGAATATTTCCAGTACTTGAACTATCCTAACAAATTGTCTTCCCTGACTTTTTGAATTAGCATTTTTCCAACGTACAACTTTATATAACTAGCTATTTTCGCTCATTACTGAGATGCTTGAATTTACAGATCAAACTTAAGTAAAAAACGGACTATGTTTCAATCTAGAGTAACAATTTATATAGATCCTCAGTAAGACGCGAGGCAATCTCTTTCTCTGGTAGAATCCGAACAGTTCAAGCTGGACGGTATAGTTTATTGTTGATCCTTATTTAGTCCTGTGGCATTTATGTAAAAACAGCTATATTAACATTCCAATAGTACAAAACGTGCAATCAAAATAGAAATTTCACCATAAGTTTTGAGGTCTTTCACCATTATTGGTTCTTCTAGATTAAAACTACTTGACTTGACCTAGTGTTTAATTTCCGCTAATATCGCATGGAAATAACGATTGCCACTTTGTGAAACTAACCAGTCGTTTATGTTTCCTTATTTTGATAAAATAACTTCTCAAAACTTTAACATTATTAATTTAAATACCTTGCTGAATATCACGTGTGTAAAGCGCCGCACTTGTTGAATTGACAATATAGAAGTAATACATAGATAGGACTCATTGGATTTGACTCGTGTTTTTTGCCCTCAGCAATTCATTTAATATCTAAGTAGTGTTAAATCCTAAAAATTGCTTTAAATCCAAAGTCAGCATAAATTTCACTACCGCGAATCAATTTAATAGCATCTAATCAGTCATTTTTTCCTTGCATCAATCATGTGCCATTAATAGTTAACTGTGAAAATAATTAAGCTCAATTGTTTTGCTGAAGTGTGCTGTTTATTAGATCTTTCTGGAATCTGGAATCATCCAACTAGTCAACTGAGCACATTCTCGTTAGTCATCAGCGTCGCCTTAGTCTTGCATTTTGTTACGTAGTTCATTCGATAAGATATTCCAGCTGCAAATATACTCTCTAAAATTAGCTTGTCGCCTAAAGCACGATGGGAGTTTAAAAAGCGTACATGATGTGAGTCCATTCTCTAATTTGCAAAAGTTAATACTAAAGAAACAAGCATTATCTTGTCAACTCTTTTCAATGCACTAGAGATGATCTCCGACTACATGATATATAAGGCTATATCTTGAGTGATATGCAGCCAGATCTCTAAATTTTGTTTCCTAATTTCTATCGTAACGTTATCAAGCAAGTGAAACCAAGATATTTGTAAAAGGTAAGCTGATTTAAAAGCTTCATTTATACAGCTGGAGAAGAGCCTTCACGACTATCACCCCCCAGCTTTCAGTGGAAAATAAAGGATCAAGAACTGCAGGACTCAACCCACGACCTGGGTCGTTAAGAGCGAGCGCCTTAACTTCAAGCCGAAGGCACAGGCGAAAGAAAATAAAACAGCTGCAAGTAAGAAGCAAATAGAAAAGTGCAAGGTTTATATGTACATATAGGCACTTCTAAGACTAATATCTGCGATATCCATGGCAAGAAACGATAAGCTTTGCGGGCAATTGCTATCAGAGTTAGACATATAATTTATTGTTGTGCCAAGTAGGTTGCAATTTACAATTATAATTATTATCCGTATACATTACAACTTTAGTCATTTAAAGCCCTTTGACCCATTATTATTTTCTTTAAATTTGATTAGATTCTGCTGTGAACTTCTTTTACCACTTTCCTTTCCCTATACTAATCCAAAATGATTGCATTGTTTTCGAAAAACGCATTTTTTATTAACTGGACAAGCGTTACTCATTAAAATACAATGTGACATCATAAGCGTTCTCAAAACTTAACACAATATACAAAACGGGCTTCCACCTTGTACTTTCACCTTCCTAACCCACTAGTTTTAAGCTCAATCTAACTGTGTCTGGATTCAAAAGTGGGAATCACGTACACTCTGTGATGATCTCCACGATGACTCCAAGATCGACGGATTTGGAAAAACTAACCCTTGCCAGGAAAGAGTGTCCTATGCGTTCTATTGGACTGAGAGAGAGAGAGAGAGAGAGAGAGAGAGAGAGAGAGAGAGAGAGAGAGAGAGAGAGAGAGAGAGAGAGAGAGAGAGAGAGAGAGAGAGAGAGAGAGAGAGAGAGAGAGAGAGAGAGAGAGAGAGAGAGAGAGAGAGAGAGAGAGAGAGAGAGAGAGAGAGAGAGAGAGACAGGGAGAGAGAGAGAGAGAGAGAGAGAGAGAGAGAGAGAGAGAGAGAGAGAGAGAGAGAACACCTGAACATTACACCTAATCAACCGGCTCCCTTGCGTGTGGGGCTATAACACACTCCTTGCCACGCAAGCTCAGCTGATGCTGCCTCTCTCTTTTTCTCTCCTTGCAGACCCATATGCATTTACTATTTCGAGGCTTGGTAATCTACTGTGATAACTAGCAAGCATTCCTCGGTGTTATCAAATCGATCGACCTGTAATGAGAAAGCATTTCAAACGAAGTTACATCAATATCCAGCTGCTACCGTCGTTTGTATTGGGTTACAGTGTGTTCCAATGAGTTCATCGCAAATGGCTCACTGAGCTAATTAAAGCTTGACTTGTACAGCCAGTCCAAGTCCAACAAACCATGCTGAGAGCGATCTGTTTATTCAGTTGCTGAGAGACTTCTGGCGATAAATCGGCCATGCAGATTTTACGTAGCTGTGCTTCCACGGACTCTCGTGTAACTTCCTCAAATGTAGCATGGCCGTGCTGCAGGTAGTGAGGCTGAGCCGATGCTGAGCTGAAGCCACTCACGATGCACAAATGTGCCCGAACGTATTGAACGTGAGTTTTGGTTCTGCACTATCCTTCATCAAGAACAGCTGGATGCACAACACGGCCTTGCAATCGGCATGAACCGAGAAAAGAATTGACACTGTCTTTTAGCCTATAGCTGTTTTCATAAAACAAGTGACTCTGTCATCTTAAGGTATGTTCCTGGCGATGGATCATGACCGCAGAAGTTTCTGCATGCTTCTGTAGCAGACAACGCACTTGCTTCATACATGAACATATCCCTGAATCTGAAGATAGAAAAGTGTATGCACACTTTAATACAATGCCACTCCGATGGGCAGATAATAGCATCCAACAATAGATCCAACATCCTTTCAATTTTCATGATGTTTAATAAACAATAACTTTTTCAGTTATACATACGAGTAAACTGATGCCTTAAGTATTCTAAAATGTTGTGGATAGATAAGGCAATCATTTAGGATAGTGTCATTGATATATTGGTTAAGCCAATGATCGTTAATGTCATGGAAAACTTGAATGGCAGTCGACTTGTCCAAGCAGCAAGAAAATGCGAAACAGGAATGAGCACCGAACATTGGATGTAGTGGGCATATAGCGAGACCCCACAAACGGCGTCTCTGATTCTTCGTATTTATTTTGGAATCTTGACCATCTATTTTTTGAGGAAGCCAACACGTGCAAGGGGAGGGAGGGAGGGACGAGCTCAATCATGCTCGAAAAACAAACAAAATGAATAACATGGTTAGGGGTGACATGCACAGGGTCAGCATGCAAATGTGGTTAGTGGCAGCATGCACAGTGTCAGCACGCATAAGCACATCAAGGTCGAATCACAGGGACCCACTAAATGCTGCCCTAAATAGGTGTGTTTTTAAGTTCCTTTTAAATGTAGTCAGGTCAGGGGATGTTCTGACGCAGGTCGGAAGGGAGTTCCAGGCTTTGGGAGCATACGAACTAAATGCACGGGTTTCTAAACACACCAGGTTTCTTTTTGGTAGAAAGGCATTAACGTTTATGCCTTGCTACTTTGAAGCTGGAAAGCTATGCTTCGTTCATACACATCTTCTACTCTTATAGATTTACGGCTAGCCCCAGGCATAGCTCTCTCTCTCTCTCTCTCTCTCTCTCTCTCTCTCCCCCTCTCGGGTTCGTGCTCTAGGTTCACTAAGATAGGACACACTTATGTGATCCCCAAGGATTCGATGCAACACGAGCTCGTACTCGCAAACATAGGCACAATCATGTGCAGCAGCTACGTTAATGTCTTGGACCTATGAACGAAGAGCAAGTGATTGCTAAGTGGGAGTTGCAATAGCACTAGTCAAGGCCTGAGCACTCGGTCGTCAATCAGCGATCCCAGGCATTTATCCAAGACAGAACAAGAAACAGTTGCTGAATTACGTAGACAAGCAAGCAATATACGATGAGAACAAAGCAATGGCAACGCCTTCCTTAGCACTATATGCTTACTTTCGGCCAGCGGCAGCAATGCCACCATCGCCAGCTCCAAGTAGAGTTTCTAAAACGTTTGCTGCAACGACCTGAAACAACAAATTATAAGTGCTTACCGACCTTTCTAATTCTCAGCAGCTACACATACCAACTTCAAGTCGAGCAAGAGCAGGAATATTGAAGAAGCTTTATCTACATATGCAGCAACGTCTCCACGTTAAGCAAACGAATTGGTCTAAGCATGCCTTTCGATTGGGGGGGGGGTGGGTGGTCTACAAAGTACATTGACTCGGAAACTGCACATCTCAAGGGGTTTCTTACAAAGCACTCAAATGAAGCAGTGACTATGGCGATCCACAAAAAAACACCTCTACTTTGGCTCCCAGGTTCCCGAACACTTGAGAAATCTGAGGTGATCGTTTATGAGGCAACTGCAGCCATGTATCACATCTCCTATTCAGACTAAGTAATGTAATCTATCTGTCTGTAACTCCACAAAGTCACAAAGACTATGTGGGTGTTGCACAGGAGAGTTTTGTATAGCACACTCACAGACTAAGCGGCTTTCGGTAGCCAACAGACTTCATCTCACGCAACAAAGAGAAAGTGGGAAGCATAGCAGAGTCAGAAGAGCAGTTGAGGTAGTGAGTAGCATGGAAGTAGCAACTCATGACCGCAGGAAAGGATGAGCCATAGTCGGCAGCAGGAGAGTTGTCGTTGCATAAGAATCGTGGAAGGGAGTTCCACAGTCTAGGACCTGCAGAGCTAAGGCTTCTGTCGCCAACGGTCTTTAAGCAGACGAATGGAACAGCTAATGTATTGTCCATACAGGACCTGAGGGTGCAAACAGGCTGAAACCGGTGCAGCAGTTCAGCTAGGTATGGACGAGCCGTGGTGGGCCTTGTGGGTCAGCATAAACACTTTGCTCTGTATCCGTTGATCAACTGGCAGCCATCCTAGCTCTTTTAGCAAAGGAGACACGCGGTCAAACTTCTGGGACTTGAAAACTAGCCTTGCAGCCATATTCATAGCCAGCTGCAGTGGCCTAGTTGCTTTTTTGGTAGCCCAGCCGAAAGGGAATTACAATAATCAAGCCGAGACAGAACTAAGGAGCTAGTTAAACCTTTTTTGCAAGCCACTTCGAAAGACAGCTCCTAATCTAAATAAGGATCGGAAGTGATGGCTAGCTGTAGAAGCAGTCTTTTGAATGAAGCCTTTACAATTTAGGCAGCTGTCGAAAACACTTAAATGTCGAGCACGTGGTGATGGTCGCACAACAGCATCGACTATTAGAAGAGCAAAACCTTTTAATCCAGCCACACGCTTAGGGTGTCCTGTGAGCAGCAGTTCGGTTTTATCGTCATTTAGTTTCAAGAAGTTTTCCGACATTCAGTATCGCATGTGGGCAAGGCAAGCATTCAGTTTATCAGTTGCTGCAGCAGATTCCGACGGTTTGAATGACAAATACAGCGTATGTAGAGTATCGTCAGTATGAAAGTGATATTTGCAATATTCCATGGGCCTTAATTTGTTTTTCCCCCCCAGAGGTTGAGTATAAACGGAGGACATCAAAGGACCGAGGACGTGGACCCTTGAGGGACTCCACAGGTGACCCGTCTCGTGTGTGAGACCTGACTCGTACACGATACAGATTGAACACGATCACACAAGTACGATTTAAACCCACACTAATGCCTCATCTGCGAGACCGATCGTTGTTCTCAATCGTTCAAGTAGTACACCGAGATCAATGGTGTCGAAGGCAGCTGATATTGGTCAAGCAAAGTTAGGGCGGTGACATTTGTGTCATCGTTGCCACATAGAATGCCATCGTTAACACGGAGGAGAGCAGTTTCAGTGGAGCGCTCCCTCTTGAACCCCGATTGAATGTTTCTGACATTTCATTCTTTTCAATATATGCAACCAGCTGCTTAGCGACAATTTTCCCAAGAATCTGATAAAAAAGGAAGAAGGGAAACTGGGCAATAGTTTGCAAGGACCTCTTTATCTAATCCAGACCTTTTAAGTATCGGTCTAATGATTGGCGATTTGAAGGACCTCGGTGTGACCCCCTATTTCCAAAGAAGCATTAAAAATCTCGGTCATGGCAGGGCTAAGTTCGTCTGCCAGTGAAGACCGCAGAGATGATGGTATAGGGTCTCCAGGAGACAAGTCCTTTTTACTAGAACTTATTAAGTTAGACACATCGCATGCAGAAACCTCGGAAAATCTTTTACGAAGGTCACAGGTTGTGATTCTGCAATTGCTTTACTCTGAGGAGGCTTTATGGAGGCACGAATGTGCACAATTTTTTCCGTAAAGGCTGAAAACTTTTCGGCTGAGCCCTTAATATCTGGGGAGTCAGACCTCTCAGCATTGGCCAGTAAATTGTTTACCGTCTTATAAATCTGTTTTGGGTCTGACCGGCAGAACTTCAGTTTTCGAGTGAAAAAAGAAGCCCTGGCTTTTTTAAGCTTCTGGGTGTAACCTTGAAGGACTGTGTACATGGATAGAGTGAGCAGGAGCATGTTTGTCAAGAGCACCTTTAAGTGTCATGTTCACTGCACCAGTGAGGGTATCGAGGCTGTCGGTCGAGTCTGGGTGCAGATCAAGAAGAATGCATCACAAACAGATTAAGAAAATTTGTCTATGTCAATGCTTTTTAAGTTGCGTCACTGGACAAGTTCGACATTACCCTGTACGTACAAGGGAGCAGGAACAGTAAACGAGACCGAACAATGATCTGAGAGGGTCAGCGGGCACATCACAAGGTCAGTGGGGCACCAACGTGGGTGGTATGATTAACGTGTTGGACCAAACCAAAAGGACACCACTATGCATTCCTGACATTTGCCACATCCAAACTGATTGCTTTAGTGAAAGAAACAGACAGCAATAAACTCCAATCAAGTTGCAGAACACTTTGCAAATCCTATTTGACTTGCTGTATGACACACAAGAGGCACAGGCAGTAATATACAGAAATCAAAATCGATGATTACTCAATAAAAAACTATCGCAATGAATTTGCAATGTGAGATGATTCGCGAAGGCTAGAAAAGTGCAGCCGTGGAAGCACTTCAGTCGGGCTCCAAAGACTCTAAGGTTAAGCATAGATAACATGAGTATAAGTATAGGTAGCATAGGGTAGTATAAGTATAGGCTGCAGCACCCAGCTCGACAAGCGTGCACATCTCCAGCTTCGTCCAGGACGCTTGCTGCATGTTTGCAACTGACTTACATCCGACCATACATGACTGTAAGTGGACGCAGCCTGTCGATCATCACCAAAGATGGAGATCATGGAGCAAGGGTGGTTATCGAGTTCGCTGAGCGGCAGAGGCACATATTGTGGCCACAGTCTTTTCATAGCTGCGTTCCAATGAGTGTTACTACAAAAAACCGAGTGAAAAATCCATGCAGGTCTAGAAATAGCCAGTCACAAAAGGAATACATTGCCTGAGATGACTACTCACAGGCGCTACCCCAAAGGCCACTGTGTCCCTCAGCATAACAAATGCTACTTGGCATGCTATATTAAACAAAATGCACAGATCACGACACACGACACTAACCATTTAATCTGTTCAAAACAGCCATTATGATCCATAAGGATGTCATAACATGCATAGGATGGGCTTCAAGCTAATATGGAATGAAAGCCTTGGCCATGCTGTTCAGTGGCCACCGTGGCCCAGCTCCAGTACGAGCCAATGAAAGAGAACCCGTGTAGCACCGAATGACCTAATGGGTTCCAGGTAGCTTGACAACAACTAAAGCAATTGTCATGTTGACGGTAACAAATACACAGGGACTAGAACACAAACTCACAGGGCAGACAGACAAGAGCAACAACATGAAAACCGATAATAGGAGCCACCACACATGCTCACAGAACAGAAAACCTACATATTCGCAGAGGCAGGAGACTGTGCATAAGTAAATGAGAATTACTAGCAGCACCTCTGGAGATTATCAGGAGTATTCTTCGAGGGCCCATTTTAAAATCCCATGAGGGCATGAAGTAGAATGAAGAGATAGGAAAAAATATGCAAAGGGGGAGGGGGCAAAACTCAGCCGATAGTGGGATAGACAGCACTGGAAGCCATTCAGCACAGCCACAAAGACCTTGCAGGAACATATATGAGATCGACTCTGTCTAAAAGTATTGTGCAGCAGTTGCATGGCAACATTCTGAGCTACCGTGAAAGCGTTTACGACTACTCACAGGCTACCTGCCTAATAGCTAAATAGTTTAAAACTAATCACACCAGCTACAATACAGCTACTACCATGAGATATATATATCTCTCATGGTAGTAGCTATATATATATATATATATATATATATATATATATATATATATATATATATATATATATATATATATATATATATATATATATATCTCTCTCTCTCTCTCTCTCTCTCTCTCTGTAAAATGATGGAGGTGGCTCCAAATCCAAAACGGTGCTTACACTTAAGTAGTATGAATTAAAAGCACATAAGCAGATTCGGCTGAACAAACATTACATATTTATTTAGCACACCATGGAGTAAGAGGCTGAGAGAGGAAGGAGAGACTGAGAAAAGGCTCTGCTCACCGGAGGCATGAGTTACACATTTACCTATTGATGCCAGAGGTGGGAGACCTAAGTAAAATGTCTAAGTGAAAGTCCGAGCTGTATTCACTTATACTGATAGCCGATGAAATATCAGTATACAAAAATGAGAATTGTGACGTAACTTGTCAAACACATACCAAACGGTCACCATATCAAATAATTTTATGAGAAGATAGCCACACAAACCAGCACGGCGAATCACCGCCAAGACAGTATTCACAGGGTCTTTAGCCTAGAGGTATGGTGGTTACTTTTCACGACTAGGGTCCTTGGCCAGAGTCACAGAACAGACAATCTCTTATAGTCAGCTGCAAGGAGGATGATAGCTGCTAAAGCTCTCTTATCGATACATAACGCAAGCTGTTCATTAAGCCCCCCGCCCCGATCAGTACTTTGTTCTGGGTCTTGGCCCAGGGGTAAGGTGCTTGCACCTCCTGACCCAGATCGTGGATTCAAGTCCTGAAGTAGGCAATCCCTTACTGCTTGCTGCATGTGGAATGTGAAAGTCGATTAGGCTACAGAATATGTATATATATACCACTAATCATTTGGTTATACTTTCTTTACAGCATCTGTAAAGTGCCTAGAAAGAAGAGATTCAGTTCTCCGTGGGTGCTATACAAATGCAATATTCTGATTAGTATCCTTGTTCTGCTACATAGATGAAGGTATTGAGTCAGCTGAAATTTCCTTTGATTCCTCTGCATAGCTACGACTGCAAAATCTCAATGAGCAAGATGAAAAGGATGCTCGATGATGACGACACCTGCTGCTGTTCTCATCCACGAGTCTGAATCTAGAGGTGAATCGCTGCTGTCTTTGCATTTTGACCCTACTACCTAAACAAAGCTGTGGCATATTTAATGTCCATGAAGCATCACAACACACTGAATTGCCCTCTTAGGGAATGCACAGCAGGCCAGAAATTCCTTTGGGAATTGCTTGGCTGAAAAACAGAGATACAACAGGCCGAAGCTGGTTGCCACCTGCTAGCTAAAGAGTGCCAGCCACTGCATGAGTGCTGTGCTAGGTCGTACGGGGGGATCAAGATCGTATGATTAGGCATAACTTGAGACAGACTACTAGGCAAGGCTTGCTAATGGAAGGCTTAGTGATCTTCCGCCCTCTTTGATGGCGATGTGGGCTTCTCTCCAATCACAATTCACAATGCAACCAGTTTCGGATATCTCTCTCTCCTTATTTCTCCCTCTCCTTTTATGAATGCAGAGGATGCTAATTTCGAAGGACAACGACAGTTCTCCTAAGGTGCAAGAGAGGACATAACAAATTCACGTTCTTTCTACTGTATTCCATTTCACTTCATACACTATACAGTCTATTAAGATCAGCCCTCGTTTCTGAAGGATCACAAAACCTACAACGATGTCTTTCATGCAGTCCCAAATCATTGGCTCTTTACTCACAGGCCAGTTCAATTCATCAGCCAAGGCATGAATTAAGAATAACCCAGAAACTTACCTTGAATGCATCTCCATGTCATATGCACTGATGTACAACTGCTCACAGATATCCACTGCATGCATATGCTTTCGGGCTGAAATTGTACAGAGTACAGCAGAGAGTTATGGTTGATATTGAAAAAGTGATACACACTGATAAAACCACAATTCAAACACCCTGAATGCATACACAAGCACACCCCAACATACAAGCCGATCTTTGGCAGCACGTTCTAAAAACTTCTTTCAGGTGATTAAGATACAAAGAGCCACTTCTAGTTGCCAAGACGACTTCCCATTCAAGGCCGAAACCACGGTAATCTGTTCACTTTTTCATACAAAAAACGGTGTGATGAGTGTATCTGATATGCAACTAGCAAGCACTAATGTTTGATGGTCCAGAACAGCTGCCGAGAATTCTTTAAAAAAAAGTTTGCTCATGTTAGGTGTAATTCAATCCATTAGCACAACTAGCAGCTTGTCATTGTACATTGTTACACCAAGTGTGAGAGCAATAACATACAAAAACATACCCGGATACATACCCAGACATGAATTTTCACAAGCGACCACCTTTAATCTTACCGTAGCATTTCCGGGCTAACGCTTGCAAACTAACCACAACTTAGGGATTTTCACCAGGTCTCACATTTGGCACTTTTTCCCACATGCATAAATAGCCACTGATAAAGTGCACTGCACAACCATGTGCAAACACTGACTGCACGTAGTCGAATGCATTAACACTCTGCTTGCTTATTTGACTAAACCACTTACCACTAATGACACTTTGCACGTCAGTGTCACTTAGCGCTTGGCCACTTTCCCAATGGCGACTCATCTTTTTTAGCCAGTCGCCACGGAAAGCCAGGCCTTGCAAGACTTTTCCGCACACGCCGAGCGTGTCCTGAGCGAGGCCTCGCTGGCCGTGGATCTCGCTGTAAGGAGACCGGCTCAGCAGCTGCTGCAAGCCATTTCCAAACTGCAATTCACATAAACCAAGTCACGTGGATGGCAGTATGACAGTCCCAACACCGGAAGCCCACATAGAAAAGCACAGCTAAGCATACTTACTAACATGGCTAAAATACATATACAACAGTATATAAAATACATATAAAATATAGTAATCAGCTAGGGTCTATCGACACAGCTCAGATTTAAGAGGATGCGCATACCTGATAGCACAGCGACGTGATATCGGCAGGTGACATCAAGGCGGGCCTTTTGCCCAACGGAGGGCTGATGCTCAGGCTCAGTGTAGACAGTGGCAGAACATCAAATAGGCCACTCCGTCCTGCAGGGTACCGTGACCGGGCGTCAATTACGTATTGCGTAGATCACCCACAGCAGCCACTTCGACAGCAGCCAGTGTGTCGACAACAGTGCGACGACAAGCCAAGCACGACAGCAGAGAAATGGAAATCCACAGATCACCACAGAGTTCGAATTGTGGCACTACGAAATTCGGCAGCCCAAACAAGTACCGGTAAGTCCTTCAGCAATGGCTGCTGCTCTCGCTCAAATAATAACACTGGGAAGCTCGTTCGAGGTACCATAGAGAGCACAAGGCCTCTATAGCTGAGAACCCGATGTATAGACCCATCTGGTGTCTTAAAGGATGCTCGAAATATATACGATACAATCCTTAAAGAGCAGCCGAATGGTCACGGCTTACTTTTCAGCAGAAAAAAGAGATATATAAATTCAAAGTTTACAGCATGCAACATTCCAGCTCAGAGAAGGAACCGCAGACATTCCGTGTATTCATGCCACTGCCAGATGCTGCAGTAGCACTATCACTTCCTTTCTATTGCACTGGCACACTTTGGAAATAAAAACGAACAGGAAAAAAGGCAGTTTGGCATCAACAAGAAAACGCCATTTACGTATTTGACACTCGAGAATGGTGGAGCATGTGAGCAAAATCTGGCTCAAGTATGCGGATTCATAGTACATGATAAACATTTAAATTACACCTCAGCCACTGAGCTTGTTCATTAGGTTCCTGAACAAAATCCTATCGTGACGAAAGTATAATGTAATTCTTGTTTCCATATTCGAGAGCTTCGTATTCTTGGAGCAATTTACAAGTGTCCCAAGCTCGGCCTGCATATACCACAAGTTCGAACACACTTGGTGAAACACAGGCCGACACCAACACTGTTAGATTTAAAAGCCACTTATACAACTCTACCATACCATCTCCAGTTGTGTGCTAATATTATGCTAAAGCCACTCAAAAAATACCCTGGTCTTGGCAGCAAGTGCTCAACGTCATCAACTTCCAGAGCAAACAGTACCGTGCTTACGGTTTTAGCTTACCGGAAGTCAACAATTAAACAAACAATCGACTGATTTAAGGATTCTTATCAATGTTAACTGCTGAGAGCCTTTACTCTACTATCTCATGATCTCACATAGGAATCTTAAAGACCCGAGGGGCTAAGAG
The DNA here is from genome assembly GCA_009760855.2 of Cristatella mucedo. Classification (NCBI taxonomy): domain Eukaryota; kingdom Metazoa; phylum Bryozoa; class Phylactolaemata; family Cristatellidae; genus Cristatella; species Cristatella mucedo. Next base: position 14,073,069 of record WPIO01000002.1, read on the forward strand.
TCTGGGGAGGGGTGCAAAAAACGTCTTACCAGTGCAAGCAAGCACCAACTCCTAAAAACATGTCGACAACATAGCAATGTCAGCTCAAAATTTGCATAAACGTGCCGTCTGAATAAGACGGGTCGAGCAAGACCAACCTCTGCATGAATCCATCCAAACTACGCTGAGTTTTTGCTCCAATCGTGCATACGGATCTAGAAAGAAGTAGCCCAGCTGGCTGCCTGCAACAAGGGCAAATGACAGCATTTTTTGGGCGTTCACAAGCGGCTTTAAATGAATGCAATAAAAAAGAAAAACGCTTGGGGCTTTGGAACACCTTTGCAGGTTCTCCGGGAGTGCCGGCACTGTTTTGCCCGGCTTTAACAAAAAAATTAACGCTGCTCCTGCCCGACGGGGCACTATTTTAGCATCGCTAATCTTCAGCTTACAGGCCTCAGCTGTACCCACAACTTACGGAAGGAATGAGACAATAAATTACACGTCTTGCTGTGTGCGACTAATTGAATAGCAAGCACACTTCAATAGTGATTACAAAACACTAATGCTAAACAATTGGCCTTTTAACTAAGCCCGTATATAAGGCAAATGTTCTGCATTGTGACATAAAACACTAGTGATATGTGGCCATCTAATGTTTGAGACTCGTGATGATTCCAAGGATTCGCAGATTTTTCGGGCCACCACTTTACTAGCCCTGGCAATAAAATGTGCGACCTCATGTCTTGTTCTTACTTAAGCAAAGTTATAAGTGAAGCACGAAGTCGTCACCGTCACAGCCCTGGCTACAGAAGAGTAGCTCTTATTGCCTTGGCGGTCAGGCCGTATCTAAGAAGTGAAAGCGGTGCAGAAACTAAAGGTGCAAGTTGGCAAGCACCAACTCGGGTACTTTTAGCCTAATCCAGCCGGATAGTTGGCAACATGCAGGGGCTTCAGCTTGTGCAAGCAAACAAACGGCTGGAAGCTGACTCGGCAGCAAGGCCGAACTGCCAAATCTAGGCACCCCACGGAGGTTACCAGCAGCTGACCCTGCCACCGACCACCCCATCGCACGATGAACCGATTGTTGGCAATCCCCCCAAGCACTGTACTGGCCAACCGGATGTCGAGTGATATATGTGAATTGCATCCAGTACGACTCTTCATTTAACAATGAGTTTCTACAATGGTTATTTTGCTGATGGCAAAGGCCAAAATCGTGACTTGCTTAGCAGCAGCATTGGACGAAGACAGAAGTTTGGTCAAAGATGTCGGTAGACTGCTTCAGCGGACACGAAGCACTGGATTACCTCATCAGTGGGTTGCTGGCATACTCGGCTCTATATCCATGCGCCCTCCGACACCGGCCAAGGTCAAGGTCCCTTCCAATAATCGCTTTGCTGCCCTTCCTTTGCTTAAAGATACAACGATATCACGGAGGATAAATCTGCCTTGTCCTGTTGCACGTCAATGCAGCAGGTGCTGGAATCTGTGCAGCTAGGGTCCTAGCAAGCTTAGCTCAGCAAGTGTTGTGGATTGGTAAGCATACACTCTATGATGGTAGCAAACGAGGAGCCTTTTGTCAATCTCCCCAAAGGAGAAGGGTTTCGGTACGAACATTCGATCGTGCTTCCTTTGTAGCAAATGTAAATTGCCTATCAAAAGATCGAGTTCTCTAAGGGCGTTATATCAACTGCATTATTATTATACTTTCAGGCTTGGGTTTGATATGGAGGAAAATGCATTCTCGGTTGGGTATGTTTCATTGCTATTGGCGTAGGAGTTTTTGATTAAATTATAGGTATTATGAGCTAAGACGTGTACCCATATCAGGTTCACAATGTTGGAATTCTTTTTGAAAGTCACCTAGGTAGGTTCACTGCTGTTGGCATATAATTTTTTGATGAAACTATAGGTATCATGAGCCAAGACATGTAAGTAGGGGCAAACGACCCTAGCTGCGATTGGAGATACAGAATTTGTGTCAATGGTTATAGTGACAGCTAACGTTTTAATTCGCCAGAAACCCCATAAAGCACGTCCTCTAATAAATACAAGACTAGCATCGCTTCAAATAGAAATCCCTCGTGCAAACTCGTGAGGACTAGGGGCTTAATTGGTACAGGATCGGTGGCATGTGTACAAATGCACACATACGCATACACATTTTACTTTCTATAACCCCACCTTTATTAAATTTGCTACGCATATAGACTGGCATACGTAGACTTTGATCAGCAGCCTGCATCCATGGACATAAAGCAGCTGCATGTAGCTGCACAGGACTGTTCGAAGTGGCTACTAGTTGGATAATTTATTCCAATGGACTTAGCTTTCTGGTCTACCAAGGCCAGCTGTGGCAGTCGACTTGGTATCTATGCAGCAGTATACTTCAATGAATGAAAAGAACCCTGATGGTCCATTTTGCCGTGCTGCACTACTCAATCACTGCATGCGTTAGCTCACGCGGGCATTAACTTATACGTACGACTGTAGAAGACGTAGCTAGATGCCTTATTCAGCCAGATTTAGAGTGCCATTAGACGAATTAAATAAAGCCTCTATATAGCAGCCCGAAAGGCTGCACAGCAGTCAAAACCATGGTTAGATGGTTTCCTGCTATCCTGCGACAACAAATTCTCCACTGCCACATTCCATCGCAACTATTCACTGAATTCGTTCCTTAAAAGCAATGGTGGTCGCTTAGTACGGGCAAGCTTTCTGTAGAAGCGAAAGAGCCTTAGCGGTTTTCATTCAGCTTGCAATAGGCCCATGAAAAATTTTCTACTGAAGGCAATATATCTATGACCTGGGTCGTAAAATGACCTTACCAATATGCTGCCTCCCATCTTGGTGAGACTTTTCTTTCCGAGGACGGTTTCTGAGGGCGTTTTTCCAATCATTGTGGAGTCATTTGCTAACCTCCTCAGATCCTTGCTTGTGGCTTCAATTAACATCTGAGATCAACAAAACATTGATGGTCTCCTTGGGGCTAAGCTTGATGCATTATAAACTCGTGTTAACTGATACATTAGCTGACATCGAGAACAGACCTAAATAGGCATGGTGTTTTGATAAAACTTGTCAGTAAACAACGATGCTCAGAGCTTGGGTCACGTCTTCGATATACAAGAATCATCACTTCCATGCTGCATTCGCAGCTCGAGTCGTAGTAATGAGCAGGATTTGGAAACCAATAGCCTGATGCACGGCCTACTAAATGCTAAAATGGTGGCCACAATGAAATACTAACATTTTTATGCATCTGTTATATTCATCATGTCTGCTTATTGGGATGCTAAGCAGTCGAAGCTGTTCAGCAATAGATTCAACTGATTGGTATGCTATTATTTTAGTCAAGAGTTAAAAATACAGAGGTGGTGGGAGGGAGTTGCATGAGCAAATATAACGGATTGTGCAAGTATATACCATATTTCCTTTAAAAAAATGAGATTACGTCTTATATTAATTTTGCCTCAAAAGATGCATTAGGGCTTAATTACAGGGGATGTCTTATTTCTTCATGCTGGTTTGGCCCAGCAGTTAAGGCTGAGGTCGTGGGCTCGAGCCCCGAGGCACATGAAAAGCGCCTGAATAGAGATTAATGGGGTGCTATACAAATGAAATATATATTCAAGTACACAAATCTACATTTATTCAGAGTAAGTCTTGCCGTCTTCTTCTGGAACATCGTCACAAATCTCTAAACAACCATCTCCGGCCTGAAGTGCAAGTAGAACCATTTGCGGCATAACTTCTTGTTTAAAAAACGTGAATCGATGGCAGAGATCACTAAACATTTTCTTTTGTAATCGAGTAGAGTTTTTATCACCACGCGATTCCATTTTTGTTGTTGAAAAATCACATATGAAATAAGTTTTTTGTGTGGAGGTTTCAAATGTTGACATACCAATAAAGCTGTGCCGAACATGTAGAATCTGGTTCCAAGGGCTGAACTGTGGCCCCGAACCAGGGCTAAGATGACAACCTCTGGGTAGCTAGCCAATGCTATCGGAATTGTGAAGGCTTACGAATTATTTTCACGTTTATATGAAAAGCATTAGAAAGTGCTTCATCCAAGATCAAAGGTAAGCTAAAATACCTAAACATATCAAAGGCAACACCATATGCTTTCGGCGAGTTTCATCATCTAAAAGGGCAACTTGGGAGTACAGCTATCGAGTAGTAACTGACCTTCGGAATGAACTTCATATACATCCACGGTTGGGTGCCACGTGTTGGTAGGATTTCCTCGGGCCTTCTACAAAATGATGCAGCTACATGCTAGCACGAGGCAAACACATCCAACATCCAGCACGAGGCACAACGAATGACTGAGAGCAGCCAAATTAGATTGCAAGCATACAGATTTCCTTAACAGCAGCAGTTGGACAGTGGGAGTTTCAAATTAACAATGCAGTCAAAGGCATCGACCCATCCATTATGCATGTGCGATGGCTATTAAACTAAACAGCAACTGGGCAGGGAGTGCAGGCCACTATAGTCCACAGCAAGTTCAGTACTGACGATAGGCAATTTGCATTTGTGCATCAATGGATATAAAGTCTAGCCACAAGTAGCAGAATGCGATAAGCCACAAAGAATCAGGAACGAAGAATCTTAAGAATGCTCAGTGCAAATAAACTGGGAATCAATTGACAAGTTAAACTAGCTACAGCTTCAATTCCTGTAACAGCTATAATTGACAACAAGTTAGTGACCACAAAGGGATTAAATCATATTTACAGACTCAAATTCACACAAATATCACACAGGTAATATAATTACTCCAACGGGACTCAGGGTTGTGAATGCCATTTAAAACCTATTCTGAAGATGTAACAGCCTAGTGGCATGTGGAATAATCTCACTGTAGGTGAAATTACTTCTTACCACAACAGTGATACCAAGCAGTTTCTGGCACATTTCAAACAATCCATTTAGAACAACAGGAAAGGGAAAGTAGTCTTCAAAGTCTTGACTTTTCCTAAAATTCAAAAGAAGCTGTTAATAACATAGAAGGTACTTGTAAAGCAGCAGTCCAAAATGCAATTAGCGCAATGTGTATCATTCTGACAAAAATGACATTCCCAGAAAGAGAGACCGCCAGGCAATAGCTGCTAAGGTTTTCCTGCCACAACATAAACAAGGCCGTGGTAAGTTAGCCACTAAGGCCGTGGTAAGTTAGCCACTAAGGCCGCGGTAAGTCAGCCACTCTTATCTTTGTTATCCTGACAGTGGCGTATTTTTCGATGAGAGGCACACCACACTCAGTATATCGGACAACTTTGTTTGCATCATCATTTTTGTTTAAAGACTGCATTTACAAGTCCAAGCCGGCATTCCTGCTCTGCAGCATGAAGTCTTCTCACACCAGTAATCTTCTCACACCAATATCTTCTCACACCAGCTTCAGCCGGGCTGGAGCAGGTGCAACACCTTCCCCCCTACCCAAGGGACTTTAGTTGACTTGAACATCCTTTCCACTCACCGTTTGAAGAGGGTAACTTGACAGTCTTGGCTGCATTTCAGCTAGGCTTTGGAACGGAGAGAAAGTTTGGTAAAGATAAACACAATTAGGTGATTGGGCAAGGAGATATGGGGAAGGCAAAAAGAAGAAGACCGAGAAGAAACATGCTAATCGGGAGGATTGAACATAAATGAGGACGCATATCAGTCAGCGATGTGAATGCATAGCCATTGCAAAAGAAATGGGACACGGATCTCTACAGTTGGGATCTGCAAAGCAGATATTAATATAACTAATAATATATAATTCATTTATATAGCACCCCAAGAGAACTTAATCTCTATTCAGGCGCTTCACATGTGCCTCGGGGCTCGAGCCCACGACCTCAGTCAGACCTTGGTCGGGGCGAGTACCTTAACCGCTAGACTAAACCAGCTCGGCATATTGCAAACAGTCTCACAGCTACAAAGTACGCAGATGCATAAGAAATATTTTTAGGCAAAGGCCTGAGGTCATTAGCTCTGCTGGACAGTCGATAAAATTGGCCGACAATAACTGCCGTCATTGGTTGGTCTTCCAATCACAAGTGAACCTGTTATCTCAGGAGCATATGCTTTCTCCTCAACGACCGATGGATGTGGGCAGATGGGAAGGCCCGAAACTGCCCATTGGGCAGGAAATGTGTGAACCATAACCTATGCAAGCTACTAGCATTGATCGAGAAGCCTTGCTACCAAGTGAAAAAACAAACAATGAAACAACACCGTTACTGTATACAGTGCAAACCTGCATAGAATATCACAAGACTTACCCATATAAAGCTGCACACTGCCGCCTTCTATAGTAATATATGTCCCATGGCTGTAGCTTGTCTGCAAAGCCTTCAGAAGCTGCATACTGCTGTAACTGGGCCAGCTCGTCTAGTGCTTTTGGATGGAAATGTTGGCGAAGACTAAAGATCAATAAAAAGAAAATTCAAGAAACAATCAGTTACATCTACAGGGCACAACAGTTGAAACCACAGGTGAGCAAAAACATATGTCAAAAAGTACAGCAGGCTAGGATCTGAGGACCAATGAAACCCAGTCCGAGGGATTGAAGCACATGGGTGCATATGACTATGAACCGGAGCCAACCTCCCTCTTACCGCTACACACTGTGGTAGCGATACAATGAACAATAGCTGCTGATGTGCACGGATGCTTTGAAATACAGTAGCAAAACCACCAAAGGGAAACCAAATATTTCACGGGAAGCTGTCCTACAATGCATATATATTCGGAACACCTGCAACAGAGGCTTCACAAACACTACCCGATCATGACAGACGAATTTATGTAACAACAATGACGACCAATCATGTGAGTGTGCCCAGGGTACGGCCGATTAAACTATTTCATAGTTGTAGCTCACCACTGCAGTAGTTTTGGCTTCTCAGATTTAACAAATGAAAATTGCCACCTTCAACTAAGAGGCAGTCGGCGGAACTGTGGCACCTGCTCGTCTTGGCCCACCGGATTTGCAATACCAAGCACCGATTCCAAACTGCCTCAAAAAGTATGAAAACTTTTCTAGACAGACTAATGCACGACAAACAGGGGCTGCCCGCCACAATTACGCCCAAGACGGAGCAAAGCCTTAGCCTCGTCCGAGGTGTCAATCGTAGGTCTTTGAATGGGCGTGCCGGCCAAGCGGCTTTCTGCCAGCCCGGCACGCCCTATCCAAGTCCAACAGAGGACATCGACCTCCCGGCTATTCCTCCTACGGCCATTATAATGAAACTCCTTGCACCTTTGCATCTTCAAAAAAATACGACGGCCAAGACGGTTAAAGGCCGGTAGCCTTTCTTTCTGACGTGCAGTTTCCCAGGCTAGCACCAGTTACCATTGTCAGAATGCGGGTCTTGCTACGGTCTGCTCCAGTCTAGTGGCAGAGAGCCGGTTGTCAAGCACTGGTGCTAATGCTGACCACACCTCGCTTGCACTGCCTGATATTCAACTTACTTTGCACGCCTAGCATTGGATGACTGATTTCTGTAGCCGATGCAAAATTGCAGCTGCAGCTATTTTCGCTTGAGCAAGCTGCAGAAAGAAGATGAGAGCACGGCCCTAATATCTGGCAACCAGCACTGCAATATCTCATCTATTATTGAACTAACATCTAGCCAGACAGTGGTCGATGGCTGGCTCATGTAAGTGTACAGACAGGAAAAGGACTGTGATCCCCAGTCCCTGGCATGGTCAGTGCTTGGCACACAACCTCACCTTAATCCCGGGAGGTCTGCAACGAACTATGTTTCTGAGTGGCTGCATGAGTGCTTTTGCATGTTTTTCTATGCATGATACATTGCTCGCCATTAATTCGTGATTATTGCTTCTCTTGCAGTGGGTTGTAAAGGTATCTGGACGGAGCTCTAGTTCCCTTAGAGCCATATAGAAAGACTTCTTACAATTATTTTGTTTAAACTGCTATTCAGCCTGAATCTTCAATTAACAGCATTAAATAACTTAATTTTCACTTAATCTTCATTTAACAGCTTTAAATACATGGACACAAGGAAATTTAAGATTTTCTATGGTGAGCGCCAAAGTTATTTATACAGGATTACATACTTACATTAATGAGGGCTGACCGTCCCTATTCTTTCTATAATTCCTTCATCACCGGGGCATTGACTGACTCAATATTCGGTAAAACTCGGAGTTTGGCACTCATACAAGTGTGTATGCCGACCAAGAAGTTGCTCAGGACACGATGAGACACAATTCACACAATTCTCAGCTCCAAGTAAGCACATCAACCTGTTTCACAGATGCTCAATAGGGTTGAGATCGGGAGACTGGCTTGGCCAATAAAGGACTTGGACACCTGAGTCTGCAAAGAATTGCTTAGCTGCCCTTGTAGTATGCTTGGAGTCGTTAAACATTTGCTAAGCATAGTTCTCCCCCACATGAGCTCCGGCAAATGGAAACTCACCAAACATTTTGGACAGTGTCTATGAACACGTTCCAATCAATAATCTCCTTAATGCAGGAAGAGTCCCGACACCAGAAGCAGAAAAATGCAATCAAACAAGCCCACTTCTGCTACCATATTTGTACATACATTGTAAGCAGTCCGAGTGATACTCTTCATGTTTTCTATGGCCGACGAAAGCTCTTCGTTTGCATGTTCTTTATTTTTTTCTTTCTTTGTTTCTATCTTCTACGTGGATCATGAATTTACTTTCGCCGTGATCTGTTACTAGGTGGGCGTGTTGACGTGTTCATTGCAGATGGCCTTTCTGTTGTCACTCGTTAATTACCGGCTTGCATTTGCCGACACTTCAATAAATGCAATGCTCCAAAAGCCTTATACGAACTATATTGACACTTCAAGCTTATACAGTAGGAATTTGAGAAAGCTCAAAGTAAGGCTTTCCTTTGACCCAGTGCAGCCAGCTGTAGTGGGCAGTCATCAATTTTTGCCGTAGCACGTGGCCGGCTAGAGAATGATAAGAGGACCATGCTGTCATCCTGAAAATATTTCTTCAGGATGTACTTGCCAGTCCAATTGCTAATACCAAGTGCATCAAAGCCAAATTTAAATGAGGAACGACTTGACCTTACAACTGATTTTACTGCTTAGTTGTATTGTCTTTCCCATGACAAGAAAGCATCATACGAGCAGTCTACAAATGAGGTGCACCAGGAAGTACAAAAATATTATACCTTCTATAACAGCTGCTCGGACATGTAACACATTTCTATCCTTGCATACTGTCATTTCTTAATTACTTATACCTTACAAGTATAAAAATGACATTTCCTCACTAAAAATATTTTGTGACTGCAACAGTGACCAACTTTAAACTAACCAATGTCCTATGAGAAAACTTGACAAATTTGCATGTTGTGGTTCATATTTTGTCAGAAAGTACCAGAACCAATCAAAATTGTCATGTATTTACTCCGAGATCATACACAATGGCTACTCAAAAAATGTTAAAAAATGAGTAGATTTACGACTATCCTACAAAACGCTTTCTTGAAGAAGCCCAAAATATAGTCCCAAAATAATGTTTTCACTATACTGTCCTTGATAACGACGTTCAAGGCCCAGCAGTTCCTGGTGAAAGTGCTCGGCTGGCTCATCCCTGAGTAAGCTCCCACGTTCTCATAAAAAATTGCCAAGATAAGCATCAAGGATGTGACTACTAATTAAAGCGAGAAAGTCTGTCCTTCCCTCCGTCTCGTGGCAAGATGGCAAAGTATTGTCTTCCGTGACGAAACTACTATGACTCAGCAAAGCCAGTCCACAGGCAGTGAACTGCTCGTAGACTTTGAAGGACATACTGCGTCGCGGTTTAATAGTATTTTATGAAAGGCCTGAAAAGCTGCTCCTAGTTTTCAGCGTGAGTGAATGAATCAGAAGGCGGTGAGCGGCACAGCAGCCCAACTGTCCCAAGCCACTTTCTCAGCTTCTTGGCAAATTCGTCACACTCTTATGATCTCTATCTGTAGTCCAACAGATATAGCAGCTTTAACCATTGCCTCAGACAGCTGTGGAAAGACACATTGCAGTTCCTTGAAAGCTGCAGACTCGTTGTCTAGAGCCAAGGCAAATTGCTTGACGAGGCTTAACTTGATTCACATTGGTGGCACCTTTTAAGGGCCTACCATCAGCTCATACTTGATGTTGTTGCACAGGGCACTCGGACTGCTAAGGCCATTCTTTTTTTGTGGCAGTGCATCTTAGCGTCTCGGCTGTCCCATAGACAAATACAAGTAGAAAAGTTTGCGAAACCACCACGGCGGTCCATCAGGAATGGCACCGTTTTGAAGTCTCCAATGACCTTCCAGCAATCGCAGCCATACTTCAAGGCACTCTGCAGCATGTTGACAAAGGCATAGTCTTCTTTGAGGTGCACAGAGGGAACCATTGGGAGAGGCGGCGGGTACCTGTTTTCGTTATGAAGCAGAACAAGGTTTTGGCTCCTGAATGGACTGTCAATGAATAGGCGTCATTCACTTGAGTTACATGTGATTCCTGTAGCCTCGAATGGAGTGGCCATGTTGTTGCAGGCAGAAGCACAGCCCATCTTGCCGACTGAAGAAGCTGGAGAAAGTAGGTTACACTTTCTTCGGTCGATTACTGCCACACTCTCATCCAACAATTTCTACTCCTTGTGCCTAGACGTCAGCAGCTGAGCATCGGAAATGATAAGACCGAGGTTTATAATCAGATCGTTGACATCTTTTTGGGTGAGTGAGTATGGATTTCCCCCACAGCCGAATCACAATCAGTGAAGTTGAAAACTTGATCTGTAATATCGTCCTCACTGTCTGACTTGCTGCTCTCTCCTGAAGATGACCAATCCCTCTCAGGAAAGGTGGCGACAGGGAGCTTTGATGAAGGGATGTGTGAATACATGATGGGAGGTGCGCCCTTGCCAGTTCGACGTTGTTAAGGGTCCACCATGCAAAAGTAGCAGTTTCTTGAGCAGACCGTCGGCTCCCAGAAAATTCTCGGAATAGCAAACTTCATGGATATCCTGTCTCCCCTATACCAACCTGTAAACATATTAGAATTATATGAATTAAACAATATTTCTCAAATAGCATAATATTGTCAAGAAATTGCATCTAGCGAGCAGCAATTTTTCAACTCACCTTCAAGAGTTCTCATGCACTGTTCATTTGTGAAATGAGATGCCAAGGCCTATTCTTGATCCCATATACGCATGCCGAAGAATGCTTTGTAGGCCTCGCACCTTTTAACGGTCGCTTCACAGAGTGCATTTTCGCTCTTGCCTTGATAAATATTCCACACAGGCAACAAATTGCATCCGATGGGTGCAAGTAACCTATTGATGTGATTTCAACAAACATGTCCATTCACTATTATCTTACTCTGCAGTAACAGAAACTAAAATGTCCCGTTAAGGCACCTCGAGTGTTACACTACTATGGATACTACTCTGTAGTAGTATGTCGACCTAACCCTCACTAATTCGGTTAGCGGCACAACCCATATTATATGTGAGGACCTGACCGTTGGCACTGTACCTAAAAGGAAAAACAAAATTTCAAAATATAATATTGTCATGACTACAGAAGCAGTTTTTGTGGAACACTAGCTACTTTCTATTTATTTTAAGCGAATAGAATTACGGGAAACATTTTGCATTAAAGGACAAATGCTGAGTTCTGTTATCTGCTATAATCAGATTGCAAGTACAAACACAGATACTGCCCTTTGTATAGGTTAAATATGGTTCCAGGCCACCAAGGTGATTGTTTCTGACTGTTCTAGGCAAGCCTGCTAACAACAGCTACCTGCTATCTGCTTCCAACTATTTTGTGCATACATAATATGGCTTATGTAAAAGTCAGCTAAGCCTGCAGAGTAATCTCTGGCAGTGAATAGTTGCTAAGTAAATGGAGTCTGGTGCACGTTATAAATGCTTTTGAACATGAGCGCATACAAATAATTTAGTACTTAGGTGAACCAACTAATATGGTACATGCTCTACAAATGCAAATATTATGCTTGCAGCAGCAACAGCACCAACACATCAAAATGCTCTGCTGTGGCACCATGCCATAGTCGTAATTGGAGCAGTCTCAAATTATCTATAGCTGTAGAGGTAGGCCTTCGGGATCTGGTCAGTAACACATGAAGCGATATGATGCAGGCTGAACAATATATACTACTGACTACTAACTTGAGAAAACTTAGCTTTGATGTAAAGGTTGCACAAAGAACAGGAAAAAAGGAATGAGTATAACAAGCCTGACACATTTCCACCATTAGGGCTTTTAGCCATGCAACTCAACAAGTATCTAAGGCTCTGACACATTTCCAGCATGCCAACAAGCAACTAAAAGCACTCAAGACAAGTTGCGCTCAATCTTTTTTTTAAGCATACGGCCGCTCAGGCTAACTCGCCTTCCCAGGACCAGCAATTCGCAGACAGCATGGCTGCTGCTCAAATTCACTAGCATTGGGAGGATTCGGCATCATTTCCAGGGGTGTGGTGGTGGTGGCATTCACATGAGGGCCAATCTTAGAAAATTGCTTAGCACCATAAATCGGAGCAAACACTTCTTTGCCGTAATGGAGGCTTCTTGTATAGTCGCCAGGACGATTTTTGTAAACTTTGACTGAGTCAGTCATATCAAGACCATGACAGCATTCACACCTTTGAGGTGGTTAAATAAAGAAAGCCAAAGCTGAAGTAAGAGAATGCAGGGTCGACAGTGTTCTGTGCTAGATCGGTGAAGCTGCCACTGTTGCAAGAATGACACAAAGCCTTATTTCACCGGCAACTTTCACTGTGTCAAGCAAAGGAATTAGCACAGCAGGATAATCGTCATTCCTGCCCTGAGAGGGCCTAGAACTCAAGGAGGTCTGTGAGACGCTTACCCCCAGACCAGTGTTAAGGCCATAGTTGAATGACAGCAAGTTCATAGATGGCTGTGTCGACATTGTCAACATATATTAGACAGTCACATGGTTCAGGGAGTAAAGGACACGACTAACAATCGGGGCAACAATGAATGCATGACTGACCACGCCCACTCTCTATGTATGGATCAAGTCTGGTCGGTGGTCATTTTGAGAGGCCCTGAACGACCTCACACCTGAAGAGCACTATCTGTTTGTCAGCAATCACAGACGGCTTCACTCCAGCCGGCCAGTATGTCTTGAACATGGCTGCAAGGCTAGTTTTCAAGTCCCCGAGGTTTAACCACGTGTCTCCTTTGCTAAAAGAGCTAGGATGGCTGCCGGTTGATCAACGGATGTAGAGCAAAGTTCTTATGCTGACACACAAGGCCCACCATGGCTTGGCTCCTTCATACCTAGCTGAACTGCTTCACCAGTTTCAGCCTCTTCGCACCCTCGGGTCCTGTGTGGACAATAAATTAGCTGTTTCATTCCTCCAGTTAAAGACCGTTGGCAACAGAAGCTTTAGCTCTGCAGGTCCTAGACTGTAGAACTCGCTTCTACAATTCTTAGGCAACGACAAGTACTCTCCTGCTGCCGACTATGGCTCATCCTTTCCAGCGGTCATGAGTTGCTACTTCCATGCTACTCACTACCTCAACTGCTCTCTTGACTTTACTATGTTTCCCACTTTCTCTTTGTTGTGTGAGATGAAGTCTGTTGGCTACCGACTGCATACCAAAAGCCGCTTAGGCTGTAAGTGGGCTACACAAAACTCTCCTGTGTAACATCTAAATAGCCTTTGTGTAGTTACAGACATAGTGTAGTTACAGGCATAGTGTTGCAGACCGAAAAGTAGGCCGTAGGTGGGCTGAAGAAGCTTACCAAGGTGAAGGTTGGCTGATCCATCAGCCTCTTCAATAAGCAGCCGAAGAGCCTTAGCGACTATTACTCCTGCTTACAGTGAGCCCTATAGGATTGCTTGCTCTAGGACTCACACCCACGACTTGGTCGTGATGTGCAAGCACTTGACCCTGGGTTGAGACCGAGGATCAGTACTCAGTATCAGTATCAGCTCATGTCCGAGAGTAAAAATAAACACTCATGCCCACAGGTTCTTACACACCCTATAATGGACCTATTTCTGATTCGCTGCAGCTAAAAGCTCCTTAGCGGCCTAGGAAGCAGGCACCAAGCAACTGATATTTTCAGCATAACACATGGCTACCAACGAACATGGCTCTTGGTGTGCCACAATATCTGAAAAATATAATATCAGCCAATTTAACCCTAAAATAGCCACCATTTATAAAACTTTAACATATCCTTAAAAGAAAGAACATGGAAAACATTAATACACTTTTTGTTAATGTGAACAAGGATGTGATGGCTTTTCATGATGTACCCGGTCTTTTACGTTCAGTATACGACCTTGTCTGTAGTAACAATGGCTGCTGTAAAAAGCTAAAGATGATGCAGCAGGATGAGTTAGATAACGGTATGCTGGTGGCAAAATACAAGCAATACGCCAGCAACAAAAAGGTTGCTAGCCTTATTGGGATGAGCAAAGGCTGAGTGAGATTCAACCGGCCTAAGTACGTCAGGAGGGTCTCCATGTGAAACTACTACAAGCACTCGAAGCCAATCTGGGGCGAGCGTTGGCCGATAAATGAAGGATTATCGACTTGCTGATGCAGGCATCTTTAAGCAAGTGGCAAAGAAGGCACAATGGTTGAGTAATGATAATAGCAAGAGATTTGTACAGCACCCTAGCAAAATTAATCTGTTTCTGGGCACTTTACGGCATGAGCACCAAGCCTACTGGGCGGTTGGAGACTGGTGCTCCATCTGTTAGACTGGTAAGGGCAAATGGCGGCTCTTCGGAAATAGTAAATGCCACCTCTAGACAGCAGAGGAAAAGGTGAGTAATACTGAAACGAATGCCAACAGCATGCTGTCAAACATGGTGGGGGCAGAATCATGGTGAATGCATCGAGTTGGTGCATCGCACTTCCGGCATTGTGGACCGGAATGTATATCTCACGTGTGTTGCAGACTGTACGAGTCCGGGATGCCAGACATCTTTGAACGATACATGGGTACATAGTGGCCGGACCACGAACTAACACAAATTGCGAAGTGAGCCAGACAATATTTTTCTGACTCTTCTGTTACCGTCACAGGTTAGCCTTGCCAATGGCCCGAGGTCAAGCTGTAAACCCAGGGGTACGCCCCTGTACGGCTGCGGGTTCGAATCCTGCAGTGGGCGATCCTACATTGCCCACTGCAGGCGATGGCGATAGTGTTAAGGCTTTTCTTCTGCTATATAAATAAGGCTGTTGAATATGCCAATACCGAACGCTTCCGGCTCTCTGCCACATGCTGTGTCTGTCTTCTACATAATACAGTGTCTCTGCCTCATATTTCCATGACTGTATCTTGCAACTGATGCTGTATCCACTGCTAACGATTTCGTCTCTCTTGCGAATGATGCCGCCTCTCTTGTCAACAATGCCATCTCTTTTGCGGACGATGCCGTCTCTTTACGACAAGCTGTCTTTCTAACGCATACTGCAGTCTCTTTACCCCACCCTGAAAACTCTCTGCCGCGTGCCTCCGGCTCTCTGATACACTCTGCGCCTGTCTGCTGGATGCTGCATTCTTTGTTCCCCATAAGACCATGCAATATCTCTTACAGCTGTTGCCATCTCTCACTCGGATACTGCCGTCTGTCTTGTGGATGAGATAGTCTCTATGCCACATGCTGCTTTTTTTCTGCCGAGTGCTACTGTCTCTGTGCTGCTTGCTGCAAACACTCTGCTTCATGCTTCCGGCTCTCTGAAACACACTGTGTGTCTCTCTTGTGTTCTGCAGTCACTCTATTTCACACATCCATTCCGTATCCCTTGCGGTTGATCATGCATTCCCTGCAAACGATTTTGTCACTTTTGTGAACGATACCGTCTTTCATGCGGACGATGGCATCTCTCTTGCGGGCAAGGCGATCTCCATGTTAAACGGTTTGTCGCATGCTGCAGTCTCTTTGCCCCACCCTGAAAACACTCTGCCACTCGCCACGGGCTCAATGCTGCGGCTCATCACGGATGCAGCAATCCCTCTGCCAAAGACTACCATGGCATATTTGTTTCGTTTTTAGCCGTATCTGTTGCACACGAATCTGTCTTTTTCCAAACGATGCGGTCTCCATTGTAGATGTTATCAGTTCTCTTTCGAACGATGCCGTCTTTCTTGCAGACGATTTCGTCTCTTTGGCGGACGATGCCGTCTCTCGGAAACACTGTGTCTTGCTGGTGGGCGATGCTGTGTCTCTGTTGCACACTGAAAACTCTGTCGCACGCTTCCGGCTCTCTAATACACGCGGCGTCTCTCTTCTGTATGCTGTAGTCACTCGTCACCATGCATCCATGTGGTAGCAACTGCGGTTAATGCCATATCTCTTGTGAACAATGTCGTCACTTTTGCGAACGATGCCGTCTCTCTTGCGGACGATGCCGTATCTCTTGCGGACGATGCCGTCTCCCTTTCGGACTAAGCCGTCACCCTTGCAGACAATGCCATCTCCATGCCAAACGCTACGTCTCTCTACGGCATGATGAACTCTCTCTGAAGCACACATCCGGCTCAATGCCTCACGCTGAGTCTCTCCTACGGAATGCAGTCTCTTTGCCGCATATTTCTATGCCGTGTCTCTTGCGAATGGATTCGTCTCTCTAGCCAAAGATGCCATTTCCCTTTGGTAGATTACGTTTCTCTACCACACGCTGCAGTCTCTCTGTCCCATTTGTCTATGCCGTATCACTTTCGTTTGATGCAGTATGTCTTTCGAACCATTTTGTCACTGCGAACGATGCCGTCTCCCTTGCGTACGATACCGTCTCTCTTGCGGACGATGCCGTCTCCTATTCGGACGACGATGGTTCGCTCTCGGAAGATGCCATCTCCCTAAAACACACTGCTTTTCTCTGCAGCTTGCTTCCGGATCTCTGCCGAAGGCTGCAGACTCTCTGCCACATGCTTCCGGCTCTCTGATACAGGCTGTGTCTCTATGCTGCATGCTGCAGTCTCTCTCCTCTATGTGTCCATGTTGTAACAGTTTCGGTTGATGCTGTATACAACGATCTTTAAAACTCCACGAAGCCTTTCTGAATTGTCTTAGACCGGCGACTAAGAAATAGTCCAAATGCACACGGCTCATCAACAACCTTTTCATGAAGCTTCTAGTATTTTCACGAAGCTCTATCAAGGCGCTTTACAAATTGTTTCAAGAGAAGCAATATCCAAGTGTAAATACCCTACGGACATGAGTATAGATCGGCATCAGTGGTGTGAGTGGCAACAGTGCAAAACTATTAAATAAAAGACGGCATAACAACTGCGATTAAGCTCTGTAGGGTTTACAGCAAAAGAACGTGGGCATGATAAAAAAAAGGCAATATGCAAGCGTCAGTCGCACAGATAATGGGTGCTATTTCGTGCAAGTCAATTCTAATACAGCACCCACTGGCAACACCGGTTTGATAAACACGAGCTTGCTCGTCCGGTAGCTATGACTGTCTGATAAGTGCAAAAATCGTCAACATCGTTACATCTACAACCTAAAACAAGGCTGGCGATGAGAAGCAAGAACACACACACACACACACACACACACACACACACACACACACACACACACACAATCACATATGTTCACGCTTGCACACAATATGCAAGTGGACCTATGAATACGAATACGTGTGCATACTGAGAATCACTTCAAAAGTCAAAGTCAATCAGAGCACATCTGTGTCAAAATAATGCCCGAATCCAAGTCTACATGTAGGTGGGAAGAACAATTGTAAACATGGCCTACTGTATGTATGCAGCAGATGAAATACCAAACGAGCAAACTTTGCAACATTACAGCTGTTTAAGGCAAACACAAAAATAGCCACAAAAAACTTAACAGTGCAAAATCCAGCCCGCCCTACAGCTAGCCTATTTCAGCTGAGATCAGCCACGAACAGTAACAGGGACTAAGCAAAAAGCACTGAGATTCTCAGCGCCTGAACCGATGCAAGTCAACGAATGCTAATCAAAATCACAATACATATGCACACGACATCTTGCAACACTTCACACTGCATACATATGGGAAAAATCTTACTGCTCGAGAACATTCAGCACATTTTCTACTGTGCCAGCCATCTTCGACTCCATTGACAACTCAGCATAGCTGGAGTAGCCAAGCATTAAGGCAGCGTCGTGTCTAAAATAAGAAAAAACGGGTATTTTCGGTGAAATCAACCAAACATTCGGTCTATCGTGATAAAATGAACAACTATTATCACCTAAAGTAAATTTTGAACTTGGCTTGCTGAAATCCATGATTGCTTAAGGTCAGACTCAAAGACCCATAAGCCATCTAGACAAGGACTCCTGTTGATGTATACACTTATGCATACATTTATGTCATGTTTGTTCTGCAGCACACCCTGGCCTTCTTAGATATTAATTATAAGTTCTACTATTGCCTGATGCAATAGGTCAACTTAAAGCAATGCACGTGCTTTGCCAAGGGTTTTTTTCAATTTTTGATATCTCATGACTTGTATACTCACGGTTTTTGAGGTAAGCCTAATTTGTCCACCTTGGGGTTTCTATGTTAAACTTAGAGACCTACTGATTAGACATTCTTCAAGGTAGGCAGGTTTAATGATAATTTGCTTCTTCGATTCTCCAGGCTTGGTTTCTTGGCCTATGCTTACTTCCTGCCTGGCACAAGCATAAGGTAATTACAAAACATGTGTGTGTGTGTGTGTGTGTGTGTGTGTTTGTGTGTGTGTGTGTGTGTGTGTGTGTGTGTGCGAGTGCACGTCTGTGGGTGTGTGTGAGTGCATATATTCAACTGCAGTTCTGCATGGCACAGGCAAGCCACTACAGGCAGCGGATTTGCAGCTTGTAGTAGGGCATGTTGAGATTCAAGACGGATTAAGGATATGAGCAAAATGAATTGTATATGGCATGTGAATTATTGCAGTGTAAATACTGACCCAGAATGGTAGGCGAATAGTTCGAATAGAGGTCTAAAAAAATAGCACCGATCAACACACATTCTGCAAGGGGTGGCAGAGCATCCTCCCCTGGAGCAAAAGTGCCATTCGATATTTTTTTCCATGCAAATAGGCCCTCAAGTGCTTAGAGAGGCTGTGATGACCTTCCAACAAGTAACATCGGCTAACTGTTATACTGCATGAGACAAGTAAATTCTGATCGACACAGGCTGAAAACTCCACACACATTTGCATGGAAGGGGTGTGCACGAACAAACAGTATATCTTCACACGGAAGGACATGAAGAATGGTGCCACTGTAAGAAATTGGAGTGGTGAGAAAATTCCAGTCCTTGCAGAGCTACGTGGCCATAGCTCGATCATTTAAACGAAACGGAATTAAGAATAAAGGTAGCACAATGGTTTACACGAAATGCCTGATAACAAGGTCCAGCATTTAACCAGGATGGCACCCAGCATCCCTTCATCACGTGCAGGTCTGCCATAGTTAAGTCAGATCTGCCGTGAAGCCAAAGGTTTCAAGACTTAAACTCCAGACAACCCAACCATGTGCACTGCAGTCCCTGCAGGCAATAACGGTATGTGCTGTCGGGCTAAATTGGTGGTGGCTGCAGCTTACTCCATTCTGATAAAGGGCAACGTCTTCAGGTCTAATAGACTGGACGACACTTCCAAGTGAGGAGCCTCAAATAAGCATTTAATGCTGGAGGTGGTGCAAAGAAAATATCGATAACTGCATATCAAGTCATTGTTAAAAGGCCGACGGCCGGCTGCTAGCCACATGAATGAAGCACAAAAAAGTCACAGAGCTAAAACCACCACAGCACAGGACCACAGCACACCAAAAGATGCACGAAGAGCAACTGCTACAAAAAAATATTTAATGTTTAACTATTCACACACACAAGTTAAAAATACTAGCTGATTTAATAGCCTCTTTTGTATAGCAATAAGAGGAGCAACAATAGGGAGCCAGTGCAGTCTGTCTCGAATAGCTGATTCAACAGCCTCTTTTCTATAGTGACAAAAGAGCCCTTAGGCTATCACCACTGCTTGCAGCTGCGATACAGGATCGCCCATCGCAGGATTCGAACCCACGACCTCGGGAATGAGGTCATGAAAAGCAACCGCCTTACCTGGTATGCCATCACTGCCATCATCCTGGTATATCATCACACTTCACGAAAGCAGAGGCTCACCTCACCTAATGCCGTGAGGTCTATAGATAAATGTAATGTATTCCTGTTAATAACTCCACAAAGACTAAGTGGGTGCTGGGGGGGGAGTTTTCTTTGGCACATTCAAAACCTAAATGACTTTGAGTGCACATTCTATAGCAAACAGACTTCATCTAACGCAACAAAGGGGGGAAAATGCATAGCTGAGTCTAGAGGGAAGTCAAGAAGTGAGAAGCATGGAAGAGCAGCTCGGGACAGCTGGAAAGGATGGACCACAGTCGAAAGCTTCAGTGAAGATGTCACTGTGTAAGAATCATGAAGTAAGTTCCATAGTTTAGGACCTCCAGAGCGAAAGCAAATGTCACCACCGATCTTGAAGTGTAGGAAGAGTAGGAGTGATACAGCTTATTCATTGTCAGTAGGAGATTTGGGGGCCCGAGGTGGCTGAAACTTAATCAACAGTTCAGCTGAGTATGAAGGAGCAGAGCCATGGTGGGCCTTGCAGGTCAGAGTAACAATTTTGCACTGCATTCTTTAATCAACTAGGCCTCAATGTAGTTCCTTCAGCAAAGAAAACTCGTTGCTAAACCTCTGGGACCTACCGACTAACCATATAGTCATGTTTGTCAGCAGCTACTGAGGTTAATGACTATGTATGGTACCCTAGCCAAAACAGAAATGCAGTAGTCTAACCTAGACAGAACCAGGGAGTGAGAGCAATTTTAGCCAACCACAGTGGTACATTGCCCATAGACATGGACAGGACTCGAACGTGATGGCTAGCTGCTGAAGCAGTCTTCTTATTGGCAAAAGTTATGTGAATAAGGGAAAATTGGTCAAACAATCAAATTTTTATTTAAGGTTGGTGCTTTTAATACGACAGACATGTTAGACAAGGAATCCAAAATTTAGAAACTTTCCACATAAAAGGAAAGCATTAAAAAGTGATTATGCTGACCACGGCTAACCCGGAAGCAGCAGGCAATCAAACACAAACATACTGAAACGGCTGGACCAGCTGCCATGATCCGAGACCTGGCCCGCTGTGAACAGCTTAGCCAATTCTTCATCGACAGGAGCAGTTTCCTCTTTGTGACTCGAGAATGCCTCATCTAATCGCATATTGGCGATATTGCAGCTAACTCACTTCCCACAGCTTGCAGATTTTTGAGCATGAGCTTGTGCAGAAGCAAAACTAACCTTTGCCTCCTGAAACTTCAGCATTGAGTAATCTCGGCTAGTTCAGGGCCGCTCGACCAAGAAGCATTTTCAGGGCTCACTGCCTTACCTTCTCATGTTATACACAACCTCACTGTTCGATATTGATAAGAGCAGTAGCACTTTGACCATATGAGTGTCCAGCCTTCTTAATTGCCACAATTTTACCCCTCATGGAGCTTGACAATTCGGCAACCTTTGGCATTACAGGTAAGCTTTTTCCGGCTAAATAAATAACAGTCAATAGGTTGACTTTACAATTCCGGTGCAGGCGCAGCCTCCACGAACTGGCATGAGCCGATGAAGGGGATCATTTCTCGATCTCTTGTCTGGGCAACCCCACCATTTTTAAAGGAGGTTATAGGGGTTTGGTTAATTTAAGGCACATTGTCCCACCAAATAGTGCATCATAGTCTTTGCAATTCATTGTTATGGATCCAATAATTAGTAGACCGAATCTATATCACGGCTAAGCAGCTTGGCAAATACTGCTAATCAAGCAAATCTAGACCGTCCACACCATTTTTTGCATTTGAGTAAACTTAGAAAATGTACCTATGCCTGTATTATATGCGACTTTTGTCCCTACTTGTTAAACATTGGTACTTCGAGTTACATGATTTTTTTTAGCTTGTTGAGGTACATCCTTGTGACTTCCAAACAGCTCCATTTAATGTGAAGCTGTAGGCCTTGTAAATTTTATAATTTATAACTATTATATAACTATATTGATAACTATAACTATTATATAACTATATTATATAACTCTGCTACTACTCAATAAATGAACATGCAATTTAATATGTAAGTTAAGCTCTTCTTGCATGCCACTGTAACAGTTCATTTCTGATTTTTGGCTGGATATTAAGTACTAATGCGATATATATATATATATATATATACACACACACGTGTGTGTGTGCGTGTGTGTGTGTGTGTGTGTGTGTGTGTGTGTGTGTGTGTGTGTGTGTGTGTGTGTGTGTGTGTGTGTGTGTGTGTGTGTGTGTGCATACTGATTAAAGTGAGAAAGCCCGGCCTTCCCTCGGTCACGCTGCAAGGTGGCACACTTTCGGCACGTGGCAAGATGGTGCAGCATTGTCTTTTGTGATAAATAAATAAATAAATCCTAGCTGATTAAACAGCCTCTTTTTGTATAGCGACCGAAGAGCCTTAACGGCTATCACCACCGCTTGCTGTAGCGATAAAGAATCGCCCACTGCAGGAATTGAACCCACGACCTCGGGACCGAGGTCGTGAAAGCAACCACCTTACCTAGTGTGCCATCACGGCTCACCAATCGGTACTTCTGGAAGTTACATGTAATAGACGTGTAATGTACGTCTACTATACCTTGGCAAAGCGAGTCCACAAGCAATGAGCTGCTCGTATGTGCGTGTGTGTGTGTTTGTGTGTGTCCTAAAGCACCATGAACTTGATATCCTTTTAGGTTCCTTCATTCTTTGGCTCCAGCCTACCTATCACATCTACTCCCCCACCAGCCAAGCATCGTACCACCCGCTTGTCGGAAACTAACTGTTTACCTGTACCTCATACAAACCTCAAATCCTTTGGAGACCATGCAATATTTAGTTCGTATGCTCCCAAAGCCTGGAACTCTCCCGACTTGCGTCACATCCCCTAACTTGACCACATTTAAAAAGAAATTAAAAATGCACCTATTTATGACAGCATTTAGTAGGTCCCTGTGATTCGTCCTTCATGTGCTTATTCGTGCTGACACTGCATGCTGCCACTAACCACATTTGCATGCTGACCCTGTGCATGTCACCCTTAACCATGTTATTCATGTTGTTTATCAAGCATGATACCATTCGATCGTGTTTCGTTTGCAGCAAATGGAAAGTGCCTAGAAAGAGATTGAGTTCTCTGAGGGTGCTTTATCAAGTGTATTATAATTTTATTATCCTGCAATAATGCTTTAAAAATAAAAATATAATATAATTCATTAGTATAGCACCCGAAGAGAACTTAAATCTCTATTCAGTCACTTCACATATGCTTCGGGGCTCGAGCCCACGACCTCAGCCAGACCTTGCTCGGGGCAAGCACCTTAACCGTTGGATCAAACCAGCGCTTTATCAATAAATGTCCCCTTTTTCATTTTTCTAGGTCGGCCTAGTCATAAAAAGTGACTTGCGCCTATTATGGGATTTGACATTTATAGTGCATAGTATAGAATGTGTTGCTTTTTCTAGACAGCCATGAGGAATTCACCAAGAAACTGTAATCTTGACTTTCCAAGCACGTCAGAAGGTCGACGATGCAGCTATTCTTACATCAAAAGATAGTTCATGTTGGCTAGGAATGGCATGGCGATCGTTACATCGGTTACGGTCATGTGAATGATTAATAAATCCAGGGGGATGAATCTCAAGTTTAGAGGTGATAACTCTTCAAGCCTTACCAAGCCTCCAGCTAATTACTTTAGTCTTCACTAGTGGATAAACTTTGCCTAGCCATAACTCATGCTAGTAATGCTTCTCTTGACAAAGGGGTTGTTCCAAAGCCATGCAAAGTAGTCGTAGGGCCACTTATTAGTAAAGCCCGGATTAGATTTGGAGGTCCTAGAGGTAACTATCGCCAATTCTCCCTTCTTCCTTGTTTGTCCCAGACTCTCGAAAAGATTGTCACAATGCAGCTTGTGGAAAACGTTGAGAAGAATGAATTGTCAGAAAATTTCAGTCGTGATTCAAGTGATATCACCCCACTAAAACTGCTCTCCTCTGTGTGATCAATGATATTCTAAGCAGTAGCAATGGTAGCAATGTCACCGCCCTGGTCCTGCTTGATCTATCAGCAGCTTCAGTGGGGTGATATCACTTGAATCACGACTGAAATTTTCTGACAATTTATTCTTGTCAATGTCAGATCTATCAAACTTCAGGTTTTATGGCCAAGCTACTCAAGACCAACAAAAGTAACCCCACTACTCATCTTGTCCGACCGCATGGTCTGAAAGAATGAGAAGCTGGGTCTCAGATACACAGCTATAACAGCTGGGTGTCATCAATGGTCAGGAGAATGGCATCGAGCTTCTCCACGACAACCTGGTTGCAAATAAGTGGCCCCTTGCTAGTTAGTAAATAGACATTTAACAGGGGGAGTTAAGCAAAAGTCACGACGTGTTGGGACTAGAAACTCGTGGAGAAACCAGCAACCACTTTTTTGAAGTTAAGTCACGCACTGGTTCCTGTCAGCTTTTGCTTCACCCCTGTGAGATTGGCCGTTTTTGTTGTTGTCAGGTGTGCTTTTCGTGTAGTGCTCATCTTTAACGATCGAGGTCAATGTGAATGTATTTGATGACCGAGGGCGTGGGCTCGAGCCCCGCAGCATACTGGGCCGTGATAGCCCAGGAGGTGAGGTCCTTGCTCTTACGAGACCAAGGTCGTCGGTTCAAATCCTGCAATTGGGCGATCTTTTATTGCCAACTGCAAGCCGTGGTGATAGCCGATAAGGCCTTTCTGCAAATATTGGTCCAGCGGTTAAGGTGCTCGCCCCGACCAAGGTCTAGCTTAGGACGTGGGCTCGAGCTCGGAGGCATATGTGAAGCGCCTGAATAAAGATTAAGTTCTTTTAGGGCGCTATACAAATGAATTATATAATTTATACTATACAAATGAGGCTGTTAAATCAGCTAAGATTTTTTATGTGAAACACCTGAATAAAGATTAAGTTCTCTTAGGGTGCAATACAAATAAATTATATTATTATTCCACTAAATCTAATTTTTGGTTACCGATCCATGTGAAAGTTTTGGGCACCGGACCAGGTGGAGTCACTGGTTGTTCACAGGTATATAACCTATATGAACCATTCTAAACGGCTCCGATGCAAATTGTACCAACCGCCTACTAGCGGTGAAAGCACTAGTAAAGATACAACCAAAAACTTCTTTAACGCAGGAGCAAACAAAGAAACAGCAGCAAGATATAGACGATGTCAAAAACCAGAAAGGCCATGCAGTCGCCAAATAGACCATGCCTGCTTCTGTTTAAATTTTATCAGATGAGATTTTAAACCTTATATTTGTGCTGTTCACCCACCTCTGTTGACGAATAGTGCCGATAGAGATGTTGGTATTGAGGAGTACACTAGTGTGCCGAGTAGACGCTCTGTTGTTGTAGGCTTGCCAGGCATTCCAACGCACTTCCCTGCTGCTGCAGTAACTTAATACAGCGTTGAAGACAGCAGGATGCAAGGTAACTTGCCATGGTCCCCGGGCAGGATTGCTCCTATAAATGTCAAAGTAGAGTTGCACTGCGTGATGCGAGCCTTAGCAATGCAGCAAATCAAGAATGAAGTGTACATTCTTCGGCAAAAAGTTTGACATTTCCCTCGTTGAAAAAGGAAATATTTAAATTTGTGTGCCTAATAACCCTTTATATTCGATTGAACGAGTCTGTTATGGAGTGAAGAGTCGCTCACCCCAATGCTGGAGCTTTGGGCCATTGCGGGTGGGGTAGCTGGCTTAATCAGCTGCGCTCATCTCTAGGCATGATGGTCCCCCTACCTAATGACAGGCAACAGTACGAAGGCACCCAGGTACGACAAACTATGCGGTTTGACAATAGCTTTAACTCTCTTACAATCGCTCTGCTCACAGTTAAGTGGTTCCTTCATAGCACGTGGCAAAGCAATTGTGATAAGCCAGGTGAGTCGTTGCATTCAAG
The DNA here is from genome assembly GCA_009760855.2 of Cristatella mucedo. Taxonomy (NCBI): domain Eukaryota; kingdom Metazoa; phylum Bryozoa; class Phylactolaemata; family Cristatellidae; genus Cristatella; species Cristatella mucedo. The sequence goes on from WPIO01000002.1 coordinate 14,099,104, forward strand.
ACACAGAACCAGTTACTCAAACAGCCATCAATTCTAGCATTCTTTTACCGGATGACCATCTGCTACTGTCTGCAACGGCAGATGTGCTTGCATGTCAACCATAGCAGATTAAAAGGACGTCAGTGAAGAATTACTGAACCTAGATCACGTTTATCCATACAAGGCCTTCCAATGTACACACATTCGATCGGGACATCGCAAACATGCTCGGCATAAAGATCCCACATAAGTGTAAGCATGTCCACTTGCACTAGCCCGTGCTCTCCAAGTACAGAACAGGGATTATTTTGGATCTTCGGAATGACATCCTATCTTTGGTCTTGCTGGAAATCTTAGCCCAGCCGTAACTGAGGCTTTTAATACATGGATATAAAGGTTGTTCTTTCGTTATTCAAGCTGGCAACCTTTCGACCAAAACTTGAAGCTGGGATAGGATTTTTAAGTCTTGGAATTCATCGCCCCATCTCCCTTATTCTTTTTGTCCAGATACTAAAAAAGATCGAAAAGCAACTTGTGTAACACATTGACAAGAATTATTAAACAGAAAAATTTCAGTTGGGATTCAAGCGACACTATTCCACAGACACTTCTCTTTATTTGTGAGACTAACGGCATTATAGGTACTAAAGATAATGGTAACATCACTCTCCTGGCCCTGCATGATCTATCGGTGACATTCGACACTATTGATCACAAAATCATTTTGGAAAAACAAGTCGGGGCAATGGCACAGCTTGTCGCTTCTATGCCTACGGCAATCAAGTGTACTTGCAATTTAAACCATCAGCATCAGCTGTGAGTATTGATAAACTGAATGCAAAACATGTTGATTTCTCTGCCAATTTGGTTACACTAAACGACGATACAATCAAACTTATTCTCAGAGGACACTCTAAGCATATGGCCCAACTAAGTGATTTGGCTCGCCAAATTGTCGTGCTGTAGTGCGACCATCACCATCAGCTCTTTATTTCGATGTATCATGTACCACTTGACGACCGCTTGACGTTTAAAAGTTTCATTTTGAAGACTGCTTCCACAGATAGTCGTCGTGTTCAATCATTACGATTAGGAACCAACTGTGGGCGTGACATCAACATCACGTGGTTCTGCAGCGGCTGCCCGATGGGCGGTGCTACACGCCGGCACGTGACCATATCTTAGCTTCGCTTTTGGCACTTCTTGCTTGTGCCTAGGCCAGTCTACCCGCTATCCTCTCTGTCTCTGTCTCTCTCTGTCTCTGTCTCTCTCTCTGTCTCTCTCTCTCTCTCTCTCTCTCTCTCTCGTCTGTCTCTGTCTTGTCTGTCTCTGTCTCGTCTGTCTCTGTCTCTCTCTGTCTCCTCCCTCTTTCCCTCTCTCTCTTTTGCACGCTCTCTCTTTCTCCCTCCCTGTCTTGCTCGTGGCAGCTATCCAGCGTCTGGATATCCACCAGAAGCATGATCTGGGTCACCCTCACTCTTGTCATATCCGACAGTCATATAAGGCAGCAAGGCAAAAACCTGGAAGCTGCCACTGGTGGCACTCCAGAGAGGCAGCCATCACTGTCACTTTTTCGCTAAGACTCGGCAGGCCTCTGCAGCTTATACGATGCTCTGACTGTGCCCTCGCAACCGATTCCATAGGATAGGTCTGGCACCACCCATCCTCGGTGCTGTCACGAGGTGACCAACTCTATTCAACCATAAAGGATAAGCAACACCTAGTCTCCACCAAGCTAGCAAGTGTACGCGAATTATCTAGTTAGCTTACTTTGTGGTCTGGAAGCAGGCTAGTTAGCCTGAAACAAATACCTGGGAAACTGATGTCATTTGAGACTGCTGGATCCTGTTTTATGCACATGAAGCAGGTTTCAGCCGGGACAGGAAGACGGTGGTGCTTGTGTGTCATTGGCATCGCCTTCGTACAATACAGCGGTCGCCTCACTGAGAATACGTATGAGGGGGTTATGCCATTCATCATTCTTCTTCCTCACGTCGCCGCGCACCCGAGCCCCACATATCTACCTTCTTGGCTGGCTGAAGATCTCATTAGCTGCCAAGGTTCACTTGAAAATGGAAAAATGGTTCAAATTTGGCTGAGCAGCAGAAAAACCCACTAAAACCCTATAAGCGGTGATACAATTGGTTGCGACGAGTTGGCTAACAAATCCAAAAACTAAGCCCAGCATCTCTTTTGGTGAAAGAACTTCGATGGCTCCTGGTAGATCGAGTGATACAAAGCAAAATTCTTGCTCTGACCCACAAGGCCTGCCTTGGCTTAGCTGCTTCATGCCTAGCTGACCTGCTGAACCAGTTTCAGCACTTATCATCTACAGACAATACATTAGCTGTTTCCTCCTTTCACCAAAGATCGTCGGCAGCAGACACTTATGCTCCTCAGGCCTAGACTGTTAAAACTCAATACTACAAATCTCATGCAATGGCATCTTCTCTCTTCCAGCCAATTCTGGCAAATCCTTTCCAGCTGTTCCTTGCTGCTAATTATATGCTACTCACTTCCTCGACTGCCTCCTGACTCAATTATGCTTCTCACTTTTACTTTGTTGAATGAGATAGAGCCAGTTGGCTACCGTTTGTGTGCCAAGAGCAGCTTATATTTCGAGAACTCTACAGTGTAACACCCCTTTAGTCTTTGTAAAGTTACAGATGGAAATAGAGTGCATACATACATGGCAGTCAGCAAAGATCGAGTAAGCATTTGGAGCTCCCCTAAGGTGGCCACACCACTTTGAGATGAGGTACCGTTTGATGCACATGAAAGCAACATGCGAGCAAGGTTACCACTAAAAATTAGCAAGGCAGTGCATGAAAAGAACAATCTGAAATAATAATAAGACATTTGTACAGCACCCGCAGAGAACTAAATCTCTTTCGAGGCACCTGACAAATGCTAAAAGGAACTATGTCAATGAAAGGCACAAAGCAATAAAGTGTAACCACAGCAAGTGTCATTGGCAACCATACTTATCAGCAGCTATGAATTGTAGTATGCCAGGCGGAATCTCAGCAATGTGTGCCGGATCAACAATAGTATGCTTGAATAAACTCCCAGACTTTCCAACGTTGTATCTGCAGAAATATAAAACTCGATAATCGCTTACAGCAGGATTTACACACCACAGCATGCACAGTAGGAATACGTAAAAATGGCACTAGTTCGATCAGCTCGACCGACTTATGTGGGACGTAAGCAACCCGTGGCTTCTTGTACACAAGCCGCAATAGTCAGGCACATCAGAAGCCAAAACCGCATACACAATGTAAGCAGCACTGCACAAACGATTTGCACGGCATGGAGTAGACCTTGCCAAAAAAAATAGCAGCTGCATGGCCGTCGTAGTAAATGCAGTGTCCGTGTCCCATGGCTAAAGGCTACGCAAGTAAGACATGTAATAGCAGAGATGAGCACATTAAACATTACAGGACATGAGGTCAGTTAGTGTGCAAGCACATCCATAAAATTCAAATGACATACCTAAACTGATTCTTCTCAGCAGACAGCTTCTTAAGGACAGCGAGAAGCTTCTCTTTCTTGGAATCAGGAAGCTCGGCTCCACTCAGCTTACCCTCAAGCAGATACAGACGTACAAGAGCTCTTTGGAATGACGTCAATGAGCTAGAGCTGGACTCTAAAGTCTACAGATCGCAAACAGAAACTGTGTGAGCAAACTTATTTTACCAGCAACAATTATGCATGCATATATTGGGTGATTTAAAATAAAATCCTGAATTTAGCGCACAATACACAGCAAGTGCAAAACCAAGCCTTAGCCCTTCACATGAGATCTAGATGATTACATGTCAGAAAATATTTCCCTTGTGTTTGTTGTACCTTTAACTGTGTGTTCCACTAAACTTGTACAGACTTGCACTGCCGACTGCATCCAGTTTGAGCACCTTCGGCAGAAAACCGTTCATACACCAAGCTGGACAACCCTACCGATGAGTTCTCAGGAATCTAATGAAATGCAGAGTATTTTCCCTGCAATTCACGCCACGGGGCTCCAAATATTACTAGCAGACCTTGCAAGCTTGTTCAGAGTTTGACAGCTCTATTCACAGGCAGGCTACCTATGTAGCTCCACGGCCCCCATTCTCTAGAAAATTCAAGTTTGACTTAATTAAGACCAAGAAATATAAGCATAAGAACTTCCGGTAGTAACAGTGTTAGGAAAAGTACTTTAGGTAAGCTAGGGGTATGGTGCTCAAATTTGACGACCCAGGGCGTGGTTTCGAGTCCTGCCACAAGAAATCGTTTATGTCTCCAGGCATACGAAGACTACTGTAGATCATACTAGTCGATCCTAGCCAAGGCCAAAACTAGCTTCTACCAAAATATTGTTGAATCACAGATGCACAATCAAAAAAAGCAGATGTCTACCATAAACCATGTCCTTAACGGCTCCCAGGTAATCTGCTTACCTAGTGATCCTTGTGGTGACCTAGACGATCGATTCTCTAGCTTCTTTGTCAGCAAGATAGACAAGATCACAGAGTCCATCCCTGAAGTTGCAGCATCCCAGCTGGACTCGTGTCCCTCAATTAAATCCGCAAAGGACTCCTGTCTCTCGATTCAGTGCACTATCTCGATACTTACATTCAAAGAGGCCAAAGAAGACTACTAGTCCTCTAGTTCCCACCGTCCTATTTCTACGATGCTTAGATCTGTTGCTGCAATGCACCTATCCATGCACTTTTCAAAAAGGCTGTTGTTAGGCCAATAAGTAAAAAAGCAACACTAGACAGAGAACTTGAGCTGATTCCGGCCAGTCTACTTCTCCTTTCCTATCAAAGACACTGCAACGAGTTGTGGCAGACAAACTAAACTCATATATTGAGACCGCATGCCTAGCGAGTAAGTTACAGTCTAGGTTTACAGGTAATCACACAGAGTCAGAATTTCTTAGGATGTATAACGACCTTCTCAGGAATACAGGCTTGGGTAAAGTCTGCTTGCTTGTTTTTTTTGGCAGCTTTCGATACTGTGGATCACGAAGTGATCTTCTTGAGCATCTCACATCTCGCCTGGGCATTACTGGCACTGCACTGCAATGGTTCAGGTCCAATCTCAGTGGGAGACTCGATGGGAACAAAAATGATCATCAATGAAGCAGTAATAAAGTAAGGGGCACCTCGGGGCTCTGTGCTCAGTCTGCCTCTTTTCACAGTTTAAACACTCCCTCTAGCTGAAGTGATCGCCAAGCACAATTTAGGCTTTCACTTCTATGCAGATGACACTTAGTTGTACCTTTGCTTTGAACCCACCCAGCCCTCGAGCATGCCGAATTCTCTACACACCCTTGCTGCATGAATTGATGACATCCGCATATGGATGGAAGCAAACTTGCTTAAACTGAATGACGACAAAACCAACTTACTAGTTAAGGGCAAACAAGCCTCATTCAGTAATAATAAAAATACATGTTTATTAGAGCATCAAGTAGGTCTTTGTGATTCGTCCTTCGTGTGCATATGTCTGCTTACACTGTGCCTGCTGCTTGCAGATGTTACCATCGATCATTTGGATTTGCTCTATATACAACATCTGCAAAATGCCTAGAAAGAGATTAAGTTCTCTGAGGATGCTACACAAACGTAATGTTATTATTATTATTTATTGCCTACTGCAAGTAGCAGGTAGTAGTTAAGGCTCTCCTGCTGCTTAACAAATGAGGCTATTCAATCAGCTGACTTTTACTACACCCCAATTATTTGGCTGGAACATTTTTCTGGTGCATTTGATGCAAACACGGCTACGATCTTTACTTTTCATGCACCAAAAGCTTGTCTGTAAAGAGCCTTCATGTACAGCACATCCAAGGTGACTAGCACCTCACATACTGTACATGTGACACGGTGGACAAGGGAAGCTCCAGTCGAAGTTTGGCTGACTCTTTCAAAAGTTGTTCAATTACACCGGGCTGTCCTTGCAATTGTTCAAGTTGCTCAGCACAGAAATACCAGTTTCTACCAAATTCCTCCATAGTACAGGCATACAGCAAGATCGAAGTAAGGTAATCGTTTGTGAGAACTTCCGATCAATGGTTTGGCCAGAAGCATTTATTCTAGTAGAGTTCCAGAGTGAGTTTGAGGCACTAATTAATCCTTTAAACAGTATATGCTACAAAGCCAAGTTTGCAATACAGCTCGTGATCCTTTTCGAGATTAATTGATGAGTGAAAATCTGCACATTCTAATTCTGAAAATGACTTACATATAGAACATGCACGATAAAACCGGTTGATTGGTACTGAATTAGACAACCTTAATTGAGTCTAAACAATTTCAAAACCTTTGGAGGCTGTGGTGCTAGGTTCCCATGCACCTAAAGCCTGGATGTATTGACATCACATCTCCTGACTTGACGACATTTAATGCAAGGCTACAAACCAAAAGCAAACCCAAGGCACCATGTAAAAATACTTTTCGACAGCCCCAAAACATACACTCTGGCTGTTGATATGTATGCATTTAGAGTGACGTCGCCCTATCATTGTACTTAATTACCTCTCTTATCTAGCCAAGCAAGAAGGCTAACAGCTCTCGAGTTGTCTCTTCTCTGTAGCACATTTCATTACTGAAAAGGTCGGCTTCTGATGCAGGCCGATCACAACCCCTCAGCTGCCTGTCGATATCGTCCCACAAAAGTTCAATAGGTTCGGATCTGGTAACTGATCTGGACTGCTGCATGAGCACCACATCGGATTCGTTAAAAGGGGTAGTATTTAAGTTATTGTTAGGCAAGCAAGTTGGATTTCAAAGCTCAAATACTCTGTTTTGGGAGTCGTTATTTTTTACAATAAGATAACGACCCTAACCATGCTAACAGGATGCTACTAGAGCTCACTGCCTATTGACTCACTTTGCTGAGTCTATACAATACTGGACACAGATTTACGAGTATTAAAGTCACTCCCGGAAGTACTGGTTGCCACCTTGCCACGTGACGGACAGACTTGCTCGCTTTAATTATTAGGAATAGCATACAAAACAGTCGACGCACCAGTATGCTGCACTCCAGTAGGCTCTTCGAGCGTCTTCCTGCTGGAAGATGATGTGGCTCTGCTTACTGCTTGCGTGATCAGACTGTTCTAGCCATATCAGTGTGCTGAGCATACTTTTAAGCCGCTCTGTGTCTGCAATCGATCGACCACTGGCTGAATCTAATGCCCTATGACTGGAATGCAAAGTAGGCTTGTTATCAGGAGGTGTAATGGCCCTTGGAAGTTCAGGGCTAGCCTTTTTTGCCTTCTACAGTCAGTTCCAGTGCTGGGTGATCATTCGGAGTTGATTGTTTGCCACTAGTATGTGAACAACTGGAATAGCTTTGGCAGTTCGTGCTAGTGCTCACGTATATATGCGAATGAAAAATGCACACACTACACTGAGAGGACTGTAAAGACTGTAAACAGGACTGTAAAGTACTTATTTGAGCTTTACATATGCCGAAGGGCTCGAGCCCTAGTCGTTAAAGGCAAGTATTACCGCCTGGGCCACACAAGGACGGCACTTCCCACCTGAAAACAGCTGTTGTCTAGTGAAATCCTTAAAAAACCACAAGGAGAACCTAACTTGCATCGACCAAAGCAGCTAACTCCCATCTGCCACTCTTATCAAAAATAGGTGAACCAGTGGTGGTCCAACAGCTATACTAATACATCAATTAATCGCATCTTTTAAGCATAATCCAAACAGAACTTAAAGCTAACCATTCCATTGAAACTAATAATTTTAGGGTTACCAGATTCGTTCAATGACCTGTATACTGAAGATCAGGGCAGTGCTTTCTACTAGTTTTCCTGCATATTTTAGCAGCATTTGACACATTTGGTCGCAGTATTCTTCTAGAGCACCTCACGCCGTGCCTACATATAACAGGGTCAGTGCTAAATTGGGTTAGGTCCTACTTCAGTGATAAATGTCATGAGTGTAAATAGATGTAAATGTGGGAATGTGTGTCATCCAAGGAGCCATAAAAGTATAAGAGTACCTCTGGGTTAGGTCTTAGGTCTGCCTCTTTTCCCTTTCAATATATACCCTCAGGCCGATAAAATCGCAAAGCACAATATTGGCTTTAATTTCTACACAGATGACACACAGCTCTAACCTCTCAGCTTCGACCCATCTAAGCCTTGCTCTAGATTTGAGTCGATTAATTCTCTTGGAGCCTGCATAAACAACATTCACACTTGGATGGCTACTGATTTCCTGAAGTCAAACGAAGATAGGACCAACACACTAGCTATGGGCAAGCCTAGTATTGCACTCAAGTTGCAAAAGTTTAACAAGCAGCATGCCAGTGACGTCTACCCATAGTCGGGGCATGCAATTCCCAAACAATTCGTCATTTGGTGAGCTTATTTTCTCTGCTATCAAACCAGTCTACATGCAGCTAAAGAAACTGCCCAAATCTGGACGTGCTTACTACACAAGAATACTGCAGCCAAACCAGTTAGCGAGTACATGACGTCACATCTAGATTCCTTCAACTCCCTTTATTCAGGGCTCCCACCCAGGTCCCTCAATCGTCAGCAATTATTTAACAGCTGGTCTGGTCTATCAACAAGGGCATGGATGCCACATTACTTAATCTGTCTGAGCTTCACTGGCTCCGTAAGATGTATTCAATCGAATTCAAGATCTTCACTCTCTTGCACCAGCCTACGTATCCAACCTCATTGCTGCTACTGAGTTCTCAGACTGATCGCCTCCTTGGTTTTCAGTCGCCTTGCCATTCATTGCACTTGGTTATTGCTTCACTTAAAGTGAATTTTAAATCGCCCCTGATAAAGATTTAGTTCTCTCAGGGTGCTATAAAACGATTTATTATTATGATAGCACTGTAGGAAGTTAGACAGTTTTAGTGCAATATTAGGAAAACTTCCATTTTGCTGCAGACAGTGTGATTGATACAGACAAGTACACATTGACCAGATTTTGCGATAAGGAAGCAACGAAAAACCTCACCGCAGCAAGGTTGCAATGCGGGTGGATAGCAAGCCACTGAAAACTACACGTAGTAAATACAGTTCAGGCATGAAGTGGTACAGAGTTGTTAGTGTGACATAAAGGTAGGGACAGAGATAACAAAACAAAACAAAAAATACAAAACCGTTTGCAATACTAACCGAATATTCAATCGATGGTAAGCATCTGAACCATCCCAAAACCGATAAGAGTATGTAATACATTTTTAAAGGCCGATTGAGCAGCAATTGCAATAAACAAAGTCCTCTTTACGAGGTGGTATCGGTAGGGCAAGCTGCCTTTAGAAGGGAGCCACGACGACTACCGAATGGAGTAGAGAGGATTACATGCCAGTCATAGACCTACAAGCCTGCACTGCCGGTGCAAGGCACCAACTGATTGACCTCGGATAATATGGTGGCACCAACCGTAAAACTGGTAACTGGTAACTTGTAATATGGTGGCTTAAACCACGAAACTGGTAACTGCACCCACGAGACGGGTCACCTGTGGAGTCCCTCAAGGGTCCACGTCCTCGGTCCCTTGCTGTCCTCCGTTTATACTCAACCTCTGGGGGGAAAAAAACAAATGAAAAAATTAAGGCCCATGGAATATTGCAAATATCACTTTCATACTGACGATACTCTACATACGCTGTATTTGTCATTCAAAACGTCAGAATCTGCTGCAGCAACTGATAAACTGAATGCTTGCCTTGCCGACGTTCGATCCTGGATATCGGAAAATTTCTTGTAACTAAATGACAATAAAACCGAACTGCTGCTCATAGGACACCCTAACTAAGCGTATGGCTTGATTAAAAGGTCTTGCTCTTCTAATAGGTGATACTGTTGTGCGACCATCCCCACACGCCCAAAATTTAGGTGCCGTTTTCGACAGCTGCCTAAATTTTAAAAGCTTCATTCAGAAGACTGCTTCTACAGCTAGCCATCACGTCCGATCCCTATCCAAGATTAGGAGCTGTCTTCCAGGGGCTTGCAAAAAAGTTAGCTAGCTCCTTAGTCGCAAGTCTCTGCTTGATTATTGTAATTCCATTTTGGCTGGGCTACCCAAAAAAGCAACTAGGCCACTGCAGCTGGTTATGAATATGGCTGTAAGGCCAGTTTTAAAGTCCCTGAGGTTTGACCACGTGTCTCCTTTGCTAAAAGAGCTAGGATGGCTGCCAGTTGAACTGCCAGTTGAACAGCGGATACAAAGCAAAGTGTTTACGCTGACCCAAAAGGCCCACCACGGCTTGGCTCATCCATACCTAGCTAAACTGCTGCACCAGCTTCAGCCTCTTCGCACCCTCAGGTCCTGTGTGGACAATACATTAGCTGTTCCATTCCTCCGCTTAAAGACCGTTGGCAACAGAAGCTTTAGCTCTGCAGGTCCTAGACTGTGGAACTCGCTTCCACAATTCTTATGCAACGACAACTACTCTCCTGCTGCCGACTATGAGTCATCATTTTCAGCGGTCCTGAGCTGCTACTTCCATGCTACTCACTACCTCAACTGCTCTCCTGACTCTGCTATGCTTCCCACTTAATCTGTTGTGTGAGATGAAGTCTGTTGGCTACCGGATGCACACTGAAAGTCAGTTACAGATGGAGATACATTACATTACATTGCAAGACCTAATGTTTCAGAATGTCTTTCCAAAGTGACCAAGACATTCCACAAAAACAACGTTCTACACAGAAGCATGTGGCAAACGACGTGCTTGAACTGAAACGACGATTCGAAGATATGCCCATTCACCAAGCAATGCTTTGCAACCAAATTTTAGGAGTCATATAACAGGAAGCCAGGGTTAGTTAATGCATGCATAAATCATATGGTGGCAAGAGGTCTGTTGCAAACTCCACTTGCCGGTCGCCATCTGTCAAGTTATGGTGATCGCCATCTGCAGCCTTGTGCAGCCACCTCTT